>PUFA01000056.1:9997500-10597500 GCA_003508835.1 Eonycteris spelaea | reverse complement strand
CTCCTGCTACGCAGCCGCGCACACCCAGGTGCCACTTATTGCTCAGGAAAACACCGCGAACACCTGAGGCCCAGTGTGGCTGCTGGTTCTCCATGCATTCCTACTTCTAGCCAGGGCAGTGGCCGCCTTTAAACTTCCCGGCTGAGGAAGGCTTTGCACATCTGACTCGGGCGGTAGGTGTGGGTTCTTCCTGACAGCACCTGTTAACCTTCCGGGAAAAGGCACGCGGGCTGAACAGAGGTTCTAGGAAGTATGCTTGGGGACCTTGGCATGGAGCCAGAGTGTGGAGACCGGCATCAAGTTAAGAAATCAGAATTATGGAGAGGGTTTTTAAACTTTTAACTGCTGAGATTTTTTTAAAAAGCCTGTGCAGGTAAATCTCCCAGCTGTGGCTGGGGCTGAGCAGGAAGAGGTCCCCTGTGCCAACACTCCTGCCGGCACAGTCAGACTTTCCTTTTAAGCTCGGGGTGTTCGTAGCCATGAATCTGGGGTTCAGAGCACGTGTGAAACATCTCTTTCATGGACCCCATCTGTAGGACATTGCAACGGCCTTCTTCACTGGTTGGTCTCCCTGCCTCGGCTCAGCCTCACCACCCACCCCAAGCACCACCACCGGATCCAAAACCTCAACCAGCAGTCAGTCAACTCACCTCCCCTGGGCGCACGCCCAGGGCACCAGGATCAGGGCTGCATGGCCCCTTCACACTCATGCCTGGAGCAGCCACACAGGGGCCTCCTCACGGGACACAGCGCCCAGTCGCGTTACCCACCCCTGAGACGCAGAGCCGTCTCCCCACGTCCCCGTCACTCACCCACCCGAGCGTTCTCCCATTGCACCCCCACCTGGGGTTCTGATCGCCTCTGAAAAGTCTTCGCCCACTGCCCCAGCCCCCTGTCACGGCCTCCAGTGTGGCGGCCTGAGCCTGAGTTTGTTTCACAGCCTAACATACGGACCGTCTGGGAACGCTACATGTGCCCCGGGAAGAACGTGTGTTCCGCTGTGGGCGTGAGTGTCCTCCAGAAGTTCGGTGTGTCCGAGCGGTTTAAGGCGCCGCTGAAGTCTCCTGTTTCCTGCTGGTCCGTCTCGTTGTTACCGCCATTATTGCAAGTGGGGCGGGAGCCCCTTACCGCAGTGCTGTCCACTCCACCAGTTTTTGCTTTATAGATTTCAGAGCCCTGTTGTTAGGTGCACAAATGTGTACAACTGTTATGCCTTCCTGGTGGACCGGCCTTTTTATCTTAATGAAATACCCTGCTTTGCCGTTAATAACACTGTCTTAGAATCTATTTTGTCGGACGTCGGTGCAGCCACTCCAGCTTCCCATAGTTCCATAACATATTTTTTCCACCCTTTTAGTTCATTTGTGCCTTTGAATCTAAAATGTATCTCCTTAACTGGCTTAGAGCTGGATTATGTTTTTTTTGTCCAATTTGACAACCTCTGCCTTTGTCTCGTTATTATTGATGTAGTTGGATTTATCTCTGCCGTTTGACTTTTTTTGTTTCCTATTTTTCTCGTGTCTTTTTGTTCCATTAGTCCTACTTTATTGCTTTCTTTTTATTTAAGTGAATATGTTCTGAGGTAGCATTTTAATTTCTTAATGATTTTTTTACTGTGTTTTTCCTAAGTAATTTCCACAGTAGTTGTTCTCGGATTACCACATGCATTGAGGTCGCAGTCAGCTTCAGACCTGCTCTCTGATGCCGGCGAGGCATGCAAACACCCCCCTGTAGAGGCCCATTCTCTGTCTCCCCTTCTGTGGCATTGTGTCAGACATAGCGCCATGAGGGAGGTCGCAGACCCAGCGTGGGCTTAGCCACCATTTCCGTGCCGTCTGTAGCCTCGTCCAATGCAGCTTTGCTCCACTCACTCCTCTTGTGTTGTTGTTATTACACGTCTCGAATATATTACACGTCTATTACGTTTCTGTTCATTATAGTCTCAACATTACATTACATATACATCATTCTATAGAATCGCTTTTTCAGTCAGTTATGAGAAGGAAGGAGAAAAATATACATTTGTACTGTTTTATAAAATCATAGAATTATCTTTACTGGAACTGTGTTTTCAATTTCTGCCAGGGTCACTTGCTTTCAGCCTAAAGAACTTCCTTTAGACCTACCGTTCTTGTAAGGTAGGTCTGCTAGCAGCAAACGATAGGTTTGTGTTGATCTGGGAATGTCTTCATTTCACCTTTGTCTTTGAAAGATAGCTTTGCTGAGTCTGAGGTTTCTGGTCACTCACCGCCTTCGGGCCTGCATTATCTCTGCCAGATAATTATCTCTGTTGGTTTGGGTGGGTCTCTGCAGTAATCATTCAATGAGCTCCCTGGATCTGTAGGTTATTGTTTTTCAATAAATTTGTGACATTTTCACCATGATTTCTTAGAGTATTTTTTACCCCCCTTTTCTCTCCGCTAGCCCCATGGCATAAGCTTGTGCGCTTGACTGTGCACCACATTGCTCCGGGGCACCTTTGTTTCTGGAGTCTCTCTGCTCTTGGCTTCCGGAATCTCTACCGGTCTGTCCTTAGTTCACTAGTCTTTCTCTTGCTGGTTCACATCGACTGTTGAGTTCTAGAGAATCTTTTACTTCAGTTGTGACTTCTGACTCTCGAATTTCCATCTGGCTCTATTTTGTAGTTTCTATCTCTTTACTGATAGTGTTTATTTGATGGAACATTATTATCACGCATTCCATTATTTCTTTAATCAAGCTTTCCTTTAGTTCTGAGGTGAGCATATTTGTAATAGATATCTTGAAGCACTTTTCTGTTAAATCCAACAATCCAACATCTTGTCTCTCTCATAGGCAGTCTGTCTTCTGTCTTTCTTTCTTT
This sequence comes from Eonycteris spelaea, assembly GCA_003508835.1. Taxonomy (NCBI): domain Eukaryota; kingdom Metazoa; phylum Chordata; class Mammalia; order Chiroptera; family Pteropodidae; genus Eonycteris; species Eonycteris spelaea. Next base: position 10,594,658 of record PUFA01000056.1, on the reverse strand, counting down.
CTCTCTCTCTTCTTTCTTTCTTCTCTTCTCTCTCTCTCATTAGGATGTGTGTCATGCTTTCCTGCCTTTTTGCACGCATAATAATTTTCTGTTGGAATCTAGGCATTTTAGCCAATGTATTGTAGCAACTTTGGGTCCTGGTACCCCCTCCACCCCCAGGCTGGGACTGTTTCTTCTTGTTCTTGTTGTTTGCTTGTTTGTTTAGCGAGTGGCCGGTTAGTGGCGTCTCTCCCCTCCGGCAGTGCTTGGCCCTGTGTTGCTCCCCAGGCAGGCTCCGCTGGGGTGGCCCTGTCCTCTCCGGGGTGGGAGGGCTCTCCTCCTCTGACTGCACCCAGCGATGAACCACCTACAACGCTGTTCTCCACGACGCCCTGGGGAGTAAATTCCTCGACAACCGGATCCATCGAACTGTTGCACATGAAGTCAGTTCCTTGGGGAGAAATCGGGGGCTCCGGACCCGGGTGGGGACAGTGGCAAACTGCTCTCAGCTGCCACGGTCTCTGTGGAGGGAGGGGAGCGGGCAGGCCGAGGTCACCTTGCTTGTCAATCCTGGTCTGAAACCCCCTTCCAAGCTGGGCAGTGGGACTTGGGGAGCTAGGTAGGGAGGGGATTGGGGGTTGAGAGCTGCTGAAAGCCCGCCCCAGAAAAAGCCCCGCCCCGGAGGAGGCCCTGCCCCTGGGGCAGCAGCCTCTGCAGCCGAGTCTCCTGACTGGGCCCGGCTCTAGGTTCAGAGAGCAGACTCTCATCTTTCTTCACGAGTTTTCAGTCTCTCGAATGGATGTTCCATTGCTTTGGCCCTTGAGACCCTCTTCAGAGGCTTTACAGGCCTGTGTCATTTTCACGGTTGTCACGGTTCACTGTGGCGCGGGCCGGGGCAGGCGGAGGCGGGGTGCCATGCGCTCTCACTGGGGAAGCTGCCCTGCGCCGCCTGGGTTTGCATCCTGGTCCCACAGCACACCTAGGGCCAGGTGTAATGCCCTTCACCTCTTACGGTTGTAGGGGGGTGAAATGAGATGCCATTACTTGTATCGGTGACTGGTCTCCCTAGTTGCTCAATAACTTTAAATTATTATTTCACAGCAATATCGCTGTGGGTTGAAATGTGTCGCCAAAGAGTGTGGGGTCCCGCCCAGTCCCTGTGCACATGGCTTTATTTGGGAACAGGGTCTTGGCAGATGTGATTGGTGAAGAGAGTCATCAGGGTGGGCCCTGACCCGGTGTGATGGGCGTCCTCGTGAGGAGAGGAGACACACGAGGAAGAGGCATGCGATGACGAGGCTGAGGCTGAGGTGACTCGTCTACAAGGCAGGATCGTCAGCTGCCCGCAGCTGAAGGCATCAGGAAGGGCCTCCCGCTGCAGCCTTCCGAGGGTGCGTGGGCCTGATGCCTTCCCCCTGACCCCTGGCACCCGGCACTGAGTGAGGCCAGGAGCACACTTCTGATGGCTCACGCTCCCTGGTTTGTGGCAACGTGTTATGGGGGCCAGGGACCCACACTGATGCCAAGGGGTCCGGCTTCCTGCCAGGACACACGCCGACCCCACCTGGCAGCCTCCTTCCCAGGGGGCCTATGGCCCAGGAGTGCCCCTCCCAGGGGTCCTCCCCAGGGCACGTGCGGGAGCCTGGCTGACAGCTCCACCCACCGCACCTCTGCGTCCAGCAAGGCACTTTCCTCTTCCATGGGTGCCATGCCCCGGCCACTCTCGCCTAACACCGCATCTGATTTAGGGACCCCGCTGGTCTGGCCCTGCGGCCATGGGGAGAGGTGACCTCCTCTGAGCCCATGTGGGGACGGCAGGCTGGAGGCAGCTCCCAGCTGTGGGTGTGACTCCCCGGGGCCTGAAAGCCACCTCTGTTTCACCCACTCAGTCTCGTGGATCTGGGATTCTGTCACCACTATGGGACAGAATTGGCACACTGGCGAGCCAGGGGTCCTTCCTCATTCCCCAGGGGTGGGGAGGGCCTGGATCCCCTGGCTGATGGGAATTAAAGGTGCCGTGGATGGGAACGAGGTGAGGGCACAGGACAGTACCCTGGGCCACGTCCCCCGGGGCCTGTCCCTGATTGTCCTGGGAAGCAGGCAGGCTGAGCCATTGGCACGTGGTGGGTGCAGTCTGGCTGCTCAGGCGGCACCGTCCGGTGCCCATTTGGAGGTGCAGCCCTGTCCAGGCCACCCGGGCCCTGCTCCCCGGCCGCCTCCGGGTCAGCCCTGGGCCACTGCCAGGTCTCAGGAAGGCCCTATGCTAGGCGGCTCCCTACAGTCTCTGTCCCAGCTCACAGAACCAGAGGGGCTTCCCAAGCACGACTCCATGGCCAGGGACAAGGCCTGCAGCTCGGAGGCCACGTCGCGGTGCCCGGCACCTGTCCCCGCGGCCCCCGCCCAGCGGTGCCGCTGTGCTGCACAGGTCAGCCTCCATTATGCTTTTGTTTCTGGCAAGACTTGGGGTTTGCACCTGTCAATTCACAATGTTTCCCTTTGCAAAATAAAATAATAATCATCATAATAGTTTTCTAATGATAACATTGTAAATTTTTTCTCAAGATGGTTGGTTCACTTAAGTCTGTTCCTGGAAGCAGCAACCTTGCCAAGGGGAGCCATGTGAACCCCTGCCTCACACAAGGAGGCTGTGCTTCTCATTCCCCCCCCTTAATGACTTTCATTTTCACCCATGATACAGTTTGGGGGCTGTCGGGAACCCCTCCCCGTGGGCCTGGCTCCCCTGGGGACAGGCGGAACCCCCAGCTTAGGCCAGACGAATCCCAAACTATTGTTAAAGAGTATTTGGGTCAATAAAGCACCAAACAAGTGTGCCAGGCGCTTTTTCCATTAATTTTTAAACCCGAGTGAATTTCAAGGGAAATTTAATCCATGTGCTTCTGATTCATTACACTGAAGTCACCAAGAGGCTGTGTCAGAGCCGTTTGATGTCCGAGCAGACAGCCGCCTTTTACGAGCCCACTGAAGCCTTTCTTCTTCTTAGAAACGGGCAGGCGGTGGGCTCCGGGCCCCTGCCTTGGCCTCTGCCTCTCAGACAATGACAGTCCCGCATGGCGCTTTCTAAAAATTGTGGTAAAATACACTTAGCAGAAACGTGCCGTCTTTACCGTTGTTAAGTGCACAGCTCGGTGGCTTAGGAACATGCACAGTGCCATGCTGCCGTCACCACCGGCCACCAACAAGACCCTCATCTCACAGACTGACTGCGCCCCTTTAAACTCACGCCCGCCCCTCTTCGCCTGGCCCTGGGCCCACCTGGCACTCTCTTTCCCTGTCTGCCTTGTGGACCTCAGGCTGCTGGAATCACACAGGACAAGCCCTTGCTGTGGCTGGTCTATTCCCGGCACCTGCAGGTCCAGCCACGTGGTGATGGTCAGGACCCCTCCGTTTTTAAGACTGGACAGCACACGTGTCCCAACACACACCCGCGTGCGCACCCGCCGCGGATGGGGTGCTCCCGCCGCCCCGCCGTGGCGCCGATGCGGCTGGGAGGCGGGGCGCGGGCGTCCTCTGAGACTTTCAGTGCCCGTGGGCCACAGAGGCAGGCGGGGTCGCTGGGCCAGGTGGCGGCGCCATGTGCAGCGCCTGGAGCACCGCCGTTCCGCTTCCCGCGACGCGCGGGCCGCTCGTGGGTGGCGTCGCTGCGCAGGTTCTCAGGAGCGTCCTGCTCCGGAGGCCGCGGGCTCTGGGTCAGACCCGAGCAGCCAGCTGGACCTGGGGGTGGGGGCCAGGACTCGGTGGGAGGGGGCTCTGGGGCCGGAGGAGCTCCACCGGGGTGTCCCGCCCTGTCTGAGACCATGTGGCACCCTCGGCAGCACCGGCTGAGAATCAGGCTCCGCCAGGGCCGCCACGGGCCTGGCCACTGGCCACTGGCCATGAGCCGATGCCGACTGTGGCACCACAGCTGGTCCACCGGCACCGCCCACAGCTGCGGCTCAGGGGTGTCCCCCCACCACCTGCCGGCTCGGAGCTCCCACATCCAGGCGTCCTCGGTGCTGACAGCTGGTCAGGCGGGTGGGGTCGGCGCAGGCCGGGGCGGACCATGCTGTGTGCTGTGACCCGCGGGGACAGCCAGGGGGTCCAGGGCAGCAGGGCTACTGCGTCTGCACTAAGTGGGTCACCCACCGGGCCCCTAGCTGGACGCCCACGCGCCTGCGCACGGTCTGCCTCATCACTGCCATGCCCAGGTCCTCCCGGGACCCGCGTGGGCCCCAGGCTGAGGACACCTGTCCTGCAGAGTGCTGGGCTGTGTGTTGGGAGCGGGGTCAGGGAGTGAGGGGAACCCTGGAGCCCACACTGATCTCTGGTCAAGGTCAGGTCCCTGCAGCCAGGCGACAGGTGGCAGTGGCCTGAGGAACAGGGTGGTCCAGGCCGTGGCTGTCGGGGGGGGCCTCTGAGGGAGGAGTTTGAAGGCTGGCTACCTGGGCGTCCCTCAGGCCCCCGAGACCTGTCACCCCTGTGACACTGCATCCAGACCCAGCCAGCGGGTCCCCGCACCCGGGTCCTGGGACCCGTGGCACCCACAGCTCTCGGCGGCACTTTCTGGGCTCTGTCCCGTCCTGATGCGCGGCACGTGGCCCTGTGTGCCACCTCGTGTGTTGCCGTCCTGGGCTCCGTCACAGCCCCGTCCGGGCTGTCTGGCTCACACCGCAGTCCTGAGACCCAGGTCTCTGCAGACGGGGACGCGCCAGCCCGCGGGGGCGCGGGCCGCCCGGCCGCGCGCTGGGCTCCGGCTCTCTCGCTGCGTCCGCTGCTTCCTGCGGCCACACCTGGGGGTCTTGGTGAGAATGCGCACTGAGCTTTGAGCCAAGCTCGTCCGGTGACGGCACTGAGTGTGCGACATGACGGGCCTGGCAGTCATCACCGTGACGAGGGAGGCTGGCCACAACCCCCAGCAGCTGTAGGGCTGCGACGTTGGCCCCACAAACTGTGGGGTGACAAACTGACTCACAAAAAGCAGAGAAACATGCCGGCGGGCAGAGGGACGCCGGGGCCAGCACACCGGCGGAGGGTCCCTGCGGGTCCTCCCGGTGCCTCCGGCCACTGCGCGGAGCCCTGGATGCTGCGGGTGGGGGTTTGAGCTACCTCTCGGTTCTGGTTTGAGGGGACAGTAAGAAGCCCAGCTGTTCCCTGACTTGGTCGGAGCCACACAGCTGTGGGCATCAGGACAGGACACAGCAGACCCAGGTCAGGTGCCTGAGCGCCCAGGGTCACCCACCGCCAGTGGCCTGAGCACAGCGCCAGCTCCACTCCCACATCCAGCTGACCACTAAGCAATGCTGGGGCGCCCAGCGGTCACCCCACTGTGCTGGGCTGAGTGGCATCCCTCAGGACAGGGTGGTACTGGGAGACAGTCTTGTGCAGATGTGATGAGTTATGATGGGGCTGACCTGACCCAGTGACCGGTGTCCTCAGGGACACTGGGACACAGACACACAGGGAAGGCAGCATATGGGGACGCCGCCGAGATGGGAGCTGTGAGGTCACGAGCCCACAGATGTGGGAGGAGGCAGGCAGGGTCCTCCCAGGAGGACTTGCCCCTGGCCGTCAGCCTCTAGGACCGAGAGGACAAACGTCTGTCGTGTGGCGTTGCCGGCCTGCAGTCTGGCCTCGCTCCTCGGGGCCTTGCCAGCACGCAGACCCAGGCCTGCAGGCCGGACGTCCCCTCAGTGGCCCTGCAGGAGCCGCCTGTGTGGGGCAGGCAGTCGGCTACCTGAAACCAGCCTCCTGGGCTCAGAACCCCCGCTGGGCTCCAGGCACCCCTGGCAGAGGGGCCCCGGGGTCTGTGCCCTCCCATGCCATGAAAACAAAAACAGGTTCCACTGAGGGGCCCCTGGGCTCCTGGGTCAGCTGACCAGGGTCCCCGCTCGTCAGAGGGAGGGAAGCAGAGAGCAGATGCTGGGGCGCCAGGCTTCTGCCGCTGGCCGTGGGCACGCGTCTCCAGAGCGGGGTCTGAGGCCGAGGACGGGCTGCCCACCGTGGGTCTGGCCTTGTCTCTGCCCAGGGCGCTGGGCAGGGGCGCCCAGTTCTCTGGACCAGAGTTGGCAATATAGACAGTTCTCTGTTCTCTCTGGTTCTAAAGTCGCGTGGCTATGAGATGCGAAAACGTCTGGAAATAGTAATCAGCATTTTTAGGGCTCAGGAACATGGACGTGAGACTTCAGTTCTCTGGGGTCCCCCTGGCCCCCCAAGTGTCATCTCCATTGGGCCCCCATAACTTTCCAGGCCACCAGGAGGTGTGCCCATGAGGAGGGGGCTGCAGGCGGGAGATGGGGCAGGAGGTGGCAGCATCCTTGGGGGGCCTCTCCCTGAAGGACCAGGAGATCCGACTCTCGTGTGGTCTTTGTCATGAACGGGAAGAATGCCACGGATGGCGGGTGCCTGTGTGCCTGTGGGAAGGTGGGGTGCCTCACGACAGCGCTGTCCACCAGGGTCCCAGGTTCTGGTGGCGGGTGGCTCCAGTTCAGGGGGGACCACAGGCTCGGAATACCTCCACCTTTGCGTTGTCGGGAACCAGCCTGTGCGGCATTTCTTAGCTTCGGGCGCCACCTGCTGGTGCTTTGTGGAATTACACAAGCCCGGGCAGAGTGAGGCTGAGTCGGGGGGCTCAGTCCTACAGCACCTGGCAGCTCAGGAGCAGGTGCAGACCGCGTCCTCAGGACACAACGTACGTGACGTGAGTGGCCGTTCCCAGCATCACCCACATGCTCCCTATGTGACACGGAAGGATATAAGGAGACACCCCGAGACCTCAAGGCCAGGGGCCTGGGATCCCAGTGCAGAAAAGGCTCCGTGTGAATCCGGGAGTCACCAGAGTCCGTTGTGTGGGCCACCACTCTGCCCTCCCAGGGCCGCAAGACGAGGACCTGGGTCTCCGGGGGCTGGTGGGGTGGGGCTCCGTGCTGTTTGTGCAACTTCTCTCGACGTCTGGTTAGTCTAGGCAGGAAGCCCTCAGGGAATGGGAGACCTGTAGGAAAGTCCCACTCACATGTGGTCCTCCCCAGGTGAGCATGGGCATCCGCCCTGGCACCCCAAGGCCCAGGCTGTGCAGGCACAGGGACGCCCAGTCTGGTGGGGAATCGAGGCATCTTTGCTGGCTCTCTGACCCCAGTGACCTTAACTGTAGGGACACAGCCAAGGGACCAGGTGGAGTCAGTGAAGGACCATTCTTACCTGAGACCAAGGTCCTGGGACCGAGGACACGCCAGGCCTGTCCCCACATTGCCCTGACCCATCCCCCATTTCATCCCCCCACGTCCCCATGTCTGCCTGTTCCAAGCCTTCCTGTCACTCCACGTGCCCCCACCCCATTCCCCAACCCGTCCGCATGTCCTGTAACTGGGGCGCCAGCCGGCTCACGAGGCCGTGACGACGGGGCGGGCCCCACGGCTTCCCACCTGAGGGTTCCGCCGGTGCGCATGCCGCCCGGCGAGCCGGGACAGCCCGGGACGCGGCGGCGCCGTGGGGCCGTGAGCTCCCCGGACGCGCCGTCTGCGAGGTCGGGCCTTGTCACAAAGCGAGGACGGGGCCTCAGCAAGGCCTCCCGGCCCCGGCGGAAACGCCTCTGCGGCGCGGCCCCGTCCTGGAGGGGCCCGTGTCGCCGGGGGAGGCGCCACCTGGACGCGCTGCCCGGCAGTGAGCCGCGGCCGGGGACACGCCTGGTCCCGCGGGGGCCTCGGCGCGTGCGCACACGCCGCGTTGACAGCGCCCGGATTTTACTCTAGTTGACGAGCCATGGTTGTTAGAACATGGAAGAAAGCGCTGAATGTCGGGAAGCTGCGGAGTATTGAATCGGCTTTCATTACAATGCTCAGGAACCAGAGTAGGATGGGTGTGCTACAGCAACAGCGAGGCAATTCGGGCTCATTTTCAATAAAAACGGGCTGGTGGGTTACAGTTACAGAAGAGAAGGGGTGTGCCCTGGGGGCCCTGCAGAGGGCGCGGCGGTGCCCGCCCCGGTGCTCCGGGGCGCCCAGCCCCGTGGCCGCCACACCCCTGCGCCCCTGGGGACAGGCGGCGAGCGGGAGGCTGGGCGCCTAGGACATCAGCTTGGAGTAGCTGGGCGGGGACAGCTTGCGCTTCAGGTACTTGACCACGTAGAGCGGAAGGCAGCTGAGCACAGTGACGGCCGACACCTTCCACACGAAGGGTGCGGTGGTGATGAAGGCAGCGTCTGTGGGAGGGAGACAGGGCCAGACGTCAGAGGCCGCCAGGCGGCCGCGGGGCCTTAGGGGAGTGTGCCGTCTCACCTGTGCGCCAGGTGTATTAAGCTCTTAGTGGACACACTGCACCCGAGGGGTTAGAGTGTGCGGCAGACGCACAGGCCCCGCACGGAGCGCCCAGCTCCGTCTGCCACATGCTCAGACCCGCGGGCCCACCGACGGGGCTGCGGGCGTGGGAACCAGCGGGCCACCAGCGGTGCTGCCACTGCGCCTGTCCTCACCGTCCCTCGGCCTGGCATCGGAGCCCTCCTGGACGCCCTGCGGGCTCACGTGGCAGCTGCAGTCTGACACCTGTGCAGCGGGAGCTTCCTGTGTCGAGCGGCACGTGCAGCGCCAGACGCTCACAGCGTTTGAATCCCGAGCGGCAGGAGCGCCTCGGCCGGCCCACCGAGGTGGGGTGCGGGGACCGGGCGGGCGACTCTGAGGCGCCGGGCACAGGACACGGCGTCCGCGGGTGACCGGTCTGAGCCTAACCTCGGCCTGAAACCCTGGACGTGTTCTCCAGGGTCCACCGCAAGAGCTGCCAGGGGACACGCTGTCCCCTCATGGACCCCAGCTGGGAGCAGACGTGGCACGTGGACACCACCCCCAGGAGCTGCAGAAGCCCGGCGGGGGGCCTTGTCCCTGTGGGAAAGCCGCAGCAAATGCTCCGTGGGCCACACACTTAGCGGGAAACGGGGGGGGGGGGATGCTGTCACCGGTCGGGCCTTGACAACACTGTTCTCAGTTTCTATGACTTCGGCCCCCTAAGAAGCCGCCCCTGACACGCGGCCCACGCCTGTTTGCGAGGAAACAGGAGCTGCCAGGAGACGGGGGGCCGAGGGAGACACAGACCCAGGCGCCTGGCGAAGGCACATTGAGAAGCAACGCGAGTGACGGTGGGAATCGCGCCTCCCCACACGCCTGCCCGAGGCCAACGGAAACGCTGCGTGAACCCAGCACTCCCTCGGACGCGGGTCCGGAAAGCTCCGGAGGGATTCAGCCTCCGAGGCACACCAGTCACGTGTCTGCCGCACCCCAGAGCCCGCGAGCAGCTCTGTGCACACGCTCACACGCGGCCACTTCCACGTGCAGACAGCCCACTGCTGCCCTTCACGCCCGCCCCTGCCGACGCGACCGGGGGCCCACACGACCGGGGCCCCACGACCGGGCCCACACGACCGGGGCCCACACGACCGGGGCCCCACACGACCGGGGCCCACACGACCGGGGCCCACACGACCGGGGCCCCACACGACCGGGGCCCACACGACCGGGGCCCACACGACCGGGGCCCACACGACCGGGGCCCACACGACCGGGGCCCACACGACCGGGGCCCACACGACCGGGGCCCCACACGACCGGGGCCCACACGACCGGGGCCCACACGACCGGGGCCCCACACGACCGGGCCCACACGACCGGGGCCCACACGACCGGGGCCCACACGACCGGGGGCCCACACGACCGGGCCCACACGACCGGGGCCCACACGACCGGGGGCCGTCTCGTCCTGGCCGAATCCAGGTCCTCGGCCTGACGGTCGGCGACGGCCGGACGCGCCGCCCGCGTGTCTGGCCCGTGTCGGCTTTGCTTCGTGTTCGGCACACGCCGCTCCAGGGAGCAGACGGGGACGGAGACGACGAACCTGCGTGTCCCCGCCGAGCGTGTTACCTCGTGTTCACGCAGGCGCACACTCTGTTCGCGCTTAAAACGAAAGTAATAAAGCCACAGGAGTTGTAACTGGAAAATGGCTCTTTCGCAGGTGCTACAGCTGTCATTTTTGGTGAATGTTGAACGCAGAATCGTTAACTTTTAACATTTCCCCATCTACGTCGTCACCAGCGAGGACACGCTTGGCCGTGAGTGCGCCTGCTCCCTCTCCCTTCTCTGCCGTCTGCTGAAGTTAGGGAACGGGAGCCAGCCCCGCAGGGCCCCACGTTCGCTTCGTGGCTCGTGGCTCCGCGGTGGGGGCAGAGCCGCTGTGGCAGCAGGTGGCTGCGTGTGACGGTCCGCTGCCACCAGGGGCAGCTCCGTGGCACACGGCTCCACGCCGCGCAGCAGAAACGGAGGGGCGCCTTGCCGCTCGGGCCCCGGTCGCCCCGCGGGCGCCCTTCCAAGGTGCTCGGCCGCGGGACAGACGCAGACTGCTCGAGGGGGCAGCGCTCTTGGCCTGGCCAAACTTCCTGACCCTGCCGCGTGGCCCCGTGACAGCCCTCTGAGGCTGCCTGGGTCTCCGAGGCCAGCGTCCACGTGCGTCACCCATGTGGCTCCTCCTTGCTGAGGCCCAAGGCCTGACCCATTGTCCCACCCTCGCCACGGAAGGGCCTCCTGTGGGTGGCACCTGCTCCCTAAAGGCAGCGTCCAGGCGTCTCCCTGCCGTCCCTGAGACAAGAGCTGACATGTCCAGGGTGAGGCATAAACCTGCCCCCGTCACCGGGGCTGCAGGCTCCTCGCCAGACCCTCACGGCCCAGGCACCCGCGGGTGCACCGCCGCTTCAGTGCGCACACCGGACGTCTGGGAGCAGTCCCGCCAGGGAGCACGGCCAACGCGTGCACCCCAGGGCCAGCCCGACTGTCCCATCTGTCCAGGAAGTGCCACTGTCCCGCAGGTGCCAACAGGCCCGCGAGGGGCTCCAGGCGTGAAGCAGCTGAGGCGCCGCCTCCGCCACCTCGAGCCTGGGGTGGAGCTCAGGCCCCGACTGTCCCCGCACCTCGCCCAGGGCGGGGCAGGATGGGGCAGGACCAGGGGCCGGACAGAAGCCCTTTCTCTGCCACTGCCCTGCCCTGCCACCCCGCGTCTGCCCACGCCTCTCCCGGCCAGCCCGTGCCTTCTCGGACTCGCCGGTGACATCGCCTGTCATGTCACTGTGCCCATCTGCAGGCTGGACACCCATCCTCTGGTATGAGGCGCCGTCCGTGGCCTCCCGGAGTCTTCGAGCATCTCGGGGCCATGCTCGCCCACCCCGCCTGGGCCAAGTCTTGCCCCCCTGGAAGCTCTCGGGTATTCTCTTTATTTCCAAGACGCCTAAACATCTCAGGAACGCCGATCCCGGCACGGATCCTCACGCATGCACGCTCCCCTGTGCTGGCCCCACGATGCCCGCCCCACACTGTCACTACAGTTCCCACTGGTCGCAGGGCGGGCGCCCGGAGAGCCTGCTGCTGCCGCCTCCCACCCACCTGCCGGGGAGCCCCGGTCCTCCCCCTACACGGTCGTCAGGCTGTCAGCCTCTGCCGAGGGGCCGGCGCGCCCCTCTGGCCCCCACAGCGCTGTCTCTTCTGGGCCATCGGGTCTTCTCGCAGGCGCTTCTCCTCAGTGTCCGCTGACCCTGGGAGCTGCTCACCGGGGGCTGCCCCCGGGTGTTCTGGACCGCGGGGTGCAGGCCGCCCTTCACTTGGGATGCGGGCACCCTGCTCTGGCCGGCGTTGCCGGCGGGACAGGGCCCTCGGAAGGGGACCGTGACTCGCTGACGGAGGCGGGCGGCAGGTTGAAGTCGCGGGGCACTTGGTGTGGGCGCTGGCTCAGTCTGGCTCTGTGGCCATGGTGGGCACGGGACCGTCAGCAGATCGGTCCCCGGGAAGTCGCTGTCTCCACACAGACCCACTGGCCTCACATGGTGGCCCCAACATGGTCCTGGCTGTCGTGGCTGCTGACGGTCCACCAGGGACACGAGGCAGTCCTTCCTTTTCTGAACACCTTCTGGAAGATTCCGCCTCAGACCAGGAGAGGCACGGCCCTGCCATCCTCAGGCAGCCACTGCGCCATGTCCTAGTGTCCATGTCTTGGGACGCTGAGGACGGACAGCCCCTCCGTCTCCTCTGACCCACAGCCCCCTGCTCAGGGTGACAGGGAGTGACCGGGACGGCCCCCCACTCCTGCGCTCTGGCGGACAGGCCTGGACTCGGGGCACAGTGACCCCGGGCTCGGTGGGGCGGGGCGGATCTGGGGGCGGCGGGGCCTGGGCGGGGCTGTGCCCGCGCCCCCCCGGCTTCCTGCTGCCGCTCGTGCCTGCGACGTGGGTCCTTCCGGGGCGTCCGGCGTGTGGGGAAGGAGCGTGGGCAGGTCAGGTCGCCTGGGAGCACAGAGGTGAAGGCGACCCTGACTTGCTGTCCCCTCAGTCTGCCGAGCGCGGTGACCAGAGGAGTCTGGGGACAGCCACTGCCCTCACCGAGGGTCACGGCCACCGTCCGCTACCCTCCAGCACCACGGGCGGGACGCCGCGTCCCCACGGCCACCCGGCTGGCGGCGGGGCCAGGAGGGGTGGAGCGGGGCGGGGCTGCGGCCAGAGCACAGCACTGGTGTCCCCACGCCACGAGCCCACGCGTCTGAGTCACTGCAGGTGCTGGCGGCGGAAGGGGCTGAGGCCATCGGCATGGTGGCAGGTGCCTCTCACGAGCGACGGGCAGAAGTGGGCCACCCCAGGGGGTGCTTCTCAGAGCTTCAGCCATCACAGAGGACGCACCTCACGCCCCAGGGGGAGGGGTCCCCACTTCAGCACAGTCGGTACCTCTTTAAAAGCCAAGAGGTAAGAATCTAAATTTTATAAATTATTACAAGGGTTTAACCTTTTCCCCCAAATCAGCTTGTGTCTGAAGCTTTCTGATGTGGATTTTACTGTGATCTGCAATGTAACACAACGTAGAAAGAAGTAATAACAAAAAAAGAAGTTTAAAAATCCATAAAAGATAATTATCCAAAGAATTCCAAGGCCACTTACCAAAATATTCATTGAGAAAAGCAAGCGAGGCCATGTAGCAGCCCAGGCTGAGGAACTCGGCCACGACCATGAGCCAGTGCCACATCCGGATGGTCAGAGCCACCATCAGCAGCTCGGTGAGGATCAGGGCCGTGAACGAGATGGCTACCACGTGCACAAATTCCGACTCGAAAAGCACCAGGCCCCATACATGAGGATGCCGCCTGCAAAACAGCAAGGGGGAGGACTTGGCGTTTCACGGGACGACGTGCCCTGTTTGGACTGGAGACGAGACGCTGCGGCAGCCAGCTCGGAGGAGGGCACGAAACAGCGGACGGGTGCTGGCTGTCACGCACGGGGTCACACCCGCGCCGAGGTGACCGACTCAAACGCTGGGTTAGGAACAGACTCTGCGGTGCTCGCGAGGTCGGGCAGAAACACCACGCAGAGGCTCACGCACTTGTGACCTCCAGGAGGAGAGGCCGGGGCTGTGTCCGTCAGCGGCGACAGCTATGCCTGTCAGTGCGACGTCCCTGGCCATCTGGCCCCTACACTTTGACCGTCTCTCGCTTGTCTGCAACACCAAAGGGTGGCTGATGACCTCTGATGACATAGCTCAGGTCCGCAGAGCCTTGTCATTGCGTGGGCACGTGACGTGGTACGTGCTTGTTAGTTTTTCTGGGTTAACATTTAATTTAAAATGGGTCGGTTTTTAGGTGACGTTCATTGGTTAAAAAATACACCAACCCACCTTGCTTGCGAAGAGGTCTGAAGGCCCGCTGCTGGGACACCCGTTTACGAGACAAACAGGAGGTCGCTCACCGCGGACACGACAGCGAGCTTTTGGGAACGAGCCGGGAGGCGAAAGCAGCGGACAGAAGGCAGAAAGGCCCATGAGCGGGAGCGGCGGGCGGCTTACCTTGGTAAATGCTGATCAAGACCCAGACGAGGAAGGTCTTGAAGGACAAGGATCTGCCCTGGGGACAGTGGAGAGCTTTGTTAGCAACCCGTGTTCAAGCACCTCACCAGCGACTCCCAAAGACCCCAGGTCCTCAAGCCCAGCCACCGACGCGGCCACCTGTCCTGCCCGTGTCTCCCGGCGGCACACGCGCAGAGAACAGGTGTGCGGTTCTCTTCTGGTTTGACCTTTGCTGACCTTTATGCCACAATATGTCCCTTGGCTTCCTAGGGACCCTGGAGTCCGTAAACAAACACTTGATTGGTGAAAAAATAACTTCCCTTTACTTTGTTTCTGGGGAATAGATATTCCCGTGTTTACTCCCTAGTTTCTTCAGATGAAAAAGGATGGTTTACTGCAGTGAGGCCCGAGGTCATTACCCCTTGGACTCCCCCGAGGGCGTCGTGTGAACAAGTCTGACACATTTTTCTGCGCGGTGACCTCCACTTTTTTTCACCTAGCCGGGTTATTAGGACTGCGTGCGAGGCTGACCACGCTCCCGGGACATCCACACCGAGGTGGGCTGGTCCTCAGGAGGCCACACTGACCGTCCGTGGCAAGGGGTGGTGGGTACAGGCGACGTGCGTCAGAGGCGGCCGCGCGAACACAGGGCGGCGGGGCCACGCCCTGGGGACCAGCCGAGCACCCGTCACGCAGAATGTCCGCCCCCCACGCTGGCGTCTGGGTCTCGCCAAGAGCGGACCGGCCTCCACTTGCGGACGAAGCGGCCTGGGAAGTCTGGCGCTCTCCTCAAGGCTGCCCGCCGGCTGCGGCTGCGGCGGGTCGGTGGCCAAAGTCAGGAAGCTGCGCCTGAGGCGTGGCTCCCATGGGCCCCTCACAGCGACTGCAGACGGGGGGCTCGGAGCGGGTGCCACGGGGGACACACGAGGGACGCGTCACACGTGGCACCCCGGGAAAGTCTGGGTGTGGGTCCCGCCGGCCTGGAGCCCACCGACACCTGTCCAGGACAAGCGCGGCCTCCTCGGCGCCTCGGCCGCCGCTGTCAGTCTGTGGAGACGCGGCGTGCGCCGGAGCCCCGCTGCGCGCGCGTGTGAACGTGAGCGTCACATGCATCACAACGTCACAGTCAGTTAAAAGGCAATTCTGATCTTTAAGACGCGGAGGATTTACACGTTTTGTGTTTTGCACAGGTCCGTTGAGTGCCTGTGTCCCGTGTGCTCATCTCCCTGGGCACACGAGTGGGTGCTGTTGGGTCTTTAGTCATAAAACTCCTTTGGAATTAAGTGTGGCTAACGTTATCTAAATACTTTAACAGAACACGAACTTTAACTTTCTGGTTAAGAGACTGACTTTGTCGCCACGTTTGCTGCCATCTGCCCCACATACGCACGCGACGTAACTATCCACCTCCACAGTGAGGACAAACCGGGGGCGTCGGAGCCGTTTCTGGGTGTTGACGGCCGCTTGTCCCGCGCGCTCCAGGGCGAAGGTCGTGGGCACGAGCCATCGGGGGACCGGGGAGCTGGAGGAAAACTGGAGCCGCGGCACGAACGTGCGGCCGAGCGCGGTGACAGTGGACGGCTCCACGCTTCGGCTCCCGGCCGCTGTCCTGGGCCGCACGCGACCACACAGCGGGGCGGCAGGTGCTGGGGCCACGGTGACGTCCCAACAGCTCAGAAGCCCCGGCCGCCTCCGCCCTGCCTCTGTCACCCTCTTCCCATTCTGGTTTACTCCTCCAGCTTCTGTCCTCAGTTTTTCTCTGATTCCTACCAGAACAAAGAGAGGGGTGTTTTTCTCACATCCCCATCACTGTAGCTTCGGAGGCGCCTGGGAGTAGAATGTCCCCAGAGCCCGCTGAAGATGGGGGGAGCCGTGGAGACGGGCCTGGAGGAGCCTCTGCGGACCGCGGGGCGCGAGCTGGGGGCCCCGCCCTGCGGGAGGGCCGAGGGCCTCGCCGGATCAAGCCTGCGGGGCCCGTGGGAGCCGGGACGGGCGGGCACTGCGCCTCCAGCAGGCTCCGGGCAGGTGAGCCGCTGCCGGCTCCTGTGCCACCGGTCTGACGTCTCATTGTTCTTGTCCCCACATCCTTCGGGAGCAAACTCACTTCGGTCCAATGAAACGCACCCCACAGGGCGCGGACTGCGAAGCCCAGGGGCTTTCTGGACGGATTAGTCGAGAACTGGCCCTGCAGTGTCACCTGACAGGTGACCTCGGGCTCAGGCCAGGGTCACGACAGGTTTGTGACACCTCAAAGCTTACGAAGGGCAGTCCCCGTCCACCATCCCACTGCCCGGCCCGGGGACGGTGTGGCCTTGGCTTTGCAGACGCATCTTCCCTGCTGCGCCCAGGTGACGTCAGGTGCGGTCAGCGCTGTAGGAGCCGCAAAAGCCGCCCGACCCCCGCAAGCCTCGCCAGCACCCGGGGCTGGCACTTCACGCAGACCTGGCCACCGCCAGCGCCGGGCTGTCAGGGTCACCGGTTTCCCGGAGCCCACGCTGCCTCTCGTTGTCACGCTCCTTGGGCTCCCGTGACCCGAGCCGCTCCCCTCTCTGTCCCCAACAGTGGTGGCCTGGACGCGCCACAGCAGCGGGTCCGCGGGGCGTCTGCGCCCCAGTCTGGGCTGGGTGGCTGTGACGACGTGACGAGGGTGGCTGGGTGGTGTCCGTGGGGAGGATGCGCACGGGGCTCTCACACAGCACTGCGTGGGTGAGGGGCGCTGGCCTCGGTCTCGGGGTGCAGTCCGGCACTGCTGCTGCTCGCTCCGGTCCAGTCTGGTGGCTGCGAGTGCGCTCGGGTGACGTCTGTGCCGTCTGGACGCGTGGCCATCGGTGTGGGCAGGTGAGCACGTCCCCGCCGCTCCCAGGCCACGGGCCGGCCGCGCTTCCTTCTGCTGCCCCCTCCACGTGGCACGGCCACGCCCACGGCCCCAACCTCCACCGCCCGAGGGGGAGCCCTGGCCCCGGGCAGCTGCATGGCCCCCGGTCCGGCCCTCGTCCACTACGGTTCTTCCGAGCTTCCCAGCTGCCGTCCAGGGCAGCTGTGGGCTCGGCCCGTCTCCAGCCTCAGCGCAGACTCGGAGTCAGACGCTTCTTCCCAAAGAGGCGCAGGGCGGCTCCCGCCCTCCCCGGCCCGCTCCCAGCCCCGCGTGGCTCTGGCTCACCCCTCGTGCGGTCAGCTCATCGGTCACAGCCTGCGCCCCACCCACTCCGGGCACTCTGGGCTGACAGTGCAGTCGCGTGGCTGCTGTGGGGCCGGACCCGCGGTCCCCCTCCCCGCCCCGCCCCCCCCCGCCCCTCCCGCCGCAGGCCCTGGCGACCGCTGAGCAGCTCTGCGTCCCAGCGTCCGGTGAACGGGGCCCCGAACGCTTCTGCGTCTGGCTTCCGCGTGGCAACGTGCGGCGCAGACCGTCCGTCTGCCGAGCCGCCGGTCCCCTCCTCCCGCTGGGCGTCCCAGCGTGTGGCTGCACGGCCACCGGCTGGTCCCAGTTTGGGGAGCCATGACGACGGTGCACAGACCCGTGCACAGACCGTGTGCACATGGGTCTCCTCGTGCGCAGACGCCTGGGGCTGGGCCGGCTGAGTCAGGAGCGAAGGGCGTGTCCGACTTCGTGAAACCCCCAACGGCCCCCAAGGGCTGTGGGCCACGCGTCGGGGCTCCTGCTGTCCCCGCCTGCCCCTGTCCGGTGGCACTGGCGTTGCAGACGTTTGCCATTCTCACGCGTGGTCACGGCAGCTCGCGGCCTCCATCTTCAGCTCCCTAATGACGGAGACGCGAGCGTCCTCACGTGCCTGCTGGACAGCCGTCGTCATCAGTGTGGCATCCGTCCATTTAGAAAACTGGCTTCTTTTCGAGTTTTGAGGGTCCTCTGTATTTTCTGGGTACAAGTCCTCCATGAGAAGTGTGATCCCCACATATTTCCTACCAGCCTGAGGTTTGTCTTCACGCTGCCTCGACAGCGCCGGTCACAGGACATAAGTTTCTAACTATGACCAAGTCCTGTTCATCACTCTTCCCTCTGTGAGTCATGCTTCTGACCCAGCACTCAAACCCGTGTGGCCCAGGGCCGTGCGTGCTGCCTCTTGGACGGCCTGTGGCTGTGCAGGTCACGCCGAGGCCGTGACCCCTCGTGGGGGTTTCTGTGGCACGCATGTGGTGTGGCGGGTGTCCGTCTCTGCCTGTGCGTGATGCGCGGCGGGAACGCCATCGGCCGACGAGGCGGCCCTCCCCGCACCGGCCGGTGTGCCTGGCCACATGCCCGGCCGTCGAGCCCCCACGCGGGCCTCTGTACCAGCCCCCACGCGGCCCCTCACACCGTGCCCAGAAAGCCTTCCGCCCCCTGCTCCTCCTCAGAGCGGTCTGCCTGTGCGACGTCCCCTCTGGGCTCTGGAATCGGCTGATCGGGACCATCGACCCTGAGTCTTCCAACCCACGTTCGCTTACACCTTCTGCAAATCCCTTTGCCAGTGTTCTTTACCAGCACGTGTACCCTACACATGTTTGTTAGGGCAACACCAAAGTATTTTACTTTTTAATGATATTATAAATGTTCTCAAACCTTTTTTCAGACCTCGACTGTTCACTGCACACAGACTGGAGAGATTACAGACGCTTCCCCTCGGTCCTGCACCCTCATTAAACCTGGGGGACTTTCTACACAGAAACCCTGGCATCAGCAGAGATGTTTTATTTCTCACTTCCTCATTTCTACATCTTTAACTCCCTTTTCTTGCGTTGTTAATATTATATAAAGACACAAATACATTTTAAACGCCAAGACCACTCGCTCCGAGAACGTTTCCCAGGGACTAAAACACAGCGAAGCCCTAAGCGCGCGCTGGGCGTGCGTGATACCCCACACCCTGACCACGGGCCGCTGGCCGCTCCCTGGGGTCAGTCGCCACCGCGGTGTGGGGCTGCGGACCGGGCGCCCTGCTCCCAGCTCCCAGCCAGCTGACTCTGTGGGGCCAGCGCCATGGCTGCCCAAACGTCTCACTCGTCCTGGGCCTGGGCCGAGGCTCAGGCGGCTTTTCCCGGGAGGCCACGGGCCACTGAGGGCACAGCCATCTGCAGGGCTAGGGCAGGGAGGAGGCCACGTGTTTCCTGTCTCACTGGCAGCGCCCAGAAAATCAGTGACTGTGCACGAGGAAAGCTGAATAATTCCAAGCAGAATGTGACCTTTAAAAGGAGAACACCGAAACGCTGTTATTACAGACACGCCATTTCCTGAGGGGTGAGGAGAGAGGAAGGCGACACCCCCTCGGCATAACCGGCGCAGTCACTCGCCAAATACCGGCCGCCCCGTGGGACAGTCGGAGGGCTGTGATGCCTGGGCTGGCCCCACGCAGGCAGACACTGCTCACAAAGAGGCACAGCCCCGGCGGGGCGCACCCGAAGCACAGGAGCTTCCTGTTTCCCGGGGATGTGTGCCCCGCGCCCCCGGCGACCTCTGGAGGGACGGCACGGCTGCACTGTGACCCGTGGCTCCTGCGCAGAGCGCACGGGCAGCTCGGTCGTGGGAAGTGCTCGCGGTCCCGCCCGCCCGTCTCACGCTGCTGTCCACCGCCGCGAACGCCCTGAGCGCCCCCTCTCCCCGACTCCGCGCGGGCTGCTGAGCCAGGGACCAGGGCACCCGCGTCGCCACAGCCCTGCCGCCCACCCCCGGGGAGTGGCGCCAAGCGCTGCGTGCGTTCGGGCCGACTTGGCCGCGTGTCTGGGAGCCGCACGGAGCTGCGACGTGTCTCAGGCGCCGAGAGGACAAGCAGCCCCACTGCTGTCGAGGCAGGCGGCTGAGCGTGAGTGGCACTTTGTCCCGAGGACGTGAAGCGCGTCCGCTTCTTCAAGAAACGTGCGCCGTGAAGACAGCAGCGCAGGCTTAGGGCCTGGAAGGCGCGGCGCCCGGGAAGACGAGTGAGCGAGCGCTCGCCAGGAACACGGAGCGTCCTGCCCACAGGCTGTCCCCACGCCCTAAACCGTGGGCCGCCCCGGCGGACGGAAAGTGCGCGCAGCTGCCGACCCCCAACGTGTCGGCTGCGGGCACAGCATCCGCCCCGAGGTGCGACAGCTGGTGGCTCAGCGTGCGCGTTGGTGACCCCGAATTTCTCGCTACTGGTGGCTTTGGCGCCCAGCGAGAGGCTGCTGGGCAGCTCTGACCCCCGGACAGCGCGTGCGTCCGCTGCCTCGCGTCCGGTCACTGGCACAGACGGTCCAGCTGGCAAGGGTTCCCCGCCCTGGCCACCTGGCAGCGTCGCCTGGGGACCGGCAGTCACCTCACCTCAGCGCACACACGCCTGCCTGGTCACTCTGTGAGGTGACACGTACGCACGCTTTTCTGGAGTCTTGGAATTAGGAAAACTCAATGTACTAAGATTACAGTTATTCGCAGTGCCCTCCTGTAGTGCTAGGGCCTTTGACTCTATCCTACTTTATTCAATGATGACGACTTCACCGTTTCAGGGTGTTAAGCCAAAACGGTTTCTCTACTCGGAACAGTCACAGTGGTCTCTTCGTGACAACTGTCACGCTTGGTGCTTCTTTTCACTTTCTGCTACGTTAATCTAGCTTTAGTCTTGCCCTGACTATGATGGTAATACGGGCATTTTATGTTTTTTTTCAAGGAACTTTAAAGCCTTAATTTCACTCAAAGAAAGTATCAAAAAAACCCCAGGAGGCTAAAAACGCCTGCGAGGGCAGAGCCAGGGTTTGAACCTGCTCAGGGTCCCCCCCCCACCCCCGCGCCCGGGGTGGGTTTCCGGTCGCGGCCGGCGCCACACCTTGGTGAGGTCCTTGTACAGCTCCGGGTACAGCATGGCCACCTCAGGCTTCACGTCCTGGTCCAGCACCAGTGAGAACACGGGGAACATGGTGTAGACCGTCGCGTACCTGCCGGTCAGAGGGGGGCAGCCAGGTCAGCCCGCGGGGGCTCAGGGCTGCAGCGCGCACGCTCGGCATGACAGACACCGGCAGCCGCCGAGCACGGTCCTTGCGGCAGGCGACGAGGCCCGGGCGTGCGCACAGGCGGGGGCGCCAGCTGGTCACGCCGGGGACGCCGTGGACACGGCGAAGCAGGTGGAACCTGCCCCCGCCTGGCACCCCCAGCGTGGGCCCCCCGGGGCCTCCCGTGCCCGCGTCCCTCCCCGCCCCCACTCCTGTCATCCACTACATACTCGCTGTCCCCTCCCAGGCACCTCCCTGGGTCACAGAGCGGGCAGCGTGGGGTGGCGGTTTCGCCTGGCCTGTACCACCCCCCGCCAGCTGCGGCCCTGCACTTCACTGAGTCACCCTGGTCACTCCCGGTCCAGCTGTGACGTGAACGGCCAGGACCGTTCACTGCACAGGTTGGTTGGTTCATTTTTTGTAAACAGAGGTTTTCATCTATTTCGGGCAGGAGCACCAACGGGGGGCGGAAGCCCAGGGCCGAGACTGCGGGTCACGGGGTGGGTGGCTTCGCGCCCCACACTGGCCATGACGTGCCACAGCTGGGCGTGACCGGCCCGCTTCTCCGAGTCTCGCTGCGGCCTGCCCCGTCACTGCCCCTTCTCCTGTCACCTTACCCCGTGAGCAGCCGCGTGGGCCCCGGCCTCCGGGGACTTGGCGAGCTCTGCGCGGTCCTGGGCGTGCGGTCGGCATGCATCCCTCCCCCCCAGGGGGGCCCCACCTGCAGCCGGGTGCGCCAGTCCCTCCCGCCTGCTTTCTGAGGACAGTCCTGCTGTCACGTCCTTCTCCAGGAGCAAGCCGTCTCCTCTGCCGTGGCTCGCGAGGGGGTCACCTTTCGTTTTCCCCCGTTTGGCTGTGATGGGCCTTGGTGTTTCTTGGCGTTTCACTGAATTCGTCCTGGCTGGGGTTTGCTTACGTTCTTGAACCTGCAGGTTGACGTCTTTTGTGCCGGTGTTCCGCCCTTACTTCCCCAAGTCCGTTTCCGGCCCTGCTATCTCTGCCTCTGCCAGGCCTCCGAGGACAAGGGTGCGAGACCCGCATCCTGCCCGGCATGGCCCCGAGGCGCTGCTTCTCCTCTGCCCTCCACCCACGCGGGCGTCTGCGGAGCGTTGTCCCCAGCCTGCCTTCCTGTCCGGCAGCCCCTCACCTGCGGCCTGCGCGGAGCCCGTGCAGGGCACTCTGCGTGCGGATTATTACGTTGTTAGTTGGTGAACCTTCCACCTGGCTCTGCTTCCTGTTTTCCAGTCCTTCGCGCAGATGTTTCACTTTCCGCCAGTCCGAGAGCTCACACCTGCTCACACCTGCTCACGACTGCCCACTGGAGCGTTTCCTGTGGCCGCCCTGCGGCTTCGCAGACAATTCGACGCCCTGGCATCTCGGGGTGGGCATGTCTCTTTTTCACGCGCTCTGAGGCCTCCCTGGAACGTGGTGTGGCGGGGGGTCTGACACTGGACACCTGGGCACCGTGCAGGACCCTGGATCCAACCTGCGCCGCTGGGGAGGCGGGCGTGGCCCCTCGCTGGGGGGCGTGGTGCTGGCCCGCACGCAGCCTCGCGCCTCGCGGATGCCACGGGGGGTGGGGGGGCTGCAGCCTCGTCGGGGGAGTGTCGGCCCCTACTTTCCAGGGAGGTGGGGCAGCGCACCTGGGCTGTCGGGAAGTCTCTGTCCTGCCGGGTGGCCCCCTCTGTGCCGGCGCCATCTCTGGCTGCGACCGCATCAGCCCCAGCGTGGGACACGCAGGCAGAGCAGCTGGGTGCTCAGCTGTGCACCATGCCGGGGGCCCCGGGATCCTGCCTGGACTTTCAGACAGTGACCCCGGGGAGAGAACTTCCAGGCTGGGGAACTCGTCCAGCAGCAGAGCAGCAGTGGGGAGCCTAATGACAAGACTCTCCCCGACAGGTGTGAGGGGAACACCGCGGGTGGAATCCGACCCTCGCATGGGGTCCTTGGCCGCCGGTGCGGGCGGCTCTGGGGGTGGCAGCGGAGGGGCCGGTCTGTCCCGGGGCGGCCTCCATGAGCCCGCTCCTCCATGAGGCTGGACACGCGCGGCTTTGCGACCGTCTACACCTTCAGCTGGAACGACGCTGCCCCGGGGAGGTCAGGGGCCGAGAGGGCCAAGCGCCCACGCGGACA
The DNA here is from genome assembly GCA_003508835.1 of Eonycteris spelaea. Classification (NCBI taxonomy): domain Eukaryota; kingdom Metazoa; phylum Chordata; class Mammalia; order Chiroptera; family Pteropodidae; genus Eonycteris; species Eonycteris spelaea. Next base: position 10,571,772 of record PUFA01000056.1, on the reverse strand, counting down.
GCAGCTCGGCCGTGGGCTCTGCTGGTCCCCAGGTGCACCAGGCCCCACGCACAGCGGCACTGGCCACCACGCAGCACGTGGCTCGCTAGGCCACAGGAACACTGACCCTGAGTCTCTGCTGGTGAAGCGCATCCACGAGAACACCCGTTCTTCCTCTGCCAGAAATGTCTCTAGCTGCCCGGCCTTTTTTGAGAAACCATCGCGACCCCTCTTGCTGAGTTGGCTCCGCTGGGGCGTGGTTTCCACAGTGCAGCCTGGTGAGTCCTGACAGCGCTCACGGCTGTCACCCCCGCCACCCAGAGGCCCCCACGGCCTTCCCCGGCAACCGCACGCCCGTCAGCCCCGCCGGCCAGACAGCCGCTGGGTCGTCCAGGCTGGATGTGCTGCCCTCACACGGGCCACACGCGAGCCCCTGGGGACCCGCCCGCGGCCTGTGTCCGCAGCTCGGTCCCGTGCCACGGTGAGGGTGGCGCTCGCCCCACCCCCCTGCCCGTCAGCACATGGCCATCTGGGCGGGCCCGTCTGCTCTTCGTGGGGGCAGCCAGGAAGCTCTGCGGGCCGGTCCTCCGTGGGGACGGGCAGACGCGGAGGCCGCTGGGCCCCGTGCATGGCGGGCTGGGTCTCATTAGACGGTCAGACGGTCCCCTGCGGCGCTGTCGCCATCCGCGGCCCCACTGGAACGTGGACGGCGCCCGGCACTCCGCGTCTGGCCGGCACTCGGCACAGCCCGTCGTTCTGCCCTGGTCCCCGCAGGGCTGTGTCACTGGGTGACGCCGGCATTCCCGTCTTTCATGACATATGTTCACATCTTTACCATTTTAAAAAAACCGAGTTGTTCGGAAACCGTTAAACATTCCTGATGCAAACCTTTTGTCCTACACGTGTACAGAATACAGCTCCTCCTAGTCTGCCTTTTAACTGGATTTCTCTCGTCTTCAGAGAAGTGAAGAGTTTTAAGTTTGATGGAGTCCGCTTTTTCTTTATTGGTGCAGGCGTTTTGTGCTGGGGAAATCTTTGCCTCCCCGAGGTTTGAGGGTTTTCAGCCAGTAATTCCAGGAGTTTGGGGGCTGTTTCCCCTTGGCCACTGGCCTCTACTGCCCGCTGTGCGATCGGAGACATCTCTCACCTGCATCGGACCTGCTCTCCGGCTGACCGAGCTGGGACATAACCTGGCTGCTCCCTCCTGGGGCCTCAATTTGGGTAGCTCACCAGTTCTGGCCCACGCGTTCGTGCCCAGCCCCGCGAGGCCTCCCTGCAATGGCCCTGCGGCAGGGACTTCTGGGAGGACACAGGTTGGTGCAGCCACACCCTGGCCAGGATGCTGCACGGGGCCTGAGGGCTGAGGCAGGCCAGCTCAGCCATGGTGACCGGGTCCTTCCCCAGGGTGACGCGAAGGTCCTTCAACTCGCAGATAAGTGCCGTGAGAGCACGCGGTGCTGTGACAGCGTCTCCGGGGGGCTTCGCCATGGACACCTTCTGGGGGGAAGGCATAGCACCCGCAGGTTGGCTCAGGTTTTGCTGGATGGAAATAGCACGTTGCTTCCTGCCCAAGACTCTGCACGTGTTGCTGGGGGTGGCAAGACTGAATTTCTCATTTATTTTGAAGCAGCTTAACTTATGAGCACCTGCCCGCTCCTACCACATCTAGGGCACTGATGCTTAAGAGAATTTCAGATGCCTCGCTGAAGCGATGACACGCAGAGAAACTTTAAATAACAGCCGACGTGAAAGCAGCTTTAAGAGGAATCGGTGCGCGTGCTGACTCGGGCTGCTCTGCAGCAGCACCCGGGCGGCGGGCGGCTTCGCTGACTCGGGCTACTATGATTCAAGGGTAATCACTGCTCCTCAAACATTCCTTTCGAACCTTCAAATCCAAAGTTTAAAAACGTGAACGCAGGTGAGCGTGGTTATGCTCTTCTTTGGTCTCTGAGGAAGAAACACACTGCATTTCCCGGCAAAGGCTATATGATTTAAAAGTTATTGCTGTAAGATCACTGCAAAGGGAAATTAAGCAACAGGAAAACGTAAGCGGAGCTGGAGCTTCCTGTACCTTTAGGGTTTTGCCCTCTTTGAGGTTCTCTAAGGAGCCGTGCTGCAGTGACCGGGAAGCTACTGGGACTGGTGGTACAGCACCCAGTCGCCCTGGAAACGCACGCCTGACCCAAGCCCGCAACCAGGGGCCTCCCTGGGCCCCACCCTGCACCTCACCTCGGGTTTCAGGGAGGGAGGGGCAGTGTGGGTGGGGGGAACACAGCGTGGGGTTTGCTACCTTGCCGGCCCGGTCCCTATCCCAGCCTGACCTGGTCCTGACCCCCTCGTCCTGATCCTGGCCCGTCTGGGGCTTGCGAAGGGTCTGCGTGTGCTCTGTGGGGAGGGACACGCTCTTCCTTTCAAGAGAGCCGAGTTTCATGACTTCTGGCACAGACGTGCGCTGGGGAAGGAGGGAAGAAGCGACCTCTCATGGGGACGTGAGGGCCTGGAGCTGGGCCGCTCCTGCGGGCCCCTGGCTGGGCCAAGGGGAGGTGAGCAGGTGGGATGCACACGTGAGGGGCACCTGCGCCCATGAGCGCTGGCCCGAGCTGCCCACGGACCCTTCCTGCAGCTCCGCGCACTCGCGCTGTCCAGTCTGTGCGCGTCCTCACACAGCTCCGGGTCCAGCAGCAGGAGAGGCTGAGACGCACAGACGGGCCGGGGGACTGGTGGAGGCTCCTGGGAGAAGCCGGGGAACAAGGAGCAAGCGGGCGGCCTCAGGGAGAGCAGCCCGAGGCTGGGCAGGGCAACGGCGGCCCTCACTGGGGGCCAGGGCTTCGGCTCTGACTTGGGGCCGGCAGCCCACAGCACTGGCCGCACGGCAGGACTGACCCACGCCCCTCCGCTCGGGGCCGTGCCCGGAGCTCCGGCGATGTGGAGCCACCACGGGAGCACCCACAGCGCCCCTGCCCTGCCCCCCCCACGGGGTCCGCGGCCTTGCTGGCCTCTGTTGTCCCCGTGACGCAGACGAGGTCGCAGCCCGTGTCCCAGGAGCGCCCCAGGGTGGGGTGGTGCTTGGACCGAGCCGGGAGCTCGAGCGCTGGCGGGGAAAGCCCGGTCGGGGAGGGGAGGGCTCTGTGGCAGCCCGGGAGAAGACTGGGGTCACTTTACTGCCACACGCTGGTGGTGACACAGGTTTCATTCCTCGATGTAGCCACAGGAGGAGGAACGGGGACACCGTTCGCTCACTTCTAACAGGCCGCTCCTGGTCTGCAAGCAGACCGAGTGCAGCCGTCACTCTGCGCCATGGGGCCACCGAGAGGGTGTGACGCTGGCTCCACACGGCCAGGGAGAACGACCCAGGTCTGCCCTGGAACGTGCTATCCCGTCCCAACACTCCACTTGCATGTGGCTGCTGTCCCCAGCCCCATCAGGTCTGACAGTGTTGGGGGGGGCCCGCAGGAGGTGTCACTGCCCACCTCCGAGGCCACAGGACAGTTCCCAACAGCCTGGATCTGACACACGCCCCCACAGAAACTGTGGCTTCGCCAGGAAAACAAGTCTAATGAGAAACTTGATGGCAGGATCACCAGAGGGACAAGCGGACGGGTGTCCCCTGGCTCGCTGATTGGAGCCCAGGTTCCCGGTGGCAGCCCCGCTGCTCTGAACACAGACGCGAGGCGTCACCAAGCACCCGGGGCCGACTTACCCCACCATGAGGAAGCCCTGGTACAGCGGGACCGACGCGAAGTAGAACACGGAGGAGAACACGGCCTGCGGGAGGGAGGGCGGCCCGGTGGGTCACTGGTCACGGTGCACTGGGCGGGCCCGGCCCCGCCCCCGCGTCGCCCCCTCCCCGGTCGCCCCCCCCCAGCCCGCCCCCCGCCGCACCTGCATGGTGGAGATGAGGAGGCCGCGGTGCATGACGAACTGGCCCAGCGCCGCCGACCTCTTGTAGCTGCGCCGCCCGTGCACCATGAGCAGCCGGCCGACGTGCGCGAACTGCGTGATGGAGAAGTCCGCGGCCAGCGACGCCGCCTTCCCCTCCTGCGGGCGAGGGCGCGGGCAGCGTGCGCGCGGGGCCGCGGTGGGCCACCCGGAGGCCGCGACCCCGCCTCCCGACTCGGAGGGCTGGGCGACGGAATGCGGGCCGCAGCCGTGCAGAGGCAGGAGGGCCACGCAGGCCACACGCCCACCCACCCGCCGCCCACCGCTGCCGAGGCTCGGGAAGCGCGGTCCGGACGCGGCCTGAGCCGGCGCCAGGCGCACAGCAGCCGGGGGACAACCGAGCCTGGAAGCGGGTGCTGTCCCAGGTCTTCCTGGGCGAGATTCTGGGTGAGCACAGAGGACAGACCTCAGCCCACAGCTCACCACTGGCCAGGGACACGGACAACAACGCGGCCCGGGTGCCAGGCGCGTGAGCACCCGCAGGGTGTGCGACGTGCGGGAGGACAGCAAGGGTCCCTGACTTCGCCAGGGGCGGCCGAGCGCAAGGCCAGCGTCGCCCCGCCCCGCCCCGCCCCGCGGGGCACACGCACCTTCCCCTCGATGCCGATCCCGCAGTCGGCGGCCTGGATCATGCTCACGTCATTGCCTCCGTCCCCTGGCGTGGACAGACACAGCGGTGAGAAGAGCCGGCCCGGTCCCGTGTCGCCCCTACCCGGGTGGGGGAGGGAGGAACGCCCGGACGAGGCCGAGGTCAGCCTGCTGTGCCGGGTCGGGCCGCGACCCCGGGGCGCGGCGCTCACCGATGGCGCAGGTGCGCCGGCGCGTGTGCGTCTGCAGCAGCGTCACGATGCGGGCCTTCTGCGTGGGCGAGCAGCGGCAGCACACCACGGCGGGGCACTGGCAGGCCAGCTCCATGAGCTCGTGCTCGTAGTACCGCAGACACACCTGCAAGGCGGCCGCGTCACGCCCACCGCGGCCCGCACCGCCGCCCCCGCCCCGGCCGCAGCGACGCGGGGGCAGCCCAGCGGCCTCTCCTAACGCGCAGGGCCAGTGACACCGTGACTCGGCACGACACCCCTCGGTCGGCCCAGCACACCAGAGCTGCGCCTAGCTCTGCCGAGTCAGCGACGGCTTAAAAAGCAGCAGAGACTCGCGGAGCGGCCTGAGGGGGCGGGGAAGGCGGGGTCTGGGGCGGCGGCCTCACCTCCAGGGAGTCCCCCGATATGACCAGCGCACAGTCCTGCTTCCTTCGAAAGGCGTTCAGCTCCAGGTGCGCCTCTCCTCGACTGCTCACCTGGGAGATCGGGGAGAAAGCCCCCGCGTCACAGGCTGTCTAAGTCAGACGCAGCGACACACGCGCCCTTTCCCGAATCCAGAGCCGGGGCGCTTTGCGCAGGCGCCCCGTTAGGGCCGGCTCCTCCCGGTCCCCTGCGGCGCTGGGACAGCCGCCCGCTCGCTCTTGCTCTTGTCAGCACTGCTGTTCTCCACCACCTCCCGGTGAAGGGCGGGCCAGCGCACACCGCCTTGCCGCCCTTGCCGCGGGCGGGGGGGGGGGGGGGTACGGGGCCTCCCTCCCCTCCTCCCGCAAGACAGAGCCACAACCATTCACTAACAGGCCGTGGTGTTTCCACGAGTGACAGCGCGGTGGGGACGCAGCGGGTCACAGTTACGTTTCCCTGCAGCCGGCGCCAGAGGCTGGGAGAGGGTTCCGCAGGCCACACTGCCGAGGCCTGGGCAACCTGAACTCAGAGTTTTCCATGATGCGTGTTTTTATAAAACGGCTTCCTTTGCCTCTGCCACAGGTTTCAACTTATTTTGTTAGTTTGAGTGACCAAAACATGTGAAGGATTAAATGATTTAAAAGAATAAAGTCAAATCATGATCTTGAAATATCATTAATTTTGGAATGAAAACATTTCAGAAACCAACACACTAGTTTTTTGCATTCTTTCTGTGGAGGTTTTATGGAGCATAAAAGAAATGATATATTACAGGACTGAAATAAATTAGAAGTCTCATGTGGTCTAAATTAATCTGGCTCATCTTTAAATAGGTAGGTTTTATTATGGAAATTTTAATTTGTGGTGCTGTAACACTGAAAAGTCAACAAAAATTGATCTGAAGTTTTATCAGAATCATTAATAATTTAATTGCAAATAGCAGTCTGCAGGGCCTAATTTGCCATTCTGATGCTTTGAAATCAACTACATTTACATGTAAATTATATTCAAATAACTACTTCTGTAGGTGCAAGTGCTTCATTTAGAACAGACTCAGACATGCAATGTCTGTTCACCCTCCATCAATCAGGACCCAAGAAACTTTTATTTTTTGTTTGAATTAAATTTAGTCATAACTAATACATACAGTAAACACATAAATTTAGATCATTTCTATTAATTTTCTTTGAACTAATTAGGGAAGAGCATTTGTGAAAAGGTGGTTGATTAAAACACATTTCTTACTTTGTATTTAGAGTTTGTTTCACAAAAGCAGCCTCTGGACCACACATGACGTGTATAACTAATAGAAATGTGATTTTTCTCAATATACAATTTTATAAATGTAATAGAAAATGAATGCAGTGTGTATTTTATGAGGTCAGATGAGATCGGGCGCATTCAGGGTGGTATGGCTGCAGAAAGAATGTCTTTTAAAAGATATTTAGTTGTATAAATAATTCTAAAAGTATAGAAGAAAAATACTTTTGGATTTAGACCTTGTCTCACTATTGAAAAGCAGCTTTTTGATTCCATTTAATGCGTGTAACTAAGAGAAATCTATTTTTAGCATGTTATTATAAATAAGAAATTATAATATTCCTCTTTTAAAATAGATATTCAGTAATTAATAAGTAGCTGTACATATGTCCTCACGAAACCAAGAGATTTGATTGTGAGATTAGACATTTAGAATCCGAAGTGCGTGAGACATGCACGTACCGGTCTGAAGACGTGGGTGTCTTGCGTTCTGGACACCAAGTGTGAACTCTTGGCGATGCAGGTCGCTGTCTCGAGTTTATCGCCCGTCAGCATCCATATCTAGGGGACAATTGAATGGGTGAACTTCCACACTAGTACGCTTTCCGCTCTTAAGAGTGTCTCTCCTTGAACAGATCTGCACGCCTGTGTTTACAGCATCACTGTCCACGTGAGCCACAAAGTGGAAGAGCAAGTGTCCAGCGACGGATGGATGGGCACGCAACATGTGGCACACGCGACACACAACGTGGATGAACGGCGAGGACACCACACTCCGTGAAATACGCCCGTCACAAAAGCGCGAATGCTGTGTGATTCCACTCGGAGCAGGTCCCTAGAGTCGTCACATTCATAGGGAGAGGAGGTAGGAGGGTAGGTGCCGGGGCCTGGAGCTGTTTGATGGGGACAGAGCCCTGGAGAGGGCGGCGGTGACGGCAGGGCAGCACGAGTGTTTCGTGCTGGTGAGCTGTGGACAAGACAGTTCAGAGGATCGATTTTCCATCACGTACATTTTACCACAACACAGAAGTCTGCCGACTTGCTTAGCTACAATGCGCGGGAGCCAAGTGATATGTAGACTCAGAGCTGCAAAGTGGGGCAGACGAACGGCTGGGGCTTGGGAACCGCACAGCTGTGGCTGGCGGGGACCACTGTGCACGTCGAGGGGCAGTGCTCATGTGGCCAGTGTGCCCAGGGCCCAGGGCCCACGCAGCCGTGGGCTCCGGCGGCGGGGAGAGTCCTCCCGCCTCGTCAGCCTGCTGGGTTTCCAGCTGTACCTAAGGAAATGCGCCCCAAGCCACTGCTTTTACCTAAAATCACACACACACGCACGCTATGTCCTCAAACATCCCCGTCTACAGAGAGCAAGAGCAGGACGTGGCCCAGAACAGGGCGGATCACACGTCGCTGTGCGCAGCAGGGCCCTTCCGGCCCGTGCACGGTTCCCAGTGACCCGGTGTGGCCGGCCGGCACCGCCCGTGCGGAGGCCAGTCCCTGGGCAGACGCCCACGGCGCGGGGGCAGCCAGAGGGTCTCGCCAGGAACCGTAAAGGAAAAAGAGAACCCCAGAAAGGTGCTCAGAGCTTAGCAAGGAACTGACATTAACACCCAGACCTTCACACGAGAGATGCTCGCTACCTTGCTACATCAATAATCTAACGTGGACGGTCAAGACATAGATCGATTTTGAAGTCTATGAAAAATCACAGTAAAACGAGCAGGTCATCCACTTCGAATGAACCACGTTTCCTCACCCACACGATCAGGTGTAGACGATGGAAACGCTTCAGGTCTGAAGTGTGCCTGTGACTCTGAGCTCCCTCCTGACGCATCCTGCAAGGCTGAGGTGCCGCCAGGCTGTCAGCGGGTCGGCCCAGGCCCCAGGGGTCAGCCCAGACCCTGGGGGCCGGCACGGCTCCCCCCGTGCAGCCCCCATGCATCCGCGAACCTGCTGCCCATTCGCGACTGAAGTCAGGTGCGCCTGGCCTCTGTCCCTCTCCACTCCGCCTCTGCCCGCTGTCCGCACGTCTGTCTGCTAAAAGCAGCTGCACTTTTATCCGTTCTCACACATGGAAGCTCCAAACCTTGGGCGGCACTGAAATGCATTTTCTCACCCATTTTGTCCCGAACTGCCTGAAAAGGTGAGATAGTGGTGTCCGAAAAGCTGAGACTTCAACCAGGAAGTGCCGATTTCCCTTGTGCTGATGAGGACACGTCAGAGACCAGGAGTGGGGCAGACGCCCCGCGGAGAGCAAGCACTGAGCCAGTGGTCATGGGGGGAGCCCAACAAACACAATGGACAAGCAGAGCGGGCTGGGAACAGCCCTCTGGACGCCTGGTCCCATCTAACAGAAAGTTCTGGGTCGCAGTGGGCAGGCTTACCAGTGGGTCGGCCCGGTGCCCGCACGGGCCTGGGTTTCCCTGCTCTCTGAAGCCGGTCAGGAAGTCCCTGGGGACAGTGCGTGCGGCGCTGTGGGCAGGCAGAGGCTGCGGGGGCGCGGGTACGTGAGGGAGGGACAGAGCAGGGCAGGGAGGGGGCAGCCGGAGGGGCACGCGCGGCTTCCGGAGGGGCGCAGGCCGCGCTGTCGCCCGGGCTGCCTCGGCGGGAACATGTGGCCAAAAGGCCCAGTGGGGCTGCTGCGGCAAAGCTCTCGCACCCTTCACCAGACATCACAGACCACGCGCCAGGGAAGCAGCTCTGTGCGTCACCCGGCCCCGCCGTCGCCCGGCCCCCGTCGCCCAGCACCCTATCGCCGGGCCGTGTCACCGGCCCGTGCCCCCGGGCTGGGCTCCGGCCGCGCAGCACCTTGATGCCCGCGTTGTGCAGCATCTCCAGGGTGGGCCGCACGTCTGCCTGCAGCCGGTCCTCCACGCCCGTCACGCACAGCAGCTGCATCTCCCGCTCCAGGCTCTCCACCACCGCGGCCACCTTGAGAGTCCGGTCGTGCACGCTCAGCTTGGCCTGAGTGTAGCGGCTCTGAGAAGAGACGGACGGCTGTGCACACGTGTGCGTGTGCCACGTGTGCAAGTGGCCCTGTCCCGAGGGTGTCGACGAGACGGACGTGCTGCGCTGTCGCACTGCACACGGGGAAGCGCTCAGGCTGCAGACGCGCATGGGCCCGTGTGGGGAGGACTCGCTCCCAGGGGTGCCCTCCAAGGGGTGGCGGGCGAGGGTGGGGGTGGCCGCTCACCTCAAAGTCCTGGTACTGCTCCTCCGTGAGAGCCCTCTTCGCGACCACGAGCGTGCGCAGCCCTCGCGGGCCATGTTCCCACACTGGAAAGGGGGGGCAGGTCACACGCGGCCACGGCCTCAGCACCGCTCTGTGGGCAGGTTTGTGCCCGCCCTCCCACCCGCGAATCCCTGTCCACGCACACAGGCCTGAGGGTGCCAGGGCCCCCACCCCCAAGACCCGTGTGTGTGCATGTGTGTAGGTAGGTGTGCATGTGCACACATGTGTAGGCATGCTCGTGTGTGCACGTGCACACGTGTAGCTGTGTTCCTGTGTGCACGTGTGTGTAGGTGTGCATTGCACACGCGTGCAGGTGTGTTCCTGTGTGCATGTGTATAGGTGTGTGCACGTGTAGGTGTGAAGCTGCGTCATGTGTGCAGGTGTGCTTGTGTGTGCATGTGTGTATAGGTGTGTGCACGGAGTGTGTGCATGTGTGCACGTGTGTGCGTGTAGCTGCATTCACGTGTGCATGTGTGTGCAAGTGCACTCCACAGAGGCTGCGGGCCCTGCACACCCGGCCTGACCGCACACCCAGCCCGCAGGCGGTTGCTGCTCTTCCTGGCCTAAGGGCGAGAAGCGGAGGCACAGCACGGTGTGTGTCACGGTGCAGCTCCTGGGTGACAAGTCCCCTCACACCAGACGTCAAAAAGCGGTGCCACGAACACGTACACGGCACCGGGCTCACGCTGACACCAGGCTGCCTCCTGTGACGTGTGCAGGCCAGATGCTCACGCCTGGGGGGGGGCTGGGAAACAGTAAGCTCCCCTGGCCGTGTGGCGGGTGACGGGAACATTTCGGAGCACTGTCTTTCTATGGAAAATGGAACGTGGGCCACGGCGTGACGCACCCTCCCAACAATCCAGCTGGAAGCTGCTCTCGTCGAAGCAGGCACCGCTCCCCTAGGCCACTGTCGGCCCCAAAGACCTGGCCTGTGCACCCCTCCCCTTTCTCATCCACGTCAAACTGCGTCCAACTCTGACGTCCTGAGAGCTCCAAGCGCCCCCACTCCGGCCTGGCAGGGGCACTTGTGGCCACCGAAGGACCGAGGCAGGCGCGTCACCTGGGTCGGGGTGCCCCACCCGGCCCGCGTCCCCCGCCTGGTCCAGGGCAGTGCCGAGTCGTGTTCGCAGCCCGGACCCTGGGCACGGGAGTGGGGCCTTGTGCAGGTCACTCCAGCAAATACCAAGGGGTGCAGGGTTCTAACGACAGCTAGAGAACAGCCCATCGAAACAGCACCGCCAACGTGCGTTTCGAAGCGTTCACGGAGCTGATGACGCGATCACGCACTTAAGCGAACGCCTCGCGAACAAACAAATGGGCTACTTTTGGGGGGAGAGGCCGTCAAGTGCACGTGAGCTTGGGTGTGCGTGCTCCTGCCGACGGTCTGCCGTGGGCACGGAGGTGGGCCGCTCTGCGTGCGCAGCTCCAGTGCACGGACGTCGGTCACGGCCCCGAGGGGACCGGGACTCTGCCTGACGCCCTGTGCATGAGTTGGGAGTGGAAGCACTGTGTGGGCAGGCGTGCGGGCTCGCCGACGAGCGTCCACACCGCTTTCTAGGCGGGCTCCGCCCGGCCGGCGCCTGCAGAGGCCCCGTCACGTCTACCGCCTCTCGGGGCCAAGCGAGTGCTGCCACATGGCGTCCCCGCCCTGCGGGGGGTTCCCCTCCTACGTCCGGTGACAGCATGTCGAACCTGCCAGCACACGCAGGGCACATGCCACCCGGGTCCTTACCGCCATGCGCGCAGGCTGCGGACAGCAGGACGCGCGGTGCAGAGGCCCCGCTCGGTCCCACCTCAGGCAGGGGCCCGCGGGGACAGCGCACGACAATGGCCGTGCTGCGTCATCGCTGCCCTGCCCCCGCCCTACCTCTCTGCTTCACGCACAGGAGTGCGTCAGGGGCGAGCGGCGCGTGTGCCCTCAGAGGGGAGAGGTGGCGGTGGCAACACCTCCCCCCAGCCCGGGCCCTGGCCGTGCCACGCCTGGGCGCAGAGCCGCGTCGCAGGCTTCTAGGCCGGCCCTCACGGGGCGCGTGGGAAGTGCTGGCGTGGCTTTGCAGCGTCTGAAGAAGGCAAGCTTACGGCAAGAATGTGACCGGGGCGGGGGTGGGCGCTCACTAGAGGTGCGGGGCCTGAATGCCCCACCGTGAACGTGTGCTGAGAGCCCGCTGGCCTTTGACAGGGTGACAGGCTCTCGGACGACGCCACGCCACCATGGGGACGTGGAGGAGGCCAGAGGGACAGAGCTGCCGGGCTGAGGGCGGCGCTGTGCGCGGGTCTCAAATGAAGCCGTCTTTGTGAAAGGCAACCCGATGTTATCTGTCGCAAGACATTTATTGATGTGACCTCATAAAGCTAAATAAATTAGACGAGTATTTTATAATTAACCGTGCATCATTATGACCAAAAGCAATTCTTACGGCATCCTGCTAGGTCTTCAGGGAGTTTAATTTATTCATGCCCCTGATCAATCCCAGTGCCTGAGGAGCTATCGATTTATATTGCCAATACCATCGTGACGGGGGGGTGGCCCCGTTTGACAGGCCGCCTCCGGGTCTGTAGGGGAGAGGCGTCAGAACCCCAACAATGCACCAGGAAGGCTCCCAAGGGCAGGGCTCTAGTTTTACTTTGAAATCCAGCTTCTTATTAATACGTAAATACAAATAACATAAACTCACAAGGCTAAATACAAATCGTATTTGTTTACAAAGAATTTGTTAAAATACAGTATTGGTTTATGTCTACACTATTTTTAAAGTGGATCCTATCCTATGTATGTGTTAGAATTAGATTCTAATTAACATCTTGCCAAATGATCTAGGTTACAAAATGAGTATCATACTCAAAAATAACTGAAGATATATCACTTCGTAATTTTTAATGAGTGATTAGTAATGCTTTCTATTTCTTCACTAATATGAACAAAATCTTCTTCTTAAGGAGCTACTTGTACACATCTACATGCATGCACAGAAAAACCAGAAAGAGTAGCCATTCATATAGAGAGTAAGCTATTTGGAATTCAACAGACCCCTGTCCTTCCTGCTCACAGAAGCGGAGAAGGACCGGCCTCACCTCATCAGCTCTGTCCTGGGTCGGGCTGGTCTGGCACCTCGGCTCACCCCAGTGGTGCCCATGTGCCAGGTGGGGCCAGGACCCCGTCTGCCCATCTGCTCACTAAATCTCACAAAAGGTCTGCACGTTACCTCCTCCTCCAGCCAGTCGTGTACTGGACGATGGTGGACATGGCGACATCGGCACCTTTCATGTAGAAGGTGATTTCTGCCGTGGACTCGTCCTGCAACGCAAGGAACAAACAGGCTGGGTCAGGCCACGCTGCTCCCATGAGCGACGCGCATGCCGACGGAGGGGCTGAGGACACAGTGCGCCCCCCGCAGCGCCCCCCGGCCAGCGGCTCCACAGCCTGCTCTGCGGGGGCCCCAGAACACAGCTGCGCAGCTGGAGAGGCCGTGCTGCTCTCGAAGTAAACGCTGTTGCCGGACGGGCACCTCGCACTGCGAGGTGCACGTGGCCTCTCCAGTTTTCATAGCTGGATGCGCTGAGCTTCCGTGGCCAGCCAGCTCCAAGGCAGCGCTCGGCATTTGCTGAGAGAGCCAGCAGGGGGCACTGGCGCCACGGCCCCAGCGCGGCTGCGCTGGACTCCGGCAAGGCAGCCTGAGCTGCTTCGAGGGCCCAGAAACCGCCTCTGCCTAGTTCCGCCCGGGACAGCTACTTAAATCACTGCCATTTCTCGGTGTAACTCATTCACGCAGGCCTCATCTTCAGAAAGACTGCCACAAGCCGGAAGTGTCCCCGTGAGTGGGGACGGTCCCAGGCAGCCCCCCGGGGCCGCGGCGCGGCACGCACCCTGACGATGACGCCCATGCGCTTGCTCTCCGACGTGAAGGGGAATGTCTGCAGCAGGCTGTAGGTCAGGACCTGGCCGCCGGGCGTCCTCAGCTGCATGGAGGTGAGGTCTCTGCTGATCAGCGTCAGGCCCACGCTCTCCGTCCACTGCACCAAGGCCACCTGGAGAAGAACGGCGAGACGTGAGGCCCGCGCGTCCGGACGACGCCAAGCGCAGGCGTGAAGCCCGCGGAGACGCGACCGTGGGGTGCCCTCCCGGTGCCGGGGACGCTCCGCTGCTGGGTTCATCACGGATGACACCGCGCGGGTGAGCAGTGAGCGGCACCCCGGAGGCTCTGGGTCTCACTCTCCAGGACAGAGACCACGACTGATGACGCTCTGGGTACGAGCTGCCTAGAGCCCGCGCTGTCACACCTGGACGGGCACACGCCCCGCGCGGGCCAGGCCCTGATATGCGTCTGCCCAGTGCGGGCCACCCCTCTGGTTTGACTCTCCCTGCCGAGACCAGGTGGTGGCCGGCAAGCTGGCGGGGAGAAGCCCCACCGGGGCAGAGAAGGGCAGGGCTGAGCGGGCGACACCCAGTCGGGGAGAGAGTGAACGGAGTCGACATCTTGACAAGGCTCGGGGTTTTTCATTGCTTTTTAAAAATGATTAAAGGAAGGCAAGCGAGAAAGGTCCGAGCGACCAGATCGGGGCGACCAGGGGGCATGAGTGACACCGCAGAGCTGAAGAGGGGAGGGGGTTCCCGCAGTGGCGCCCGCCAGGCTGCAAGCATCCGCACTGGGAGGGTCGGGGACGGGGCGCAGTGGCGCGGACAGCGTGACAAGCGCACGGCAGAGGCCGCGGAGCAGGGGCCGGGGCTGGCTGCGGCCGACTGGACGGCCCCGGGCAGCGAGTGCGCACCTGCCTCCTCCTGCAGCGAGCTGCGCCACGCCACTCTGGGGGCCGGCAGCACGAGCCGCGTGCGGACGGCTCCCGGGGCGGCGGGGCCTGGGCGCTGTGTCCGCAGGGAGCGTGGCCCGTGCCGACACCCCTGCTGCTTGGTGCTGCGGGACCCGAGGCGAGACGGGCGTCCCGGCCGGACGCCCACGGCGTGTCTGACGCTCGCGCTTCCACGTGCTCTGGCCCCCAGCTCGTCCCCGAGACCCAGAAGCGCACAGGCTCCCGGTCGCACCACGGGCCCTCCGGCGCCGTCATCCTGAGTGTCAGCAGCGCGCTCCAAGCCACAGCGCTAGAGGCACACGGGCATCACACGCGACGCGAGAACGCCTCGAGGGGGACTGGGAGCGTTTCACGCGAGGTCGGGGTGAGCACCCACCTTTCCTAGGGAGCGTGCCCTGGCCCCCACGGGGGGCTGAGACGCGCGCCGTGGGTCACCGCCACACTCCGCCCTGCGCCGTGCGTCTCCCCGCGAGCAGCCAGGACGCGCGTGCTCTGGGACGCGCGTCTGTTCACCGTCCCGGTTCCCCTGCCGAGAACCCCAAGGCTACTGAAGTGGTCACGTGGGTCCCCCCCCTGTAACTGGCCCAGCCGCGACCCGCAGGGCTGGGCTGGCCGCGTGGCCCTGGGGCGGCCCCCGCCGGCCCCCCCGCTCCGCTGGGGTCTGCGCGCTTGCTCCGTGGCAGATTTTGGCGTCTGCGTTCGTAAGCGATCTTGGTCTGCAGCGTCCCTGGGCTGCCCTGTCTGGTCTTGGTGCCAGGGAACACTGGCGTTGCACGGTGAGCTGACACGTGCACCCCCCGCTTCTGGGGAAGTGCTGTGTAGACTGACGTTACTTCCTCTGAAATGCTTGGTGACATGCGCCACTAAGCCACCTGGGCCTGGAGGTTCTTTCGAGGGAAGGGTTTTGGTTACAAGTCAAATGTCTTTACCTGACACAGGGCCGGACCCAAATGGACTCACAGCCCTGCTGCCCCCGACGGGCGAGCCAAGGCCGAGCGCGGCCCAGTGCCTTCTAGCGCTGGAAGTGCCAGCTCCGGCCGCGAGCTCTCACCCGAGCTTCTTCAGTGCTGGCGAAACTCCCAGAATGGTCCCATGTGACAACGTGTCCCGACTTCTCAAGTCGTTAACCAGTACGCATTTCACCACAGACGTTTAGTGAAGAAATCATGACACAAACGAAGCATTTTCAACACGGTCGATGATTCAGGGATAATGTAATGAGTCGGTGAAGCGCGTCTGATTCTGCAGTCCTGCTTCAGTGGGTTTGGGAAGGGCACCGATGTCGGAACGTGACGCTCCCCCGACTGCTCCGAGGTGTGGGCAGCGCTGACAGCGCGTCAGCCACCGTTCGGCCTGAGGATGAAAGCGCCAGACTCCTCGTCCGTGTGACGACCTGCCTGCACGTTCTGTGCTCGCGTTGCTCGTAACCGAGCGGGCGCTACGAGGGTTAAAGGAAGGGGTGCAGGCGAAGCGCTCACGACAGCGCCTGGGAGACCGGCTTGAGGGCTGGCTGCTCGCGCGACGAGCCTCCACGGTTACGCACCTCGCTGTGTGGCTTTGTGGGGCACGGTCTTCGCAGAGCAGCTGCCGTTGACAGGAAAGCCACCGACTTGCATCCGACTGGAAGGACGTACCGAGGTCTCGCGGACCAGTGGTTCTGCAGGCGCATCTTTTCCCTTTCTAGTGCACAGTCATATCGAGTTATTTCCTTTTATTGATTATGCTGACTTTTTTCTGACATGCCGTCTTGGGTAGGACTTCCAGGACAATGTGAAAAGGTACTGTGATGACAGTCTTGTTCTGCAGGCTTCCCGGACGTGATGGTGACTAGGGAGAACTGAGCCATAAACCAGGCTGAGAAAGTTCCCTTCCACTGTGAATTTGCCATTATTGTGGTGGTTTTTTTTTGGGGGGGGGGGAGGGCTCGTTTGTTTGGATCAAGAATGGTACTGAATTTTACCTTAAATACTTTTTGACGTCTCTAATAGAAACGAGGCTGCCACGCAGCTGCCCACGTGCAGACACGAAGCCACGCTCACGTATTTCCCACGGTGACTGCTACTTGGTCACGGTCTTTCTTTCAGCAGACTCCAAGACTGGCTCGCTGGCATGAGGCTTGAGGATTTCTGTATCTCTGCTCATAAGATACATCTGCAATTTATTTTTATTGTGTGCGTATCTGTGTTATCTTGGTCAGAGTTTTCAAGTTCGGATTAAGTTGCTTCATAAAATGATTTAGAAAGCTTTGAATTTTTTCCCCTTGTTCCAGAAAAGTCTTTATAGTATTGGATTTATCTGTGACCCAAAGTAACTGACCTATAAAACTATCTGCTCCAAAACTGTTTTTTTTGAATTTCTTTTCTGGTCTACTCAGATTTTACACATTTCTTTAGACTCCATTTTGCTATTTATTTTTGTACCATGCTTATTAAACATTTCCAAAAATATTAGCATTTGGGCAGTTGTATATCCTCTTAGAAAATTTTAAGCCCATTTGTCTATTACACACTCTTCATATGCATAATTGTATATGCACACACTTTGGTTTGCACGCACTGTTTTGTATTCACTATCTTTGCCAATAATTTTTTCCATTTTATTTACCCATCAAAGGGTCAGCTTTTGAATTTATCGCTGTCTCAATCTTTACTTCATTGCTTTCCTTTATCTTTCCTTTCTCCTACTTTCCTTCGGTTCTGTTTTTTCTCCTCAGTCTTGTAGCTGGATGCCACGCCCCTGTGTTTCCTTTCTTCTTACAGATGCGCACGGCCTCCGGTTTGGGTGCGAGGCGCCCCCTAGCGTGCTGCTGACCGAGGTGCAGGTTCTGCCTCGGGGCACTGCCCACGTCTGGGAGGCGGCCCGAGCGGGAGCTGCTTGTGGCCACTCCGTGCTGGCCTCGCTTGAGGTCGTTTTCTCTGCGTTTCGTCGCATGGCACGCTCCGCGCAGTGGCTTCTAACGGGACGCACACGCGGTGCTGCTGGGGGGGAGGCGGGGACTGTCGGGTCTGGCTGAGCACTTCTCTCGCGGCGCGGCCGGCACACTGCTGCTTGCTTCTCCCCCGTGCGGCCCTCGGGGTCAGGAAGAAGGGGCCTGGACTGCACACGTCTGCCCTGTTCCCTTCGGGTGCTGCCGGTGCTGGTACCGGCCGCCTGAGATCGGCCCCCCTGCTGTCCACAGAAATGTCCCTGGTGCCCGGGGGTGGGTTCCTTAGGAAGGGAGCTTGAGGTGCTGTTGCCTGATGTTATCTGTCTGGGCAGTTCTGTCCGCATGTGAATAAAATATGGGGAGAGTGGCTGATCAGAGACGCTCCTGTGCCCCATGCTCACGTGGGAGGCTCTGCCTGACGTTGTAACAGGACGTAATCTCTGAGACGTAAAGAGGACCCAGCACTGAAAGGCTCAATATTTCCAATGACTGTTTCTCTGGCTACTGAGCTTTTACCAACATGAAATAATGCGATTCCTGACAATAACCGAAGTCTGAGTGTAAACGTCTAGGTGGGGGGGCTGCGCTCAGCCTCCCCCACAGGGCCCTAGCGACGCGCTGAGGTGGTCTCTGTCACGGGCCACTCACGTGCACGTCCACGCCTCTCTGCGCAGGCAGCCAGAATGGAGGGCGGCCCCGAGGGCTGTAGCGTGAGGGGCCACAGAACACGGCGAGATTTTATCATGGACTTCTCTCTGCAATTCCATTCTTTAGAAATTCCTGTGCTACCATTCTTTAAAGGCCGGGGAGAAAAGTCCTTTATCATCCTGGCAATTGCACACACACGGCTGCCAGCTGCACTCCAGGGGGACGCGTTTTACCATGCGCTGTATCAATCATAGTTTGATCACTGACGTGTCTTCATTTTCCACGGCGGCATTACCGTCATCGTTATAATTTAACAGAATTGTGAACGTAAAACACCCCAACTGCCTGGGAAGGCAGCCCGTCAGCACCCCGGCAGGCCCTGCAGCCCGCGCTCTCCCCTGCCCTGAGGGTCACAGGAGGGGATGACGTCAGGACAGCGCGTGGCTCCCCGCGCACACGCCGACGAAACGCCGCAGTCAGCCCTGGTCGGCAGGCAGGCACGCACGGTCAGTGGCGTGCAACCCAGCACGCCACACACGAGGGCTCATCAGAAAGCCAGAAGCCGTGCTTCGAGGACATGATGCTCTTCTAGTTTTAAATACTCCGCCTGCGGGCTGTCACCGATGTTAGCCGATTCTTGCCCATGGCTGTCCCATGAGGTGACCTCGACACCTTGGAAGAACATGTAAACGTAGAGCTTGCCTACGTGGGAGGCTACGGCTCCGGCCAGGGAGAGTGCCACCACCACCAGCAGGTGGGCAGGCGTCCGCCGTTGTTGGTGATGACGGCCTACTGATGCCTCTGGGTCAAGAGAGGGCAAAGGTCTTCAAGGTCTGTGTCGCCCTGCACCTTGGCCCAGGAGCTGGCACCCTGTGCGCGCGGAGGCCCTGCTGGCTCGCAACGGGAGCTCAGAGTCAGCTCCCTGCTCCCGCTGACACACAGCCTGGAAGAGGCTGGACGTTAACTCTGAGCCCAGGCCCACCTGCTGGGAGGCCAGGCCCCACGGGGGCCCCCTGCTCCCCAGCCACAGCTGGGACGCGAGGGCCCCCTGGGGAGGGCTCCGGGGCCATGGCCAGCCCCACCCCCCGGGGAAGGAGGATGGCAGCCTGGCCGCCCCCTCCCTGCTTCTGGGCGTCCGCACGGACGCTGGGAGTCCACACGGACAGAGGCGCCTCCTGGGGTGGGGGTGGCGCGGGCGCACACGCAGACGGCTCCGTCCTCTGCCTCGGGGCGCACGCCAGCTCTGCTGGTCACACGCGCGGTATCGCCCCCAACCCTGCAAACTCGCTCTCACTCTGCACTTCCCTGCGTGGGCAGGCTGGGCTCCGCCCTGTGCCACAGTCACCTCGGCTGTGCTCAATGGCCACGTCCAGGGTCTGTCCCCTGCCCTGTCTGTCTATCCGATGGCATGCTGCACCCAGGGCGGGTGAGGTGGCACCCCGTTTCCCAAGTGAGACGCTACCACAGCGAAAGGCTTTTCCCTTTTGAAGTGAACGTGTTAACGAGACGCACCAGCCTCCTCTCCTTCAAACACTAGGTCAGGTTTGTGTTAACTCCGGAGGTACTTTTCGGGGGTTTTTCACTTCCATGAGCCCGTTGCGCAGCGTGCTGGAAGACGCCTGTGGGCTCACACTGCTTCCACGGCCGCTGTGATCACCTCACAGAGTCCTCTGAGGGACCCCGAGTGGACAGACGGCGAGCAAGCTGTATGTAAGACGTACCAAGACCAGGCAGGCCCCAGGCTAATTAGTTTAAGAACGGATTTTTATCAATCTAAAAATCACGCACTAATGTAAAGGTTGAAACAACTCGTCATCCTATTTAAGATTTCCCCATTTCAGTCCTCTGTAGATCTGAAAAATTATTTACATCCTAATCCTCTTTTGAAATCGATGCGCTGTATGTAAATGCTGGTGAAAGTAACTGGGAATGTAATGTGCAAAGCTGGGATTCGTTTGGAGATACGAGCCAAGTGAGGCGGCCCATCGTGACGGCACCAAGTGCCCACGGCTGCTGGACTCTGGCTGGGCACATGCAGCCCAGAGCTCAGGACAGCGGCCGCCGTTCCCTCCCCACGGTGCCGAGACGCGGCCATGGGGGACGAGCCCCCCGCTCACTCCCCAGTGAGGACCCACGCTCATGCCTTTGAGTCCAAGGAAACACGCGACACGTGAGATGCTTCAGAGGCTGACTGACCTCATCGGGGCTGGAGGCCTGGTAGGCGCGGTTCTCGTCACTGAAGTCTCGGTCGGCCTCCGCGTCCTCGGTCTCGGCGGCGACGCTGGCTCGTGACTCATACACCGGCGTCACGTTGTGGCACAGGGCGATGGCCTTCACGGCCTCGTGCACTCGGCTGCTGACACTCTTTCTAACTTTGGGGGCTGAGGGCTGGGCTTTACTGGGCGGCGTGGAACTGGCGCCGTTTCCGCCGGCCGGGGAAGGCAGCTGCAAAAGACGGAGCAGCGGGGTCACAGGGGAAGCGGCCGGCACCCACCTGCGTGTGCGCGTGCCTCCCAGCCCGTTCGCCGGGCAGGGCAGGCGCCCGCTCGGCTCCGCCTTGCTTCCGGCCATCTCCGCCAGGGTCCATTCCTAGAAGGAGGTTTTTCCCATCCAGCACCACAAAGCACTTTGATGCCTCCCAGGTGCCACACGTGTCACAGTGTGTGCCATACTGCTGAGAGTCTGGCCGTCCCCTCGGACCAGGCTCACTTCCAGCGCGGCACTGATGTGTATGTAGGTCCTTAACGATTCCTGTTTATTCGCTACTTGTAAAAGCGTACGCTCACGCACCAGAATGGTGCCCCATCCTCACACCTGCTTCTGCGTTTCTCTGGAAAAACAGCCTGTGCAGCATGCGCGCCCTCCCTTGACACGGGGCAGCCTGCGCGGGTGCCTGGCGCCACGCCCGCCTCTGCGGGTCACGCACTGCAAGACGGCGTCACCGCGTGCTGAGGGAGAGCAGCCCCAGGCCCCACTTCACAATCCCGGCCCCCCAGCCCCCGCCCCCCTTAGCCCCGATGCCTGCTTGGCTGTCCTCGCCCTCAGCTGCGCTCAGGGGTTCACTGCACCGGCCACGCGGACGAGACTGTGTTGGTCACCTCCTGCTCGGGGCAGGGGAGGGGACGGCCACGCGTCTCCTGAGTAACTTCGGAGTCGCTCATGGCAGGCCCCTTAGAAGCCAAGCGTGTCGCTTTCACGCGGGCTGTGCCGAGCCGCTGAGCCGTGATCTCCCTGCCCATCAAATTACAGTGCAGCTAATGGAGGGTTTGCTCCTCCGCTCAGCTGGGGCCCTGTCAGCGCGCGTCAGCCCCACATCTGCGAGCTGCTCGCGCTGCCGGCCCAGCAGAGGGACGCGCGGCGCCGCCCTCGGTGGCGCCGTGCTCGCTGACGGCCGCACGATGCAGCCGCGCAGACTCCATCACTGACCAGGCCGTCCCTGGCCCTTCTGGCAGGGGAGCAGAGTCAGGGCGCAGCCCCTGCTGCCCCACAGGGGCCTCGCGGACCGCCGTCCTCCCAGTGACAACGCACACTCGGGGAAGCCAGCGTCACGTGCGAGGTCCTGTCTAACCAGGCGCTCAGCGGAGAGCTCGTAGAGAAAAACAGCTTTAGGTCCTGTTGTTATATGACTCATTCTTCTGCTGTTTTTTCCTAGTAAAAACACTTATTTGAAGCTATTCAAATCACATACGTGAATAATATAAATCCATTTTTTAAAAAACGGACGTCACCTGGCACCATTTCAGTCCAGACGTAGATACTAGAAGAAGCCGTCTTCTATCCATAAATTCGCAGGTTACAAAACACTTGCATTTTAGTATGTGACATTTAAATTAATAAAGCGCCTGGGTCTAAGTGTCTGGCATGTCGGCGCACTTGTGCGTGTGTATAAACATCACATGGAATAAATACCTACACTTGAGATCTTTTCATTGGACGGCATCTGAAAAGTCAAGTACGTGGCAGCCTGGCAATTATCACAGAAGAGAGGGGCGGTTTTCACAAGACTAACACGGGGCTGGCGGCACACCGTGGGTCCCTCGGACGGGGAACGGCAGAGGGCCCGTGCGGTCCCGTCCATTCTGCAGAGCCAAGCTGGACACAAGTGACTGGACACACGAGCAGCCTGCCAGCCACTGCGGGCAGGTCCCCTGCTGCCCCCACGGGGGTGGCGCCACGCACCTCCGCGGCCCACACGCCTGGTCGTGCTGTGTTGACTAGCCTCCGCAGTAGGCGAGGCAGGGCACGGCCCAGGAGCAGCGCGTGCCAACGCGGGATGCGGTCCCCTGCCAGGCACGGGGCTGGCCAGATGGAACCCGAGCGAGTGAACACACACGCTACGTGGGAACCGAGCTAAGGAGACCGTGGGGCCTGCAGAGTAAGCCCTGGAGAGCGGCCTCTGTCTCAGGCCCTCCGCAGACCCCAGCAGGATCTGTGCGCACGCGCCTGGCCGACGACTGTCAGGAGCTGGGAGGCCAGGGGGCGTGGGCCACAGCCACGGCCGCAGCCTGCTGCCCGCACGGTCTGGCCCCAGCCTTGTGGAAGCAAAACAGCCCTGTCCCTCCACTCCAGACCGCCCGTGCCGTCCTGGTGACGGAGACGAGGTGCAGGTCATGCCGAAGAGAGAGGCCGCACCTGCCAGAGACTGATGGGGAACCGGTGCGACACGTGGGCTTCCTCTCAGAGGAAGTGGGGAGCGGGGGAAGCGGGGCGGCCCGCCAGGCTCCTCGGGCTACGCCTACAGTGCAGGCCGACGGGCTGTGAAGACGCCGGCCCGACACAGCGCTCCGCTCCGTGCTCCTCAGGTACTGAGAGTCTCAGAAACGACTCACTAGGAACGCTCACTGTGCGTCAGTCACTATGGTTCCACGACACAGAAACGCTTATGTGCGACTCACAGCAACGAAAGCGGTTTGCCAGCGCACGGGCGAGCAGGGACGGGTGCGGTGGGGGCCGGCAGCCTACCTGTGCGCAGGAAGCCCTGACGTGGCCCTGGATCTCGTCCATCGTGTCTGTGCCGTAGGACACGGTGCCCAGGTGCAGCCGCTTAAACACCATCTCGTTGCGGGTGAGGGTTCCTACGACAGGACAGCGACAGCGGCGAGTGAGCGAGTGCAGGCGGCTCCACGAGGCGCCACAGCGCTGGGCCCCCCCCCGCCCCGAGCACCCCGCTGCCGCCAGGACGCTCTGCTCCGTGGCGCCAAGTCTCCTGGAATGCCACGTGCCTCTCTCTGCGCGTCACCGCCGGGGACAAGCAGAGCTCTCCTTCGCACGCTGTCAGCGCTCCAGGAAGCTTTGGTTCCGTGGACGGCCTGCTCGGTGCCCGTCAGCTCCGGCCTCCGTGAGGCACGTGGGCGGGCCGGGCCCGAGACCACAGGGCCCAGCTGCCGGCTTTGCGGGCACGCACGCGCACGGCCCAGGCGGACGTCGCCTGCACCCTGATCGGCATGTCTATGAGCTTCAGAAAGCCCTATTTTGAAAAGCTGGGCATTTTTCACGGAACGAAACCAGACGCATCTGATGCGCAGTGTGGGATGGACCAGGGCGCGTGAGGGGCAGCGGCGTGCGGCCATGCACGCTCCGGTCACGCTGGCCCCGGCGGCTGAGTGCACGAGGGTCACTTGGGGCCGCCAGCCGGCTGGGCCGCACACCAGCACTTGCCTCCGGGCTCCTGGGAGGCGGTTTCAGGGAGCGCACGGTGGGTCGCTGTTGAGCGCGGGGGCTCCAGCTTCCTGTGACACACACGGCCAAGGGCGTGGTGGCGTCGTGGGCAGACGTTCAGGGACGACGCCGGCGCGTCTTCTTTAAAAGTGGCGCACAGATTCAAGACGGCCTGTTCGTACTCCACACCCGTCACTCGGCACGGAGACGGCTGGTCTCACAGGAGTAGAGTTCGGGGGTGGGAGGGGGCACGCACGGCCGCGGCACTGGAGGGGGCTGCAGGGCTGTGTCCTGGGCCTCCCGGCTTACTCTACGGCACGGGAGGGCGGCCCATGACACTCACGGGGCACCGGCACCGGCAGAACACAGCCGGCCAGCGACGAGAAAGGCTGACTGCACACGGCTACAACACACCCACTGGCGGGTAACTGATTGTTTCCTGGGCACACGTGGTATTCCGTTAGAGAGCTGATTTCGAGGGGAAAACGCTGACTTTGGATGTCTTATTATTGCCAAATGTCCCCCTGTCCTGGCAACAGTGGCATTGAAGGTGCAGAAATGCTCCCTGGGGACCCGCGGTGGCACGTGGGTGCCGCCCTTGCTGTGCGTGTGTGTGCGCGTCATGCTGGTCGAAACCCGCCCGACCGCGGACGTGGGGCTCGTCCCCGGACCTGCCACTCTGTGCCCGGCTCTGCCCGGACCACACCGTCTGGGCCCCCGCAGCACCGCAGGGCGTCTCCGCGAGGAAGTGTCTGTCCTCCAGCTCTGCTCTCTTGCCCAACAGGGTCCTGGAACGCCCCCTGCATTCCTGAGAACGTCAGGATGGCCAGCTCACTTCTGCAGCTGGGTTCTGCAAGGGGCCGTGCGGAACCCGTGGCCAGCTCGGGGCCATCGCTGCGTCTCCACATCGTGGGCCGCTGACTACTTTTTGATGCTATTGTAAATGAATTGCTCACTTAATTCTGTTTTCGATCACTTCGTTGCTAGTGCATAGAAATGCAACTCATTTTGGTATTTTGATCTTGTAGCTTAAACCCTTACTGACCTCACCATTTATCGGTTCTAAGAGATTTTTAGAAGATTCCTTAGGATTTTCTGTGTAAAGACCACGTCACACACAAATGACTAATTTTACTCTCCTTCACAACAGACACGAGTTTTTCTTTCTCCTGCTGAAGCGCCTTGGCGAGAACCTTGAGTGTCCATAGCTGCATTATTCAGTAGAAACAAAAGCCAGAAGCAACTCCAGAGCCCATCGACCCATAGATGATGGCAAAGACTGTGCATCCACGCACACCGTGAACCTTACTCAGCATGACACACGGCGACGTGGAGGAACCCTCCAGACACAGCCAGGCACAAGAGGCCACGTGGTGTGTGGCTCCATTCACACGACGAGGCAGACCTACTCGGGCAGGAAGGAGAACGGGAGCTACCTCGGGCTGGGGGCGGCAGCGGGGAGGATGGGAGGAGCTGGTGTGCACACGCTGGCTTTGCAGAGTGATGAAAACGTTCTCGACTTGGACCGTGGTGAAGGTGCAATGGCAGTTATGCCAAATGCTAAGGCAGTGACACATCCGATGGCCTGTCATTTGAAACAAACAACTGCTGCATCTTCTAAAATTTCTAAGTTGCCAATAAATCACGTTTTAAGCAGTTTAAACTGACATATTCAAATAAATGATCAGCATTTCTCATCAAACGAACAAAGGAATATTTGTATCACTTTGCCATTTGAATAAATGTATTCCCATCTTGTTGGATTAAAGAAAATGAAACATTTATGCACACATTCCTTTAGGTGAATGGCACATATAATTTCTTAACATTTTAAGATGAAAGCTGAAAATATTTTTTTAAATTCCAAGGGTTATTTCGCAGCTGACTCTAGAACGTTCTGGTGAGCAGTAAGGTCAGGGCTGGCCTCAGACTTTCTATTCCTCTTGTGCAGCATGTAATGTGGTCAGACTAGACCAGCTACTAAAGAGTTGGGAATGCAAGCTTATTTTTCAGATCTTAAATAACTGTCACGATTTCAAGCAAGTGGTCGTTTCTACCCTTTTTGTCATCTTAACATAGCAGAAGTTAACATGTCCCAAACTTGCCACGTGGCCAAGGGGTGGGACTGAGGAAGGCAGAGGCTGAGAGCGTCACAGGTCACAGCGTCCCAGGGCCCTGGGCACGACGGTGGCTCCATGGACAGAAACGGGCTTTTGACAAATGCAGCTGTTTTGGACTACACTGAGCAAAGCAGGCGGACAGGGAGTCAATTTCCGAGGAGTCAGTCCTGCAGGCATCACCTCGGGGTGGTGGCAGAGCGACACGCAGCCACAGGTCGGTGGCCTCGTCGCGCAGCAGACGCGGAGCCGTCCGGCCGGATGCTCCTGGACGGGGCTTCGCCTCACACCCGAGCTCACACCGCTGCAGGAGAGCCGGCGGGGGGGGGGGGGGGCTGCACCGGAGACGCGGCTGCCTGGCCGGGTCAGCGGCTAGTAAGACACAAGGCCTCAGCCCGGACGAGGAAGGCACAGAAACAGAGCTTCCGGGTGCCTGACCGAGGGGCCAGGCTGCGGAGGACCACCCGTGACTCGCACGCGGGACCTGCTGAACAGGGCCCCACGCGGTCAGCTCAGCGTCCACGCCCACGGGCAGTGCTGAGCAACCGCGCTGGCAGGGCCACCCGTGCCCTCCAGCGGCAGACACCGGCATCCTCGGGCGGGCGGGCCATGGCTACACTTCCAGCCCCGCCCGTGGGCGCAGTGACTGGCGACCACCCCACACAGGGCGCCAGGAGATGCACACGTGAGTCAAGTGCGAGCAGCACGGCATCGTGGGTAACAGACGCTGTGGTTAAAATCGCATCCCAGGAAACCTGCTGTTCCGGCGAGTTTGAGAAACGGCTTTGCTCCGTGTGGGGATGAAACTCCCAGGAGCAGGCGTTAACGCACGGCTTTCACAGGCTGCGCCCCGAGTTCCGTTCCAAAGTGTATGAGTTCTCTGCAGCATTGTTCTTTAAACAATGGCACTGCACAGGCCCCCAGGGAGAAGATGAACGTTCTCCCAGCAGATTAAGTACAAAGGGCCTGTCCTCCGGTTCCAGCACCGCTTGCCCATTGATCACGTGCCGTCTAGCGTCCCTGGTCGGTGTCGATACCCTCTGCGTCCCGGCAGGTAACAGATGTCTCCTCGCGTCGAACGAGTTAGTTTATGTTTCACGCACTGGCGGCCGCAGATGTGTCACTATGGCAACGCCGTCCATCTCGGACCTCACCGGAGACGTGCACTCCAATCAAGCCTGACTACTCCACGCTGCTTTCTCGTCCACGAGGCGGAAGCCGCTATGCGATTACTGGGGTGCTGCGCCCCGCTGCACGTCCCACTTCTTGTCAGAAAGCTTCCTGAGGGAGCAGCGACCTATCCGCTACCTGTGGGAGCGTGGGGGTCCTCTGACGGTGGCTCGCTCCCCGTCACTTGAGCTGGACCTCAGGCCACGCGGGTGGGGCCTGCGAGCTACACTCCACCCAACAAGCACCGTCTGTACGACGCTCTGCTGGACGGTGCTGGAGGTGTCCGCGGGGACTGGACCAACGCTGACCTCCATCCTGAAGGGGCGAGTGGAGAGCTGCGTTGTTGGTGACCACGGAGGTTTCTGGAACGCACACGACTGAGCAGCAGTCACGGACCCGGGCCACAAGGCCGTCAGAGGCACAGAGGGCCGCCGGGGGCTTTGGCCACGCGGTGTACCTCTGTGTGCCCGGCCGTCCCAGTCCCTCCCGCTGTGCGGGCCTACGCAGACCTCCCTGGCCGAAAGCAATGGCTTCACTCAAGGGATTAGGGGCTTGGCCAGAGATCACATGACACTTAGGGACGAGGACTCAACCCGGGTCTGACGGCGTGAAAAGCCTGCTCTCACAGTCACAGTGAGGACGCGACTGGCCTGCCTCCCTGCACGCGGGGGTGAGAATGACACCTGGCCCTCCATCTGCACGCCTGCCGTCTGGCGGGGCGGCCCCCCTCCCCCGAGGCCGGCCCTGCACACGCTGTGTTCCAGGTTACTTTGAATCACATTACGTTGCTCCTGCTGTTCTAACTGGCGCTTTTGGAATGAAGTGTCCCAACTTGTTGTGGGCGCGTAAAACGGTTTCGTTGAGATATTGAGTGTACACGTGGAACTGGGCTCCCTCGTAATCCTGAAAATCTTCCCGATGGCCCTTTGGGGAGAAATTGCCACGTCTGTTTCCTGGGGCAGAGCTCACGTGTCCTGCTGTACTGGCCTTGGCCGACTGTCCTGACCAGGGAGGCCCGAGCTGACCGGTCTGGGTACCAGCGGGCGCCCTCTGCTGGCGCTGGGCAGCTGCTGGCTGCATGCCGGCTCTGGACCGGGCTCTCTTCTGCATCCTGGGGGCGCCCTGCAAGGGCCGTTCGAGTTCGGAGCTGCTCTGACCCGGGGCCCCCTCGCCCGAGCTCCAGGCACGCTCCACATCCGCGTCCGGCCCTCTGGCGGCCCTCCTGCCCGCTGTCTGGTATCACTATCATTTATGCTTCACGCTCCCCCCGTCAGCCACGGCGGCAGCAAGGCAAGTCCGAAGGCCCTTCCTAGGCTGACCTTGACCTGAGCGCCTCCAGCTGGTCCACCCTCCACGTCCCACAAGGGCAGCCGAAGGAAAGTGGCCTGCAGTGCAGCGGACCTGCGGCCGGACTGCGAGGCTGACGTCTGCAGAGTGTGACCTCTGCCCTGGGGACACGGGGTGTCTCTCGGCTCGCGTGTCCTTTCCCGCTCCGTGGCGCCGGGCTGTCCTCCGTGCCTGCATGTCCGGCTGTCGGGAGCGGGCTTATTCTCGAGGGAGCTAGGCTGTCCCTTCCATCTAAAGATTGCCACTTTCCTGGAGGCTTGTTTTTAGCCAGCCGATTTCTGTGCTTGATCGTTATGCTGCAAGTATTTTTTTCTTCTTTTAGCTGTATGTCGCCTTTCTATTTCTTGTTTTACTGCAAGGGCTAGAGTAACAAATGTTAAATCACGCACTGTTAGCAGATGTCTCCTCTTCCTGACTCTAGTGAGGATTTCTCTAATATTTTATCAAAAATACTAAATTCTACTGGAGACATTTTCTTTACCGTGTTAGTACAAATATTCATTATTTCTAGTTCACTATTAGTTACTAGAAATTTAAATCATAAAGCAAGATTTTCACCCTTAGATACGGCTTTTATTATACTGCCGGGTTCAGTCTGTCTTTCATTTAGTACATTATGCGTCGACAAGAATTCTCTGATGAAAAAAAGAAAAAGCCAAAATAAGGACAAATAGGATTTGGGGCAAGAAACAGGGTACATAGGAGCTTACAAGCACCATTCCATAAAAAACAAGCGAATTTTGCCCTTAAGAAGGCACCAGAGAAGTATATACAATAAAGGCAGCTGAATAAAACAAACAAACAAACAAAAAACAGTAAAGCTGGAGAAAGTTCCAAATATAGAAATGCGTGACTTAAATCTCTAAGAATTTAATATTGTGCTAATTCTGATGACACCATGTATATTAAGATGAAGATAACTTGTATGTCAGTTTTCATGAGCAGAGTCTGAGAAATTCGAAGCATGAATCAATATTTACACACACACACACCGTAACCCTACGTGGACCCTCACATAACAGCCCATCCACGCACACGCACGCATGCCCCATAAACCCAGGTGGACACGCACACACGTGCGCACTGCAGCCCCTCCAGGCGCACGCGCACGGGCGGTACCTGTCTTGTCCGTGAGCAGATACACGAGGCGCCCCAGCTCCTCCGGGATGGTGCTGGTCCGGACGACTGTGCCGGGAATGCTCTCGTCTCTCATGACCATCCAGCCGTACGCGGCTTTGCCCATGTCCAAGTTCACACGCAGGCTGCCAAGAAAAACCCATCGCGGGCGTTAGCGGGATGCAGCCCGCGCCACGCGTCCACGTGATTTCATGCACGATGCGCGTCACCTTTAACTTCCCCACAGACACCTCTGCAGGTGACAGACGCAGCCGTGAGTCTGTCACGCTCCGTCCTTGGGCATGGATGGTGACGTCAGAGGGAACAGAAAAGTGGACTGCTGTGGTGCCGTCCGCGTGTGGAGTGCCACGGGGCTCGAAGCGAATTGGGCGGCCCCATCCCAGGGACAGGTATTCGGAACGGGGCTTCCTGTACATGCACCTGCCCTGGAACAAGAGCCCACCGGCCCCGTCCCGCAATGAGGGGGCCATGAAGGACAGGCTCCGGGCGGGCCAGCAGAGGCTGCTGGCCGGGTCGCGTGACCTCTCGGAGGGGCATAAAGGTAGTGGCTGTGGGGCGGGCTTGGGGAGCGTGGTGGGAGCGAGGACCAGGAGGAGGGGCCGGTCAGACCGCGGGGCAGCTGGGCCGGGCAGGCGGCTCCACAGAGGCCCTGAGGCTGGGAGACATTCTGAGCATCTGCAGAGGGTCTCACGTTAAGGAGATCCAATGAGGACATTATAAACAGTGCACCACGAACATGTCTTTTTATGAGAAACACAATGCGGATCTTCAAAACAGCAAGACAGGCCACGGCGCTCCGCCCGGAGGCGCCACTGAGCGAGATCCCCCAAGCGTCTGAAGCAGGACGGACGAACGGGCAGCCCCATTCCGCAGGACGAGGCTCCCGCTGCACATGGCCAGAGAGCATGTGTGGGGGTTTGCGGGCTCGCCTGGGGCACCGCCCCTCCACCTGGGCCCGCGCCCAAGACAGGACCCCCTTCCGGGGCCCCCAGGCCACTGGCTGCAGCTGCCGTGCCAGCGATCCCCCACGGCGAGCCGAGGGGCGGTGCTCCGTGTGCGTGTCTGTCACGCTTGGTGCGCCGCCCCCTCCCGTCGCCTTAAACACCGACGTTTCTTCTTTGACCCAGCTTCTCACTGTGATTGTTTCTCCCAAACGCTGTACTTAAACCGAATCCACACAAACACATGCCTGAAGTCTGGAACCCACTCACTGGACGCCCCTTTCATGTCCCTGCCTGACTGCCCCGGACGCGGGTCACTGCACGGCCATCTCCCGGGGGCAGACATTCTCCGGGGACAAGCTGCCAGGGTCCAGGGATGGGATGCAGTCTGCTCGCTCCCTATTCTGATCCCATCCCTGAACAAAGCCGTTCTTTCAAGGCCTCCATCATACCCTATAGTCTTCGTCGGTAACTACAAAGTTATTCTAACAGGAACTTGGCATATTTAGAAGAGAAATGTGTTAACAAAACAAAGATGCCATTTTTTATGCTCCATAAGTTGGCAATAATTAAAAAGCTTGAGAGCGGCACACGCGCACGAGGCTGTGGGGAGACGGGCTGCCGCCATGTCCGGCAGAAGTGTGGACCAGCAGGGCCAGCACAGAGGGGGCTCTGCCAACGTGCAGTGATGCCGCTGCGCGTCCAACGGCCTCCCCCCCCCCGGAGAGCCCGTGCGTGCGGCCGAATGCACAAGGACAGCGTCCACGTGGCGCTGATCACACAAACACAAGCGTGAAAGCATCTAACCGCCTGGCAACAGCCTCGTTAGAATCTGGCCAAAAAAAAGCAAGTTCAGACAGACACACGTACCATTCACGAATTTACAAAAATGCACAAACCCGTCACGTTTATGGGACTGGCCCCGTGCACCAAGGCCACAAAAGCGCAAAGGGAAAGGGGCCGGCCCGACTTCGGGAGCGGCCCCTCCAGCGAAGGCAGGAGCAGAGTGGGACGGTCCCCATTCCCACGCGTCTGCCTTCTCAGAGAGGAGGAGGGTCTGGGGCACCTACCACAGACACGGGGCCTCTGTCGCCAGGCCCTGAACCTCTTACTCACTTTTCAAATGCTGTAATTTACCATTTTATCATAAGGCTGCAACCTAAGACAACTTGGAGGACTCTGTTACAGTCCTGCCTGGGGTGGGGACAATGGTCTCCAGGGAGGTCTCTCTGGCCTGTGATTCTAAGAGGCACGCGTAAGGGCACAGGTGGACACGCAGCACCGGGGGGGCTCTGCTTGAGCTAGCTGTCATAGCACAGCCCCACCCGCCCAAACGCCGCTGGCTTCTGACACAGCACATCAGGAACATCCAGCTAACCATTCGGCCAAGACGTCTAACGTGTGTACGGAGAACATTTCTATTTAAAAAAAAATTTAACCTCATTTGATTGAAAGAATGCACAACCTCAATGCAAAGTGTAATTATGGCGACGACAGTGCAAACGAGGAAGCCCAGGGCTGCCAGGGTGCAGGATGTGTCACACGCAGGCAGCATGGCAGGGGCGCTGACCAGCTGCAGCCCTGGCCCGGGCCGGTACCGGTCCACAGCCTGTCCGGAGCCGGGCCGCACAGCAGGTGAGCCGTGGCGAGCGAGTGAAGCATCATCTGCATTTTCAGTTGCTCCCCAGTGCCAGTGTCACCACCTCAGGTCATCAGGAGTGAGACTATCACAGGAGCACTGGTCCCTGGGGGCAGAAAGGCTGGGGACTGTCGGCTTAAATGGGCAAGAAGCTGAGCGAGTCCCCAGGAAAATCGGGCACAGCAGCAGCTCCGCCAGCTCAGGGCACTTGTGAGCAGAGAACGCGCCGCACGTTAGCGAGAGCCTGGCGGTGCTGGGGTCCGGTTTCCACAGATACAGCCTCGGATCTGTTTTTCACCATTTCGGTTTGGTAACTTCGAGAACGCCTTAGAAACGCCCAAGCTGTTGTTCACAACAGCAGTGTGCTCCTTTTTACTGACGTATTCACAGCATAGATATGCTAGTTTGTTTATCCAGGTGACGCTTTTCTCTGAGTTCGCGATGACATTACAGTTGTGAGTCGCTTAACGACGAGGCGTGTTCTGAGACATGCATCGTTGGGTGATGTCATCATTATGCGAGCATCATGGAGTGCACTTACACGCACCTTGGTGGTGTGGCCCACAGGTCAAGGCCACCGGCCTGGACAGCATGTCACTGTGTTGAGTCCCATAGGAAACCGTGACACAGTGTCTGTGGCAGAAAGGGTGAAACAGGACACCTGCGGCACACGTCCCAGGGGAGCCTGCACGACAGGGGCTGCTCTGGGGGAGCCAGCGAGCGGCAGTGTGCGGCCGAGGGGCCAGGACGGGATGCGCACTGCGGGAGACGCCGCGCACCAGGGCTCCGCTCTGCCGTGAAGCGCTTCTTCCTCCAGCGACAGACTGAGCTTGGCTCGCCGTGACTTTATTTCAATGAGCTTTGTACCTTTTCTCACCTTTCAACTCTTTTGTAATAACACGGCTTAAAACGCATTGTAAAGCTGTACAAAAATACTTTTTGTTTATATCCTTATACTACTTTTTTAATGTTTTTTGTTAAAAACTAAGACACAAAAACACATAGTAGCTGAGGCCTACACCGGGTCAGGATCACCCACATCGCTGCCTCCCACCTCCACGTCCTGTCCCGGGGGGGGGGGGGAGTTTCAGGGGTAGGGACACCACGCAGCTGTCCCTTCCTTGACAACAGCACCTCCTTCTGGAGCAGCATTGCCTGAGGCCCTACCCGAGGCCTTCCTCGAGGAGGAGTTACTCTCTCCAGAAATGTCCATGGTGGTTTGCTTGGTTTGTTTCTTTTTTCCGTCGAAGACACGCTTGTGAACAGATAACACTCCGTACATTAATGAGAACCTGTCGGTGTTGGGGTCCAGTTTTTAAACCTTTCAAGGAGTGGCCGAAGTCTGCGAAGCTCGCTACCCCTTCGCCGTGTGTTTCCTGGGGTTCTCCTCCTCCTCCTCCTCCTCCCGCGGTCTCTGCCTCCCTCACCTCTTCTTCAGCTGTGCACCTGCTCCCGTCCCCACCACGTCCCCTTCGTCCACACCCAGGCGACGTCATTCGCCATCCAACCGCAGCCGTGGTGATCTTTGCAGTTTCATGCTTGGCAAACCCCGTGAAGTCATGCACGACCCTGCTGTCTCCTTTCAGATGCCACTCACGTGCTCCGTGGTGACACCGCCCCAAGCACGGGTCCTGGCTCAGTCACAGATGTCGCGACCCCTCCAGAGCTGCATCCGTGTCTCCTTGGTGTCCTCCCCCGTCGCAGCAGTGGCCCGGGCCGAGGTCCTCTGCAGGTCGTAGGCCTCAGGAGCTGCTAATACTCCTCGACCCAGCAGCTGGAACAAAGAGGTGGTGCTGGGCGGGAGACAGAAAAGGAGGCTGTCGGGAAGCGCTCCCAACAGTAAGCGAGACCTCAGAACGTACGACGTCTGCCCCACAGCGCTCCTCCCTTGCGCTAGCATGACAACGCAGGAGGGCTTCCTGGAAGAGGAGCTGGGTCACCCCGACGCCTCGCTGCTCCTGCCATTCACTGGCAGGGTGAGCGTGCTGACGGCTGTGGCGACCTTGGGCTTCTCGCCGGCTCACAACAGGGGTCCGTCGGGGCCTGCTGCACTGCCCCCAGAGGGCTGCACATGCTGTCCTCAAAGCCATGAAACTTGGCGCCGACTCG
Organism: Eonycteris spelaea; assembly: GCA_003508835.1. Classification (NCBI taxonomy): domain Eukaryota; kingdom Metazoa; phylum Chordata; class Mammalia; order Chiroptera; family Pteropodidae; genus Eonycteris; species Eonycteris spelaea. The sequence continues at coordinate 10,537,647 of PUFA01000056.1, read as the reverse complement.
GCCACCTTGTGAGTGGCAGCCCCCAACAAAGACCAGCACTAAACAAAAGCCAAAGGATAAACTTCTGAGAGGATGAAGACCGTTCTACACGGGAGGTAGATCTGAGATGGAAGGAAAAAACGAAGAACGAAAAATGTGGCTAAACCAAAATGCACAGGAGATGGACAAATGATAACATCTTTGGGGCTTGAGAGTAACTAGAATTAAAATAAATGACAAAAATGGCCTAAGGTCAGAAGGGGTAAATGAAGTCAAACACTCTAAGATGACATGTAATTGAAATGATGAACTTTAGACTCAGATAAATTAAAAACATCATTTTTAAGCGATGTTTAAAACTTCCAAACTACTAGACAAAAAGTAGTTATAATAAGTGATAAGAAATAGAAATATGTAGAAAAGGTCATGTTAAAAGCACAAAATAAGTTGATAGATTTAAACTAAAAATATAACAGCATCACAATAATTCTGTATGTCCTAGTCAAAAATATCAGTGTAGAAAAAAAGAACTTTGTTATTTATAAAAGACACATATAAATATAAATGAAATACACAAAGAAGTTGAAAGTACAAGCAAGCAGAAAGACATGCCGAGCAAATTAACAGCCAGCTGGCAGTGCTGTGTTACCATAAAACGAAGTAGAGCTTAATGCAAAAAGCTTTAGCAGAGATAAAGAAAGTCACTTTGTACTGAGAAAATGCTTAATTCAGCAGAAATATGTTACGATTTAAACTTGTATATACCCAACACCAAAGACACACAAATATATAATACCCAAAATAGACAGAATTGCAAGGAAAAGCAGATGAATTCACAATAGTGACGGGAGATGCTAATACAACTGTGAACAGCCGTTAGGAAAGCTGGCGGGAGAGGAATCCGTGGGGACCTGGAGGAACCGGACGGCGGCGTCAGGCACGGCGACCGGCACAGCGACCGGGGCGGGTACGGAAGCCTGCGGCCAGCAGCGCAGTCCCAGCTCTGCTCAAGTCCACACGGAATCTTTCTAAAAAATCGCGTAAATTCCGGGTCCTCTGACTGGTCTCGACACATTCTGCGGACCGTCGGGAGCGAAAGAGCAGGGAAAAGCTCGGGGCCGGACACGCGGCCGCGCTGGCCACCTCGGCCCGCCGCGCGGTCGCGCGCACGCGTGCTGCCCCTGTCCCCCCCCCACCCCGCTCCCGGGGTCACGAGGTCGGCTGAGGCCCCGCCCCCGCAGGGCGGGGCGGCCCCGGGTCACGTGCCGCAGCTCGCAGCTCCTCGCGGGACCTGCGCGCGAGGGACGCCGCAGACGCCGTCCTCCTGGAAGCCGAGGCCGCGTGCGGGGAGCGCACCTGTGAAACGCCAGCGACGCCGCGCCGGAAAGCTGCGTCTCCCAACGCCGCGGCCCGCGCGGCCGGCTGGCGGGGGCGACACCCGCGCTCTCCGCGCAAGGGCGGAAAACCCCGCCTCCCCGGCACGCAGACTCCGTCACCTTCGGTGCCTCAGACAGCGGCTGCGTGTCACTGTGAAACTCCGCTGCGCCTCCATCGCCCACGCGGGCCCAGGCGAGAGTGAAAGCCTCTGGCCCGGCACCGGGAAGCCGGCCCCCCTGCCGACCACACCGCCAGTGCCCCGGCGCGTGCCGGGCCGGAGGGACTGTCACCCGCCGGGCGTGGCCCCCGTGGCCCCACCCTGCTGCCACGCGCTCCCAGCGCCCCGGCCAGTCTGCTGCAGTCCTGACACAGACCGCGCTGGACCGCGTGTTCATCTCAGTCACAAAACGAAGAGCCAAACCTTGTAACTCGTCCCTTGAAAAACGAAGTAAATTCTATCAGGTGACTCGAACACAATTTACTCTGTAAAGAAGAATTTCTATGAAACAGCTTAACTTCCTTAAATTCAAAAAGCCTTTACGAGAGTTAGGTCAGTAGAGGAAAAAGCACTTTAATCTCCATAATTGTGCACTTTGCGAAACAACGAAATACTTAAAAATCTATCCTTTATTATATTGAAAAACATATTTAGCAAATACTAAAATGTATTATTCATGTTTTACGGAAACTCTGCAAAGGAAAACAAACTTGGTTGAATCAAACGTAAACCTTAATTCCCTAAATCAGTATGCTACACTTCTCACACTTTACAGTATTTATCCCTTCTGCTAAGTCTGTACAGCTACATCCTGAGACTGAAAAACAAGAACAACATACTGAGGTAGACGTGAGGTATTTTGGAGCTACACAGAGGTGCAGCTATAATCCTGTCTAATAAGTCTCTGCAAGCTCAACTGAACGTGTTATACATAAAACTGTTGACTGAAAAACTAGAACAGACTTGCAGAAAGCCTGCTACCCGCCTCATTTGGTAAGCAGACTTTTAAATAAGACATACAGACTTAAAAAGAGGGTGTACGTGTGAATGCCGTACGTGTGAATGCTGTATGTACATATGTGCGTACATATGTGTACTTATAAATCTGTATGTATACACACAGCTGAAAGGCTTTACAGATTGTATCAAGTTAGTGAAATTATACTTAATACTTCCTTCTCTTGTTATTATGTATTATCTCATTTTTTACTATGTATGTAATTGAAATTTAAAAAACAATGAAAGCTATTTTTAGTTTTAAAATGCTTAAAAAGACACTTCATTATTATAATCATTTGTTAACTTGATAAAAAGGAAAGTGTCAAATCTCTTTAAATTGTCATTTTGCTGAAGAAAGTGGAGACAATCCAGAGAAATAAAGTATTTCATTAAAAAACTATGATAAAGGTTTGGATACTGTTTGATGGTCTCTATCATTAAAGGCAGAAGCGCTCTCAACAAAGAAGCAACGGCGTTCTCACCACGCCTTTTGCGTTGTGCAATAGAGGACGTCGTGCAAGTGACATCGCACAGCACTTCAGAACTGACAAAGGTAGGAGAGAAATGAAAGAACAACAGCAGCAAAAGAAAAGCAACAACTTCCGGAATTCCCCGAAAAAGACGCTGCTCCCTGGCGACGGGGCAGGAGGCAGTGCCCGCAGCTGAAGGAGAGCAGAGGACGGGGCGGGCGCTCACGGCTGCACGCGCCGCCCCAGCCACCGCGGACTCGGCCCCAGGAGGGCAGCCCGGGCACGCGGCCTCCTCCATGGGGCGTTACAGGCTCACGTGCACTTCTGGTGAGGAATCGGGGCAGGCACTGGAGTAGAAGTGGTCACAAAAACTCGGGGCCATCTGGAAAGCTGTGACCCTGAATCAGAGGAGTCATGGCGTCAAGGTCCTTGATCTAAGGGGTGACAAAGTCAAACTAGATCAGTAGCTAAAATCCATAGAAGTAGGTGACTTCCTCACCAGACGTGCACATGAGCCTGTAATGCCCCGTGGACGTCCTGTCCTGCCAGGCTGTTCCTCCCGCATCCTGCAGCTGAGGCCACAGCACATGCCAGGGCCACCAAGGCACTCTCTGCCAGGGCCACGGAACATCCGGCTGCGACTCGATCCCCATACCCCAGACTGCGGCAGCGGGCAGCGCGGAGACAGGGCTGTGTGGGACCGGCAGGAGCCCGTGGAGGACTCGGGCTGAGTGTATGACAGGACAATCTGCAGGCCGTCCCTCCTGAAGGCGTGAGTGCCGCACGACTGGTGAGTAACTCACCGTCTGTCTGCTGCCGCCGACCCAGGGGGCTTTGGGGGACAAAGACGAGACTCCCATGCCCGTCTGTAGCACTCAACATGAGTCTGTTGAGTGTGGGGGCGCGTGACAGCCCAAAAGACCACGTGCACGCTCTGTCCCCGGGAGCAGGGCGGGGCCTTGGTAAGGGGCTGCCCGACTGGGTCGTGAGGCGCCCCGGCCTGGTCCGCACTGCTCTGGTGGCCCCGGGCTCAGCAGCTGGGGGACAGGCGAGGGACACAAGACAAGAGACACCAGTATCCGCGACCAGAAGTGAGGTGGGCTGGCCGACAGCCAGCGACCGGGCAGTCAGGGGGCCTGGGGAGGTCACTCACGCAGAGGGCGGCAAGCGGGGAGGGCCTGGGGGTGCGGAGCCCCCGGGGCCAGGCAGCAGGCCTCGGGGGCGGCGGCGAGGATGACGGGGCCAGCCCGGCACATTCGTTCCGCTGTGTGTGCGTGGTGCCGGAGACTGCGTGCTCCGGAGGAGGGGACACTGGCTCCCCGCCTCCGACCGGAGCGGCTGGGCGTGTCGCGGTGAGCCACACACTGGGGCCGCTCGCAGGAGCCCCGAGAACAGACCACCGCCTCGCTGTCACGATGCATGTAAATGGAAGATGCGTCCCCTCAGGCTCAGGCAGACTGAGAGAAAACTGGTCTCAGATAGAGATGCGCCTTTCTCTCCAAAACAGTTGTATCTTTGCACCTAATGGTTCTACACGTTTCTGTCCCATTCTTCGTTACAAAAGATGCTTATTTTCCAGATTCATACTTTAGGTCTGATTTATTAGGTTTTTATTTTTCACTCCTATGACCAATTTCAATCATATGTATTAAGGACATCTTTTTAAAAATATCCTTTGTGGAAATATTTTTAAATGGACTTATATACATTTGTTGTTAATATTAGTCTTTAAATTAAACGGACATCCAATATTAACTATTTATATCCCAATCTCAAGTTAGACGGGTTACTGTTTTGAAAAATTGTTCATGTTAGAAGGCCACCTTACTCAATATTTCATCTAGCTTGACAGCTATGCTAGATGGTCTCTGAAATATAGATAACTTTAAAACGTCAACGACCACACACCGCCCCAAGGGCACTGGAGGTGAGAAGGCCATCGCGGCAGACGGGGCTGCCTCGCTGGACTGGGGCACTTTCAAAGACTGTCATCAGTACATCTACACAAGGAAAAGCAACGGATTTCTAGATTATTCTTACGGAACTGATTTCACCCCCCAACCAATGTTGTTCTGTCCTGAAGGACTCCCCAAGAGCCCCCAGAGTTCTTGGCACCGTCCTCTCGAGCTCTGTGAGAACCGCTCCCTTCAAGCTGAGACACACATTTCAGGAGGTCATAGTCCGTGCCGCCAGCCCTTGCTTCGCCCTTAGTCGTCAGCTCACCTTATGGGGATGATGTAGGAGAAGAGGAGCAGGAAGCGGAGCAGGTTGCGGTGCCACGGGCCCACGAAGCCCTGCAGTGTGACCATGACGACCGACAGGGCGACGAGCGCCACAAACAGCGCTTTGGTCAGCTGGTTGAGTTCAAGGTCCAGCAAACCCACCTGAAAAACAAAATCGGACATAACCATAAGGCCCCAGTAGCGCACATCTGAACACGTGATGGTGATGACACCCTTAAACTTCCTCTCGTGTCAGCCTCTATCAGACTGAAACACGAGCGTGTGTTAACTTCACTCTTGTCCCGAAAGACCCTTGGAGATGGGGGCAGGTCACGGCCCAGCACCTCCAGGCGGGCACCACTGAGGACGCACAAGACTGGGTGTCCAGCCACAAAACCTCAGGTGCCTCTAGGTGGCGGGGTTGCGATGGGCCACGAGGACGTGCAAGACAGGCGGTGACAGGCATGAGCGGACCTGTGGGCTCACTACGTTCTCTGGAGGGCGGATGTGTGTCTCCCTCGGCCCGTGCACCACGTAGGGACCGCAGGCAGGCTGTGGCCCTGGGAACAGGCAGTGTGTCTGTCGTTCCCTGTCAGCCAGAAGCCTCTCTGAAAAGGACTTTTCTCCATTAAGAAAAGCAACAGACAGGGCAGCGAGCCTGGTCCAATCACCTGCTACAGAGACCCCTCACTGAGGAGACGGAACAGCCCAGCCGCCAGCCTACATGGAGCGGCACAGAGGAGGCCCTTCTCTGGCCACTTGTCACTGCCGTCAGAAGAGCACTGTCCTCCAAGGAGGACAGACAAACAGCCTGCAGGACCGGTCTGACACGTCCCGTCCGTCCTGTCCCGCGGGGCCGCCTGTGGGCTGTGCTCCCCTGGAGAACATGGCGGCTGAGGCCACAGCCTGATTTATCAACTCCATTTAAGAAGCTGCACGACGAGGACAAATATCTTGCAATTTCCGCTCCTTCAACTACTACATAGTTTATGCTTGAATTATTGAGAAAAATAGGGTTTGGGATTAAAATGAAGAAAAATTAAGCCAGGGAAGTAGAGCATGTTTCCAAGCCCGGCTCCTCTTGCTGTGACAAAGGCGGCCTAAGTGTCAGGCTCGCTGAGGGTCAGATGAAGTCATTATTCATTGGTCAGGGAGAAAAGACTCAATTACCTCAACCAAAGATGCTATCAGTGAATGCAAAGTGCGTATTTTACTCTATTCATCCAAATCCCATTAAAAAGTGAAAGGAATGATTTAATCTGGCCTTGCAGAGTGGGTCTTTTTCTTGTAATAAAATAAAGAATCCCTGTCTTGCAAAATGCATACGCACCCTCCCCGGCACTGTGGCAGTGGGGGATGTAAGAGCAGGGCCACAGTCAGGGGCGGGCACAGCGTCTCCCTTGAAAAATGCCACACATGGGATGGGGGCTGAGGAAGCGCCTCGCACACAGGTCCGCCGCAACGCACCCTGCCACGGCCTTTCCAGCTGACCAGAGAGACGTGGCGGCCACCTGGCCCCGAGTGCAGCGGCTCTGAAGCCAGCCGGACGCTGTGCCCACCCCCCCTCCACGGCGGCTGGCCTCGCGTTCTCCTGGGCAGCCTTTTCTGGGCTATGACTGTCCTTCCTGGAACATAATTGGAACCAAGCCATAGCATGTGGTCTGATCTTGGTTTGTTTTTATTTTATGTTTTGCCAATTCTAAGAAAACACAATGAGAAGAAAATATGTATTTCAACTCTTATTTTTTTAAAAGTCCACTTTCAATTAATAATTTTTTATTTTCACCCCTCTAAAACACCTTTAAAAGTTTGTTCAACTTGTCCTAAATGCAATCTAGACTCTTTAGAACTATTCAGTATAAAAACTAGTCACCTTATAAAGTTACAGATTCTATAAAGAAGGTGGTAACTTGAGTTTTGGTGTGAATCTCTTCTTTAAAAAAATTCTTGAAACAATGAACCTTTTACTCTGATTGCAAAATCTTTTCACCCATAAAATATATTAATAATCACTTGAAGTAATTACGACTGTACAAGAAAAGGTAAGTTAAGTATACTAGGTACTAATTTTCAACATTTATTGTAATTTCCTATATTAGTAAAGCAAATTTTCTTCAATTTGTCATAATATTTGTTTTATTTGAAACAACTGTGATAACAAAATTAAATACGCTACTGGAAATTTTAATCTCCAAGGGAAAATTTGTGCATAATGTCTGAGACGCCACAATGGTTCTGCAAAGGGGCTGTTCTAGGATAATGAACACAATAATTGCCTGTATAATCTAAAATGTGCTAATGGCAACGATCACAAACCCACTTAGCTCCTCTTTAATTTATGTACCAAGTTTGAAACAGCTAATGGTTCTCAGTAAAATAATGGTTTGTACCAACAATAAAGGGTAACTACGGTATTCCCCTGCTTAATCACGGAAAGATCGGCCAGGTTTTCTGTAATGATCGCACGGACCAATGAGAAGCCCCTTATCTCCGCGACACAGCGTCATTCCAATCCATCTCGGCGACGCCTCCCGTCCTGCTCCTGGGTCCCTGAGACGGCACGGTGCACACCGTATGGGCACCGACGTCTTGTGCCAGGACGACTTTGCAACAGACAGAATGAAAGGCATAAGCGCCACTGACCGCTGATCATGCAGTATCAACGTCACGTGGACGTGAAAACACTTCTGTTCTCTTCAGACTCCCACTTACTTGTCACATGGAGGTATTTTAGAATAGCAAAATAATAACAGGCAGAATGTCAGAAACCCAATTTAAACTCCTGTAGGAAGCTAAGTATTATTTTTAATATTATTTTTATCATTAGTAGTATTATTAAATATTATTTGTCTTACAGTTTCCCTGTAAATGCATTATAACTTGAAAGACAGAAAAGCCTCCAATCTAAGAGTTAATTCACTCAAGACAACCTACGTAGGCCGAGCAGCAGGGTGACACAGAGCTCGGTAGGGGCAGGGGGCCTTACTGCTCATGCCCCCGCCTCCGAACAGCTGAACTCGTCCCAGACCAGCCCACCAGCTACTTGCCGTTCAGAGCCTGGCCTGTGACTACAAAACAGACACAAGGCTACACTTTAACCTGACCGAAATCCCCATGAAAAGCACACAGCTCTCAAATATCTTTGAAGCAAATCAGCCCTATGTTTTCCACTTTTAGTAGACTGTTAAGAAACGACAACAAAATAAGTAATTTTCAGACCTTCATTTATACTTCCTGTATTTCAAAGAACCTAAACTCATACACTAAATCGAACTCCTCAATCTTGTAGGAATCACTTTTTCTGTTTTGAAGTTTAAATGAAAAGTGTTTGTTTTTTAAAAAGCAATGCTGTATATAGGCTTTCCTTCTCTATTTCCTTCTCCAGTTGATTTGTCCCTTTTTGGGCACGAACTACCGAGTGTCAAGCGTCGGCCGCACCTGCAGGCCAGCCCCACACGAAGACGGCTGAGCTATTCCCGTTTATCGCCTCAGTGATCTGCGAAATAAGGAGTGTTTCTTTGAGCCATTCTTGTCTATTGGCTCAATAATCTGGGCTCTAAAAGCTCCCTAAGTGAGTATCAGTACGACAGTTCTTAATGTGACAATGTATCACCTTAATTTTAAAAGTCAAAACCTATATGTACACAATAACATTTCAAAGTCTATTCTGAAAGAATATTTCATATCCTCTATTTTTACCAGGAATTTTTCCCAGACTATTCTATATTCAGCATGTAAGGGTTTGTCCTTGCTCACTATATAGTTAATACATGAGATGGTTTTCCTTGAACACGTAACATTTAGAAAGAAAATGGAGTTGTTGTATTTTTAGATAGCCCTCCCTGTGAGTTCACACGCACGTGCCCTAATCCAGTCCCGTTTAGGACAGTACATACGTCCCCTGCCAGCTGGCCTACAACAAACAGGTTGCTAAGGCGAAATCACCCCGAGCGCCCGAGAACACACCCCTTGCTAGGTTGGCGGGTCTTTCCTCAAACCTCTGGCCTTCCAGACCATCTGAGAAATTTCGATACTGACTCCAGCATTTCCTATGACACATATTCGCTCAACAGAACACTGCTCGTAATTGTCAAAATGCCATAAAGTAGCACATTTCTATGAACACACGGATACACACATCTCAAACCTGTTTGCAAAACTCAGGCTTATGTTACACGTTCATGCAGGACGATCTGCTCGTGCCAGTTACTGGCTGACAGTTTCTTCCTATATTTTAACCTTTATTAAAGTATAACAATGTATCGAAAGTCACTGAATTTAAAGCAATACAGTAATTTAAAAATAACTGCTTATTTTTTTTGTTTTTAGTAATATAAATTATTTCAAATATTCTCAACTTGTGATACAGCGAAGCCATATTTAAAACAAAAATAATTATGCACAAATATGCAAAGCAGTCTGGAAACTAATTGGAAATTTAATTTGTACTCTGTGTACATAAATTACATTAAAATCCAGCACTGCATATTCAGGAAACCCCATAATTTTCTGATGCATAGCGCTCCTGATCGCATTTTACAACAGCTGACGTAGTTCCCTTGAAAATCAAGGATGTAGAGAAGATCAAACCACACAAATCGTGACCAGTCCAGCGCTGCACTGACTACAGTTTGTGCATACCGCTCGCTGCCAGGCTTCCTGCTGATACCTTGTTGCTGCTTTGTAAGAACATGTCTACGCTGGGGACAGAAAGCAAAGCAAAGGTGTGGCATGCTGAGGCTTAGCCGGCAGAGGGCGCTCCAGTTTGACGCTTTTTTTTTTTCTGAATTTTGAAAACCTGCTTTTGCTGAAAGCAGAACTTGGATCTCCAATTCCACCAATTCAGTATATTCAATACAAGTTGGGTTTATTTGTTTTTTAAAGGAGTAAACCTAAATACTTTGTCATGAATAACTCAAGGCAATTCTTAGACTTTAACATTTTGGATTATATCTGGTGGGGAATTTCCTGAATAAGAATCCAGTGTCACATAAGGAATCATATTTAGAGATACGACATCTAAAATACTGTAGGTAATCAGTCAGTACAACTAGCACAGTGCTCAGGCTTTTTGAAGATTTACCTCTATAACCTAAGTCAATAAAATTGCAACAACTGACCTTAATGGTTTCAAGATCTGGCATATGTATATTTCCCTTATGTTTGTCTTAACAATGTAGAAGCTATCAATTTTAAATGGTTTTGCCAAGATGACCCACCGATTTAAAATAATTACTTCACTAACCTAAGCTAAGCGCTGACTGCAGAAACCTCAGCATCACTCACGTGAGCGAATCTGAGGTCAGGCATTTGAATTTTAATTTAATCCAATTAAACGAGCAGTTTATTTGGGAAATTTTACATTTATTTTAACAGATACTTTTATAAATAGATGAACCTGTTCTCAGACCCGCACTGCCTAACAGCACCGCACCCCTGGGCTTAGGGAGCGGCGAAGCCCTCACCGTGGCCGAGCGGCCGTGGGCCCGGCCGCCGTGGCCCGCGCCCTGGCTGCGTCACGTGTCTTCAAAGACTTCACAACGCCCCACACTCCTGGGAATTCTTTTATCCCTAGGATCAGGAAAAATAAAATTGTCTAATAATACCTCTAATGGAACTGATGTTTTTAAAGAAAGACTTTTATTAGGAGTCTTTAATTTTTAAACAGTAAGAAGGGGAAGACTGTGGCTCCTTGTAAAATTGCTGACTGATGGGGCAGTCATCACCTTCCGCTTTCTGGTCCAGGCTCAGCGTCCACATCGAAGAGGTTCTATGACCGAGCATGTGACAGGTCATGCCTGTCGGTGTGCTGGGACGGATGTGCATGTGTGTGTCATTATTTTCTCTTGAATGTGGTAAGTTTTAAACATCTTGTGTATGTATTTTAGAAATAACCCAAAATACACTCTTAAAATATTCACTTAATCTATAAAATGTATTACTGAACGAAAAATACCCTTGTCTTTTAAGCACGTCGATAACAAAGACCCTAAGATCTGGGCTCTATTGACACTCGTCAGGGAAGCGACTGACCGTGAAGCCGGGGCGTCCCCGCAGTCGCCGTCCCCCGGGTGCCTCGGAACTCTGCGCTTCCAGCCTTCCCGGTGCCAGGAGCGGAGGCGCTAAAGGGGCTGCAGCACGGATGACGGGGGCGGCTGGGGTGCTCCTCTCCCACGCAAAGCGGGACCCGCATCCTCGGGGCACAGGAGGCAGGGGAAAGGCCAGAGCAGCAGGTGCCGGCCCAGCCCTCCTGCCTGGCGCCTGCCTGGGCCCTGTTCTGAAAGAAGAAGAGCAGGGACCAGAGGTGGGGTCGGGGGTGGGGGGGTGACCACCCGTCCCAGGCTTCGTTAACGTCCTTATAACGTTTAAGAAAAGGGAACGGGGAAATTTTTGTTAGTAAACAAGGCCATCAATTTAAAATGTATCTTTAATTTCCAGCCCCAGATTCTCTCCAGAAGAGATTATAATACAGATGAGTTTCTCAAACAAGGCGGAAATTTGTTTGGTAATTGATTAGAAAGCGTTGCCGTCGAAACTCCATTCTGGCATCCCGACGAGTGGAACGTGCAATGGCTCACGCGAGGGGACTCGCTAGGCAGCAGCTCGCAAGGCTCTCACGTGAAGGAAGCCAGCAAGCCTGGCTTCGGCAGGCGGCCTCCCCAGTGACTAAACACGGCGTCGTGAATGTGCTGGCGCCCAGGAACGGCATCTCGGGGGAGGGGAGAGACCACGGTCCGCAGGGGGATGGCGCGGTGGTCACCTGCCCCCGTGTGGCAGCTTAGCTGAGCGTGTTTTCACACTGTGCTTGCTTTTCTGAGGGCAAGCTTTGCACCAGGAGCCCTGCTAAGGGACACAAAGGCTTCAATGGGTGTCCAGCACCGTGTCGCTACTCTTCCACTGCTTCTTGGTTTATGGAGTAAATGCATGGGGCTTTATGGACCGTTGAAGGTCTTCACCCCAATTCCCAGAATACATCCACCTGGCACTACATAAAACCACTCAATAGTGTTTTTAAATCAAGAGTCATTAGCTGACTGGACAAGATCTATGACTATTTACTGGAATCAAAATTAGGATCACCATTTCACCGAATTCATGAAATTTCCTTGTAATGAAATACACAAGCACCCAGTTCTGATTATCTTAAAACCATATGAACATAGAGAAAAGCTGACCAGGGTTCAAAACGCCTCAGCATTACTGTTATCTTGAGTGACCAGCGTCGGCCCATTTTCTGTCCCACCCATGCGTCGGCATGACCAGAAGTTAATAGTAGATCAACATTTTAATTTTTAGGGCAGCACGGCAGAACGGCAGAAAAAGAGAAAGAATGAAGTTATCACACTGTTCTAACATCTCACTTTGAATCAATGTTACTTAGTTTTCAAAATCCACGGTTCTTATGACTTGCATTCTTTGGTAAGGAAAATGGAATTTAGCAGGTCTGCTTTAAAAATTAAATGATAAGCGTAATAGGGTTAAATAAACTTTTCAGCTTGCTTTTTTATTATTAAAACTCTTTAAGAGATTTATTACTGGTACTTTGGCAAAATGTAACACTATTTTAAACCATCTAAAATTTTTGTGTTACTTTGTCTTCAAAGACATTTTATGAACCATTTCATACTTAATGGCTTGTAAGCAATCCCAAGAGTTGGGAATTGTGTGAAAAGTTGCCCAGATTGACAGATAAAGTGAAAAGGTCTGTATTAATTTCCAAATAAAGAAATGCATGGCGTGGTATCTCACGATGATTACACTCTAAAGTACCAATTAGAACGCATCAGAAACCAGAGCAAGTTGACACTCTACAATAAAGCAAATAATTTCCAGTTGGAGGGGCAGAAAATGTTAATATGCAATGTTCAAGACTACAAGAATCTTTGTAAAGGAAGTAGCTAATGAGGTTTAATGATGCATGTCAGGAAGCCGCAGTCTGTAGGGAAACACAGCTGGCTTCATTTTGTAAACTGCTTGATACGCACGTCTTTCTGGTCCGCGATGATCAGCTGCGCCGGTGCCACGGGGGACAGTGCAGCCCTCAAACCGGGGTGCGCGGCCTGCCCCCTAAATCACGAGCCCCACACAGGAACGGAACAGGGCGCTCGACGCGGGCCTCTTGCCCGAGGAGGCCAGAGACGTCGACTGCGGCGTATCGCGCACAGCCCTGCCAGCCCGAAGCGGCTCCTGATGCCGGACGCGTGGCGACAAGCCGAACACAGACAAAACACCTGGATGCGGCGAGCCAGTCACCGTCCCCAACGCTCCCCACCGCTCCTACCTCGTGGGTGTAAATTCACCCAAGTTAACTTTGAAATGCTGCCGCTGAGGAAACCCCCGGCCTACCGCTGTTTCCTGTCCAGGGGTCCAGGCGCGCATGCCCGCAGGAAGGACCCCCTCCAAAGGCAGCATGCGTCCTGCTCACGTCCCAGGACGGACTGCCATGCGCAGGTGACAGCAGCACTCTGAGTTCGTCCCAGCGGAAGCTCGCGATCCCGCCACGCGGAGCCCCGTGTGAGGTGGCCGCCGTGCTCTGAGGCTCAGACACAAGGCGATCCCTCGGCCGCCACGAGACGACACTGGGTCACCACGCTGACACCAGCGTGCCGTTAGAGCGCGTGCAGCACACTCGCTTCAAGTGTGACTGCGCGTTAGCCGTGTGAAGCGAGCACGCGCTCGTGACAGAAAGGTCACCCTCGACGGAGGGAATGAAAATCCCAAGGGTTCGGGAACCGCCTTCTGGCAAAACGGGGCACAGGGTCCCCATCCGGACGGGCGCTGCCCTGGCTGATCCCCGAAGGCGACACGAGCCCGGAGGACACGGGACGCGGGTGAAGGTCAAGGTCACGCGGGTCACGCTCTCCAGCTACAGGTGACATGGGAAAAGCCTGAGCATCTCAGAGGTGACTTGTGAGCCTTCGCGCTCAAAGCAGTGTCACGACACTGCAGCGGGGCGCGAGGGGACGGGCAGCGAGACGGCAGGAGGACCGGCCCCCCGGCCCCACGCCTGCTTCAGCGCCGGAGTTTGCCCGCTGTGTTCTACGCAGAGAAACGCAGGCAAAAGCGCTTCAGAAAACACAAGGGCACAGCGCACCTACTTTAACAAGACTGAGCCCACCCTAATGACCAGCGTAAAAGGGCTTCGGTTTTGGTTTAAACTGGTGACAACTGGTTAAGTTTTGACCCACTACGACCTTAGCAATTTGCAGCCCAACAGCCGTGCCCACGTGCGCAGGGCTCTGGCACGGTTTCTGGCGTCCCGCCCTCAGGACGCCGCCGCGGTTTGCCCGGCCGCGCCTCGGCCCCTGCGGCCTGGTGTCCTGGAGCCCACGCTGCACGGGCGTGCGGGGCCCACGAGCGAGCCGGAAGCCGTCTTCAGCCTCAGTCACCTCTCGGCTCGCATTTTCCGTTCACTACGCAAACTCCCATCAGGTTCGTGGACGATGCACCGGTCAGATCTTGCTCATCAGAAGGCCTGATTTCGCGGTGCGTACTTAAATGTGGCCCACTTGCCCGACAGGCACCAACGCTACACTCTGGGAAAGAAGAAATAAACAAACGAAATAAAGCGATTCCATTTGCGACCGAAACGAGCAGCCAGAAGAGCCGACAGCGCGGGGTCTGGTCCGGCCAGGACCCAAGGCTACTTGGCACTAAGCCGACTGTGCTCGGGAGGACCCGCTGGACCGGGGAGAAGCCAGCAGCAGGGCTGGAGGCGGGGCGGCGTTCGCGCCGAGGCGTTCCGTGCTGGGACTCGCCGGCCGGCCGCGGCTCCCTGCTATTGGCTCCCCTGGGCAGCCGTCTGGCAACAGCGTGCAGTCTGTGGGACCCCCAGGCCCTGGGCAGCAAGGTGGTCTCCAGGGGTCGGGCAAGCTCCTGTCATCTGGGCGGACACTTGGCGCAAAGGACTCCCTCCTGGCTCTGAGGTGCCCCCGCGTGTCCTCCACACGTCTCATGGCCGAGCGCGTGACCGGCGGTGACCGCGCCCATGGAGCCGCGTGCTCGAGAAAACAGCGCGGTGAGAAGCACAGTCCTGAAGGATGATCACGTGAGGTTCTAAAACCCTAAATGACAAAAGCAAGGTGAGGCGCCGGGAGTCAGCTTCGGTCATCAGGTTTCTTTGTTAAGACCACGCTGCAGGGAAGCTCGTTTTCTGCCATGTCCTTTCAGAACAAGCCTGACAGTGTGGCAGGAGAAGGCGCCGTACGACCAGATGTGAACGGGGCTGACTGTCACACGGCCTTTCCAGCACCCGTGACGCTCCGTGCCGTCCCCACCCCCACGCCTCCTGCCGCCGCCACACAGGGACCCGTGGCCGCCCCGAGCACCGGTGCTGCTCCCCGACTCACCCCCTTGTGGCAGTCCCAAAGAGCAGCACCATGACTGGCTGTGGGAGCGTGGAGATGACAGAAGTCGGCGGGCACGCGGCCGGGTGCAGACGAGACTCTGCTCCCGTGCGGCAAGGGCGCTGGCCCAGGCCCAGCCCGTCCACCAGGAGCAGGTGAGGCCCTGGGGAACGCAGGAGCCGCGGACCGGAACTCTCCTGAATCGCCCGGCAAGTCTCAAAGCACTTCGTATGCTCACATTTGGAAAGTTCTGGGGTGGATATCATTTTATAGGACAAAGGCTAAGATGCGTGAAGTCCAACAATTTTTCTAAAATACGTTCTTAAATATTCAGCGTAATGGAAGGTGATCCAGTGACATGCTCGCCATTAGCTCGTTAATATTAGGAATCAGCACTTCAGATTTCAATCACAGCGCGTCCAGGTGTTTGCCACTGCTGCCCAAAGCTTCAGGATGGTGCGAGGGGGCCTGCCGGCCCCGGGTTGGGGAGGCCCCTGTCAGCCGCCCTGCCCCAGTCCGCGTGCTGTCAGCTCTGTGAGATCTGGGCCTGGCACGCACACAAGTTACGTCCCTGGTCACTACCGCACGCTTCACAGGCCATGGCCTTCTTCTCTCCAGCCTGCCCCCTCCTGGGGCACAGAAACTTCTGGCACCGTCTGTCCTGCGTGACTCTGGAGCACGTGGGGGCCCGAGAGGGCGGCCTGGACCCTCCCCAGCCTGTGGCGTGTGTGTGTGCGGCGTGCGCGGGCTGCGGCTCCCCTGTAACCTGCCCAGCCCCAGCCTGAGCTCATGCCGCCACACGCCAGTCCTGCTGAGGCCGGAGGCCCCTGGCTGTCCTTCTTGCTTCCGTGACTTCTCTCCTGGCCTCTCCAGAGGCGGCCGGGCGGGGAGCCCGCGACGGGCGCCTGACCGTGTCGTCTCTCTCGTCTGTGCTGTTCACTCCGCCTGGTCCCTGTGAGACTTGCCTCTTGAATGGCAACAGCATCCGGCTCTGTCACACCCAAAGTCTCAGTCTTCAAGACCCTCACAAGCTGAGCGCCAGGCCGCATGCCGGTCTTCACGCTGCTGCTTTACAGTCCCCGAGGCGCCGCGGCCCCGACTCTGCTGAGGAGCATTCTGCAGTGTCAGACATGTCTAATGCAGAGCGCCGGCGCGCCGCTGCCCCACACCCGTGCCGCGGCCACGCGCCCTCTCCGGACGGCTCTCAGGCCTCACTGGTTTCCGTCCTGTCCGCTAAGCCGGGCCTCGCACAGCCGCCGCACGCGTTCCCCTCGCATGCGTGGAGGTAGCAGGAAGCCCCCCGCGACCCAGGCCCCGGCGCACACGCTGCAGAGCGGAGGCGCTTCCGGCCCCGGCGTCCCCACGGCCCCTCTCCCCTGCCAGTGCCGGCTGTCAGGGTCGGCCCTCAGAGCTCGGGGACAGCCTGCCAACATGGATACCATGGGCGAGGAGCCTGTTTCGATGCCCTGTGAACGTGTCTGTTCCTGGAGGGACGTCACACACCTACGCCCTCATTGCACGGACGGAGGGGCAGCGGGCCAGTGACCCGGGCGCTCCCGGCAGAGAAGGTAAGGACGGAACAGCCCATGGGAGCCACACTCGGCTCATCAGCAGGGACCCGCTGGCAGAAGACGGAAGGCAGACGCACCCTTACACTAACTAGTGACCTGCACACGCCGCCCAGAACCAGCCGAGGAATGAGGTCAGACCAGAAACAGAAGCGAGGCCGACCGGCAGACGCTCCCCCGCTGCTCGGGTGATAGACCACAGCCCACACCCTCCCATTTTATTTTGAAAAACTGCTACTACTGTAACAGCAACAAAACAACAAAGTGCACATTTTTATTCACCATAAGGCGGAGAATAATTAAACTACTCTATTTACTCTTAAAATTAATGTCTTTCCTGAGCAATGTACATCTCCCTTAATAAAACAGATTCAGATCTTGAGGAACCTTCTTTTAAATGTCCTAACTCAGCATTAATACATACGTGTAGGTACTACCTAGCATGTTATACATCTTTATAACAATTTAAAATGTGTTCAATGAAATTGTGCAAAGGACACAGATCCTTTGAAATGTCCAAGAACCCATTTACTTAAGTTTTCTGGTTTTAGTCATCAGCAACCATAACTCACCTATAAAATTGTCATGGTTCTTCACTCAGCAAGCCGCCGTTTAAGAGCAGGTCTCAAATGAGAATTGAGTGCTCATGAAAGGACGGGAGAGAACTTTTCAATCCGACTGTCTTCTTCAGTCTAGAATCTACTCCACGGTAACCTGAGCCGACTGCTAACAAGGCAAAGAACACACTCATCCTCCTGAAAACAGGCTGCTGCGAAGCCACCCTCATTCATCCAGGGTGCGGGCGAACGCATCATCTTAGATCGAAATTAAACCTTGGGAGCAGTCATTTTTCTTTATATTGTTTGGAATTAAAAACATATTAAACTGAACCATTATGAAAATTCTGTTCTCTATATAGTGTTTCAGACTATGTCTGTATCTTAAGGCTATGAAACAATTTTTGTAATTATAATAAAAAACACAAATTATTGGCTTTAACTTAAGAAAATTGTTGCTTGAATGACTAAACACCCAACCCAAACTAAATAAATCCTCCTCTAAATCGTGCCGTCCTCAAGCGGCTCGTCTTCACAGGTTAAGGGACTTCACGTGATGCTGTCACATTTGTCTTTTTCCTGTCTCATTTTTCTGTCTCTATTCTGTGATGGCGGCCGAGGGTCAGCGACACAGCCGGGCAGTTAGACGCGGCTGCGTCACGGTGGGTGACCGGCACGGGTGCGGTGAGAACATCTTGTCCCTCACGGCAGCACCAACAGCCACGTCCACAGAAATCTAGCCGTGCGGCCAGAAGACATCACCTGAGTTCCCGACCTCGCGTCCCACACTCTGAAGTCACTTAATTCAGAACATTAAGAAACAACAACAGTCCTTAAGTGAGTCGCTCCTAAATAAATCCTTGTTTGTTAAAGGTTTGCTGTGTGCAAAACCGAAGGAGACAGAGGACGAAGGTGTCCAGGACGAGCACCCTCTCTCGGTGGCCGTCTCCCCGAAGACGGCGCGCCGTCCAGCCCCAGGCGCCAGGCGGCGACTGTGGCCTGGGCTCAGGAGGGCAGACCGGTCTCAGTGTTTCTTCACTCGGGTCACGGCAGGACATGGTGTCCACGTGCAGACCCAGGCCTCAGCCCTGTGCCTGCCAGGGCTTTCTGGACAGACAGGGGTCTGTCAGCGGGCACACCTGTCCCGCCGGGCACAGCGCTGTGCTCTGCCCGAGGGGCTCCGAGCTCCCAGCTGTGCCTCCCCGCCACCTGGCAGCGGGCCAGTCTGTGCTCATCGAAGGGCCCTCTTGGGTGACAGGGGCCCACACGCCTTCGTCACTGCTCTCAGGGACCGACTCCTGTGTCCATTCCGTCGGCCCTTCCCAGCCCCTCATGCGTTTGCTGAACGCATTACAAGCTTGGCCTGAAGTCTACGAAATGAATGAACACAGTTTTAGCCCTCAAGAAATGAAATGAAAACAAGCCAACAGGAACATAAATCACTTGTCTGTGTTCATGGTTTCCTTTCCAAACACAGGGGACGTGTCCGTGCCCGAGCAGAGGGGTCCAGGTGCCGAGGGGGCAGTGCCCTAAGTGGCCTGGCCTGGTGCTGGAGCGCGGGGAGCAGGGGGGCAGAGGCGCCGGCGGTGCCCGCAGGGCTTGGTCTGAGTGTGTGCGGGTGGGTGGCGGTCACCAGGCTTCTGTCGGGAACAAGCTACAACGGGGCTTGTTGTGGGACGAGAACACGAGAAGAGGGCCAGGGACCTAGACCGGAACCGGAAGCGTCTCTGAACTCACAGCGTGCCATATGCACAGATGCATAAACAAACACAGACTTAACGGTGTGCGTGTGCACACCTGGCCGCCCACCCACCCTCCGCTGTGTGGGCCCGGGAACAACACATCTGAACAGCAACGCACACATCCAGCTCCCAGGGCCGGGGCGGAGAAGGCACAGGATGAGTCTGGATCATCTTTCTGGGTCAGAGAGCACAAAGTCCCACGGGCGAGCCAGGCACGCAGACGAGCAGGCACGGGGTCGCCACCTCGCTCGCCAGTGCGCAGGGCCCCACGAACACTGGGACGCACGGTCTTTGCAGTCCAGAAGCTTCCATTTCAGGGAAGAGACCGGCAGATGACTGGTCACGCACTGACACAGCACCGTGTGCTCGGAACGAGCCGCGTGCCTGGGGGAGGCGACAGTGGCCACCGCTCCCTCCGCCCACAGGGCTCTCCCCGCGATGGCGAGCAGATGCCCAGCAGCCCCACGGAGGCCCGGCAATAGCAGGCCGCGTTCACGCGGAGGGCCGCTCACCATCAGGAACACGTTCCGGCTCATTTAAAATGTCGTCTCTGGAAAACATGACTGGGAAGCGCACCGGCACAGCGACCCCAGCTTCCATCGTTAGAAACGGGAGCACCTGACGTGATGTACCCCACAGAGGCCTCTGCGTGCTAAACGTGTCCACAGCAGAGCTCAGGAAATGTCATTCTGACCCAAGGTATTGGAAAGTTTTGATTTTGACAGAACTAAGCACTTTAAAAATGAGCGTTCAGGAAATGCTGGACGCGGACGAGTGGCCCCCCAAAGGGTCCCAGGCCAGTAATAGCTCACCGCAGTGGGAAATCCACACTCACGGGGTACAAAGTTTTCCAAACGGTAATTAGTAGCTGACAAGGCTAATTACACAGGGGGAAGGCAAGCTACTGAAGTTCATGTTACACTGATGCTAAAGGCCCCCTGCTGCACAGTGTCCCCTCCCGGTGTCCCCTCCCAGCCCGCAGCCCCAAGGACAGGCGCCCCACATAGCCTGCAGGCGCTGGCAGCCAGCTTCATCCCTGAGAGGAGGGGCCACCCAGGCCACTCGCCACCCTCCCCAGGGAGTGGAGAAAGCCGCTGACGCCGCCAGGGACTCTCCCCAGCGCCCTCTGCTTCTGCGGCCGCACAGCACACAGGACCGCTGCTGGCGCCCGGTGACCAGGAAGCACCCGGGGTGCGGTCACAAGGAGCATCCGCCTCACACAGAGCCACCCTGCCTGGTGGCTCACGATCCCCGGGAAGGTGGCATTCACTCTGAGACAGGCGACCCGCGGCCAGGAAGCCCAACCCAGCCAGGACTGACGGACAGCTGAGTCTTCGCAGTGACACCAAGGACCTGCCTGAAATGAACATGCCTGTGTCCCTTACTTAGAACACCTGCTTCACGGGCCGCTGCACATTTGAAGGGAACTCGGGGACCACGTCCAGCGTTGGTCTGAGCGCCGCATGTGGCAGGTGTGGGCCGGGCTCCTCCGCCAGCGAGCACATCACCTCCGCCGCTCTACTGAGTGACGCGTCTGTTTATACGTGCGCGGCTGACGGGGACACGCAGCCTCTCGGCAGCAGCTGGAGCCCCGGCGTGTGCGGGCGGCGTGCGCGCGCACTTTGTCGCGGGCTGTCTCTGGTTAACCTCGCCTGCGGCGGCTCTGAAACGCTATGATTTGTGAATATTAATAACAGTTATCCAAAAAGCGTTCCCCAAGCCTTTTTATCTATGTAGACTGACTGTAATGCTATATTCTACAGCATGTAGCTCTTTTGTGAAGCACATGATCACATTTCTAAACAAGTATTTAGATCCGAAAATATTTTTGCTCGAGAAGGCAACTATTAAAAAAATTAAGGGGTGCTGAGGCTGCATGTAACCATCAGCAAAGAGAAAAATAAGTTATTCTACTGTAATATTTTAACATAAATCAACACAACTTTGAGAATATTAATACAGTGTCCTTTTTAAAACGAGAAAGCTCGTCTCCAAACAGCCTTCGTATTTCAATGTGCAAAGTGCACCGCGGCTGATTCTACTTTGTTCTATTATCTGAAAATGCCTTTACGACAACTCAGAGAATAAGCAGGGCTCTAATTCACATAATGGCATACATCACCTGTCTGTCAATGAGACATCTGAAAGCATCTTTTTATTAGAAACACAAATCAATAAGCCCCAGGGATTACAATAACTGCTGGAAGCAATTTGTATTATCATTTCATCCTTGATGTTCTGGCTCTGAGCAACTTATTATTATGAATGGCGTGAAAATGGCGACCTGTCACAATCGATTTTTCTTAACCTCCCGTAAGTATTTTTCTCTCTTAAATGTAACCAAGTGTCATCTTATCAAATATATCTCAAGCTGGGTTTTATAAAGCAGTCCCTCGCTCAAGTTGCAGTCCTTATAATTTAAACTTTCACTAAATAGTGTCGTAAAATTGCTCAGAAATAAAAAACTTTTGATTTGTTCAAAGTTTTAAAACAAAACCTCAAGTGTGTGCACACCCCTCCCCCTGCTTTACACCTGTCCCCAGCCAGCACTGCAGGAAATACTGCAGTCCTGAAAAAGAAAGCTAAGAACCTTTCGCCTTACAATTTTCTCCCCTCTAACAATACCGTAGGTTTACTCCGAATCCCCGAGTCTGGATAAATGCTACATTTAAAAAAGCATTCTAACAAACGTCTGCAATAAGCCTACAGCTGGATATTCTGATGACATAAAACCACCTAGTTAGGCTTGAGGATTCAGTGTCACAGAGCCTTTGAAAAGGACGGGCTCAGGTGGGACTATGGTCAGGCACTGAGCCAGCGGCAGCTTGACGAGCTCACCTAAGGCCTCTCTTTGCATCCCGGTCACGGTGACCACGAAGGGCAGCGGCTCTCAGTCTTTATTAGTATGCATCAGACCCCACCCTCCAATTTCCGACTTGGAATGGGGGAGTGGGACGTCCAAGGGCCAGAATCTCTCGGTAGGTATGAAGTTGAGGTCACCAACCCAGGGCCACTCGGGTATGAGATCACACCATGTGGGCCAAGTGTCACAGAATAAGCCAGGTCAGGCAAGGTGTCTGGTCAACCTAGGTTCAGGGTACAAGAGTGATCACACTCTTCTTACTTTTCTGTTTGAAGATTTCTTTTCAAAGGCAGCTAGACAAGGACACATGGACAAAATAAAGACAAAAAGGATAAGTGGCCAAAATAAGACGTGGGGCAGGAGCTGACCAGAATGACAAGTTTAAAAATGTATTTCATGAGGAAGCTAATACAACTGGTTAAATACCTAACACCCACATGCTCGGCTCTGGGAGACCAGCCTGCAGGAACGTCTGGCCTACACAGAGAAGGCACACGTCCTCACGCGTCGTCCCTGGCAGAGGCTGCTGGTGTCCCCAGATGGTGACAGGAGTCCTGGAAAAGCCTTTGCCAGGTACGGCCTGTGCTGAGCGTGGGGAGACCAGGAGGGGGCCCCGTGGGGCGAGCACTGGGAGCGTCATGCCGTTACCGCAGGGCCCTCTGCTGCCGCCTTCACTGTGGGCATTTACATCACCATGGCGGCACAAACCTCTACCCCTGTCACACACACCCACCCCCAACCCCAACCATCTGCCACTTTAGACAGCCGTATCTTTGCTTCTGCTCTGGGGCTCCAGAATATCGGCCTCAGAAAACCACACTCGTGACTGGCTCCGTCACAAACTGGAGGTCCCAGCCCCGGGGCCCTCCACGAGCAGGACCTGCTGGGCTCCGATCCCCTGGGCTGTAGGGGCACCAGATTCTTACCACACCCTACGTCGATGTCACGGCCACCAAGGCTATTCACTAATTTTTTTCTCTTAAATCAGCACTGCTCTTACTGTAGTAGCATTTTATGTCCTAAGAACTTAAAGCAATTCTACAAATCTGCATGTGGCAGATAAATGAAAAATATGGAGCAAGGAGGGGGCAGGGAGGGCGGGAGAAAGACACTGACTGGTTCGCAGATCGATGACCGTAAATATTTAATACACATCAAAGCAGCCCTGCCGTATTTTCTACAGTAGCTGTTCTCCAGGTAACAATATATCATTTTCTTTTCCGTGATCCTGTTTATATACTTAAGTTACTACTGGATGCCCACGAAACTGATGCTTCCATAGAACGCGTTTCCTTCTTTACGAACGAAGAGCTGCGCTCGCTCGCTGAGAGCATTCGGAGTTCTGTGCTATTGATTTTCTCACCACAAACAAACAAAATCAATACGGCCCTTTCCCGCAGCACAGCTGTCGTTTTTACCCCCGCCTCGCCTCTCTGGCGCCTCGGGCACCTGCCTGACAGGGCGACAGGGCAACAGGGCTCCGCCTTCTCCCCAAGCCCTGGCCCCTGCGCTCACGACACACGCCCTTCGTCCCCCATGGCCTCCTGAAGGGCCCTCTGGTCCTTGCACCGGAACTGACCCGAATGAACCCGTGACAGTGACGTTCGGCTCACCCGTGTTCTCCTGATGGCCACATCCGAGCCCTTCCCCACTGCCCTGCTGGCCTCCGTCACCCGTCACCCACACAGCACCAGCCGCCACCGGCCCCGAGCGCGGGGAGGCACCTCCCCTGCTCCCCGCTGCCTCCCTCCGCCCCGTGCCTTCACCTCTGGCTTCGGGGCCCCTGAGCCCCCCTCTCCTCTGGCCGTGGGGAAGGGGCGTGCGTGGCGGTCGCCGTGCAGCCCTCCTGTCCCCCCTCCTCCTGCCCGGGGCAGGGCCGGGCTTCCCGAGTCTGTCCCCCGAATTGTCACCCGAATCACTCGGGCCGAGGGCGGGCGCCCTCCTCGCTCGCTGGCAGAAGCCGCACGTGGGGTCAGAGTGGACGCGGCAGCTTCTTCTTGTCCAGGGGTCAGGGACGCGTGTTTCCCGGGGGCCCCTGGGGGACCGTGATGAGCAGAGCCCCCGCCAACGCGCCAGACATGAGCCGAGGTGGCCCGCGTGGCTTCGGGCCCTCGGCACCGCGGCACGACAGGGATGGGCTCGCTCGGAAATGCGTGTCTTCAGTCCACGCCGCTCCGCTGACAATGGACCCCACTGCGAAATCCACCCGACCTCCGTATCTGCCAGGCGACGTCCTCACACGCGGCCACGCACACGGCAGCTGCCAGGCCGCGGGCCGGGACAGGCCCCACGCCCTCCCGCGGAGCCCGGCGAGCGACGCGCCTCCCTGCCACGCGCTTACCTCCTACTCCCACAGCCTCCTCGGAGGCCTGAGCTGCACGGGGACAGGGACGTGCAGCCTCCGGTGGCAGTGTCTCCCGATGGGGACAGCAATCTCGTCCTCCCTCCCCACCCCGCGACTCCGACTTCACGCCCCTTCCCGTCCCGCCTGCGCCAGTGCCCCCAGGGGACTGCACGGGACCTCTGTCCCTCGCAGCGTGCTTGTCACCGTCCCTTGAATTTCACTCTTATAAATGACATTTAACAGTTAATGACGTGTGCACACTTACAGAGTTCCTCTCGCTCCGCACTGTACAAAAAGCTCTCCGCACCAAGGTGGACCTCCACGGCGCTCCCCTCAGGGAGAAGCAAGAGCCCCTCCGACGGGTGCTGCCTCCGGCACCGCCATCTCCCCGCCCTGAGCCCGGCGGCAGCGTGTGCCCCGCGGGCCGTCCCGTGGGTGCGTGACCTGCTGCACATCGAGCACGTACCAGGGCACGGCGGCCACCATTTCCTGCCGGAAGGGGGACACTGAACCACTGACCGAGCACCATGACAGCACCGGCCAGTGGAGGACATCGGTTCCACGTGTGAGACCGACAGACAAGCAAGCGGCAGACAAACCCTGAAGTGCCTGCTATTGTAGGCCACGTCCTGCCAACGCCAAGGAAGTCTAGAGGCTGTTTAAAAAACAAAGAGAGAAAGAGAAGGGGCAGGAGGTGGAAGAGGGCAGGTGTGGGAGGCTGGGGGGTGCCCCTGGAGGGAGAGGGGGGCAGAAACCAGACCCGGGCCGCTCGCACCGCACGGCACACCCCTCTAGGTGGGGACAGCTGCCCCGGCAGCGAGGGCTCCGTTCACACAGCGCATTTTACTTTATAGAAAGACAACGATCAGTAACAACTACTGAGTAGTCAGACTCAGAGCTAAGCCACTTGCCCGGGGTCAACAGGCTGGCTAGTGGCATACCCAGACGGTGACCTGCGGTCACCCTCCAGGGCCAGGGTTAACTGTGGTCATCCACTGGAGGATGGTCACATAAGTAACTCTGACCGACACCCTTTCCATTACGATTTTCACTCAAACACACACCAATGTTTGGCTGCATAAGTAACAATCTGAGGGATATAATACGAACATAATCAGCTTAGAAACATAATCGAGCAGTCTTTAAAATTAAAATCTGGTGTTTAATATACTTCTGAAATGGAAATAAATAAAACTAGTTTTAACAATGTAACACTATAAAATTAAATACTATAGAAACATTAATACAGATTTATCTTAAAAGTGAACCATCAACATAGAGTACAAACTGTAAAACAGACTGTAGAGAAATTAAAAACCCACAATTAACTGTCAAATTATAGGCAAATTATATATTCAACAATGAAAATTTAAGAGACATATAAAACTCTGATTAACCAAGAAAAGATATTTTGGAAATTCTTTCGTATAAGCATATTATTACACAAATACAGAAAATTCATATCCTAAACCAGCATTTTTGAAAGTCTGTTTTTACGACATATATCAAGCTAAAGTTAACGCGCTTTTCAGAACTACCCGTACGTTCTCACAGAAAGGAAGAAGCAAGGTCAGTCATCACAGCGCCGCCCTTAATCTAGCCTACCTTATTGTTTGGGTTGGATGTGTTCAGTACACTTCGAGTCTCTTTTCCAGTATAAATGACAACACCTATTACAGTACCTGCAAAACACGAAAGCGGTCCTTACAGAGATACTTTAAAGGGCGAGCACAGAGATAATGCTTTCTAATTAATCATTTTGATGGAAGTATTATTACACTTAATTTTTTATAAATTTATCCAACAGCGTATTTAATTTGACTCATTCAAAAAACCTAATCTCAACTTTTAAAATAAACAATACAAATTTATCTACATATAATATCATAATATGTACTAACATTCTTTTCACTGAAAAGGAAGAATTACATTGCTCATTGATCAACGTCCACTAAAACGGTAGCTACAACCCCGAAGTTAAATTAAGCGGGGCCGCCCTCTTCACCGGGCAAGCGTCCACGGCCCCGCGGCCCTGCGCGCAGCGGAGCCGGCCTCCCCGACGCCCGCGCGAGCCTCTCTGCGCCTGCGCGGCGAGCGCCTACGCGCGCAGGTGCCTTCGCTGGCGTGTGGGCGCGTGCACGGTTCAGGTAAGAGAAAGGCTGTAGAAACAATGTTTCATTTTGAGCTTAGATAGTGTTACTCTCTTTTATTCACATCTCCTGAAAGTCTGGTTTTCTAACAGTACACGTCAAGAGGAAATGATCTATCAAATTTAAGACAAAAGAGTAACAAAATACTCCTCGAACGAGCCACCACTTAGGCTCAGAGCACTCCTTTCTAGAACGTCGAACTACAAACCATGGAAGTCTGTTTCTGGAACTGCAGGTATGCATAATTTATCATCCTAATTTTTGCAAATTTTGAGAGTGAGAAATACGATTTATGTGAGAAAGACCACACATCCGTACTACCCACGGAAATCGACAACTGAGGGCACCTCGGTTTACTGTATGAAGGTCAGTGGGGCATCAGGCAGGACCCAGGACCAAGCATCTGTGGGGGTAACCGTGGCCGCAAAGCGCGCGGACAGCAGCACGTCCCGAGAACCGCTTGCGCCAGGGGCAACCGGGACCGGGGCACGGGGGCACCGCTCGGCAGCGGCTTCGCACACAGGACACTGTTTTTCCCAGGATGAGCATTTCCTTTTCTCCCCTGACTAACGCGTGTGCCTCTGGGAAGGCTGTGACGCTGGAATCGCTGTGTTCTTAAAAGCAGAGCTAGCCCGGGTCCGGCACACAAGCTAGCCCACACCACACCACAGCCGCGCTGTCTTTACACGTCATCATTCAAATAAACTGTCTAGCTGGGTCTGTACTCAGTATGCAGAAAACAGGAATGCACAATGATGTGATACTTTAAAAACTTTCCTAATTTATCAATAAGTTAATCAAAATAAAGTGTTGCCAATTTAAATTGGCACAAAATAACACAAGACAAATTGCAAACTTAACTTTTTTTAGCATTAGCAGAACACACGAGTCTCAGAGAAGGGCAATAAGTTAATCAAGCTAGAAATCGCTGTCCTAAAACGCAGGTGAATTGTTCGTGATGCCGATTCTAGGCTGGCGTCGCCGTGTTAAGTATCCAAAACAAAATTTGAGAAATGGCAGG
The DNA here is from genome assembly GCA_003508835.1 of Eonycteris spelaea. Taxonomy (NCBI): domain Eukaryota; kingdom Metazoa; phylum Chordata; class Mammalia; order Chiroptera; family Pteropodidae; genus Eonycteris; species Eonycteris spelaea. The sequence goes on along the minus strand of PUFA01000056.1, from coordinate 10,510,011 downwards.
ACTGACAAGAAACGCTCCGCTGGGCACATGTGGAGCGGAATCGGCGTGTGGCTGCTCTGCGCTTCGGGAGCGCCCGGCGGGATTCCCCACGCCACGTGCGCATGGCGCCTGCGGACGCGGTGAAGGCCCTGGCGAGTCCCCTCGTCTGCCTCCCACCAGAAAGGGTGCCCGCGTCTGAGTCCGCGTGCGTTTTCATCACCCAGGCCACCGGAGTCCACCAGGGCGTGAGGCCTGTCCCCGCCCTTTCTGACAGAGGGCGTGCCTCGCAGGCCGGAGGCTGAGCAAACCTGCACACAGGGCAGAGCAGCGTGGGAAGGGGTGTCCTGTGCATTGCCACAAGACACAGCACGTCCATGAGAACTGGGGACAGCCTACGAGACAGACAAAATGTCGCAGACAGACAGACGGACAGGCTGAGCGACATCAGTCAACCCAACTCTCCTGACTCCCCGCTTCACACCGAGAAGCGCCACGCAGGGCGGGGACAGCGCTGGGCTGTGCGGCGGGGCTGCCGCAGGCCTCTCCACGGTGCTGGTGCTGGCGGTCCTGGGGCCCGTCTCAGCTGCCTGCGCACCGCAGGGCGCCTGCGTGCTGGGGACCCGTGGGGAGGGGATGACAGCCCTCGCCGCGCAGACACCGGGAACCCACGAACACTGCGCCCCTGCCAGGTGCAGCCACAGCCCCTGACGAAGACAACACATCAGTCCCCAGAGTTACCAGGAGACCGAGGCCACAGACACACGCAGAGCATGGCGGGGAGTGGGGATGGTGCAGCAGACCCGGGCTCCCCAAGCGTGCCACTGCGGAAGGCCTCAGACAACAGAGTGACGGACAGAGCCTAGCCCACACCCCTGCCCCCCAAACTGCCAGAAAGGAAGGCCTGAGAAGCAGCAACGCCCGCCCCTTGCTGTGCGTCATGGACTCCACGCTGGAGCGTCCTTGGCTGTTCCCATGTCCCCTGCCTGCTCAGCCAGAAGGGTTTTTGTTCCATGCTCTGGGAGGTCCCTCCGGGGTGGTCCTGGCCTCTTGGCACCCCACCCAAGATCGTGAATGCTCTTCTCGAGTGAGCCTGGCAAACGTCCGTGGCCGGGTGGAGGCTGTCACTGAGCTGTGCGCCTCAGTTCCGTGACATACCCCAACGGTCAGTTTGCAGAGGATCAATGTAAAACACAAAAACAAAAGGAGGAAACACACGCCTCCATTTTCCTAACATTGAATTGCTTTGACGGCTTCCAAATGGCACTCGCATCTTCTGCACTTGCCCCCCGGTGCCGCCTCCGCGGGCAGGTCCGCAGGGGCCCTCGCGAAGGTTCCCCGCGGCCTCCGGGTCTCCGCATCTTAAGGCCAGACCACCCCATCCCCGCTGCTCTCCAGGACCCTGACTCCACTCTGAAGAGACGACGGTCTCCAAATGGATGAGGGGAGGCGGCACGGTGGCACACGGCACGGTGGCACGGGACGCTGTGCCTGCCCCTCCAGTGGCTCGTGTCTCCGTGGCTGTCTGCGGCGTGTGAGACTGGACCCTCGCTCCCATGACGAGGGCAGGCTGGAGTTCACCCCCCAGCCACGGAGGCACCTTAAACCCAGGTGACACGTAACTTTTAAAGAATAAGATGAACGGAATTTCTGACCTTCCCCTTCCGACTCGCAGCAGGCACAGGGGGCTCGGTGCCCGCCCCACCGCAGCCCCCACGGCCGGTGGGCGCTGGCACAGAGTCCAGGGGCTTCGCATCAACAAGGTTCGTAAATAAAGATAAATAAATATGCGTCAAAAGATTTGAAATTAACAAAAAAGGCTTTTAAAAAGGTCCAAAGTTTGGAAAGGCTGGTTTCAAGGCAGCTAAGCGCTCAGAACTGAGCCCTGCGTGCAGAGGGGGCAGGACAGGCTCCTCGGGTGGCAGGTGGGCCGAAGCGTGTGGCCAGGAGCCGCCACTACCCAGGCCCTGGAGCCCACTGTGCTAGGGGAGGGGACGCGGGGAGGGGACCGCAGAGCCTTTGGCTCTGGCTGACTGTCCCTCTGAGAAGGGCCCAAGCCAACAGCGGTGGGGATCGGTGCCACCTAACACACAGCAACCCAAAGACCAACGAAGTGGCACAGAACAGGGGAACCTCTGAATATCTCTGCAGATGAACTCGACCTGACCCTTTACTGGGAAGAAGCCCCAGCGCACCGAAGACGCAGCAGGATCCAGCACCTAGAGACAGAAGCACCAAGCGTGTGGCCGCGTCCCAGCGTGCGCATGGTGTCCTGTGAACACCCTGCTAGGAACTCCCAAGCGGAGCGGTGACGGGCGCAGCCGTGGAGGGTGGCAGGCCCGCGGCAGCAGGCCTCGAGTGCCACCGCCCTTCGCCCGCCTGCTGAGGCTCACGGGGACAGCCCTCACCAAGCTGTGGGAAGGCGGGCGTAACCCGTGACTATCTGCAAGGCAAGCACAAGAATGTCACGTGGAGAAAGGGTGAGGAGAGACCCTAAGACTGCCACTGGCTGCAGAGGGCCCCCTCCGTGGAGGCTGCGGGGCCCTCTGAGGGCGACACAGCCGGAGCCTGGCCCCCGAGGTCTCCGCACGGCGAGCTACCCTTATTTCCTCTCACGTTTATTTTAACCCACTATAAACATCCACCAGCATGAAAAACAACATCACACCCCTCACAGAATCCCCCCTATCAAAATGGCCACTTCTGCTACCCAGCTTTCTCTCAAGATAGAAGACATCAGGACGACATGAACCCCCTTTCACTCTCCACCCTGAAAGGCCACCCGCTTCTGCTGCAGGGCCAGTGTCACACCTGCCCCCTGCCCGTCTCTGGCCCCGTGGTGAGCCCTCTGCCTCTGGTGCAGGCTCCTCCACAGCCCGAGAGCAGGGGCGTTTCCGGCCCGTTGGTTTTCGGGGCCCTGCACTTCGCTGGGAGACCCAGCACAGCTGACACTAACTGTCTCGTTTTAGCAGCATCTTCCTTGCCCATGGCTCCTGAGGACAGGGCCCACAGGACGTCATTCCACACGGAGTCTCCAGGGCCCAGTCTGGAGCAGAGGTCCCAGACAACACCATGAGGAGAGCAAGTGAGCGCTAGAGAGGAGGGCCGCCAGCCTCAGGGCAGACGCTGAGAAACCCCCATCCTGGACGTCTCCTAGCTTCCTGTGGCCACTGTGTCCTTAACGCGGCTGCTGGGCTCTGTCCCGGCACCCTCAGCAAGCTGAGGCGGCAAGCATTTAGACGGTCTGCTCCTCCCAGAGAGATTCACCTTCCGAAACGTCAACTTAAGTGGTCTCCTGTTTAACCACTAGAGATGCCCCAGCATCCTCTGATTTTACTCAAAAAAGATGACCCTTCATCCCCAGCCCCACACAGCACTCGTCTCTCCCAGACGGCCCACCACACGGACCTCTGCAAACTCTGCTATGTGACTCAGGGACGAGCAGCCTCTACGGTCACTGTGTGCTCCCCATTGCCGCTGAGCCCTTGGTAAGGTGCACTGACAGGTGTGTCGAGGACACGGGTCACAGCCAGCCACAGGGCTGCCACCCATGACCGCTCCTGGCCTGCGGCCACAGTGCAGAGCAGGGAGACCAGCACAGGCCACGCCCCGGGCTGGCCCACACCCGCTGAGCTGGAGAGGACGTTCAATACGGTCCCCATGTGATGCAAGGGACTTTGAAAAACACTGGTTTAGAATCACCCCAAAACACAAAGGGTCACCTGTCCGTGAGCATTCACTCTAAGAGCAGAACGTGCTACTTACCCGACGCAACGACGGTGCTCGCCCACAGGGTGTTCTCTATGCTGAGACTTTCGTGAACGGGCGGGTCGCTGTCATCCTGTGCATGGGGACGAAAGGAGGACAGCAGATTACCAGGTTTTCATCGCTAGTGCACCCGACGTCCACCGCATCAAGAGGTCGCAGGCTGGATGCACTGAGCAGCGGGGAGACGGCACTGCGAAACAGGTGACAGAAGAGGGCGCCCAGACGGGGAGGGTGCAGGGAGGCCGCGGAGCAGGGAGCAGCAGGCATCGCTCCCGCCAGGACACCACCCCAGGGGCGGAGTCTGCCTGCTGGAGCCATTACGGAGCCCTGAAGTCTGCTGAAGGCCTGCCACTTCCCGGGGAGGGCGGGGCTGGCCACTCTGGATGATCTAGGGGTTTCGGGTCTCAGCACGCACAGCCCCCTGCCCCCGCCCCCAGCTGCGCATCTGCAGCACCTTGCACACAGACCGTGCGAAGCGTGGTGGACAAAAAGAACCCCACCCCCACACACTGAGGGTCTGTGCTCTGATGGCCGATGGCTGCTTCTGGTCACAGAGGCGCAGGCCGAGAGGTGGGCGGCTGCTGCTGCTGCACGGGCCCGCTATAGCGAGCCCCTCTCCCTCCGGTTCAAGGACTTCCAGGAGATTCGAAGCGGAAGTGCCCTTACAGGCCCTTCGTTTTTCTCCTTTTTGGAGCCAGACATTAAAGACTAGGATGTTAAAGAACAACTTCATGTATAGAGAAAAACAGAGTACACTTGACCCAGGAACGGCTCAGAAAAGACATCAGATAACCTTGCGTTTACACCTGAGGCTGATCCTTGGCACAGCTAGAGCCTACAACAGCAGCAATGAAACAATGACAAAAACCAGGCAAACTCTGAGGAAGGAGAAGAATTTGACTTCTAGAGTTACCACCTTATTATACTTAAATGCCCAGTGTTCAACAAAAGATAACAAGACATAAAAAGAAACAAAAAAGAAAGTATGGTCCATTTCAAGCGAAATATAAATCAATAGAAACTATGCCTGAAAAAGACCTGACGGCCGATTTACTAGACAAAGACTTTAAGAAAAATTATTGAAGATGTTCAAAGAAATAAAGATGTGGAGAAAGTAAAGGAAATTTGAACAAAACAAAAGCAGAGGCAGAAAGCCCACAGACAGCAAAAGAGAGTCAAGAGCTGAGAGGACGACGGGCGCCCGGCGGGGAGCTCCGCGGCGCCCGGGGCAGGCCAGCGCGCGGTCTCGCCCACGACCCCGCAAACTGAGCGCGCACTGGGGGTAAATCCTGACAAGTGCTGGTGCATGCATTTATCATTTAAGGTGCAAAACAAAATTATTCCTTAACACGAGTTCTGAATGAACCGCTGTGTCAGGGTAATCCCGTGTCCGTCTACCCCGGCCTGTGCACTGTGTGCTTGCAGATGACCGTGGCCTTGGGAGCGCCGAGCAGCTGCCCACCACCAACTGACTGACCACAAAAGCACAAATGGGTATGATTTTATTTGTCTGAAACTCTCCCATGGTTCCCCTAATATAGAAATTAAAAAATTATCAACACAGGCATATGTATCTTTTAGAATTTTCACATTGTGTCACACTCCAAGAGAAACAACGGCGTTAAAAACAACGAGGATGTTATGAGGCTTTCTGAGCTGCAAAGGAACGGTCCCGCCACTCGTCTGGGAGACAGCAGCCGGCTCCCCGTCACTCTGGCGCCCGCTGCCTGTGCGGGTCCCGTTCACTTCCGCGACAGCAGGGCCAGGCAGCACCCAGCCGGTGCTCTTCTCCCACTGGGACGATGACTGAAAGGGGTTCCTTGCCAGGCTCGCAGACCACAGGGCAAGGGCGGGGAGACGGGCAAGAAACCGTCTCTAAACTTCCTCTTTGGGTTCCCTTCTCCTATAGTTTCAAAAGATAGATTTTGCCTTGAGGAGGGAGAATGCAAACTGTTACAATTTCGAGCTGTTTTCTCAATAGTACAGCCTATTTTAAAAACAAAAGAGATCTGCTTTTTAACAAGAGAGCATTTTGACTGGAAAAAACAAACAGTGATAAGTGTGCTATGGTTTGCAAAAGAAATGCAGCAGAAAAATGCATCGTAAAAAATTGAATGTGACTAGGATGTTCAAAACTGGCTACAGTTTTCAACTCCAAGCCTCAGAGAGAACAGCATGTCTTGAACAATAAGCAAAATTAGTATCAATGATAATAATATGAATCATTTATATAGAACAAAATGCCACAGTGACTAGTCAGCAAATTAGGTTCCTCGGACACTGTTTTAAGGTAAGTTGAAGCTGAAGTTATTCACGATACGTTAGAGTCCACACAGGCCACAAAAACCGTAATGTCTATTGAAGTAATTTGCTGATTCTCATTTAATCATTTAGACCGATAACAAAATAAATATATATTTCCTCCTTCGTATAACTATATACCTTACACTATAAAAAAAGACATAGGCAGATATCACTTTTTAAAAGGTTCAGTTGATATTTCAGTAATTAAACCAAATTTCATTTTCTAGTTACAAAACCGGTTATTAACACATTCTTTCTTTCTTCTTTTTTGAAAAATAAACACAAAAATAGATTTTCCATCTGAGTAATTCAGAACTCAAGACAGATCTTTTTCAAAGGAGTGGAAACAAACCTTTTTCTTAGTACAGGAAATGAAGGCTGTGGAAAGCCATATGCTTGAATTAACACGAAGGATGTGCTGCGACCCGCCCAGGTGAACAGTCCTAAGTTACCACAAACGCCCTGGAGTCAGAACCCTGGGCACACGCCACCCCAGCACTCCCCCGGCCCAGGGCACCACTGAGGCGCCTTCCCCACTGGGGCAAGTGCGGCTGGCAGCATTCTCTCTCTCAGGTGGCTGCTGCAGCCCGGTCGTGCCCTCAGTCACATATGCGGCCCCCATGCTCAGTCCCACACACGCTGTCGCACACACTCAGTCCCACGTGCTCAGTCACACACTCTGGCACACTCAGTGCCACACAGTCACATACTAGGTCACACACTCAGTCCCACGTACTCAGCCCCTCACACTCACGGAGGTACTTAGTCACATACGCAGTGACACGCACACACTCACACGCACACTCGGTACCGCGAGGCGCGCTCGGTGACGTGCTTGGTGGCATGCGCCCGTGACCCGCGTGCGCATGGCCTTGGGCTTCCAGCCACGCTTCTCACTCGCTCTCACTCTGACCTGTGTGCTCCCACATGTCGTCTAGCCAACAGCTCTAGTTTTTGCGAGTGGCAAGCACTATGACCCTGCGAAACGGGCAGAAAGCCAGTAATACCCCAAACGCTAACAGTGGTTAAGGGAATCACTCTCAACCGATGGGGCCAAGGGTGCCTTTTTGTAAGACTTTCTCATGTACGCTAAATTGTCTTTAATAAGAACATGCTTCTTTCATAAACGTTTTTACAAAAACACAGATAGACCTTAATTTCCTCCAGAACGCGTCACAAAGAACTTACCCCCAGGACATCTCCCCGTGCCCGCGAACGCCTGTCTTGCACGTGCTCTCACTGGCGGACAGAGCCAGCAGGTGACGCCTGCGCTTTTGCGTCCCCAAGGTTTGCACCCCATGTGACCAAGACTGAAACAGTGGCAACTCAGCAGCACAAGCCTCGCCAAGCCGCTGCAGCGGCGAAAATAAACTGCAGTCACACAGGAGCACCCCGTTCACACAGGAGCACCCCGTCAGCACGACAACGCACGGAGGAGCTGCCGGGACGCGAAGCCACTGAGTCCTCCGGGTCCCGCTGAGGAGCCGGTGGAAGGGGGGACTTCGGGCTGCGCCAAAATGCCATGATAATGGAAACGATGGAGGATGAAACATGCACGTGCATGGAAGGAGACAGACAGACAGACAGACACCTGCCCCGCTAATAAAAATCAAGAAACTACGGGGTTATTGCTGAGGATTAACCATTATCCAAAGCCAAAACCAAAACAGCTAAATTACTTCATTTTACTGACTCATGATACTTTAAAGGAGAAGGACCTTCTCTAGTGTAACTACGCTAAAACAGGGAAAATGTTCCGAATGTATCCCAAAGACACACCTGATAAAGGAAAAGTAAGAACTTGAAATGTTTTCTAGGTTTTTCCTTTATAGTCCTGAATTTCAATTTCAACTTATTCTTGATTTAATTACTCTTTCAAAATAAAGGTATGCTATTTTTAACTTGTATACACGATGACTACGTTTGTATTTAACAAAAGGCTTGACTTACCCTGGTAAATGTGCCTTCAAAACTGTGGATGTCCAGCTGTGGCTTCTGCGCATGAACGTAAGCACTGATAGAAAAAAGATCCTGGAATACAGAATATCTAAATTACTTATAATTAAAATTTCTTGAAAATTTTTCAATTACCAATGAATGCTTTTTACATACTATTACCAAAAGTGATGGTTTTCTTACAATCTGTGTGCCCACATCATGAGTTCGGATGGAAGATAACGAAAAGAAACTGAGTTTAAGCTCAGCAGGTGGTGGTGCTGCTGACTCTGCAGACGACTGCTGCCCAGCGCGGGCGCGCAACGAAGCGCCGGGGACCGCGGGTGCAGTGCGTGCGACCCCCCGACTCCGGCCCGCGAGGCGGAGGCTGCGCATGCGCACGTGGCAGTCGTACGAGACCCCGAGAGCTCCACGCCCGGCGGGGTCTGAGCTTTACCAAGCGCGTGGTGAATCCCGACGTCTGTGCACGCGCTTCTCTGAGCGGCCACCTCAGCTGTTATGCACTGTCGCCCTCCTTGGAGCCATGTCTCCTGCGTGCGGGATCACAGCCCCGTGACCACATGAACCCGCGTCGCAGCCGCTCCACGGAGGCGGGTCCGCAGCAGGCCAGACGCGCGCGTCCTGCCGCGTCCAGCACCCGCGGCAGAGATGAGGCCTCCAGCCCCTGACTTCAAGATAATTATAAAAGTATCTTCATTGGTCCAGAAAGTTTGGTTTGTCTTATTAACATAACAAGTCATGTCAAGCAAACAATATACTAAATTTCAACTTTTTAATGAGACATGATCACTTTCACTAGGAGGTCACAAAAAATGTACAATACTGAAAGATCCCTGTCTGTCCGGACTTTGACAAAACCATCCCCCACGGGGGAGTCTGCAGGGCTGTGCACTGGGGAGCCCAGGAAGGTTGGCCTCACACGTTGGCCTCACACGTACTGAAAGGACCAGCTTCTTCGACACTCAGAGGCAGAGCTCCAAAGCGCACAGATGTGCAGCACACCTGAATTCAGTTACGTGCGTGACAATGTAGGTGGAAAGTGACCGAACCGATTCACATGGACTCAAGTAATGTTCGGTAAATTATACCCACAGAGTTTATTTATACTTGGGCATCTTCTCAGGGTAGAGTCTTAAAAATCTTTTAATTATTGATGTTTTAGTTGACATGGCCCTCGGCGTCCTTCGCCGTGGACTCACTGTGGCGCCAAGCTGTGGGGAGAAGCCACTGTGCCACGTGTGGACGCAGGCCTGCTCAGGCCCCTCCCCTCTGCCCGCCAGGCCGGAAGACGGCAGGCATTGGGGACAGCAGAAAGTCACATGTCCAGGAGGACGGAGCTGTCTTCTCAGCCTTGGGCCACCCACCCCTGGGATGCCAAGCGGGGAGGAGGGGACTCCTCCCACGACGTGGGCTGGAAGAGGAAGGCTCTCTGGACCTCGGAGCAGAGAGCGCTTCGGCACACATCAGGCGCCGCCGTCTCCTCTGAAAGCTGCTCCCCGAGGCCACGGCAGCAGCCCTCCCCGGACACACTGCTGCAGCCACTAAGACACAGTGACGGAGCTGTGACTGTCCCACAGACACCTGCCAGCGGAGAACCAACGGCAGAAAGACGCCATCCTCGTTCCGCACGCACAAAGCCTGACAGTTCACTGAAGCTGGGAGGTACATCGCGCACGTCCCAGGGGCCTGGAAAACGCACCTGACGGCTCCCGAGTGTCCAGAGACGCGGCACTAGGTGGAGCGCCACGCCCGCCCACCGCGGGCCCGCTGCTGCAGAGGACGCTGCTCGCTCACTCACAAAAACTTAAGCCAGCGTACACAAGAAGAAATGCACTGTATAGTAATTTTAGACTTTTGAAAATAAGACTAGAATGTTTAACAAGCAGCCAAAGGACTCCCAAGACAAGGCAACTTCTGAGAATCACTCATCATTTAAGTGTCACGCTGCCAAATAACTTGCAAAACTGACACGCTCACATAAGGCTACGTCTGAGACACAGAAATGGAGGCCACGCTAGAATCGTCCTCGTTTCCCCATGCGGACGGACCGTTAGAGGAACGCGTTTCATCTGGTATATGAGACATCAAATGACTGAGTGATGGCAGAATAATGAGACTGTCGTTGGAGCTTTTCATGATCATTTAAAAATCATTCTGAAGTTTCCAATAATGGAGGAAAGCCTCTGCTATTAGGTCAAGGGCAACATTTGTTCGCATTACTTAAAGGTCATTAAAATACATCCTCAATCATAACATGTGGCTCATTACAAATAAAACTGCTTTTCGTTCAATAAAACTAATTAAATGTAAATGGTATTGTTTACTGCTATATGGATCTTTTGAAATAAATCAGCAAGTCATGATTTATTGAAAATTACTGTGACCTCATTATTGTTCACAAATCTGCCTGATCACAAAAGCCAGAAACATATTTCCCAAACGTCTGCGGCGTGGGCACGCGTGCCTCCTGACGACTGTGCAGCAGCAAAGAGCGAGGCCCTGACACGGGCCTGCGGCTCGGCCTCACCCGGGGCTCGTGGCAAAGTCTGTGCTCCGGGCACACGGCAGAACTGGACACGTCGTCGTTCTTGATGGTGTCCTCAGTTCCTTACAAAAGCTCTAAGGTCTGTGGGTTTCCTTACGATGGACACAATGCTCAACTGATAATATCACAAACAGTGAACGACACCAAATGTTCCCCAAATCCATTACATTACACAGAAAAGTCAAAATGAGTGACAGTTATGGGCAACATAAGCTATTAAATGAAAAACCAAATTGCCTTGCTTGTATCCTTAATGAAACCAGAGCTTTATTTTCTATGAAAAAGAAGTCTACATGTAATATGTCAAATTATACGAAGCTACAAATTTAATTTGATTGAAGAATCAGAAATTCAGTTAAAGTTCCCTTTAAAACATATATATACATAAACACACACACACACACACACAGTTTTTTATTTTTCTGGTTAAAGGATAATCATTTACTTAATCCAAATGCTTAATCACATACCTTATCAAAGTGTATCAACCATCAAAATTTTAAATTAGCATGATATGACTAGCAAATCATAACTTTGTAAGCAACTTTGAAATTCATACACGTCACTAATGAAAATGAAAAAAAATCCTAATACTGAATATGATAAAGTATCACTTCCTGTGATCATGAGAATATTTGAAAATGTAGATAATAACAGTGCAATTTTAACTACTTTCTTAAGACATAATATACACGCAGTAAGTTGTGCACGTTTTATGCATCTTGGTACACACACACACCGATGCTGCCACTGCTACATGGGACATCCCCACGGCCCCTCTGCGGGCCGCCTGCCCCTCGGTCCCGCACTGCGGCCACCTTCCCAGAGCCCACGGCACGCAGGCACACACCACACATGGGCACACACCACACACGGGCATGCACCGCATACGGGCACGCACTGCACGCGGGCACATAGCGCACATGGGCACGCACCACACGCCGGCACACAGCACACGCGGGCATGCACCACACACCGCACACGGGCACACAGCACACGCGGGCATGCACCACATGCTGTCTGTCTGCTTTGTGTCTGCTCTTCTTTCCGACAAATTCTTTCTCACAGTGTTTTAACTCTGCACGTTCTTTTCTACCACCCTTAGCAAAACTAAACCCACTGCCAACGATTCTCCAGTGCCGCTGTTTCCCGGTGTCCAGTCCAGCAACAACGCTAGAAGTCTTAGAAGTGAGGCTCAGAGCACAAGACTCAGAGGCAGGGCCACCATCCAAGCATGATGGCACACAAAGCCTTCCAGTCACTTATGATGTGTGACATTTACCTCCCCCCTTTAACCCTAAAGAGATTGGGGATTCTTGGTAGGTAGGTAGGTAGGTAGGAAGAAGGAAGGAAGGAAGGAAGGAAGGAAGGAAGGAAGGAAGGAAGGAAGGAAGGAACCCAAACCAAGCAATAGAAGCACCTACCCAACAATCAGCTCAAATTATGTTAGGGAGTCAACAGGCTGCAAGAATGTCTCAGGATAAAAACTAACTCATTTAAACAAGTGGCATGGGAGCCGTAAGCCGGGGTCTTCAGGAGCGGGAGGCGGCGCATGAGGTGCTTCTGAAGCACATACGAAACACCGGCTCACGAAACACCGGCTCGGAGGGACCCTGCGAGGCCAGGTCACAAGCCCACGCATGTGAAAGGGCTGACAGAGAACGAAACACACTTTGTGAACATAACAGAATTAAACAACAAATAAATTATAAAAGACAGGAAAATCCCCAACTATCTGGTAAATAGACAATATATTTCCAAGTAAATGAAGAGTGAAAAAGGAACTCATAAAGAAATTAGAAAATATTTCTAACGAAATAACGATGAAAACACAGTATATAAAAATTGGTGTGATACAGGCTGGGTAATGCTTAAAGGAGATTTATAGCTCTCAAAGTTTATAACAAAGAAGAGTGAGGTATAGTCAAGAGCCTAACGTCTACTTTAAGAAATTAAGCAAGAAAAGAAAATTAAACACTAAGTAGAATGAAGGAAATGAAGATTAGAACAAAAATCAGTAACACAGAAAATGAACATACAATCATCTGAAACCAAACAGAAGTTCTTTGAAATGATCACTAAAATTGATGAAGCTCTGGCTAGACTGACCTCCCCCACCCCACGCCACCCCCCAAAAAAAAGAGAAAGAGAGAGAAACTACCAATATTGAAAATGAAAGAGGAGACCTACAGCCACTAAAAATAATCAAATGTGGATTTTATGCCATTAAATTTGGCAACTTATATGAAATGGATAAATACATTGAAAACCATCAATTCCCAATGAACAGAAAATTTGATTAACTCTATTATCTAATTCAGAAAGTTAATTCACAATTAAATATGTTCCCACAAAGTAAACTCCCTTGGTTTCAAACATGTATTTGTTTAATATTTCAAAAAGAAATACATTACTCCAATACCAAGTACTTCAAAAAAATCCAGGAGGCAAAAAGACTTCCCCACTCATTTAATGAGGCCAGCACACCCCTAATATCAAACCAAAGACATTACAACAAACACAATATGGACAAATACCCCTCATGGACATAGGCACAAAAAATCCTTCACAAAATATCAGCAAATCAGACACTGCAGGACACGAAAAGGTCACTGCGCATGAGCAGATGGGGTTTGGCTGCTCCAGGAATACAAGGCTGGAACACAAGCAGGCTAAGATTAACAGTCGATGGAGAAACTCATACCATCCTCACAACAGAAACAGAAAAGCCTTTGAAAAATCCAACACAGTGTAAATCAACACAGCATGAGCGATCTCTGCCACTGCAGTACTGGGAATGGGGCAAAAACGGGGCCGCAGAGGCGCGGACGAAGGTGCTCACGCCTTCTCTGCACATGGCATGGTCGTACAGGAAGAGCATCCTGGGGTATCACGTAAAAGACACCAGAAAGACACGGACGGACATGTATTTCATCAAAGAGGATACACAGATGGCACCCAAGCACAAGGAACACTGTTCGGCATTATTAGCTGTTATAGAAAACGAAAACAAAGACATCCCTACACACTTATCAAAATGACAAAAATAAAAATTAGTTAACACCAAACGTTGGCGAGGTGCGGAGAAAGTGCACCCCTCGCCCATTGCTGGTGGAACGTTCAGGGGTGCGGCCACTCTGTCTGCGCACGCAGTTCCCCCACACCCTGTGTGAAGAGGTGCCACCTCCCTGACTTGGGACTGAATGACTTACTAGCCACCAGGTGTCCCTGCCCCAAGAAGGGAAAGGTAAGCTGGTCAGTGAGAAAGAGTCACCGTCAAAAGCGACTTCTCTGTTCCCTTCCTCAGCTGGCCCAACAGATTCTCCCTCCCTCCTTCCCTTAACCCAGACCCCATCGATTATACATAATAATCTACAGAATCTAACTAAACATCATGGAACACAGGATTAACAGCCCACGAAAACCATCAAAATGGTCAGTGCATTAAATAAGTTAATTCGTGTAAACAGAAATGCGCTCACTGCACGGAACGGTCACTAAACAGAAGGACAACGGTGCTCACCCCCAGGGCCGGCAGCCTCTGCGTGCAGCTCACCGCCACTCTCAGCTTCCAGTCCGTCTCGCCGTCTAGTTGATCAGTTCGAATGAAACACGAGCCTTAGGATTAGAGAAGAAAAACTCCTGAGTTACAGGTGCTTATGAACCAAAATTCCATGGCACAACGGGACCTGGAAATGACGTTATCTAGAGAGTCCCACGAACAGAAATCCTTAGAAGCCGTTATTTGATTCACAAAATGAGTTTATTAAAAAGATCAAGGTCATCTTCTATTTACTCACGTATCTCCTATTTGGCGTGCTTGTCTAGTACAGTTTAATACTAACTGTGCTTTATTTTAAAAAGACTATACTGATCATTTTTTACCCTTAATTCATGTTTTAATAACAAAAGTAAATTCTCAAAAAGAACATGATGTAACTTTGCTGATAAAATATCTGATGGACCATCATAAACACACAGTCAATAACAGAAGCACAGCGAAAATGCTAAACCCCTGGAAAGAGCAACTATCATAGCGACACCCTATCAAATCTGCAACGTGGAAAAATGGTAAATTACAAAAATCCATTTGTCCTTTCACCACGCTGCCACGCTGTTTCTGGGAACTTGACATACACACGAAATGACAGACCCAGAAGGCCATCGTGTAGCATTCTCTGTATCTATAAAAAGTGGAGAACAGGATGACAGAACCGAGTGTGTTCAGGGAACATGCAGCAGTCAAAGGAAAAGAAAGAAGGAAAGGAAATGAGAAAGACCTCCACACACTATGAAAGATCTTTAGGATATTTACTTTAAATGAAGAAAGCGGGGTGCAAAACGCTGCGTACAGAATATGACCCTCTACACAAGAACAGGTGGGGGGAGACGCGCGTGAGTGTGTGTATGTGTGTGTGCGCACACGCGCGTGAGGCTAACGGGGGTGGGGAAGTGGCTGGACAGAAGCTGCCCCTTTCTGAATACATCCTGCTTTGTACTGTTCACTTTGAAACACACCTTTTTAAATAATTTAAAAGCCAAATTAAATCGAACTTTAAAAAGCAACCCCCCCAAATAAAACCATCTGAGATGAATTAACAAATTAGTAGTCAAATCACAAACTGATTTCCAGCAATCTTTGATGTTTTAAAAAATTTAACTGTAAAGTACGTGTCCCAGAGCTGCACGAGCGTGTGCCGCGGCCACAGCCCCCCACCCCCAGGAAAGCAGCGCCGAGGCCACGGGTCCTGGCACTGCCTTCCTCTGCTCCCCAGCCATCACCCAGCGCACACGCCTGGGCACCACGGCGAGCTCCGCCTGTCACCGTATGCTTCAACGTCACTCATCCCCTGCGGGCCCTCCCCACGCCCCGTCCGACTTGTCTGCTGAAAGGCCCGGGTCCGCATGTTGCTAGCTAAACACTCATGGTCCAGGCCGAACCGGCTCCCCTTCCCTCTGTGGGTCCGGTACCGCCAGCTCCTGCACCCAGTGCCCAGCTCGGACTCCAGTGGCCAGCAAGGCTGGCCTGCGTCCAGCCAGAGGCGCAGCGTCCAGCTTCTGCTCTGAGGCCTACACCCATCACTGTGCTAGAGCAGGGGTCCCCAACCTTTTCAGGACCAGGGACCGGCGCTCCTGTGAGAATCTAATGCCTGCTGTCCTGAGGTGGCAACGCCGGCACTGGGGAGCAGCTGCGAATTCAGGCCCTGCCCCCGCTCACTGCCAGCTGTGCAGCCCCGATCCTCACAGGCCACAGACCCAGATCGGTACCAGCCCACGGCCCAGGGGCCTGGGGCCTCCTGCTCTAGGGGAAACAGAGGCAGTCAGCTATCCATTCTTTCCACCGTTCGGCTAGACGAGAATGCAAAGGAGAGCCTCCTGCTCCAGGGGATCAGTTTGGTCACCTGGTGGAATGCTCCCTGTGGAGAGGGGTGACTCTGTTACTCACCCACATTTCAACACAATCAGTGGGTACCCTGCCATCCTCAGGACACCAATTAGACGAGTGTGTGTGTGTGTGTGTGTGTGTGTGTGTGTGTGTGTGTGTCCACACGTGCGCACACTGGATGAGCTGCAGTATTTCAGGGGTCTTACTCCACTGCCATTATTATTATTACAGAGTTGTCCTACCACTGAGGGACAATCTCATTTCTAGAGTTACCGCATTATTAAATTAAAATGCCACATATTTGACTCCCCACCCCCCAAAAAAACCACAAAGCATACAAAGAAGCAGGAAAATAGGGTCAATATAAAGGAAAAAATTAATCAACAGATGCTGTCCCTGAGCAAGGCCTGATGTCAACTGTCCAAAAGATGTCCAAAGAACTAAAGAGAGATGTGGAGAAAGTCAAGAAAATGTATGAACAAAATGAAAATATCACTAAAAAGAGTAAAAAATTTTAAATTAAAAAGAAATTCAAGGTCTAAGAAGTATAACTGCAGTGAGACAAAAATTCACTAGAGGGAGTCAAAGACAGATTTGAGCAGGCAGAAGATAGAATTGGTTATCTTGATAATAGGACATTGAAAATGACCCAGAGTGAGGAACGGAAAGAAAAAAAAAAAGATTTAAGAAAAAGTGAACAGAGCCTAAGGGACCTGTAGAACATCAGCAAGCAGACCAACACACACGTCATGGGAGTTCCAGAAGAGAAAGAAAAGGCAGAGAGAATACCTGAAGAAATAATGGCTGAAAGCTCCCCAGATGTGGTGAAAGACATGAATATAAACATCCAAGAGATCCAATGAAATCCAAGTACAATGAACTCTAAGACACCCACACTGAGACACATTATAATCGAACTTTTGACAAAAGCGAAGGCGGAGAGAGAATCTGGAAAGCGGCAAGGGAGAGGAGAAGGATGGCACACGAGAGGTCCTCGGTAGGAGTGTCTGCAGGTTTCTCGTCAGACACTGGGGGCCAGAGGCAGTGCGCCGACACTGTCAAAGTGCTAAAAGGGAAAGAACTGTCAACCAAGCATCCCGTATCCAGCAAAACTGTCCCTGGAAAGTAAATGAGAAATCAAGACATTCCCAGATAAACAAAAGCGGAGGCGTCCGGACCCCTGGACCAGCCCTGCAGGAAATGCGCAAGGGAGCCCCACAGGTGAAGGGAAGGGACGCTGGACAGTAACCTGAAGCAGCCTGGAGCGGTCGCTACCTGGGCGATTGTAAAAGCTAGTGCCACGGAAGCGATGGTTTGGAACCGCACTTTAATGTTTCCTACATGATTTAAGCGATACTACATTTAAAGGAAAAAATGCCATTATTAGCCTAAAACCTAGAATTATTGTAACTTTGGTTTGTACCTTTAAATCTTGTTTTCTACGTAATTTAAAAGGTTAATGCATTTAAAATAATTCTTGGGTTACGTGCTGGGGCACACAATGTATAAAGACGTAACTGAACAAAGACGCCGCACAGGCGGCAGAGCACGTGACGAGGCTCCACGTCTGTGCGCTCAGGGAGACTCTGGCTGAGCCGGCGGTGCGATACCGCCATGCCGCTGTTCCAATGACAAGGCCACAACCCCACGACGCCAAATGCCGGTGAGAACGTGGAGCTGCAGGAACTCTCGTCACTGCAGGCGCTGCCCCCACGTGGAGCGAGGACAGCCACAGCTCAGATGCCGCAGGATGTCTGTCCTCACCGGGAAATGCTAAACAATTACTCTCAAAAGACATGTAACTGAACACTCGAGACTTCTCACAGAGATTCTCGTCCGTGAATGATAAAGTCCTCAGTGGTTTGCATTCAGGGGCAATCCTGTCCCCCTCTGGGAGACACCTGGAAACTTCTGGAGACACTGCTGGTCTTCAGCACCGTGGGAGCCGGGGTGACGCCGGCCAGAGGCGCGCACAGGGGAGGCGAGGCCCCTGCGTCTCACCCCAACGCTGTCCGAGCACTGTCGCAGCTCATCCCGGACACGGCGGCCACTGAGATCCACTTGGGAGCCGCGCTGTCGAATGCAGGGGGGAACCTGCCAGAGCGCGCCGGGGAGCGGGGAGTCCTGCTGCTCGGCTAGCTCTCCCTCGACTTCGGGGAAACGCTGAAGGTGGCTGAGGGGGCCCGCGCCCTCCAGAGTCTAGCCATGCGACCCCTCACACAGCGCCCTGGGGCCAGGGGGCCGCGCCCACCTGCAGCCTCCAGCAACTCAGCACTGAGTTGTGCCCGGAAGCCCCTCCGCTGCTCCCTTTCACCCTCTGAGCCACCCACAGCAGGTGTGATCCCTGCAACCAGGAGCCAGCGGGCTTGGCTCACCCTCCCACGGCATCACTGAGCGCCGTGGGGGTCTTCCAGTCGTCCAGCTTGTCCCCGACAACACATCGGAGATGCCATCTGAGTGTATGCACGACTGTGCGTGTGCATGCACGCGTGTGTGCACATGCACGTGACTGTGTGTGCGCGTGCGTGTCCACATGTGTGCGCGTGCATCTGTGTGCATGTGCGTGTGCGTGCACGTGCTGCTATAAAACAGAAAGGGGTCTTACAGGCTCCGGTTCCCGGCTCCGCGTGACGCACTTGGACGCCACGCCACGCCGCCGGCCGCCCCCGCCTGGGCCCGCTTGTGCAAAATGAGAACGAGTGGGAGTCTCCGGGGTCTCTCAAATTTCAAACATTTGTTTCTAAAAGTGAAAGCTTATCTTATCTGGATTTCTGTAAATTTGTTAAAAACTGGGAACAGTATACTTGCCTTTCTTTTTAAAAAAGGGTATGTTTGATGTTTAATAATTACATGGTATTTTTACAATTTACAGGAAATTGACACGTTGTTTATTTTCCATCACAGTTAACATCACTAGCCTTGCATTACCTGATATGATTTAAAAACAGACAGGGAGAGAGACAGGCGGAGAGACAGATGGAGGGAACTGCAGCAAAACCCGATGTATGGCCAACTTGATTTGTCTCCCACAAACTACAACTAGTCATTTTTAACAGCGAGCACTAGCTGCAACTGATGCCACTTCAAGCTCAGCAAACATGGATTACTGAATTGGTCTGCTCATACCCTATTACAGACTTCTTACGAATACTTGATTTTATTTTGTATAACTGACAAGAGTTGACAGGAAAGGACAGGTTTAATGATAATCGAGTTAAGATCAACTAGTGTATGTGTCACCCAGGAGAGCCGCATCAGGTGGTGATAAAGTCACTGATGGGGAGCTGTGAGGCGGAGCGTGTGCGTCTGTCACATAACGTGGTAAGTTAGTTACCCTGGACTCGCAGGTGACTGCCTGCCACAGCTCGTGAAGCCAGTGGCTCTTGGAGAAGTGGGCTACAGGACACGCCTAACAAAAGGAAACCAGACGGCGCGCCATCACACTCAATTCTAAATCATTTATACGACTTAATGACTCTGATGGGATTTTTAAGCTGCTGGCAAGATGAATAGTGCCACAGAGAGAACGCGGATGAGTCCAGTGGCATTTACCTACCCCTCACCCCACCAACAAGTGCCAGCTGAGCTGTTTTGATACGTCTCAAACACTTAAACTATACTGTCATCACGGAGGAGACAAGTGAAAAAGATATTGGCATTTATAAGAGATTGATGAAAATTAGTTCTCAAGCATTAATTTCTGTTAATACCACTAAAAGAACTGTGTGCATTCAGGAGATATTTGATCTGAATTAAGAAACTGATGAAGCAATTGATTAATTGGAATTTAAGCCATCAGTCACCAGATCCATCAACAGCTTCATTTACATTCTAAACAATCAGCTGACGGCCCAGCAGAATACCCTGTATTAATACACAGTCAATATGACGCCTTGAAGAGGCTCACCGCGCTGTATCGACAAAGGCCCAGCGGCTATTGTCCGAGCTCGAACGCACAGCATGGATTTAGGACTTTTATGCTGCCCAGGGCCTAAAGATTTTTAGTATAACAGACAATATACCATCAGGTTTTTCTGAAGCTAAACTAAAACTGTAAAGGAATAAAATAATATAAACAGTATTTGTAGACACACAAAAAGTTCTGAATATGCTTACTTTTAAAAACGAGATAAAACACTCAAAATAATTAAAGTCATAAGAACAGAATTTCCCAAGCTAAGAATCCTTGACTAAAAGCAATGTTATAACACAAATTTTATACAGCTGGGAAGCTATGTGATTCATTTTACAAAGAAAAACAAAACAGCATGAAATAGGAATCTGACATTTTAATATCTGCATATGAGTAAGTCGTAATTGTTTTAACAATTTAAATTTAATAGAAAAAATAAAACTGAGAAAGTAATAGAACCATCGGCTGAAAAAAGACTACGGCAGGGTCCTAAACTCAGGTCCATTTAACACCCTTCCAAAAATGCGTAAAACAATCAAAAATTTAGCATACATGTATATCACGCACATTTTTCTAGAGAACAAGTGGTAATTTTTAAGATTCTCAAAGAGATACATGATCTCCGAAATATTAAGTATCATTACACTACAAAATAACTGTCCCTACAACAGAACGCAAAGCAAAATTAGAAGAAAAGAAAAGGTTTTTGAAACAGCACTTTGGACCTAATGTTATGAATCTGGAATGAAAACAAGAGAGCAGCTCCGCGGCCGGACGCGCTATTTCTGTCCTGCTGTCTTACCACAGCATGACAACGAGACGGCGAAGAGATCACGAAGAAGCTGAGGCATTTCCAAAACTGCTGTTAGTCACATAATCTGCTGCAAGGCATGTGCGTTCTCCGGCCTCCAGATCCCTCCTCTGAAAAACGGACATCTGTAACTATCTTCTGGCTTTAAAATGCTGACTTTTCTTCATCTTTTATCTCCTAGCTCAACCCATATAATCTATTTCTTTCAAGTTAATTACCTAAAACCATTTCCATATTAGAATAATCTTCTTCATGTTAGATATACTTCTATCACAATTATTAAAAGGGCAATTAATATAAAGGCAACTTCCAAATGGAAACATCTTTGTTATTTGTTATGCTGAATATATTTATACACAAAGACAAGTCATAAGTAAGCAGGTGGTGTGAGCAGGGATGGTGGTGTAAAAGTCCCTAAAAACCCACTTCTCCATTACTATGACGAGAACATGCGTGCAGACTGGCAGAGCAACTCATTCAGAATCCCGGAAAATAATCAAAGATGTGCATTTACTCAAGAAACGGGGCGGAATCTAGCTGAGGGAGCTGCTGATGTTTGACCTGCCCCATTCCCGACACCCCACCCATCCCTCCGGCTCCACAGCGCCGAGAAAACCCACATTCCAGTGGCCACTGAGGGGGACGGAACTAGGCCCGTGACCACAGGACCGTCACCACCTGACAGGCAGGGCGTGACCTCACACAGAGCTCATGCACTGAAAACTGCCCAGGAAAGTGTGTCAAAAACGATCAGTGGCAATTGGCGATCGTTACGACTCCCGCAGGTGGCCATAAAGCCAAGCGAACGACAAGCTGAACAAAACCCTTAAAGAAAGGCTGGAAGAGCGACGACGAGAGGGGGCTCTGGAAGGCTGTACGCATTCCTGGGGGCCGTACGCCATCCTGCCCGGCTGCAGCGCTGCGGGTGCCGAGGGAGCACGACCTGTCCCCAGGTGAAGCCAGGGTGTGGGACCTGCAGAGCCGCTCGTCCCTCAAAGGACGGGAGTGGGCTCTGTTCCACACAGTCATTCCGGAGCCTAAGCAGCTTCCGAGGTCACCCCCGTCATGGCCGCGTGGGGAGGATGACGGCAGAGAGGGCTGCATGACAGGTCAAGGCCAGGACTGGCAGAGGCACAGGTGACCTTCGGCCAGCCTCCTTGACCAGCCCTCAAGGCACGCACGGCCCTGTCTAACTGGACAGGAAAAGGGCATTTCCCAGAGGAAAGGGTGACGGACGGCACGTGGCTTTCCTGCCTCGGCCCTGCTGGGACAACAAAGTCCCGGCGAACCGCACGCGGCAGTGACCGCCCGGCTGAGTGGCGAGGCCAGCTCCTGCGTGACCGGCAGCCCCGCCCGCAGTGCGAGTGAGCATGAAAACGCCTCGTGCTTCCCGTGGCTTATAATGCCACTTTAAAAAAATGCTGTTTATAAATGGAAAGAAAACTACATCAACAACGCTAACACGTAACTCTGACCTGTCTAGAGCTTTCACGCTTCGAGAAGTAACCCTATGCTGAGCTTCCTAGACAAATACTGTCGTGTGTTCAACAGTGAGACATGCCAGGCAGACCTCTGGCTGTCCCCCGGTACACCTCCAGCGCTCAGAGACAGCGGACGTGTGGGCCCGGGTGGCCGGGCCGCGTGCCTGGGGCGGGCGCACGCAGGCTGGGTTTCAGGGCGCCGGCTCCGCATCCTCCCTGACCACAGAGGCTTCCAGGTCGTCACCCCTCGCTCCCCCCCCACCCTTCCTCTGTTGAAAGCCCAGGCCATGTAGATTCAGTGTCTCCGCAAAGCCCACTCCCACTCGCCAAGGCACCCCGCCTGGTCCCCAGCCACCCACAGCACGCACACAACCGGGGCACACGGCGGGCAGTGTGGCGCCCCCGCAAGGAAGCGGGTGGCAGGCCTGAGGAGCACCCTGGCTTCGCTCCCCTGCGTCCCAAGCTTCCAGTGGTGCCTGGTACATCGTCAGTGGTGAGTGAGTGTTTGCTGAATTAATATAATTGCAACTGCAGAACAGCAATCAAATTTTGAGTAATGCCTTTTAATTATTTAGATCAATACAGATGTGAATGAAAACAGTCATTTGATACGAATGGACTATATTTTTCTGAAATTAATGTAGGTTCTAAAAGGATTATATTTTTAAAATAAACATATACAGTAAAATCATTGCTTTAAATATCAACAGTTAAACGTAATTTAGAAATTAATGAATTCAATGTGTTACCATTCAAAGAAAAATTGTTGAGAATTTAACTTTTCCCTCTTAAAATGAAAATGAAACCACCAAAATACCAAATCATCAGCAAATGTAAATAAAAATAAAAATACCTGCTTTTTCTGAAGTCCTAAGAAACACCATGTCCGATGGAATTCTTTGATTCTGTAGAATAATATAAAATATTAATTATCTACAGCACATTTACAAATTAACACAATTCCATTCCAAAGTAGAAGTAGCTAGTAAAAACAACTAACCCAACTGTTATGATAAAAATTTAGATTGAAGCAATTAATACTTATAATTCGTATTAGAACTCTTTTGATTCTCATTTCAGCCCTCTAAGGCTCTTCCCCATCAATGACCCACCTTCCCCCCTATTAGTCTAAATGACCCTAAGTGAGGATAGCATTCTTCCAATACAAATGCCTAATACAAACAGAGCATATCATAAGTAAAACACGTAATAAATTTTGATAGAATGAATAAATGTATGACTGACCAAACGAAAATAAACTCCACAAATGTGAGGAGATATTCTTTTACAAAAGTATTATATGGCACATAAAAAATTTTACAAGTCGCTATTCATACATTTAATCATTATTACTGATAATTCTATCCATTGGGAAAGCTATATCATACTAAAGATAAAATATATAATCAGAATAAGAATACTTAATGAGTTATTTATGTTTTTTGAAATACATAAAGATTCATCTACAAATGATGTAAGAAATGGACTATGTCAATGAGTGAGCAATAAAAACAAATATAAGTTGTTAGAACTGAAAAAAAGCGTTGTAGGATAGAGCTACTTCTTCCTAATATGAACAAAGAAGGGCAATTGTTATGATCTAAAGAACTCCTAGGTCAAGGAAGAAATCAAAATGGAAACTAGAAAATATTTTTAACTGAATGGTAATAAAAACTCAACACATTGATATGTGTGGAACACAGCCAAAGTCAGGAAAATGTTAAGAGGAAAAAAACACAATTAAATGTGTACAATAGAGAAGGGAAGCTAAAAATACACAAAGAGCTAAATATCCTTTTGAAAGCAAAAAAAAAAAAACCCGCCAGTGAACCCCAAAGAAAGCAGAGGATGTGAGCAAACATCAGAATAAAACTTAATGACACAGAAAACACCAGAAACAGCAGCAAATAAATATTTTTTCAAATATGCCCATTTCAGATGTAATAAGAAAAAACTAACAAAACTAATAAAAAGACAGCAATACCTCTAAATAAACCCGATAAAGCATTACTAAGAGAAATTAAATAAAACCTAAATAAAACGTATCATGTTTTGAAATTGGAACGTATGGCAGAGATGTCCAGCATCCGTTAACTGACCTGTACACCAAACATAAACCCAACCCAAACCTCGCCATGTTTTGTGGGCACTGACAAGGTACTCCCGACATGCACGCGGGCGTGAAGGCCAAAACCGACTGAGACGCACGTGAGAAGCAAGGAGGCGAGTGTGCCACGCAGCAGAGCCACGAACACACAGGATCACACCACTGTGAAGGCAGAGACTCCAGACGGAGGCCAGGGGCACGAGACGGAACTGCGGACTGAGGAGGACGCGGCGGTCTCTGCAGCAACCAGGGCTGAGCAAGGGGCAGGGCGGGAAGGCCAGGATGCCGCGCCTGACCTCTGCTGCGATCAAGACACAAAAGTCTATTCCAGATGAATCAGCCTCTGAACATCGAAATCAAACCAATCAAACTCCTACAGCATAACATGGAGAATACGTTCACACAACTTTGGGAGGGAAGACTTTCCCCAACACCAAAAAGTTTTTAAAAACTAGTAGTTAAAAGTATAATAATGTAGACTTCGTTAAAATTAAGAACTTCCATGCAACAAAAACACACAGGAAAGAAAAGATACTTGCAGCATAAAGACCTCCCATCGAGCACACAAAAAGGCTGCAAACTGGTCGGAAAAGAACGGATGATACCTCGGAAGAAAAACGGCAAGGGATTTTTAACAGGCTCTTCCCACTTTAGGAAGATATCCAAAATCACGAGAAGCTGTCCAACTTTATCCGTCTTCAAAGAAATGCATATGAAAATCCCAACGGCTACATTCATGTCGGAAGTGCTAATTTAGAAAGCCTGACTGCGCCGTGTGCTCGTCCCGTGAAAGGCAACGGGAAGTCTTATGCGCTGATCGGAGCGTAGGATTCATCTGAAGCATCGCTTTGCAAAATCATTTGCGGTTATCTATTAACATGGAACACACTACACCCCAGACCCGGCAATTCCACCCCAGGTATGTCTGTGACAGCAATGTGCATGCACACAGGGGAGCCAAAAGCCATGGCATCACAGAAACACCATTCCCAATGGCGAAACTTAGAAGCGAGCCAAATATTCATCAGCAGTAGAATGGATAAAAAGCATACTATGTAACAACAAACAAACGAAGTACAGCCACACACAACGAAACGGAAAGACCTCATCAACCGTACTGGGCCAGAAAAAGCGCCCACCAGAATATACCCCCATCCCACTGACCCCATTTTAGGATTCCATTTGAGTTTTTTTAGCATTTAGTTTATTGAGCATTATTTAGTTTCTTTAGCATTCCCTTCTACTATCTCCGAGTGTATATAACTGCATATTTTTTGTAGTGTTTGTTCTGGGTATTAAAATATACTTTGTAGTACTTATTAAATTGCTTAAAATAGTTACTAAATTGCATTACCTCAGAAAAACAGAATAAAGAAACAGTCTTTCAGTCCAGCTACTAAAACACAGCAGACAATCCTTTCTGCTGGAGTGAGTTCTGGGCCCCACGGCCAGTGCGGGAAGCCTCACGACAGTGCCAATCTGCATCTCAGTTCCGCTTCTGTCCCAAGGGGCCCCTGCAACCCCAGGATCTAGAGACGGGGGCTGTGACTGTAAGACATAACCTTTGGCTTCTGGAAGGTCCGGTTCTAAACAGTTACCCTACTTGACGTGTTCCTCCAGTGATAATATTCGATGATGTGTCTGTCTAAAACTCCATATACATCTTCGGTTTCCTTGTTAAGCTGGGAGACAATACTGGGGATTTCTTTCGTTGCCCTACACATGTGACGCTGTGAGCTAACCGCGCTGCACAAAACACTAATCTCATCCTGGAGTGTCATCTGCTTGGGCGAGCCACTAGAGCACTGAATGACACACAAGAACACAGAGGCGCAATTGTCTTCACATTAATGTCAAACCCCCGTCTAGACGTCGACAAGGGCCCACGCCGCCCACCCGCCCCTCACACCGACGGAGAATACACCTGCGGGGGTTCTCCGAGAGACGCTGAGAGGAAACCCAGGCCCGGACCCGAAGCGCCACCTTCCACGTCCACCCACGTGCACATCTGTGCCACGACGGCACGGACAGCCACTTAAAACACGGCAAAGAAGGGTTTGAGTCACTTAGCAAAAAAGGGAGGACACAAGGCACATGGGAAGCTGAGCGCATCGCTGCGTCGAACTCAACAGCAAAGACGAGAAGTGAGTGAACAGGAGAGAAGAGAGGGAAACGAGACGGAAGAGTGAAAAGACTGAACAGCCCCCATTGACTCGCAGAGATCCACCTCAGTCTTCACACTCCACAACGGACACTGGGCGGCCTCTGACAAGCCGAAAGGAAAACAAGGAGGCGAAGGGACCAGGTCTCAAGGCCTGGGACTGTCACGCTCTCTTCCGCCTTCCCACGGTGAGCTGCCCCGCGCAGCCAGGAACGGGCAAGGCCTGGGCTGAGCGAGGCACCCGGACCTGCCGGCAACGCTCCGCCCCAGTAGAGCCCGAGGGTGACGGCCACCTGGCTGACACCTTGACCACAGCCTTGAGAGGGGCCAGGAGACCCAGCTAAGCTGCACCCAGACTGCCGACCACAGAAGCTGCGAGGCAATAAACTTTGGTGTTTAAAAAGAACACATCAAAATTTAGATGACTAACATATGCTCAGCCACCTCTGTTGTCAGCATTTGTCCTATAGAAACGTGCAAAGATATAACATACAAGGATGTTCACTAGAGCGTTTACAACAAAAATCACCTGAAATCTAGTAACTGATCAGGTTAGTAACTTACAGTATCCATAAGCACAAATACTGCGCAAATGAATTGCAAATCAATCTTTAATTTTATCCATCTTGGTAAGATCGAACAACATATCCCAAACCACTCTGTACAGTATACTGTAACAAGATGCAGGCCACTTTCATACTGAGGAGGAAGATGTCCTTGAACTAAATATCTCCACAAGGTGGCTCGGGCTATGGACATTCCCATGTGGCCTGGATGCCAGTTAGCACCAAGGGCTCAAACGACTCTATAAGAGGCCTTTTAAAACTTGTCATTCAATATTTTTTAAGAACTTGTTCTTGAGCCTTAAAAAAAAAAAAAAAAAAAAAAAAAAGACTGTCCTTCCAGCTGCCATGCCCCGGGGAGGACGGCCCGGGGAAGTACTTCCCCAGGTGGCCGGCCACTCAGGACCCCAGGCCGCCCGCAGCCAGGCGGTGTGCGCTCCGAGCCCCGCGGCCTCCGCCAAAGCCTCTTCCCACACTGACCTAAATCTCTTTCTAATCCTCTTTGACTTCCATTCACTCTTCCTTAAGTTTTTAAACCATAAGAATTAATTATGTGTAAAAAGTATCTGTAAAAACAAGTTCTAGAAACTGAAATGTATTCTTCCATAAATAGGTTCCAACTAATACAGTTCTTCGGTCAAATGAAATAATTCGGACAATGCCACATTAAGCAGTTAACACACATCTTACGTTAGGCAAAATATGACTTCACCTACACACGCCAAAATGTACTTTAGCAAAACAGACTATACAAAAAAAATCTATGTTCTTCTTCAGGCACAGCAAATCTTACACAAAGATGTTAAAAATAAATGCCTCAAACAAGTTCCTTCATATTCAAAAGTTACTTGGAATCAGGTTAAATGTTAACAAGTAGCGTACACGTGTCTAAAATATAGTAAAAATGCATCAACCTTTTCCACTACGATGAGGTCTCCAACTTGTATGTCTGAACTCTTAACTTGCACTTTACCTTAAAAAAAAAAAAAAGAAATATAATCAACTCAAAGAAATAGCATGCCAGAGTTAAACTTTCAATTGATAAGTAATACTTTAGAAATAACTTCTTTCTGGAGAAAAAAATGCTTTAGAAATCTGTCTATACTTGTAATTTCCAAATGAGCTTACTTCAGAAGACCCACTAACCATCGCCTTCTCGTAGCCGGCTCCCAAATCCAAGTAACTGCCCCGCAGTGAAAACCACGTGGGACGTGGCAGGGCGGCCTGCCTTTGGGACACTCTTCCCGGCCGCATTCCTCCAGGTGTGGGTCAGGTTACTGATGGCCAGAATGTCACAAAATAAAACAATCTGGTGACTAAAACTGAGTAATGTGAAGAGGTCAAATCCTTACTTTAAGACTGGGAATGGCACTGATCGGCATATGACAGGAAAAAAGAAACAAGGGGAATTATACGTGACATCACCCCTACCAGTAGCTTTACAGACACAAGTCAGGACTGAAAACTAAGGTCTGAAGCGTTATTTCAAAAAGTGATACCTCCACGTGACACAGTGTGTAAATTCTTAAACTACCTAGAATAATATTGAGAGTGCAATAATCATTTACAAATTTATGATATCTACATAAAGTAAGGTTAATATCATAGAGTAGATGAAGCTTTAGAAGCCATCTGAGACACGGGGTTCCTCTCTCTCCCTGTGTGTGCAGACCCTTCCCCCACCCCCGCTTCTCCCCGCTCCCCTCCCTCCCGGCGAGACGGGCTCCCCCCCCCCGCCCCTCCTGGTCTCCTTCTAGGACCAGCACAGGGGCCCTGTACACTTCTGTGACCACTGTGTTAATCTGGGGAAAGGTCAATTCTTTTGCACTCGGTTTACTCCGAACGCCAGCGGGACAGGGGGTGAGCCTATTCCCGTGTGGCACCCCGACACCGCCAGTTGCTCCCTGGACTCTAGACCACAGTCAGCTTCCTGCAGGACCATATTTCCTAACAGGACCAAATCAGTCCCTAAAAACGTGCCTGGAGGACGTGGGCCAGCTCTGTACACACTGGCAAGTACCTGGCGTCACAGCTCTCATGTTCTCAGTGGCACGAGAAACACAGGAGGGCTGGAGCTGCCTGGGGGGCAGCTCCTTCCACTCACGTTATGTTATCAATAGCGATGTTCTTTAGAATTGGGTGCGATAAGTCTTAAGATAGTGCCAAAATTGATAAGAATATGTCTGTTAACAGCAAGAAAACAGCCACGAGAGAATGTCTATTTTAATCACTGCTCCCTGGGTCAGGCCAAGCTGCACCTGTACTCCTGCTAAGCGACAGGCAGTGAGGGCACTTCGCTGACCTCGTGCCCCGAGCCCTAGGCAGCAGAAGTCTCGTCTCAGCATTTAATGTCATTTCCTCCTCTACTGCGCATTCCACTTTTCCTTCCGCTTTTTTATGTAATAGATACATTTAAAAAAGGGAGATATGGTTGTAGTCATAACATGTAAAAAATACAGTAAATAACATTCTGAAACACAGAAAACATATCATTTTTTGACTCCTTAATCAAGATTTTATATTCCTGAGAAATTATTCTGTCACACGACAACAGAATCTGTATTTAATAGGCTTTAATTTTTAGGCATTACACAGCGATCGTTATTCACTTCGATGGAGCTGACTTGCACGTACATGTTTATGGTAAGATGCAGTGCAGAAAGCTCTCTAATGCTTATCGTGTCACAATGCGAGCACAGTATGAGAAGGCTGAACCGTGCGCTGTCAAATCCGTGCAGCGACCTGCTGCCACGTGCACACCAAGTCCGTGTGTAAACGCTGGAACTGGCCAGGCTGCTCAATGGTTCTCGGCTGCCTATGAATTTTCACCTTGTGTCCAGGGACTGCTTATACCTTCCTTACAGCCTTTGTCACATGAACTCACCGGCTTCCTGTTCTCTTTCCCAAAGAGCAGTTACGGCAAGGACGGAGAAGATGGAGGAAAGCGACCTGCCCCGCACACCTGACCACCAGGGACAGCCCAGCCCCACGCCACCCTTGGGGAACGCAGTGAGCGACAGCTGGTCCTCAACGTACTAACATCAGAGCTGGGAGGCTCAGGTCACAACAGAAACCCCTACAGTTCTCAAGTCACAGCACATACAAAACACAACTGCCACAAACCAGAGTGAGCGACACCACCAAGTGTTACAGGGTGGGCACTTAAAACTGACGCATTTCAGGGCTGCACTTGATAGAAGCAAATTCAAAACGTAGTAACAAAGACACTGTAACGTACATGTTAGAATTTAAGCCCACTAATAGTTTTTCTTAAAAACACCCACTCGGCTGACAGTCCGGCACGCGCACACGCAGGAAGCCACACATCAGCGGCCCCTCCCTCTCTGGTGTAAGGGCTAACGCAGACCATCACCCAGCTCGGTGAGAACGGCCCTTTCCTCTCCCTACGCCGCTGCAGCTGACTCGCCCCCTCAATCCCCTGCCGACACTAAGCGCACCGCCACGACGCCTTGGGGTGCAGAGCCGTGTGCCCCCTTCTCTCAGGAGAGAATTCAGCTAACGTGTTCTGTGAACCAAGTCTATGGGCTCCTCTGAAGATCAGAAGATAATTCAAGAACGACTGGCCCTTACTCCAAAGCCTCGCAGACGTATGTGCTGCCCACCAGCCTCATGCCCACGCGCCGTTTTTTTGCCTTAAGAGAATATACTACTAAAGGGTTTGCAGTACTACGACTTCCCCAATTCAATGAGAATTTCAAATGAACTAGCTGAAAAAACTGAGGACTACTTTTATCCCCGCCCAAAAAACCTCCGTTATCTGACAATTTCTTAGAAGACAGTTCACACTTGCTTCGTTAGGTACACGTTCTCCACAACCGATCTCAAACGCACTTTCTGGGTGTGCTTCTCTCCGCCCCTGCTGGGCTGTGACCCCCCCCCCCGCCACACAGGCAGACGGCGCCCTGCTTCCTCCCGTCAGTTCTCAGCGCGGGCTGTCCCCTCCCTCTGACTGAACGCCTCCTGCCCAGACCTCCTGGGCGACACAGCAAACCCAGCCCCGCGAAGCCTCTGGCCCCCGCACGAGCACCCGCAGGGCTCCACACGCACCTCCGCACGACGCGTTTAAAATGCGGCCAACAGTCCAGCCTCCGAGCGGCTAAGTCTGAGACCCTGTGACAGGTTCGACGCATAACTGAGATAGTTTCATGACAGTTCGTTCGTTTTTCACAAATGCATATCCAAACTTAACCCATTTTAAAGCACAAGAAGGCGTTTTTGACCATGCTACTGCTGATCAGTTAGAATGGCCCAAATATCGAAATGAGCTGAAGAGAACAAAACCACACGAGCCACATCTAACTAGACACAGACACTGCCGAGCAGGTAGGGGATGTGTTAATGACTTCCCAACCAAACATACACAAGGTGGTAAGAGTGAGAGGCAACTGAGCGACGTGGAAAGAAACTGGCCACGCAAGGACGCCAGACGGCCCGCCTCGGACTGCCAGCTGCTGCTTCCCGGGCAGACGGCTCCCCACCCCATCAGCAAGTTATTGGGCTCGTCCTCATCATTTGGGTGGGAATGGCACTGTCCCCCAACTCTCTTGACACTTTAAGTGGGTGTGGAATGGGAGCCTCATTTAACACAGATTATGAAGCAAAGTGGACAGTTGGGAAATAAGTAATTAAAATATTTATTTATATACATAATTTTTTAAAAAAGATCTATACTCTGGAGAAACAAACAAAATGTTGCTGAGAGAAAATTTAAAACTTATCTCATTCATGGGTCAGAAGATTCCATATTATTAGAAGCCAATTCTCCCCCAAATTTATCTACAGATTCAATGCAATCCCAATGAAAGTCCCATAGGCTTTTTTACAGTAACCGAGAAGCCGATTCTAACAGCCATATGGAAATGCAAAGAACCCAGACCAGCCAAGACATCTCTGAGAGCAGAGCATACAGCTGGAGGCAACCAGGCCTGGATTTCAAGAACTGTTACAAAGCAGCAGCAATCGAAGAGCATGGCGTCGGCGTACAGACAGGCCAACAGACCAACGGCTGGGAGAGTCCAGAAATGAACCCGCGCATAAAAGACAACTGCTTGCTGACCACAGTGCAGGCAACGCCGTGGGGAAGGACTTCTTCCAGAAACGGCGCTGGCAGCCGCGGCCGCCCTTGGCGGGAGACGGACGAGGACGGCCTGCACGCGGGCGTCGTCTGCGGGCCGCACCATGGCGCCCCAGCTCACCCGGGCTCGCCTGCGACAGGCTGACCCGCCACAGTGCTAAGCTGCCTGTGCCCCGCGCTGCCCATCACCATGAGACGTGTGGCCACACCCACAACCTGCACCCCAAGAAGGTCAAACAAGGCCCCGCCACCGGGTGCAGGAAATTCAGTAGAATTTCCCTTTTGCCGACGGGATTAACAACGGGATGTCCACTGGCGAGAGGAGCACTCACACCGCCGCTGTCCCGACACAGAACCTCACTCCAGACGGGTACACATAAGGACACCAATCCTGAAACTAAAACACTGAAGAAATATGAGAGAAACAGCAAAAACCCTTTGTGAACTTGAGTTAGGTCGAGAGTTCTTAGATAGGGCGCCATAAGTAACCACAAAAGAAAGAAGAGACCAACCGGATTCACTGACTAAAATGCCAAAGGGCAAGGAACGGCAACATCAGAGACCCACCCGGTGGCTGAAGGACAGCCAGAGGCAGGTGCAGAGGAGACAGCCAGGTGCAGAGGACAGCGGCTGCAGAGGTAGGAGGGCCCCGAGGCCGTGGAGAAAGCGGGCACCGCAGGGGGTGCCTCGGAGGGGCCTAGAGGTCAGCGGGTCCGGGATTCAGGGGCGGGGTCCAGGGGCGGGGCCCAGGGTCAGGTCTGAGATACAGGGTCGACAGTCCAGGGTCCAGGGAGGGACGCATGTGAGCACGCGGCACAGCCGCCTTGCCGGGAGCCCCCTGACAGTATCCGCCAGAACTTCTCCCATTTGACCTGCACACTCATCCACTCAATGACCATCTACTGAGCGCCAGCCTGCCCACCGCTCTGCCTCGTCTCAGGGAGGCGCTGTGAGGCGGGGCCGAGTCCAGTGATGGGGGACTAGCAGTTCCTAGGGGGAGTGCCACCGACACGCACACACACGCCCACACGTGTAAGAAGATACTCTGTTTTTACTTATGCTTCAGGTGTTCCAGGCCCTCATCCCCAAATGAGGTAAGAAAACACACTAGTGTCTGAACCCCAAAAAGAAACGAATGGGGGGACCTAGAGGGACACCTCGGCCACATGAGTGATGGGCACGCATACCTACCCTGCACCCAGACCCAAGTCCACCTCGGTACAGACACAGAGAACTCAAGGGACGAGATAATAAACTTAAAGTGTGTTTGTACCTGACAAACACACCAGACTGACAAATATTACTGCACAGGGAAATGCAATAACGGAGGCTGAATACTCGTAAATAAGTATGGAATGAGTTCTTTTCAAAGGCTGCTCAGACCACAAGCGAGGTGACATCCGGCTACTTCAAGAAAAGGGGCTACACGAGGCGAGTATGTGAGAAGCTGAGCATGTTTATCTGAGAACCGCTTTGACTATATAAAATGACATATACATAAATGATTTCCAAATATCCGGTGTTGTATTTCATCTACACTGTCACAAAAGTGGACGAACAAGAGATGACACCACATAAATAAAATAAGGGAAGTCATCAGTGTTTCTCTGAATATTGGATTGCAGCAATCAACTCTGATTACTTCCAAGTGTATCAGCTGCTAAGCAATTTCTGATGGGAAAATTTAGCTAACACTCGAGTATACTATTAAAAAAACTATCTTAAGATATGACTATCACAAAAGGAAATCCTTCTTGCCAAGTAGAAAATATAGTAACTCATATAACCAATTACATTTTATGATTTCCCTGTGACAGTGTATAAAACGCACAGACAACACATAAAAAGGCACCGACAAGATCTAAAAATCTCTTGATGTTTAAAGGAATAATTATTACTCACAAACGAAGTAAACGCCACTAAAAGATGACAAATTTCAGCGAGACGTTTCATGGGGTTTTTAAATGTAAAAAAAAGAGTAAGAGTTTCACAAGTTTGCAATAGTGTTGATGATACGAATCAAGACACTAAGCACACAGGAACGGAGAACTCAGCCTCCTGTACTCTGCATAAACACGGCTTTGTTTCAGCAAGGAGGCCGAAACATGAGCAACACGTAAATATGTAAATGGCTTCTCATTCTCTCTCACACACATATGATTTATATCAGGTTCAAAGGTCACAGACTCTCTCTCATATTTCTGAACACCTGGAAACAAGTTCAACGACAAAATGCCAGGACTACTGAAGAAGTAGCTGAGACTGGAGAGTGATCGTCACAAGCTGTGTAAGCACAGCGCAGAGTCAGCTCAAGCTCCATTTAGAAATGTAAAGTTTCACGTTTGTTTTAGGTTTAATATTGGAAAATACACTAACGGTCGTTGATATGACTTAGCCCTGCAGGTTCAGTGGCTGATTAAAACGAAAACAAAGACCTCCAGGTTTAGCCATCCGCTGGACCACGGCACGAGCTCTTTAAAGCACAGGACTCGTTCGTGTTTGAACCTCGTGAGGTTATCACGGTGCCTAACACATGGTGAGTACTTAGTAAATATTTGTGGAATTGAACTGTGAACTGGCCAACTGGATAACTACAACCAAGGCATCCCATTTCTACGCCTCTCCCCAGCAACAGGGAAAAACACGGCACTGATTCCGAGGAGACGAGTAGACGGCCATGCAACTCCGACTGCTCTTCCTCAGGAATTCTGCACAAGCCAAGTCTGCTTCCCGCTCTCATCCTGCCCCGGCCTCTGATGCAACCCACCAGCAGGCGACAGTGACGAACAAGCGAGCCACCAAACACGCGCCCTGGCCGGCTGTTTAGCAGGGAGACGACACAGCCTACCCTGGATGGCGGCTGTGCGAAAGGACACGAACGTGGTCTGACACACACACGAGTGAGAACCGGCAGCTGTCTCTGCCACCTCCCCAAGTGAAATGCACACTCCATAGGTCACCAGCAACAATGACCATTTTTTTCCCTTCAGTATAAGAAATAAAATTAAAAATTATTTTTAAAGTACTTCGAGTTCGAATGCCACGAATGTAGAAAGCGTTAACGAGTCTTCCTCAACACTGCCTACTAGATTTAGGAGAAACCGACATGACATAATACCAGCCACTCTGAAGTGGATAATTCAGGGGCACTTGGTCCCTTCGCAGTGTCGTGGGACCAAGTCCATCGAGTTCCAGAACGCTTTCTGCACCACAAAAGGAAACCCCAGACCCCCGGCCGCGGCAACCACGGTCTGCGTTCCGTCCCTGCCACCCTGCCCGTTCTGTGCATTCTGTATCTATGAAGCCACACAGCACACGTTTAGCTTCTGTCACACAGCGGGTTTTCAAGGTTCATCCATGTCATGTCATGTATTAGTATGCATTAAATTTTATGGTTGGATAATATTCCATGTATGAATACAGCAGTTTCGTTTACCCATTCACCCACTGATGGACATTTGAGTTGTCGCCTCTTGGTGACTGTAGGTAGTGCTGTGACAAACATGGATGTGTGTGTATTTGTTTGAATTCTAAGTTTATCTGAGGATGTCATAGTTCCTTCATTTCTGAATGGCAGTTTTACTGGATATGGCATTCTTTACCGGTGGTTCTTCTCTGACCATTTTTGACGTGTCCCGCCCGTCACCCCCTCATCATGACTGGAGACCCCTCGTGAGTGGCGAGGGCTGCTCTCAGGGTCCCGGTCCTCAGGCTGCAGCGCAGCGGCCACGATGCACCTCCAGAGGCTCTCCTCGCCTGTGTCCTTCCAAGCATTGACTGAGCTTCCGAAATGCAGAGACGCACGTCTTCTATCAAGTTTGGGATGTCGACGGCCATTATTCCTTCAAGCGTCTCTGCCCTTCCTCCTTCCCTCCCCTCCTCGGAGTCTGCTGTGCGCGCGTTAGCATGCCTGAGGCCGCCACACGCGTCTCCCGGGAGCCATCGACTTTTGTCCGCTCCTCTTTCTTCTCTAAGACTGGGTAATCTCACGGGACCTAAGTTCAAGTTTACTGATTGTTTCTTTCCCATACTCTAATCTGACAGTGAAACACTCCGACTTTTTTCTTTTAATTTATTTTACTTTTCAGCTCCAGAATTTCCTTTTTGCTTCTAATAATTTCTATGCTCTTGTTGACATTCCCTATATGTTATCACATCATTCTCCTGGTATCATTTAGCAATGCGTCCTTTAGCTCCTTGAACATATTTAGGCAGTTGATTTAGCCCTTGTCGAGTAAGTCCTCAGAAACAGTTTCCCTAATGTCTTCTGTGAATGGGCCACACTCTGTTTCTTGGCATATGCTGTGGCTATATGTTTGGTGGTAACTTTTCTACTCTCATTTTGTCAAGTGTATATTCTTTGTCACACATAGTCTCCAAAAAGGTTTCCTTGCATGTGAGGGGAAGGGAAGAGAGGGGTAGAGAGGGCGAGAGGAAAAGAGCGGGAGAGGGAGAGAGAGGGGGAGAGGGGAGAGGGAGTGAAAGAAAGTGGGGGAGGACAGGCCAGCCTGTCCCAGGCCTTGCCGACGGGCACCATGCTGGGGCCTCCGGCACTCGGCCAGGTTGTTTGCAGCTCTGCCTTGGTCTTCGCTTCTTGTCCTGAGCTTGGCGACTGGCCCGAGGCAAAAGACCTTCTCAGGTCTTCTCCAAGCATGTGTCCAGCTCTGGCCGTGAAAGTGGCTTTCACCATTCCCCATGAAACATGGGCACTTTTGAGGGCCCTACTTTTCCAAAGAAATTCTCTCCCCAACTTTTTCTGTCTGGCACCTAATGCTCTGTTGCACGTCTCGACTGGTTCTTAGCCTCACACACGCGTGAGAAAGGCCCGCTGCTTTTCCGCTTCTCTGCCCTGCGTGGGTTCCAAGCCAGGTGAGCGGAAGCCTGGGGTCTTGGCTCCGTTGTTCAAGCAGCCCTCAGACAGGTCAGACAGAGGGACATGGTGCGCTGCAAGTGCGTCCTCCTCGCCCCCTGCAGGGATGGGCGCCATGCTGGGGAGGCGTGGAGCAAGGGCAGGGGACACACCGAAGAGCTTTCCTACTACTGCGAGGTCACTTCTTCTGGATTCACTGTCACTCGGGTGCTGTGAACCTCTGTTTTCTGGAGTTCTGACGATGTCAGTTCGCAGGGTCTGCTTGAGTTTTCTGTGGAAGAAAGGGCTCTGCCATTTCTGCTGACATCACCACACCACTTATTTTTGAATGATACGATTAATGCAAAGAAACAAATCTCTGCTCTGCCCAAATACCACAATTATAATAATTGTTTTGAATAAACCAGATCTATACTATATCCTAGAAAAGACAAATCGAAGTTACCTGGCCATTATGGGGATTCTTTTTTGCAAAAAAAGCTAACCTTCTTTGCAATACACCCTTCCTCTAACATGCCATACTTTAAGCCTCAAAGCTTTTTAATAATTAATTTTTCCATTCAACAGAGAATAATCTTTTTAACAAAAGGTACGGGGACAACTTGATAAGTCATATGCAAAAGGATGTGGACTCACCATACAAGATATGAAATGAAAATGGATCACAAACCTGAATATAAGAACTAAAACTAGAAAGCTAGAAAAAAATATAGAAGTAAATCTTTGTAATCTTGGTTTAGCAAACTGCTTCTTAGATAAAACTCCAAAAGCACAAGCAATAAAAGAAAAAATAGGTGAGTTGAACTTCATCAAAATTAAAAACCTCTGTGCATCAGAAGACACCGTTAAGGAAGAAAAAGTACAACCCACAGAATGAGAAAATATTTCCAAATCACATATCTGGCAAGGGACTTAAATCTGGAATATATAAAGAACTTCTTCAACTCAACAGTTAAAGAATACCCACAGTTAAAAAGTAAACAAAGAATCTGAATAAACATTTCTGTGAAGAAATATACGAATGGCCAATAAGCACATAAAATGCTCAACACCATTAGTCATTATGGAAATGCAAATGAAATCCCAGTGAGATTCTACTTCACATCCACTAGGATGGCTACAGCCAAAAAGAGACAATAATAAGTGCTGATGAGGATGTGGAGAAACTGGAACCCTCATAATTGCCAGTGAGGATGTAAAATGGTGCGGCCAATTAGGAAAAAGTTTGGCAGTTCATGAAAAACATAGTTACCACATAATCTAGCAATTTCACTCCTAGGAATAGGTACAAAAGAAATTAAAACAATGTTCACACAAAAACTGACACGTCAATGTTCACAACAGCATCATTTACAGTGGCCTAAAAGTGGAAAGCGCCCACATGTCCATCCACTGACGAGTGGGCAAAAAGAACCTGGTGTATCACACAGTGGGAGACCAGCAATAACAAGCAAGCACACAGGCAGGCAGCAACGCGGACGGACCCTGAAGACACTTCACCAGGCGAAAGACAAAAGACGGCGCACTGCACGACTCCATTTACACGACATGTCCAGAAGAGGCAGATCCGCAGGGACAGAAAGCAGAGCAGGGGAGGGGGGCGGGATGGAGCAAGAATGGAGAGTGACTGTTAATATACATATATTCATACTTTCTTTCTAGGATGTTAAAAATGTTCTAAGATTATAGTGGTGCTGGCTTCATAACTGAGTATACCAAAAACCACTGAACTGTATACTCTAAATGGATGAATTTTATGTTATGTGAACTATATCCCAATAAGCTGTAAAACAGAATTTTTTTGGACAGGATTATTTCGAAATAAAACAGTGCAACTGTACAGAACGTCCATCATGCAAACCGAAGACACAAAAGCCACTCTGAACTCCTTCACGCTCAGCAGACTTCGAGGTATTCGGAATGCTCACTTGGTTCTGCAGTGTCTCCCCTCACTGTCGCTTTCCCACTGTCATAATGCCTGTGTGTGTGACAGCTTCACTCAATCTAGTTCTAAAACACTGCTTTTCTACTAAGACTGAAAAACCAAATAAACGAGCTCTTTAAAAACATAAATTAAGCAAGGGGTCGCCCTGCATGAAGGTCAAGGAAAACGGCACACAGCAGTTAGCACCTGGGATCATGACATTCACTTTAGGTGCTCAAAGCCCTTGACTTAGGTGTGGCCATGGTACTAAGGTCTAACCTTATGACTGTGTTTCAAATATTATGCAAGGAGAGATTTAAATGTGGTGACACGATGCTTCACGGAAAATGTGTGCCCAGGTGGGTTTCACGTGTGTCTAAGTTCACATGCGCTATATACAAACTGTGACAGATATTATATAATTATTAATATATGTGTATATGTATGTGCGCATGTGTATGTGTTTAGGTGAGTTCATATATTTATATTAACACAAACATATGTCCAAGCATCCAGAGAACAAAATTCTTTCCTGAAATTGCATATTATAAGAAAATTAGATACTACATGCAATCACATACTATTTTCAATAATAGAATTAAGATGTTTTCTTTCACTTATGTCAATTCTAAAATAGTGATTGCATTAAACAAATGATAAACAGCATTAAAAGTATCTTGCTAACCTCTTATTGTCAGCTTGCTGTATAGTTGTGAATTCACTTCCTTGTCTCGCTGAAAACGCCGAAATTCATCGATTGCTTCTCTCGTGATAGTAACAGCCAAGACAAATCCCTATAAAACAAAATGAAATAAGGTATTTGAGAAAACTTGATTTTAACAAAAAAGGAAAATGCTTTTACGATTTAGTCTTATTTTTTTCCCTTGATTACAGCTGATCCTTAAACAACAGGATGTGACCTGCACAGGGTCCACTCACACACAGATGCTTTTTCAGTGAACACCTGTACTGTTTTTTGATTTGCTGGGGGGCCCGCAGATGCAGAGGGCCGACTGCGTACTGATCCACGCCATTTTATAGAAGGGGCTTGAGCATCCATGGACTTGGTATCTGCGGGGGGGTCCTGGAACCCATTTGCCATGGACCCCCAGGGACAACTAAGTTCTGGGGGAGTCAAAAGTTACATCCAGATTTTGGGCTGCGTGGGGCCCTAAGCCCTGTGTTGTTCAGGGGTCAGCTGTGTATGTATTGCTTCTAAAACAAAAAATAAAGAAAAATAAAGAAAAACGATGAAAAGTGACAATAAAATACTATAAAATATAATACGTAGTAAAAGATTTACAATTCTTACTATATCCAAGACAATTTTTAAACTTCGAATCATAATACGTACTTCAAGCTGAACATCAGAAAACACTAGTGACCCTAAGAAAAAAGAAAGGAACGATCTTCGACAGGCCCACGAATCAGACGTTCAAACATCAAGTTAACGAGACTGACACAGAAACCTTATCATTTCTGCCCTCAAACCTCACTGCTGAGGGGGTGAAAGCACTGAGGGGCACAGCGCAGTGCCCAGATGTGACACTGACACTGACCCATTTGCTTACACGGTGCGGTACCGGCAGCTGCCCTGAGAACACAGTGCTTCTTTCCTCTCACTGTCAGAGCCGGAAGAGGCCAACATGACACTGTTTAGAACAGAAGTTTCACGTTCCTGTCGCCCACCGTGAACTGTTACACGGCTGAGGTGGCTAACGCCCGTCTTTCCTAAAAGCTACGTATGTATTTTCTGACGCACGTCCCGTGAACATTCTTCAAGTCCAGCTCCCTGTGATTCATCAGAGGTCCCTTCAGCAGGCTTCGTGTTACTGACACACGTGCTCCATCTGCTTGGTGAGTTTCCACGGAAGGGACAATAATCGCCCCTGAATAACTACCGCGCCACAGCAAGGGGGCCACTGGAGGGCCGCTCGCATGCTTACGGAGGCGCGCTCCCCCTTACGCTGTCACCCCGAACACCGGTGTGAGACTCCTCAGTCCCCGAGGCCCAGGGCTCCACGCACCCGCTGGCCAGCACAGCTGTGACCTTCATGCCACAGCCGCCACCAGGGAGTAATGTCATGCCTCCTTTCTGGCCTCGTATTCATGGTCGGTCACCGACTGCGACCGTGCTCACCTGCCATGCTGGCCCGGGTCTGGCCACGCTCAGCTCCTCCCCGGCCAGCCTCCGTCCACGTGTCACCGCGCCGTCCCTCACCACAGAAGCCTCCTCCAGGGCCAGCCCCCTGCCAAGTCACGGCCCGAGCCCTCGACAGCCCCTGTTGCAAGCTCTCCACCTGACCACCCACCCCTCGCGGCCTCTTCCCTGAGACACACCCCACCCGGTACTCGCCATGGCATCAGGGCTGCAGGGAGCACTGGTCTGCGCACCCTAAAGCCATCTGGGAAGCGCTGAGCAAGACGCCATCGCGGCTGGCCCCCTGCTCCAGCCGCGAAGAGGGAGGTGGGCAGAGCCCACGTTCCCCACCACTGCCCCAGCCACGGCCCTTCCGCCCACGCCTGGGTCTTCAGTGCACTTTAAAAAATAATGGCTTTGTCGCAATATAATTCATGTGCCATAAAGTTCACCCTCTTAACGTATACAGTTCTCTGTCTAGTAGTTCAGGATTGTGCCACTATCATTACCATCCAATTTTAGAATATTTCATCACCCCAAAAAGAAACCCCATCCCCCGACAGCAGCCCAACCCGCCGTTCCCCGCTGCCCCCAGCCCCAGTGACCTCCACCGAGCCAGCCGCCTCCGCAGACCTGCTTCTCGGGGTGGCCGCTGTTCATTCAGCACTCTGATGAAACATCAGACCGCTCCCTAAAGTGGCACCCCTTTTCATGTGCTTATGGCCACCTGCCTACCTTCTTCAGAAAAACACGCATTCAGATCTTACATCCACTTTTTAACTGGGTTTTACGTCCTTTAACGATTAAATTTTAGGAACGCTTTATGTCATTCTGGATACAAGCACCTTGTCAGAGATGATTTACAAACACGCTGTTAGAAATGCTTTCTCCCATTCTTACTTATCATTTACTTTCTTGATGGTGTCCTCTGATGCCCAAAAGTTTTAATTTACACGAAGTCCAATAATTTAGATGACATAATTTACATCATTTTCTTTTGTCGCTTGGGCTCTTCGCACCCGAGGTCACGCAGATTCGGCTCTGCGTTCTCTTCCAGGAGGCTGAGTTTCAGCTCCTCCGTTTGGGTTTGACCCATTTCGAATTACCTTTTCCGCACAGTGCGTGGTGGGGCCCAACGCGCCCTTTCGCACGGAGCTACCCAGCTGTCTCGGCACCATTTGTTGAAAACACTATTCTTTCTCCATTGAACTATTTCAGCGCCCCCCCCCCCAAAAAAAACAGTCTGCCATGAATGCGCAGCCTACTTCCGGACTCCCGGCAGTGTGCCTGATGTCCACGTCCACCCTTCTGCCAGCCCACGCCGTCTTGATCACAACGCGTGGTACGAAGCTCGGAAGCGGAGGAACAGGAGTCCTCCATGTTCCATCTACTTTTCTGGGTTGCACTGGCTGCTCCGCGTCCCTTGCGTTTCCCCAGGTACCTCAGGGCCCACGGACCCACCCCTGCAGGGAGCCAGCTGGGGTTCGGACGGGGCTGCGCCGGGCCGCAGCCCAGAAGGAGGCCACTGCGCTGTACCAAGGCCAAGTCTCGATTCTAGAACATCGAATGGCTTTCCATTTATTTAGACCCTAATTTTTTCAAGTGTTTTATAGTTTTCAACTTGCCATCTTGCACTTTAGCTAAATCTCTTCCTGTTTTTTTCTTTTTGATGCTATCACGAACAGAACTGTTATCCTAATTTCATTTTCCGGTGGTCCTTGTTAGTGAATGAATGTGAATGATTTCGTGTGTTTTTCGTGTGCCCTATGACCTGACTAATTGTAACTTATTAGTTACAATATCTGAGTTGGGGGTGGGACGAGGGCTCCTCCGATTTTCCTACACACCAGACCATAACACCTGCCAGCAGAGACGGCTCCCACCCTTCCCACCAGGACGCCCATCAATCCTTGCCTGCCCGCCCTACTCACTTCACCTGCAGAGCACTGCCAAGCAGCTGCGGGAGACAGCACCCTGCTCCCGATCCCAGGGGACAACACCAGGCTCGGCACTAAGGCACGCTGGCCATGCGAAGCACCGGCATTGCAGAACGAGATTTCTACATGCCAAGCAAACCCCTCCACGCTGGAGGGAAGGAAGCGTGTGCTCAGGGCACTTACGTAGGGGTCCCAGAGCTGGGACAAAGCGGTAACGGATAAAGCGGTCATCAAAACCCAGTAGCTGGGAGCACAAAAGTACTCTTGAGTGTAAATTCATTATTTTATTAGAACTAGAGCTAGCAAAAGCAAGACAAAAAAAAAAAAAAGAAAAAGAAAATCCAAAGCAGCAGATACAAAAAAAAAAGAAAGAAATTTAGTATTATCGAAGGCCTTAAAATTTACAGTTTAACCAAACAGCTTCACTTCTAGAAACATATCCTGAAGAAAAAAATCAAGAATCCCAACAGTGAATTTGAAAAACTGGAAACAACCCAAATGTCTGCAAGTGCGAAGCACACGGCGCAAGCCCGTGGCGAGACGCGCTGTGCCTCCTTGACGCAAAGACAGCACTGATCTGAACACGCATCGCTGCTGTTTTAGGACAGTCTCGGGTGGGGGAACAACACTGCTCTAAACAGACAAGCTGCTCGTGAGTCACAGCTCAATTTCAGTAATGCGAAAAATATGCACCTACAAATCCAGAAGGTACAGTTCCACGCAGCCACCCTCATGCAGAATTCCTGCATTCCGAGACACCGCCCAACAGGCAGCCTCGGGACACGAAGCAGGTTGAGGGAGAGGCGAGGCGGGAGTCTACACGACGGGCCTCTGTCTGCCTTTAGCGTCCAGGTCTCCGAGGCCTGCGCGAGTCCCAGCACCCTGCTGGTTCACGAGCAGCCGGCCTCCCATGACCTCAGCCCCCAGGCGACAGCGCCGCCAGCGGAAACGCCAAACCTGATCACGCGCCACGGCGCCACGCTGTCACCCTGGAAGTCACAGCATTCGTGCCAGTATGTTAGCCGGACGGCACGCCAGGCATGCGTCACGTGCCTGCACACAGCCCGTGACCAAATCTCGTGTCACCAAGTGGAATTCTTTTCTCCTACTTCTTCAGATAACACAGGAGCCAGGTGGCGTGAGTGCCCAAGCAGTGCACGTTTCTGTAAAAAAAGAGCAAATTCTACCGATACATTACAGTATCAGTTTTTACCA
This sequence comes from Eonycteris spelaea, assembly GCA_003508835.1. Taxonomy (NCBI): domain Eukaryota; kingdom Metazoa; phylum Chordata; class Mammalia; order Chiroptera; family Pteropodidae; genus Eonycteris; species Eonycteris spelaea. Next base: position 10,465,859 of record PUFA01000056.1, on the reverse strand, counting down.
TTGAAGAATTACTATGTGCCGGCCACGGTTCCGTGTGCTTTACACAAGTTACTTCTTCGACGTCATGACGCCCTTAGGAGGTGTGTACCTTTAGCTCCAATGCACAGATAAGGAACGGGACACACGGAGAGCATGCAACTTTGGCAAGTCTCTGGACGGTGGGAGTCCAAGGAACGGATTTCGTTTCTCCTTTGCACGCCGCACCCACACCTCCAATGCAGAGAGGAGGGAGGGCTGCAAAGCCAGACTGATGGGCAGGGTCCCCAGAGACGGCTTCCCCCCACCCTCCTGCCCCCACACAGCCCACCTGGTTTTCAATCGTGCATTGACAAAGTACCAGGAAGACATTTCACATGGAAGAGGCAGAGTTACAAATTCATATTTTTTTCACCTAAAAACCTTCTGCATGGACAGCCCTGCTGTGCCTTGCTCATCATGACAGAAGCTGGACAGTCGCTTTGCTACTCTGAGGACGCGAGCTCTGCCTCAAAGCGCCGCCTGAAAGCTGGATGGCATGAGAGGCAACCTCGTTCTATTTTCAGTTTACACTTCCGCAATATGGAAAAGTAGAACAGAAATTAGTTCAGAGCTGAAGCTAGGAAATAACATTGCCAGGAATACCTGAAACAGATTATTAGTTAAGCTATCGCTATTTTCAGAAACATAGCAATATGCAATATTGTTTTGTAACAATAATGGTTTTATGCTTCGGTGGCAGGTTTTTACCTGGGAGAAATATGAAAATGCTAACTGATTCTTTTTGCTTAAGCAACCTCACGAAACCACAGAGAACAAGCAGAGAAATGACTTCAAAACCTTAAGTGTGTACATGAAGGTCACGCGCCAGGCCAGGCCCTGGACACAAGACCATGGTTAAAATACACGAGGAGGGAAAGAGCACGAGCCAGGGGCTTAGGGAGAACTCCCTGCTGAAGAATGCCTCCTTTGTTTACAAGTGGAAAAAATAAGCAGCTCTTTTTAAACACAACTTCCGGTGAAGTGAAAAATGAACTAGATATGTATGAGTCAAAATGGATCAATTTTATAAACCAACGTTAAGCTAAAAATGCATGTTGCAAAAAGATACACAGAATAAGATCATCTTTATATACAGTCCTTAAATCATGCAAAACTATTGCATATTGCTTAATGTTACAAACAAACGCTAAAATTACTAAGAGATACAGAGCAATGACAATCTCACATTCTGGACCGAGGCCACCACCAGCGGGAAGATGAGTGGCGGAAGGATGACCCGCCCCCGCCGGCAGCCCGGGCTCTGGCCCCCATTTCGAAAGCTGCGGCAGAAGCTCCCGTGCTCTTCGCGGGGCGCGCACCAGCCACTCAAACCCGGGCTCCCTGGTCAACTCAGGGCGACAGCAGAGCGTGCGCCAGAGGAGCCACTACCCCGGCCAACCACAGTCCCCAGGCACGCTCACGCCAGCCCCGCAACCTCCCCCCCCGCCGTGACTTCGCCCAGCCCCGTGACCTCGGTGCCACACTGCACGCCTCATATCCTGTAGCCCTAAGACCTCTGGCCACTGCTTCCCCTCCACTTATAACACGCTTCTCCCTGTTCTGTATACAGAGCACCCCTCTCTCCTGTCACTACAGATGTCATTCGGTGCCACCCCTCAGAGGGGCCTATTGCTCTAAAGCGGCCCAGCCCTCCACTGCTGTTACCCGACTCTTCACCTTCCTCTTCACAGCTTAGGGCTGGATGTGGTGCTGTGGACCTGTTTGAGTCCTCTGTCCCCCGCCTGGGCTCAGCCGGGACAGCACCTGCCCATCTCAGTCACTGAGGTGCCAGCGCTGGGCACGGACGGCTCACTCCTGGCTGGTCAGAGTGTGGATCTCTCCCTATCCATGCTTTAACCCCCTTTTCCCAATCATTCTAACAGATGGACCTTTAATGTTATTAAATACTTTTTCTAAACTTCATTTTTAAAGCTACACGGGACAGGGTATTCCAACACATGCATGGCACAGCTGGTAGACAGCTGGCTTTTAAAAGTTTTACATTAAAAATAGACGTTCTTCAGACTTTGTGGACCATCGTTATTTCTTCAGGATAAATTCCTCGCATCCATTTTCCGGCCTCCAGTGTAGACGACCAAACCACCCTCCCATGCTGCAGACGGCTGTCTACCAAAGAGCAGGTGAGGGCCACCGTGGACACGGTCAGCGCCATGCCCAGTCTCGGTTTATTGCTCACGCCCCTGCGGCCCCATCCATGTGAATGGGGACAGGAGGGCTGGCTCAGCCTGTCCCACCAAGCCGACTACCTAGCCTGTCTCCAGTCCCCTGCGGCAGTCCCCGGCTCTGAGGGTGCGCAGGCGGGCGCCTGAGCCCTGGCCCCTCTGCACAGGGCCGACCGCCCTCGAGCAGACCAAAGGACCACACACTCTTCTAGGAGACAGGATGAGGGCGTGCCTTTGCCTGTATGAGCTGAGAATCGATAAAAACAACCAGCAAACAGCTTGAAACAATTATCAAGGCAGCACGTGTCTAAAATGGAAGTATCGGGTGATAAGTATCCTGTGCCTTTCACAAAGTTTTACGCACTGAGCTGTTCACCAGGAACTGTCCGGGCTTCGCTGTGCTACTTCAGTACGGTCACCATCAGCCCAAGGTGTCAAGAGAATAATATACCAAGCAGACTCCCCGCCCAACACCCCGGATTCCAAGCGGCTCTGTGGCCACGGTGGGGACCTGGGCGAGGGACAGGTCTGCCACTCGGCAGGTGCACAGGGCCCTGCAGAGGCCACCGGAACCCCGCCAGCAGGGGGCATGGCTGTGAGGGGCTTAAGCGACAGAACGCTGTCAAATGCTACAACGAAAGTTCAATGATACACAGCAACGATATCACATTTTAAGAATCTGATCAATTTGTCTATTAACCATTTCAAGGCTTAAAACTATATTCTAAATATTTAATTTCAAAAATCTTTTCTTTTACCAGAGGAGCCCAGTAGGTGTAGAGATAGCCTATTTTCAACGCTGGTACGAACTGTGAGCAGGAGACTACCAGAAAATAGAGGTTCAAGAAAAACTTGAATTGTTCATATAAAACCTAAAAAGGAAAAAAAGACAATTAGAATGTTCAACTACGTTAAAAGAGTCTTCTAAAAGCTTTTGATTTTCTTGTATGTAATTTTTCAGTTACCACACTCATCATCTATTCTATGGATCTTCGCATGTACATCTGAGCAAATAAGGCTGCAGAGCCCCCAGCCGGTAAGCACACGCACACAAACGTGTCTTCTGATAACAGCTCAGAAAGTCTTGTAACGGAAAAGTCGTGTTAACCTCATGTTTACAAAATGGTAAAAAAGAAAACATGATAGCCATGTTTTCTGAATGCAGATATTTAGGCAGCTTTACAACGATTGAGAAACAAGCAAAACATTCACATATAACGTACTTCCCCCTAAAACTGTCCTCATCACCTGTGTTTACTTTCCTTAAAGTGTAAGAAATGATAAAATATAAAGATATGTAAATTACATATGTAGATTTTCAGGAGGACAGCTACCCACATATTCTTTACAGTCCATTGGTAGCTGACCCTCAAAAATATTTTCAAATATAAAATAAATAGCATTCAACAAAGTTTTAGAAATTCAACTTCTGCAACATTTTTGTTTTTTAATTCAAATAGAATTATTTTTAAGGAAGAAACTCAAGATCTACTATAATAGACTTCTACCTAAAAATTCTCAAATTGAGATTTAAGAAACTGAATTAAAGTGAATCAACTTAATTCAATTGAAACTGAAAATCAAAATGGAACAAAAGTTATATTATAGATGAGAATAATTCATCACATAGCACTGTACAATCACAACGAAACATCACAAACTTGCAACTTGCAAACCCACATCTCCTTCAATGCCATGTTTTATGCAACTTGGAAGGCACGGTGATTTTAACAGAGCAGAGCAATGGGATAAGTACTTGTTGTTGATTAAAAGAGTCTGGAACCACCGTTTTGATATGATGAAGTTATCTGCATCATCGTACAGTCGTGTGCGACTGAAAAATCGGTTACATTGATACATGGTTATGTTCATAATCGTGCACTTGCTCTCTAAAAATGTTTTGAATCATTTCATAAATAATCTCAGCAGGAGAGAAAGCTCTTTCTCCTCAGTGATTTCTTTAAAATCTCAGTTAGCATAAATTATATCTATTAGCAATTCAGAAATTGCCATTCATGCTAAAAATGGCATAGAATTCCTACTGTGCAATTACCAAATGTTTCTAAAATACTACACTTTAGATGAAAAGACTAATTTAAGAGACAATCTACGGAGAAAATCATTCGCACGGTAACAGTTGTGCTGACGCATCAACAGGTATTTCCAGGCCTCACGGGGCCGTGTGGATTCAGCTCTGAAGCACTGTAATCAACACTTCACTGTCTCCTGGACGAACTTTGTGATCTTTAGGGACATGTACAATGCTTAGCCAATCTGTGACTATTTAATAATTTAAACCAAAGAGAAAAGAGTAACTGGTCAATAAAGATAAAAATATTTATCTGCCTAAAAGACAGTTTACATTTTATTGTCCCTACAAAAGATCAGTTTTTTTTTTTTTAATCAAAGCTGTCAGATTTGGGTTTTAATAAAGGATCACAGAACATATTAAACACTTGCCAACTCCTGGATGGGTAGGATGGGTAGGATAGGCAATGGGAGGTAATCAATGTCCCACAGAAAGTCAGCATGGTTATTTAAGTGAAAACATGAAAGATAAAGCAGTCTTCATGTCACAGAATCAAGAGATTTTCTTGCAAAATAACACAAGAGCTAATACCTAGAACATGTCAATAAGTTTGATATAAAAATATAATCAGTATCAGATTCCTTTTGCCTCAGAAAGATGTCGGTTATCAAAACAGGGAATGATACACAAAAAGCAAAATTTACTCAACCATTCTGAATACATATCAACTCAGTTTTGTAATTTAAGCCAGAAATATTACTAGCAACAAAAAATAATAAAATATTTAAAATTCAGATTTAAAATAACAATAATATCTAATAACAATAATTAAAGGTAACGCATGATATAACATAACAAGGTGTGAAATTTATAACAGGAGGTAAAAAAGATAGCCAGAAATCCTAACAGACATTTTGTTACTGATCACATTTGTGTAAAAAAAAGTATTTTACTTTAATTATGAAGTTTCTTGGCAAGCTTTAGATATTTGTTTCATTTTGCACTCCACACAAATCCAGGCAAATAAAATTTATGGCTTATTTTCTAATAATTTTACTTTACATGATTATTTCTACAATATAAATATGATTTTTATCTAGAACTGAAGACAATAATCAAACTAAGTTTTCTTCGTTGAACACTATGATATACGTTAAAAACGTATATGGATTTAACAATAATTTGAAACAAATGGTTCAAAAGCAAAAAGGTCACTGATTTGATATGACATAATTAACAAGGGGAAAAATTTAAGAATTAAAAAAAAAACAATGAAAACAAAGGAAGTAAGCAATCTGATATGCAACTGTTTAAGAATAGTCTTACCCCAGGTATAAAGGTAAACACATTGTATTTTTGATTTTTGATGATATTTCTAGGATGTTTTTCTTCGCACTTCTCAGGATGCCCGAGCCACACGGTGCGTGCACTCAGCTCTCTCTTCCTCTGACACACGTTTATCAGCCAATCACAGCAACTGCACGAAACAAGAGGTACACATTGCGTGCTTTCTAAGTTTTAAATTAATTCTACATATTTACGGCCAGTAATGACTGCTTCCACATCTACCAGACCCTGACAGCATCTCTAACGTGAATCTGTAGGGATTTCTTAAAAAGAGCAGTTACAGCAATTTGAATGTGACCTAAGATGCCAGGGGCTCGTGTAACTGTGTCTCGACTCCAGAGTTCGGGGAAGTTGCCTCCCGTTCAGGCCCTCTTCCTGACAAAAATAAAGCCCCGCACATCCTGAAGCAGCCAGCACTGCACATGCTGAGAGAAGGTCGCTCTGTGCCACCGGGCACTCACTATGCCGCACCGCTGATTCAATGTGATCCCCCTCCATTGATGTGATCACTTTTTTTCCTCTCTTGAAGACGACTTTTCCAATACCGCGGATGTGAGAATGTGAAATGAAAGTTTATGACCAATGCTGTATTTGAAAAGGATACCACTGTGCAATAGGACAGTCTAACGATAATAAAAAGCTTGATTGTTCTTTCATGGAGCTTCTTCCCTTGTGTAATGAATAAGCTGAGGTCGCTTCCCTGCTCCACAGTGTCAGGGTTCCAGGAGTCCACACGCTTCCCCCTTCCTGGACACCTGAACCATCATTTTTGGGTAAAAGGTATAGTTTCCAGTAGGATAACTTTTCTTAACACACTTCAGAAAATGATGAAAAGGCAACAAATTTTTCTGTGTTAAGAATACAATAATCATGAATTTAAACTTCAGTAGTAACAATTCAATTTCATTCAAATGCCCAAAATGTAAAGACCAGAACGGCGTATAAGGGAGCAGTTAGATCTCGTCTTTCACAGGCAGGCAGGGCCGGAAGGGCCGGCCTGGTATGCCACAGAAATTCTCAACCTCGCTCTGTGACAAAGGAAGCTCGAAAGCTAACGTGATTCTGCGCAACGATGACAGGAGTCGTGCTTATAAAACGAGGCTGACACAGCGGGACGTGTGCCTCGAAGCCCCTGCAAGTCCTGGCGGCACCGCCTCTGCCCCGCCGTCGACCCTGCAGCCCTTCCTCGGAGGCGCAGAGGCTGCAGGCTGACGTGAGCTCCTTCGTACGCCACCCGGGTGGTGTCCCTGCTGGACGCCCGCCACTCCCGGCTGTGCCGGGCGCACGGAGTCGCCCTGTGTCGCCCCGTCCTGCCTCAGCGAGTGCACTTTGGGGAGTCCCGGCTGCGCGAGGCCAGCACTTTCTCACGGCGCCACCGCCACCTTCGAAAAGCAGATGGACCAGGGCGCGCCCTGCGCGGGCGGCGCCCTGCCACCCCTGGCAGCCGCACGTCGGCGCGCGAGCAGGTCTCGATGGGCTGCTCCCGGCGGCACGGGCCTGGCCGAGCAGAGTTCAGGAAAACGTCAGCGATACTGATCTTGTCGATGCTTTGCATTAACCAACGTTAAATAAAGCTTCGAATAAAACACCGTCTGCTTCGGACGACTGCTCCTCGCCCGGCAGTGGCTGTGCTATGCGCCTGGACCCCTCATGACCACTCTGCCCTGGCCGCCCACCTGGCCGCTGCCACGCAGACCACGTGTGCAGCATGGACCCCTCCGGGGGGTCGCGACCCCCACCGCCCGGAGCTTGGGGGCGGCCCTCCTGCCTCCTCCCAGTGGCAGCTCTACGGGCCACTCTCCCACTGGGCTACTGCACGGGCTCCTAGTGCAGCCAACGTCACCGTCACGTCACGCCAGTTACACATGCACGCCATACAAGCTCTGAGCAGACCCTTCCTGAGCCCGAGATTCAGTCACAGTCTCAGACACCCGCAGCTACGTGATCTGCACGCTGACCTGCACGTTTTAGGAGGGAGAACACCAGAGGCCAGCAAGGCGAGCGCTTCCGCGGAGGATCTGCCAGGGTCACAGCGGGCAGACACTGGAGCTGGTGTCTGTCCCACAGCACTCAACACAGGGACGGCTTCCGCTCACTTCCACCCCGGCTTGTCCCTGGCCTTGTACATAGCACAGCAGCCCCTCAACAGACAACAAAAATAATGGACAGCGTGTGAGTAGGCGGCAAGGTTCGACCAAGAAACAAACATGGACTTCAAGGTCATGTTCCCCAAGATGGCTCCCCAGGCCAAGCCCTCATCTGGAAAAGCATCGACCGCTTAGCTGGCACACCGCAAGCCCTTAGCACAATGCCAGCCGGAGAGGACGCGTGCAAGGCGCTCTGCAGTCACTGTCCTGCTGTCGCATTCAAACGTCTCCACCCTGCCAGCGTGACCTGCAACAGGCTGTCCAACAGAGCAGCCGCTGGCACTGGTGGCCGTTTCCATGTGGATTAAAAGTACATGAAATAAAAGGTTCAGGCCCTCAGGCACATGAGCCACATTCCAACGCCCAGTAGCCCTTGGGCTAGTGGCCACCACACTGGATGTGACAGATCTAGAATATTCCGTCATCACAGGGACAGCTACTGAGCTGTAAAGCCACTGTTTGCATCACGTGAATAGTGTAAGCACCAGCTGGGACAAAACGCCAACATCATCACCAAGGTCAGCAGCACAGGACACTGACCTCCCACCATCTGCCAGCGCCTTGCACTCTGAGCCCCACGCTAAATGCCAAGGGCTAAAAACGTACTCAACGGTTTATCAACTTTTCCTCTGTATCCTGTAGTAAACACTGAGATTCCTAGACTTCCAAGATACAACTAAATTATTCATAACACTTTGCTACTGATAACCATTAACAAATAAAAGTGTTACTTCTAATATTTTCTTCTGAAAAAACAATCGCGCAGTGGTCGGGGAGCCACGAGCAAGTCACGTGGTTGGCAGGATGAGATGCGCTCGCGCTTGCGGGTTTAAAGCCTGGCCAGCGCTGCCCCCGGGTCACGAGGCGTGACATACAGTCGGGAGGCAGGCGGTGACTTTAAGGATGAGAATAAAGGGCATAAACCCCCGAATAAGGTCCTTGCGACCACAACGGTATATGTCAGCCTGGCTGAGCTGCAGAGCTAAGGGGGAAAATAGAACCAAGAGCAACTTGGAAGTAAAGTAACATGAGGAAAGTACATTGGCAAATACAAGTGAGAGGGAGTCTTCAGAAAAAGCCAGGGCTTTGCCTAACCACGTGCCCACACTGCTGAGTCGTTTCCAAACTGTTGTTCAGAAGACGCCTTCCCACTTACATGTTGCCTTACATGAGCTGAACCTAAATCCAATAGTGCACAAATCACACTTTTTCTTCAAATATTTTAGGATTGGCAGCTTTTCACAAATGCTTCCATGTTCCAAGTAACATTCTAATGTTAAACAAAGGATATTCATACACCAAGATCCCATTTACTAAAATCTTAACTAGCTATAATTCGGTAAGTCCCAAAATTGAGCGCCTCCTTCAGAAACAAACTAGATGATCATTATATCCAGCAGGTACCTCTAGTCCCAAAGCAAAGCAGGACAGCACTCAGGTCTTCTTAAAGGACCAGCGCTGTCGCTCAGTCCTGCAGCCCAGACGTGCTGCCCGTCGACCGAACGTGCAAACGTGTGGCGGCCACTGACACCAGGAAGAACCCAGCACCTGACACTCCTCACCCTCGTGCAAACACCATCAGGGCTCCAGTTCCTAGGGATGAACTGATTTTTGCTAAGAGCGGAATATAAATCTCATGAAAGGCGCCTCCTCCCACCTCACCGGAGAACTACACAAAGCGACACGATTCACAATCACACACATGCAGAACATTCGAAGCTTTAAATGACAGATCACAGAAGTTTTACAATATGTCAGAGCTGTAATTTTTGCCAAATAATAAAAATGAGAAAGCAGTTCTTAAACCATGAAGCAATTAAAGCCTACTCGGTCACTGAAGAAGAAATTTTAAAACAGGCCTTACTACTCACAGAACCTACGAATGGAGGTACCCTGGAATGTTTACGACTAAGTCACATTAAGTGCGACCTGCCCGAAATACTTACCTCTCATTATTCATGCTATCTGCTTTCACTGCGATATTCATTGACATTTTCCTCCCACGATTAAACTAAATAATTCTATGTATCTTCGCTCTGATGTATTGTCTAATGTTAATAACACCAAATTTTATATGCCGGGTATTTACGATATTAGAAAGTAGCAAATATTCAACTGAAAATCTGTAAGAAATAAAGACATAAGACCAGCCCAAATTGCTACATGTACACTCTGTTCTGTAAGGTGCAGTTTTTAATTTTATAACCATTTTCTGGCACAGCAGACACCAGAGAACAACAGTGATGATGTCTCAGGACCTCTGTCACTCCGTATGGCAGGACGATGTGCCTCGCTGCCATCTAGACTGAGCGAGGCCTGCCAAGATGGCGTAGTCAGCTCTTCCACATGACTGTCATTTACTAAGACTTTATACACACATCTACTGTATTTTGCTGAGCTGTTTTAATGTCTCCCAAACATGACTGTTTTTGCTGTTAATATCCACATTTTCAAATATATTCTTAACATCTTCCTTAGGAAAAGAATGCATTACAAATGAAATCCAAAATTTGGCTATGTTCCATTTGGTAAAAACAAAATCCTGAAAAAGACCAAAGGTACAATCCTCAAAAGAAAAATGCAATTCATTGGACTTCTTCAAGATTAAAGACTTCAGGTCTGTGGAAAACCGTTCCAGAGGATGAAAAGACAAGCTACAGAGAGAAAGAAAATCCCTGTAAACCGCCTGCCTACCTGACAGACAACCCAAAGGTAAAATACGTAAAGAGCTTTCAAAAATCAACAGGGAAAAGCCGCCGATCCAATTACGAACTAGACCGGACAGAAGAGACTTTTACTGAAGAAGATACGCAAATGGCAAATGAGATGCATAACCTCACCCGTCACTTGGAAATGCAAATTAAGACCATGACAAGCCACCACTACGCGCACGTTGATAATAACAGCTACGGTTAAAAACAGAGACAATAACAAAGGCTGGCCAGAGTGACAGACACTGGAGCTCTCACATACTGCTAGTGGGAATGAAAAATGGCAGCTTAAAAAAACACATATACTTGGATATTCTTATCTGTGTTTTTAAAAAACATGTAAAAACTCGGCATTCCTTACAAAACACACACACAGCCAACAGCCATGCCCCTGGACACGCCCCAAAGACGTGCAACACGGCCACATGGCAACACCTGCGCACGGGGGGACCCGCAGCGTCACGCCTGCCTTCCCCACAGTGGAGACAACCAGGGAGCCCTGCGGCCGGTGGCCGCTTAAGCACCACCACCCGTGCCGCTGCCACTGGTCGGCAATGACACGCATGACGGCCAAAATGGACCTCAAGGGCGCTGTGTGGACTGAAGAGGCTGATATCAAAATCACGCACCGAATGATTCACTTCTGTAATGTTCTCTAAATTAAAACTATAGAGCTGGCCACTGCTCCGTGGCTGTCGGGGTTAGGGCTTTGGGGGGGAGAGGGCGAAGGTGACTAGGAAAAGCAGCACGAAGGGGACCTCTGTGGTGACGGACAGCTCCGTATCCAGATGGCAGTGGTGGTTACACACCTACGTGTGATAAAATGACAGTGAACTACACACACCGATGCGGACGCCAGCTTCCTGCTTTGACATTATACTGTAGTCACTGAAGATGTAACCACGGGGCGGGGGGCTGGTGAAGGGCACCTAGGAGACTGTACTGTCTGCAACGTCTTATGCATCCATAATTATTTCAAAATAAAAATTTTTAAAAACAAAAGGATGAAAATGACATATCATGCAAACACTAATCAAAGCAAGCTGGTATCGTTTTAGTAAATTTAGACATCATAAGCCTTCACTGAAGAAATATTACTAGAGATAAAGAGAGACATTAAATGACAATAAAAGGCCAATCCAATAGCAAGCTAATAATCCTAAACTTGCATCTAAGAACATACCCTAAAAATATATAAAGCAAAAACTAACATAATTTAAAGAAGTAGACACAACCATAATGATGTTTAGAGATAATGCGAGTCTCTCGTAACTGATACAATAAAGATGAAAACTCTGAATATGAATAAAAAGAGATTAGAACTGGACAATTAAATATGACTCATCGACAAACAGAGCAACACTCTCGACAACCAAATATACAAATTATTTTCAAATACACACAGAAAACTAACGTTGTTCATATGATGAACCATAAAGCAAGGGTCGACACGTTACAAAGACTAAAATTTTAAAAATAAGTATGGTCTCTGGCCACAGTAGAATGAAGATAAAAGTTAACTCCAACATGTAACTAGAAAAATCCCCAACTATTTGGAAATTCAGCAGCACAGTTCTAACTGGAAATGGATACAATCAAAATGGTGATGGTAATCAGAAAATGTTCTGAACTGAATAATGAAACCACCACGTGTGAAAACGTGGACGTGTCTATTTTTAGAAGGGAAAGAGGGCAACGCTGGTGACAGGGGGACAGGAAGTGCACGCCGAGACGGCGCGGCCAGCAGGGCGCGGTGGCCCTGAGTCGCATGGCAAGGACACGTCGGGCAAACCCGGCTGAAGCAGTCTACAAATACCTGTTCTGTGGTCTTCAAAAATGTCACTGGAATGAGAGGCAAAGAAGTGCTGAGAACGAGTCCAGGTTCAGGAGACTCGACGGGCATGCCACCTGAATGGAATGCCACATCTGGCTCTGAACCACAGCTGGCGCTAGACATAAGGGACACTACTGTGACAAGGGCCTAAACTGGAACACGGGCCTGAAGCAGATGTAAGAGACTCTATCAGTGTAAATTTCCTGAATTTGCTAACTGTGTGAAAGTTACAGAGGAAAACACCCTTTTCCTAGGATACGCACTGAAGTATTAAGATGGAAAGAGGAACAAAGCGAGCAACCTGGTCTGAAATGAATCAGAATGCTACCCAGATGTAAAGAGAATGACAAATGTGGCAAAGCATAAAAAATCAGTGAATCTGAGTCATGGGCTACGTGAATTCTCTGTACTACTCTTGCGCTTTTCTCTAAGTTTGAACTTACTTCAAGATAAAAAGTGAATTTATTTCAAGTTTTAATTTATTTCAAGATAAAAGTTTAAAATTTCAAAAGTGAAGACAACACCAAAAGCTTGGCTCTCAAATAAAACTGACGATCTTCTATCAAAATCAATGAAAAAAAGGGAGAAAGACAAATTACCTATGTCAGGAACAGAACAAGGTGACATCCATACAGAACATCACAGATCAGCCAGGGCAGCGGTCCCCAACCTCATTGGCACCAGGGACCGGCGCTCCTGTGGGGATCTAGTGCCTGACGATCTGAGGAGATGCTGGTGCTGGGGAGCAGCTGCGGACACAGGAGAAGCTTTGCTCGCTCACCCACCTCTCATCTTCTGCTGTGTGACCTGGTTCCTGACAGACCAGGGACTGGTCCGCAGCCCGGGAGTTGGGGACCCTGGCACTAGATCATAAGAAGATAAATGTAAATCTGCAACAGATAAACCCTTAAAAAGCACTCATCATCACAACTGACACAAGAATAATAAAACAAACAAAAATCTGCACGGTCCAACATCTGTTAAAGGAATTAGCCTGAGAATTATATATGCCCACAAGCAGCACTCCAAAACACTGGCTATTTCACCTAGAAAATGTTTTTTAAAAGCCCCAGACTCTTATTATTACATTAGCATCACAAGTCAGCAGTTTCTAAAATGTTGTTTAGCCACGATGTTTCTTCTTACAGAAAGCTTACGATGTATAAGAACGATGATGACAGAGACCAAGCTGACCAGCCTCACCACCTGGTCCCATGTTGCCAACACCTGCAGGATTCCTCGGAGTCTTCTGAATACCTCATGAGCTGACCCAGAAATCAAATTACTTACAAAAACATCTTTTTGCAAACTTCTAACAGGATAACGAGAAGGGTGATGAACAAGGTATTTTTCTACGATTATTTACACTCCTCTTCTGGACAAGGGATGAGAGTGTGCGATCGTAACCGAGGCACTGACTGCGGACCGTGGTCAGCAGAAAGCCCGTAAAAGCTGTGACTTGTCTGACATGCTCTGCTCAAGTCACGACAGCATCAGTCAGCTGCAATCTCGTCCTGCCTGTCCCTATGGCGGGCAGCACAGCCAGTAAGCGGCAGAGTGTCCCAGACATGCAATGTGCTTCCACGCATCAACTCTGAAGGCAAAGTGAGCAGAGCAGAGCTGATAAGATCCCGCACCACGACCGGTGACCTCAAGCACCAGAGAGCTCGCTTACGCCACGAGGAGTTCACCTTCATTCCTTTCTGGTTAAGCAACAGGAGAAGCTTATTCCAAGCCAAAGCATGGGAGTGCAAGAATCTACACAGCTACAGTGTGATTCAACTGCACGCTGCAGGCCCACATCTACCTTTTGGGATGAGAGGACTGTTGTAGGTGGCAGAGAAAGGAACAGTTATAAAGGTGACATGGGGACCAGAGAAAAGGTGTGCTGCATGCATTCCTGACGATATCACAAATCTCCTCCATCTTTTAAACACTGAAACATGTCACAAAAAAGTGAATGTGGCTCTCCATCCCTTTCGAATCAGCACCGCCAGGCCTAGGCTGACGTCCCCGTGAGGTCACTGAGGTGCGTGCGTCTTCCTCGACCTGGTACAAAAAGCTGTTGGGAGCGGAGCTGTCAGTCCTGCCCCTGTGCCCTCGGTCCACAGGACTCAGGCGCGCCGGGTCACCAACCTGGAGCAGAGGGACTGCCACCCTCCGCAGAGAGCCCGCTCCGGCCGTCGTCTCCTCCGTGCGGCCCTCGCCCGTGGCAGTGTATGGTAGTCACCTTCGTCATTCTCACAGCCTTCCTCAGACATCATGAGCGGCATTTCATCCAAACGGGCATACTCATCTTCCAGCAGGGACCTGGGCAAAGGAGCAGAGGGTAACGTGTGAAGACGCAGCAAAAGCTTTTTTTTCGATGATGGCAGTAAACTTTAACCAAAGACTCTGACTAACCCGTGGAAATTAAAAATGTAAACGAGATTTATCTACAAAGGTGACCGCCACCGTGCTGTGCCATTTAAACGTGCACTCAAAAATCATGGGGAAACTTCGATAGCAATGGTCTGACGTGGTTAAACACACGAATAAGTACCATATCAACACCAAAAATAATGAAGTAGTAAGACAAGACCTTTTGGTGATAATAAGTATGTTAGAAGATGCAGGGACTTGTTTCACACCTCTTTTTTAACACCTTACCCCACCAAACAAAATGCTACTCAGTGTAGCCTCTCCACACGATCTCTACAAACAACTCCAGTCCTGTCCACACCATCATGCAACTGCCCTCCAGCAAGCAACAAACATGTTCGATGCCTTAGGCAAAACATTATATGACCTGTGAACAGGCATAAAGCAGAATTAATATCTCCTCCTAATTCCTTTTTTTTTATTCTCTGTATAACACCACTTCTTTAAAAACAGTCAACTAGAAACTGAATATTTATACAAAATGCAATTAAAATTCAAAATACCACTTAAATATAATACAGTATGCAAAATGAGATTTTTAGTCTTTTTCATTAAGTTCTTTCAGGGACTGCTACATTTTAGCAAAAGTCATAATCTTATCAACTTTAAAGCCGGGAAAGCAGTACAATGAGTCTGAAAGATAATGAACATGAGCAACCTCATGTTTAGTAACCTCGACTTGAGAAATGCAGCCTTTGAACTGGCAAGCAATTTATTCCATTTCCAAAGCAATTTTCCTATTGTACTGAAGATTTTACCTCAGTATTTAAAAACAATAAGATGATGAATAATGGATTTTTTCCGAGACAGGCTAAGCAGAAAATCTTAAGTGTCTTTGTTGCCTGGTGTCATACACACTTAATTGGTTTGTCACTCAAGAAAAATCAACGTTTCCAGCAATTAAGTATAATTCTGGAAACATATTTTTAAAACGAGTAAAAACAATGTGAACAAAGACGACAGAACGGATGATACCAAACCCAAGAGTACTGCCATATGAGAAATGAAGACAGCCGTCTTAACTGCTGGTTTAAAGAAAATTAGGAATTTTCAACAAAACACTCAAGTTCTAGAAGGTGCATAATTTACATGTATCCAAGTAAAAGTAGATCAATATAATAACTGGCTTAAACTCACATTTTATCTTAGCATCTAACGGCCTTATTGATTCCATTTTGATGGGAACATTTCTGAGACATTAACTGATATTAAAGGGAGTAAAACATTTAAAATATGTCTAATGCTTACACCTTCTTCAAGATAAACATTTCCCCCTTTGCCTGCATGTTAATAAAGTACAAAAGTGCTATAAAAAAATGTGTTTCCTTCATCGCATAGGCTCCCAAGGTGAACGGCCACTGACGAGTCCTTAACAACAGCAAAAGCACACGAAGGGCCACAGACCCTGGGACTCGCGTCCACACGGCAGAAGCAGCCAGAGAAGAACACGCCGGACCCGAAGCTGAGGCGAGGGCAGCGCCGGTGACCCGCCACCCCCGAGCTGAGGGCCCCCGCGCGGGAACTGTGCACGCAGTAACCTCAGAGCCACTCACTCCTTTTCTAAGATGTTCTATAAGAAACCTAGAAACCAATTTCTTGACATAGTAAATTATAGAAACACTATACATAAGTTGAGACAAACTTTTAAACTAGAGTTAACGGTAAAATATTTAATGCCATGTCAAGGCCAATCCAAAAGTTCAAAGGTAAGTAGGCCAGGCAGCACGGGACAGTTGACTAACAGTCGTATCCCAATCAGCAGCTCTACCCCACTCGGTCAGCTGCAGAAACAGAGCAAGACAGCTCTGCTCCCGCAGGCCTGCACGACGCCCGCCACCTGAGGGGACTACAGGTCCCCTTGAAAGGTAATTCCACAGACCTTAAGAAAGTCCCTGAGTCCAAGAAGTCCTGGGCCTGGGCGCTTTGATAAACGCTGCCTTAAGAGTCGGTATGTAGTCTAGAAAGGCTTTTCAACTATAAGCCATCACAGCAAAGAAAAAGTTTCATCTTCACAACCAATAAAATATTTTTAGATAGTTATCAGTTAGAAAAATTTTTAAGAGTTAAAGAAAATTGTGTATAGACAATCTGAATAAGAAAACTAGCATTAAAAAAATTTGTCTTGCCTCTAGCAAGAAATACGTTAGAGATAATCAGACAACAGCCATCTGTTCCCAGCATGAGTCTCTTTAAACACTAAAGTTAACTATTATAAGACTGCAAATACCTCTAGGCAGGGCCAAAAGCCACACTGTGAGGAAGCAAGAAAAAAGTTCTAACAGACACCGATACACGAGATAATGTCCAGTGTCATTCTTCTATCAAACGTGGAAGATAATCTGAATGACGCAGGCACCATTTAAAAGACAAATAAAAAACATCAAATTAACAAATACTTAACTTTTACTCACATATTCATCACACAAGAAGAGAAACTGATCTTGCGTGAGTGTACAGAAAATGGCCTTAACAAGTAGTTGCATTCCTAGGGAACTATTAAAAACTATTTGTGATAGATAGCATTTCACTTACCTAATAACATATTAAAAAAAAAAAACAGGAAGATCGTCATCCTTTATAATAAAGAAAGCAGTGTAATATTGATTTTTTTTTACATTAAATCATTCAAAACACATCTAATTCTTTCCCTGGAAATCTTCATAAAATAAAAACCCAATGATAAAAATTTTTAGGTAAGTTGTAACAATTTACCAACATTATGTTTTAAATATATCGTGTCCTAAACTGGTACGATTCTAATGAAACAAAATCATTTCACTTCAAGGAAAACCCAAGAGCCTTGAAAATATGTTATTGCAAATCCTTGTACGTAAGGAGCACAAATGATTTTCAAGAGGCTCAAAATTCACACAGCGAAGCCCATGTCAAGGCCGGTTTTCTCACAACCGGTTAGCTTCCAACTGCCAATGCAGAGGAAAGGGCCTCGTGATATAAACTTGTTTTTGAAAACATAAGACTATTCTAACTTCTAGTTTTACTTTTTAGTTGTATTCTAATATTTAGCATAATAAATACTTTTCCAATAGAAAAACTAAAAAAAGTCATAATTTTTTATAAAGCTAACTCAGTTTCAAAGTATGAAATTTGTGATTTATTACACATTAACTCAAAAGTACACTTAAAAATGGTTGGTTTTGCTATGTGCATTTTACCACAATAAAAGAAAACCAGAGAGGGGGCGGGGCGGGCAGTGGGCACAGCCCAGGGCACGAGGCTCCCTTCCCACGAGATGCCGCGTGGTCTCTGTGCAGACACTAGACGACGACCTTTACGCTCCGAATGGGAGACTCGCACAGTCTGTGAACTGTGTCAGGAAAGCTGTGAATGAATGGATGAAGGAACGAATGAGACTTCAAAACAAACAGAGGAGAGAAAACGAACAAAGGCAACCCGCCCCGTCCTTCTAGCTTCAGGCCAAGACCCAGCAGACGTCCCGACCCCCACTAAACACAACCACCACCCTGGAGGTGACATGTGGAAAGGTGGAGAGAACGGGGGAGGCCAGGGGGACCTCTGGCTCCAGGTGTCACCCCACAGGGCGGCTCCATGTCCTGCTTCTGTCTACGTACCCTGCACTGCGTGCTAGAGTCAGCGGGCAGAGAAGCCACGGGCACAACCCAAGAACAGCCTGGTCCCTCCTGCCGAGGCCCAGGAGGGGCGACCTAACAGGAAGGGGACTTTCAGGTGGCAACTGCCCTTCCCCTAACAAGACAGGACTGAGCACGGCCCCACACAGGGCAGCAGACATGGGGGCAGCCTAGATGCCAATGCGCCCAGCTGTAGGGTGATGCCCCCACTGCCCTGAATGTGTTAGGGAAGGCCCAGGTGGGGCATGGGTGCAGGGACTTCGCCCCTGTAGCACTGCAGGGCTCACAGGGGTCTCAGACCTCTTCCCAACCCACAGAAGAGGCAGGCCTGGCCACTCAACCACTGTCAGAAGAGGCCACACGAGAAACAGGAAGCCTGACCACCACCCTGAGGTGACAGCCCTGCTACGCCATGTCCAAGGTCACAGGGTCCACGAAGCAGACACTCCTCCCTTTCCTAAACACAATGGTGTCAGCAGAGCCCAGCGGGGATCCTCAAACCCCACCTCCGCCCAGCGGTAGTGGAGCACCTCCCAGGTGTCAGAGGAGCTGTGTGGGGAATCTGGCCTGTCACCCATCTGGCAGTCACAAGGTGGCGTCACCCGCATCCCTCCCAAAGTGGTGTCAGAGGAGGCCCAATAAAACAGAAGACTGAAATAAGGTCCAGCGCCTCACGGCATAACACCCAAACTGTCCAGGACACAATCAAAAATCACTCATTATATCAAAAACCAGGAAAATCTCAACTCAACTGAGAAAAGTGAATCAACAAGTAACAATATCAAAATGATGCATCTGTTAAAATTATCCAACAAGGATATTAAAACATCCACTATAAAAGTGTTTCAATGGACAATTATGAACATGCTTGAAGCAAATGAAAGTCGCAACAAAGAAACAGCTAATATGAAGAAGAATCAATCAGAAATTTTGAAACTAAAAAATATAGTAATAGATTTAAAAATTTAATGGGTAGGCTCACCAGCAGAATGGAGAAGACAGAGGAAAATTCAATGAACTTGAAGACAGAACAACAGAAATTGCCCAATCTGAACAGAAAATGGACTTAAATGAGCAGCAACTCAGGACCATATGGGACTAAAGATCTCACAAGGTGTCGCTAGAGGGTAAGAGATGAAAGAGGGTGGGGCTCAAACAGCTTCCAACGTGACAAAAGACATCACTTTACACAGTCGGCGCACCACTCAAGGACGGACGTGTTCTGAGGAATCCATCACCAGGCTATTCCGTTGTGCCAGCGTCACAGAGGCACGTACACGAACCTAGATGGCAGAGCCAACCACACACCTAGGCACATGGTATAGCCTACTGCCCTGCAGGAGAGGGAAAGTCAATCCCCCTCTGCCCCTCTGGGTTCTTGGCTGAGACCTGCTGTAATAAAAGACAGTAATTAACAGGAGAGAAGCAAATGAAAGTTTAGTAACACCCCCCTCCTGTGTGAATGTCTCCCCAGGAAAGCTGAGTGACTCGCCAGAGATGGCTCAAGCCAGGCCCTTAACTACCAGCTTCGGCTAAAGACGGAAGATGCTGGGTGGGTGCGGTCAGCTACGGGGGACTCCCAGGGAGAGCACGTGACAAAGGCAGACCTGTTCTAAAGGGGACTCAAGTCCCGTCTTCCTCACAGACAAGAGTTTCTAAAGACGGATCACGGCCCTCTTCCTAAAGCAGCAGCAGACACCCTTACACATGGCAGTTTCTCTCACGAATGTCAATAGGTGTCCTTTACCAAGGCTAGCTACTGGTTTTCAGAGCTTCGCCCATGTCTGCTGTCTCTTAAAATTAACCAGCCTAAAATCACCCTCATGCCTAGGAAACATGTTTTGGGGTGACAAATCCTGTTCTCCTATGGCTCTTGGGCTACACATCTGTACAGCATGTTACTGTGCTGGGTACTGCATGCAGCTGTGACATAGTGGCACACGTTTGTGCAGCCACTGAGATTCAATGCTGAGACGTCTAGGACATCACTCGGCACCAGGGATTTTTCAGCTCCACTGCGATCACGTGGAGCCGTCGCCCTTCACGTGGTCTGCCACCGACTGAAACACTGCTCTGCGGCACGTCGCCGTAGATGCAGTACCCTAAGTAAACCCTGACAGAATGAACTCAAAGAAAGCATGTCAAGACCCATAACAATCAAATACTGAAAACTAAAGACAAAGAAGAAAGCTTGAAAGTAGTGAGAAATGACATCTTCCTTAGGAGGAAGAAACATGCACTTGACAACAGGTTGCTCATCAGCAAGCACTGAGGCCAGAAAGTGACACAAACTTTTTCAAGTGCTGAAATAAACTGTCAGCCCGAAGGCATGTATCTGCTGAAATTACCCTTCAGCGACGACGGGAAAATGAGACGTTCTAGGATGAGGAAAAATAAAGAAAATTTGTTTCCAGCAGATCTAACTTAAATAGAATAGCTAAGAACTTATTAGAACAGAAATAATAAAATATGGAATTATGGGACATCTGGAAATAAGGACAGAAATAGGAAAACTATGGGTCAATACAACAGGCTTTCCTTCTCTTTTTTATAAATTATGTTTAAGAGATAAAGCATAAATTATAATACTGTCTGATATTTGGTTCTAAATGTAAGGAAAATATTTATATACTTTTATGTATGTAAAATATGTATGTGATTTTACGAGAAATTACATTATCTATAGCGAAAATTAAAGGATGTAAAAAGGTAAGGATTCTACCCTTTACTCAAACTGATGAAATATTGACACCACTATATTGTGATGAGTTATGTATGTATAATACCTAGACATACGATTAAATAATATCTATACGAAAAAATATACTGAAAAACGCCATAGATAAATCAAAATGGAATTTAAAAAAATGTTCGAGCAATCCACAAGGCGGCAGGGGAAAAAATAAATTAAAAAACACACAGAAAAAAAAAATAAAATGGCAGGCATAACCCTTAACTTATTAATCATTACACTAAACGTAAATGCTCTAAATACATCAATCATAAGACAGAGATTAGCAGAGTAGATAAAAAATATAAACCAACCATATGCCACTCACTTCAAATATAAGTAGGTTAAAAGTGAAAGGATGGAAAATTATATGTCAGGCAAACAATCAAAAGAAAGCAGGAATGATTATAATAAAGTCAGAAAAAGTAAACTTCAGAACAAAAAATTTACTAGACAGGCAAGGAAATAATATAATGATAAAAATGTCAGTCCATTACAAACACAAAGCAATCCCAAATATGTAAGCACCAAAAAAAACAGACCTGAAAAACATATGATGCAAAAATTGACAAAAGGAGAAATAGACAAATCCACAATTACAATTAGAGATTTCAACAACCCACTCTCAACAACTGATAGATCAACTAGACAGCAAACCAGCCAGATGGAACTCAGCACCATTAGCTAACAGGATCTGATCAACATTTCAGAACATTTTGCCCAACAACAGCACAATACACTTTCTTTTCAAGGGTCTTGGAATTCTTACCTATGCAGACCACATCCTCAGGCACAAAACAAACTGTATGAAATTAAAATAAGTGAAATCAAATAAAAGATGTTACGTGACCAAAAAGGAATCCCACTAGAAAAGATATAAATAGGTCCCACATGTTCCTTACATAATTGACAGAATGTCCAGGATACAATTGAAAACCATCAGTCATACTAAGAAAGAGGATATTCACAATGTGAATCAGAAAAGACAATCAACTGACACCAAAATTAAAATTAACTCAGATACTGAAATTGTGTTGCAAATATTTTAAGCAGAAAACAAAAATGCTTCACCAATCAATTACAAATTCTCTCGAAACAAATAGAAATTTTAAACTGAAAAATACAATGGTAAAAATAAAACATCACTGGGTGGAATCATAGTAGATTGATGATGGCAAAGGACAGAATTAAGGAACTTAAGAACAAATCAATAGAATTTACACAATCTGAACAATGCAAAAAAAAAAGAGACAAAAAAAAAAAAAAGAGCCTAAGGGAATTAGGTGACACTAACAAAGATGCAACTTTTTGTCCTGGAAGAAGAGGAGAGAGTAGAAAGGAAAGAGTGCTTGAAGAAATAACAGCTAAAAACTCCCTAAATTTGGTAAAACAAAAACCAACAGATTAGAGAAGCTTAAAGAATACCAAACAACACAAACCTGAAGAAATCCTCACCAAAATAAATCATAATTAAACTTCTGAAAACTAAAGACAAAGAAAAAACCTGAAAGCTGACATGTTACCTATAGAACACCAATCCAAATGACAGCAGACTTCTAATCAAAAACCAAGAAGGCTGGAAGAAAGTGAAAAGAGTTTTCAAGAGCTAAGACAAGAACTGTCAACCAGGAATTCAACATCCAATAAATCTATCCTTCTGGAATGAAAGTGAAATAAAGACATTCTAAGATAAAAGAAACAAAAAAAAGAGAATCCTGGAACAACAGAAAGGAAAGAAGAATAACAGCAAAAATGTGGGTACATACAGTAGACTATCCTTATCAGCATGCATTTTACAAATTACGTTCAATGATTTAAACAAAGTATAACACCATCTGATGCTCAGAAATAATTTAAAGAGTGAGCGAAGAATGAGGGTAAACAGACTGAAATGGAAGTGAGGTTTCCACACTTTAATCCACATGATAAAATACTGATACCGATATACCATGGTCAGTCACATGTATATTGCAATACCCAGAGCAAATACTGCAAAAACCATGCAAAGACCTCTAAACTCAAAAATACTAGAGATATCAAAAAAAAAAAAATTCAAGTAACCCAAAGGAAGACAAAATGAGAAACAGAGGAATGAGGGGGGAAAAAAAACCCCAGAAAACATAACAAAACAGTGCACTTACGCCCTCATGTATCAATAATTACCTTAAATGTAAATGGCTTAAACAGCGCAATCAAAACACAGAGATGAGGGAGTGCCTAATGGAAAAACACTACTTAACAAAATACTCACTTCATTGGACAATAAAATTCAATGACACAGACTGAAAGTTAACACAAAAAGCAGGAGTGGCTACATTCATATCAAATAGACTTCAAGCAAAGAAAATTACCAGAAACAAAGAGGAACTTCAGAGCATCCTAAATGTGTGCCCACCAAACAGAGCCTTAAATAAATGCAGAAAGTGACCGACGCAAACTGTTGAGGAAACGCACAGTGCACAGGGAGGGTATCTCCAGACCATGGTCTCCTCAACCAGCCGCTTGGTCACTGCTAGTGCATTCCTCGCCCAGGCTGCAACAGGCCGGCAGGAGAAACGGAACTTCTGCAGAACCCATGTCATCGAACACTAAACACGGGCTTCTGGAACCCTCGACGACTCCGGAAGAAACAGTATTATCCCCCATTAACGGCCGAAGAAATTAGGGCTCGGTTTCAACAAGTCACCCAAGGCCAAACAGCCCGTGAGCGGACCCGGACTCGCCCCGCCCTCCAGCTCGGCGCCGCGGACCGCGCGGGGCTCATGCCTGTCAACCGCAGCGCACCGCACCCTCCTAACGCCCCGTCCCGAAGCCGCTGCACAGGAAACCCGCCTTTCCCTGCTGTGCGTTTTCATTGCTTCCACGATTCCTCGGGAAGAAAATTTCGATAACTACTAAAAGCGCTATTTCCCCTTTTTCTAAGTTTCTGTTTCTAATTACTCTACCATTTATAAAATGCAGTATTCTCTTTGGTGAGAACGAAGTTAAATGCTAAAGCCAACTAGGAAATGGGACTTTCGTTTTAAATCAAAGGTCTGCATTTTCATTCTCCCACTGAACTGTGGTCCCAGTAAACAATTTATCCTGTCTGAATCGCCGCTTCCAATTCCTAAAAGCAAAAATTCTTCTTAAAAAAATACTTTGTAAATGCATGTTTAAAAGGTGTCTTCACTTGCTCTTCACACTTATGAAACTCAGTGATTTTCCAGAAGGTCCGCATTCTTAACTGAGAGCAGGCCGCACCCGCCCTGTCCACCGCGCACGCAGGAACACCACGTTTCGGACACTGGTCGTCCTGGCGGGACGTCTCGTGCACCGCACGTGCGAGCTGCACCCCTGGGTACAGTCTCCTCTCCCAGTGAGCACAGGGGGTAGAGCTGGGGGCGCATCCCCGCCTGACCTTGACGCTGCACCCCAAAGCCTTTCTCAGAGGGCTCACGCTCTGCGGGCCCGCCACCGAGCGATGGGGCCGACCCCCACCTGGGTGGATCCTACCTGGGCCGACCTCCACCTGGGCGGACCCCAACCTGAGCCGACTCCTATCTGAGCGGATCCCAAATGGGCCGACCCCCATCTGGGCGGGCTCCACCTGGGCGGATCCAACCTGGGCGGACCGCCACCTGAGCCGACCCCCACCTGGACGGATCCTACCTGGGCCAATCCCCACCTGGGCAGACCCCGACCTGAGCCGCCCCCCACCTGGACGGATCCTACCTGGGCGGACCCCCACCTGGGGGACCCCACCTGGGCCGATCCCCACTAGGCAGATCCCGCCCGGGCCGGCCCCACCTGGGCGGGCGGAGCGGGCCGTCGTTACCTGCTAGGCCGCTCGGCCCCGGGCCCGCGCCCCGCCGCGCTGTAGTAGGCGCGCGTTTGCGGCTGGCCGCGCTGCGCACCGGGCGCAGCGGGATCTGGTCCGCCATGTTCCGGCCGCCGCCGGCTGCCTCACCCCGCTGCCCTCGCTTCACCGCCTCTCCCCGCCCTCTGCCCTCAGCGTCAACCCGTCAGTCGGCCGAGGCGCCGCCCGCGCGCCCTCCCCCGCGGCCCGCGCGTCGCGGCCTAATGGCGACTCGCGCGTCGCGGCCCGATGACGACACCGCGCGGCACGCGCGCACGCTGGAGGCGGAGTCGGCCTTGGCTCCGCCCCGCGCGCCGGGCGCTGGACCGCGGGAGCGCGAGCGCGCAGTCGCCGCTGCGCTGGGCGGCGCGCGCCTGCTGTGGAGGGCTTCCCCGGGGATGGCTGGGGCGCCTGCGGGGCCCATCGTGACGCGCCCTGCCCGCGGCGCCCCCCCGCACGGACAGAGCCCGCTCCGTGCTCCGTGCCGTCGCCCGAGCCAGGCGCGCTGTCACGGCGAGGGTCCGGGGACATCCCGGACCGGGCCTGCTGTCACGGTGAGGGTCCGGGTCATCGCGGGCGGGCGGGCGCGGCAGGCTGCTGGGGGAGGTGGCTGCAACCCTCAGAGTGCCCGGGTGCCGCCCTCGTGTTCGTTTGTGAGGACAGCCGCCCTTCCGCTCCCCGCCGGCCCCGGCCCCCGTCCCCGACCCTGTGCCGTGTGACCCGTGTAGTGCCGCGGAGCTGCTGCACAGACGCACTGCTTTCACTTTTTACCTTCGTGTCAGGGGCCTGTCACCTTCCTCCCCCGGGCCTCTGACCCTCGTCCCGTCTCCCGAGAGCCCACCCAGGGACCGAGCCCCCCTCCGCCCTGCCGCCCTGTCTTGTCCCCCTGTCCTCACCCCGACCTCATGGAGAAGCAAGCTAGATCCAACACTGTATTACGTCGTCCTCGCGCCTCCGTGCTTTGGAGTTCTGGTATTTTATTCCTACTTTCTCGTTCGTCGTCTACATGCAAATATGCTCAGCTTTCTCCTGTACTCAAAATTCTCCCGTGTTTCACTATTTCCTAAGATTCCTTTATTCCCATGAATTGCCTCCAGAGAGTGCTCTAACAGTCAAGTCTCCAGAGAGTTCTGAACTTTGATGTCATGGAGTTAAAGGTGGTTAGTAATTTATAGCTCAGGAATTCCGTCTGAACTCAAGATATTTTAAATTTGAGGTTTTCTTCATGGGCAAATACGTGGTCGGATTTCTAAACTATAAATATACATATATATTTATGTAGGTTTTATATTCCAAGATTATGTCAGTGCTATCCGCCAGTCACCCTACCACCCATAGCTGGGCGTTTTCGTAATGTGCCATGGGAATTTGGAAAGCGGCGTTGTCTGTTTTGAGACACTGCCTGCCATTCGCTCACATCTCCTGAGGACGCTCACTCTAAAAGAGCCCCGCCACCAGCAGGGAACAATGTCCTCAAACTGCTCACTTGACCCCTTCAACCAACTAAGACTGTCAGAAGTACCTGAAGCCCTAGGCACTGTCAGCAACAGGGTTTTGGTGGTTGGTGGGATCGGTTGCTTGGCTTGTCCTATGCCAGGTAGGACAGCCCAGCCAAGCCCCCTGCAGTCTCTCACACCATCACCTGCTTCCAGACCCGGAGATGAGGCAAAGAAGAGGCTGTGTAGCGTTTCATGTCGTAGAAGAGTGCAGGCCCACCCGAAACACAGACTGCACTTAGTTCAGTGAGTTTATTCATTAAAAGTCCCCCTTGGTGAAATTACATGTTAACTTGAAGATTTTTGCCAGTAGAGATACAAATAATTTCTGTCCAGTAAGAAAATATAACCCTAAGGAGATAGTTGATTGTCCTTTAGGATGTTAACCAGTTTGGTATATAACCCTGCAATCTGACCCTAATGTTCCTCCATGAAATTGCCTGTGTAACCCCAAGCCCTGAAGTACAATCCAAACCAGCCCTTACTTATCATGTCTTACTTCATGACCTTTCCTCTCATTTAGTGAGTTGAATACAATTTTTGGCACTTGTTCATTATCTGCATGAGAACTTTTCTGCCTCTTCAAAAATTATACTTTGGCAAAAGACCAATCCTCAAACATTAAAGAACTTCATGTATTTTAAAAATGGATGACAGCAAGTATCAAATCATTGTGGGACTTAAATGCCTTTGGATACATTTGAAAGAGTGATGTCACAGTTCTCTTTTTAAATGTAAATACTATGCCCCCAAAATGCATCGTTCATATCTATTTACATTTATAATGAAAACTTTTAGCTGTCAATATAAAATGTGTGAAGGGATACCTACTTTCCAAAATTCTTTTAGAGGGTCAATGAGCAGAAAAATTTGCAGACTGTTGAAATGTGTGGTTAAAAAAAACTATCATACAAGATAAGTCTTGTAAAAGGCAATCTTTAAATGCATTTTAAAGGCCAATTTCAGCCTTCGTCATTTCTCACCAATGCTTTCTTTGTTTTGTTTCTTTGTTTTGTTTGCATATGTCACAGCAAATGGGGATGGAAGATGTGAAGATGTTAAACAAAAGTTATCTTTATTCCTAACCCTCTCATCCACAGACTGGAACTCAGAATATCTCAGCATGGAACAAAATAACAGGATTTCCAACATCATGTTTTACTCTTTGAATAGAAGTATATTTCAAAGGGGAATGATTAAATACCCTCCAGATTTTTAATAAAGGAGAAAAATGTAACTGAAATAGAATAAGGTTTTTATTTCAATTGACCACACAATGCTCACATCAATTATAGCAAGTTCATAATTTAAAAAACAAAATTTTGGGTCGAAATTTATCCTACCTTCTCGTTTTCTGAAAAAATTTAAGTCAACCACAAAATTTTGCATGCGAGCGTGCGTACATGAGGTAGTGAGTAGGTGTGGGTACACATGGCATCTGTGACACATGCAACTTCAGCCATGCCTGAGAAAGCCCGAGAACTTGCGAAGGGTTTCCTGCGGCTTAGCTCAGGCGGAAGTGCACTTAGATGGATGTATTTAGAGGATTCAACGTGTCCTCAAGCCATTCCTTCAATTACTGCTCCATAACGTACCATAGATGTCGGGCTCTCTCACCCTCGCCGACTAGTTGGTCACCATCCCGAGTTTCAGTGTCCTTTTGTGAAACTGATGGCCACGAAGAGTAAATGAAGAGATGTGCTGTGGACACCCACCAGGCCGAGCCTGCCAGGCAGGTACCTAGGTGCTTGCCACTGTGGGCCCCCACCCCCAGCCCGCACGACCACCCTGCTGGAGCCTGCCCTTCCTCCCAGCCCATCTGTCCCTGGCCCATGCCCACCCCCTCACCCCCTGCCACAGTCACGATCCCTGCACCATCCCAACACCATCCCAACCTGTGCTGCCGCCTGTGCCCAAGGCAGGCTTTTGGGATGCCTCCTGGAACTCCTTCTGGCCCAATGGCACCATCTCCCAGCTTCGTGCTGCAGGCTGCTGCTGCCTTGCCACAGCCAGCCCGCCAGGAACACTGCCCTCTGGACAAGGCAGTGGGAGCCGCTAGGAGCTGCGCCACATCTGACAAACCCTTTCTGCCGGGCATCTGGCCACTGGTTTGAACGCACGGCCCAGCCCAGCACCCTGTCCACAGGCTTCCCTACCCGGCAGCGTCTCTAGGCCGGTTGGTGGCCCTCTCCTCTCCCGGCTGTTTCCTATTTGCTGCCTGGACTTGTCATCAGTGTTGAACTCCTGGAGTCCCGTGGAGGGACGACCACCGCTTGGCTCTGTTGACAAAATGCTGTGGGAACGGACAGCCCTCCCTGTCCACTATATGCTGCTGAGTCCACAGTATACCGACAACTTATGTCCCCCTCAGAATCCCAAGGTCTCCTGCATTTCCTAGCCATTACCGTGTGAAAAGCCGTGTACCTCTCTTTCGCCACCCGGGGTACGGGGTGCGGGAGCCCCTCGCCTCACCCTTCCCAGCTCAGTCTCAGGGGCGGTGCACCTCAGGCTCACAAGCACTGCTGTCGCCAGTCCTTGAAAACACACCTCTGACTTCAGCGGGGACAAACGGGCCTACATCCGATGTCCCTACCTGGGCATCTGTAGGTCCCGCTCACTCATAACTGCCTCCTCTTGCACCCAGACGCACTGAGTATGCAGGAGGGGAGAAGCAGCCATTATCCACAGTAACTTCATCAGGTATAGGGAGCTGCGTCTTAGGCACCAGTGCTTGTCCTTGACCGTGGCCCCATCTGCTCTGTGCACAGCGGTGTCCCCTTCTTCCTGGGAAGGATGAGTGCAATTATTCTGTATTTGCTGCTGATATTCTTTCCTCAGATAAATTACTTTATCTGAGGAAACTGTCAGTTTCCATGAAAACTTTACATTGCGAAATCTTAACTTACGGAGACCAAGAGGCCTGGCTGTCCTTAAACCGCGGACATGGGACTGTGGCCCTGATTACACGCGCCCATGACTGCTTTCTAGAAGAAAAGCCAGGACTTCTGGGGCCCGTTCTCTTGCAGGCCGTGTAGACGTGCTGCATGTCTCCGCCGGGCCGCCACCATGCGTGGTGGCAAGGACGCTGGCACACCTGGCTCCGCATCCAGGCGGCACAAGCAAGGACGCGACAGGAAGGAGGCCACTTCTAAACGTTACTTTCAGAATGTTTAGGACTTCATTGTAACAAGCTTCGTGAAACGTGTGACTGGTATGACAAATCTGCCTCTGAAAGCCTCACACTCTCCACGAGAAAGCAGCATAAAATTTAAGGAAAGACCCCAAAGAGCACTCGTTAGTGTTTTTCTTTTTCTTTTCCTTCTAAAGGAAAACTTCCTTCCATCATGAGAATAATATGTTTGTTTGGGGCAGAATGATGAGGTGCTTGAGAGCTTAGAACATGAGTGCTCACCCCCTGGATGGGGGTGATGTAAAGCAAGGGTCCCAACCCCCGAGCCATGGACCAGTCCTGGTCCGTGGCCTGTCCGGAGCGGGCCACACAGCAGGAGGTGAGCGGTGGGCAAGCGAAGCTTCATCTGTGTTTGCAGCCACTCCCAGCGCCAGCATCACCGCCTCAGCCTGCCTCAGATCATCAGGTGCTAGGTTCTCATAGGAGCCCCGGTCCCTGGAACCAGAAAGGTTGGGGCCCGCTGATAGAAAAGATGTTTAAAGAGCAAGAAAACGGAGATGTCAAGGCTGGGGGTGGCAGGAAGTCCCACAGAGAAAGGCGGTCTGTTGGTACCTGTCACAGAACAGCTCGGGTGGGAGGCCGCGTGACACTGCACAAAGCCCTGGATAAGAACGCTGCTCGACATGTGTCCTCGGACGTTTCTGAGCCCTTCAGAACGAGAGAGAGACACCGACGCACACACTGCAGACGTGCTGCAGCGCCGCGGCCCCCAGCCACCGCAGACCCCCGCTGCTCTGCTACCTAGAGTTCCGCGGGCCTGGTTGGCACCACAACAACTCGGGTTCAACAGACTTCGAGCCATTTTCAGTGATGTGGTATAAATCACTTCTTTAAACAAAACTTTTCCAAATTGGATGAGTGACAAGTTGGTGCACTACCCATAAACTGATTTAAAGACAGAATCTCAGTGTAAGTGACCGAGGGAACATGTTATCAAGGGCAGTAACCATTGCAATAATATGATAATTTCCCATGTGGACGATAAATTTATTATATGTAAAACTTCCTTCATGAGAAATCTCCGATTTTAATTCCTACTGTGAGAATAGAAGATATATTCAATAATTAGTGATAATTGTTGCATTGGTTGATACATTAGAGAAATTCGAAAGGCCTAGAAAAGTAAAAAGATAACCAAAATGTATACAAAATAAAGATTTCTAATTAAAATGAACAGCAAACAAAAACTGTAAGCTCGTCAGGAAACATGACTGACCTTTCTTCTAAGACTGGTTAGACTTTCTTGCACTTAGAACCCTGTGTAATAGGAGGTGGAATGTCTTTGACGTGACACAGCACACCCTGTGTTGGTCCGTCCTTCAAGGGGTCCGGGGTCCCTGTGTGGGGGAAGCAATGCATTAAATGTGTGCACACATGTGTGCGTGTATGTGTGCACGTGGGCATGTGGCATATGTGTGCACGCGGGTGCGTGGGTGCATTGTGTGCACGTGTGCATGTGTGCGTGCATGTGTGCGCACACACATACTGTAAACGAAGATGTGTGCCGGCTGTTAGAAAATGTGCACTTAGGGTGTGCCAAGCAATGCTTGCCTGCTGCAGTCTGCGGAGGCGGCTGACCTCACAATAGCTCCACGGACAGACGAGTGAGATGGTGACCCCGGCACCACCGCGTGGTCACGTGGGCACTGAGCACAGGCGGCCGGCGCGCGTCCTCACACGGGCACTGGAACGCCGGGGTGCAGCAGGGACAGGGCCTTCTCCCACACCCCCATTTAGACACCGTGACGGCTTCCGACGGGGCGTCTTTCCCACCGCTTCTCATTAGGAAGAGCACTTGAAGTTGCAGTATAAAAAGGTTCTCGCTCTGGGTCTATAGCTGTTAAAATTACAATGGAAAATCGTCTTTCACAGACCACGTGACGTGCGATTCCATTTATGCAGAGCAAGCGGCGCTGGCAAAGGCGTGGAGCCAGCGGCAGGCGTGGGCCGGGGTCGGGTCGCCGCGCGCACCCGCGGGGCCAGGGTCGGGTCGCCCGCGCGCCCGCGGGGCCAGGGTCGGGTCGCCCGCGCGCACCCGCATCTTTCTGGGGAGGAGGAAACCTTCGCTAATGCGACTGGGAGGCAGCCGCGCGTTAGGTCACTGGATCGCACGCTGCGGAGGAGTGAGTTCTTTGGTGTGTAATCTCCACCTCAGCGAAGGCGGGAAGCAAGCGCCCCTTCTGCTGAGCATCTGTGGGCCCCCCTTCCCCCCGGCCTCCTCTGATGTCATCATTTACTTTAGCAGCCAGCCGGCCAGGGGAGCGTTTGGTCCAGTCTCTGTGATGGGTTGTTTGTTTACAGCGGAGCAAGTTTCCGGGCAAAATTAAATGTTTGAATTAATTGTGTGCAAAACGCATGGATGCATTGACGTGTCCTTCATGTCAGATGCAAACATGTTCACTGGCTTTCATATTTTAAAACTAAAACGATTGGTGTACTGCATTTAGATATTTCACGGCAGAAAATGTGACGTTGACTCATTCCAGATGCCGCCTGATTCTACGATGTTCATCTGACAGGAAAACGCAAAGCTACAATCCCATTACTACGTGTCCAACAGCTCCTCCCGCCATTGTGTCACTTTCTGATGGCTGTGCGGGGAGCCGACTCCCGCATGGCAGGCTGGCTGTGCTCGGGGACGAGGCCAGAGCGCCGGCATCCCAGGCCCTGGGCCTCAGTGACACGGGCTGGCTGTCTGGGGGCCCCAGGCCTTGCTTGGGCTGGCTGTCTGGGGGCCCCAGGCCTTGCTT
Organism: Eonycteris spelaea; assembly: GCA_003508835.1. Taxonomy (NCBI): domain Eukaryota; kingdom Metazoa; phylum Chordata; class Mammalia; order Chiroptera; family Pteropodidae; genus Eonycteris; species Eonycteris spelaea. Next base: position 10,433,556 of record PUFA01000056.1, on the reverse strand, counting down.
GGGCTGAAGTCACGTGACGGCCCCACCTTGTGTCCCTGGCCTGTAGCCCTTAGAATTTAAAAGCCAGACTCAAAAGACTGACTTTTAACTGAACACAGAGAGTTTCATGCCCCAGGGCTGGTTCCAGCCCTCGTCCCCTGTGCCTGCCTGGTCCCTGCTCCTGGGACCAGCAGCCACTTCCCCCTATTCCCCCCTTACCCCCCAGGCTCCCCTGCCTCCCCCCTGTGCCCCCAACTCTGCACCCGCCAGGGAGGGCCATAGACAGGCCCTTGGGAGAGACTTTTATGAACTATTTTACATTATAAACACCGATCTAAGCGGTAGGTTCACAGGCTGAGTCCACGCTTCAGACTGTGTCAGGGCCTGAGTGTGGGGTCGCGGGCTGACTCTGAGGGGCTGTGGTGCCGCTGATGGCGCAGGGAGAATCCTCGGCCACCTGGGCTCCACGCCTGCCACCTTCGCCTTCTTTCACCTGCCCTCCCGCAACCTCCTCTGTCCCCAGCTCCGCCTGAAACCCAGAGTGCTCGGCCCCTCCCATCCCAGCCTCTGCTGGAGTCGAGACCCAAGGCCCCTTTCAAACGCCACCTCCCTCACGAATATCCTGTGCTGCAGGCTGACTGTGTGTCCCCCTCGACCGCATGCTGAGACCTGGCCCTCGAGGCGACATGCCTGGAGGTGGCGTGGGGGTGGCTAGGTTGTGAGTGCAGCCCCCCTGGGGTTGGTGCCCTCTCAAAGGGCACGAGAGCCTGTGCCGCGTCCTCCCCCCCCCCCCCCCCCCCCCCCCCGTGAGACGCAGCGAGAAGGCGGCATCTGTGAAGCAGGAGGCCAGCGCTCCCCGGACAGGGACCTGCCCTGGCCTCGGCCCTCCAGCCCCAGAACGCCGTGACGCCCCGGTGTGGCCTGCACTGCCGGGGACGCCTTGCGGGGTCCTCCCAACTGGACCTCCTTCTGCTCTGAGCTCCATGGGCCCTGGGCGGCTGCCCCGACCTGAGCAAATTCGTACTCTGCTCGCTGTGCCCTGTTTCCCTCGGTTTTCGCTGGTGAGAACCAGGTCTCACTTACCTTAAACATCCGGAAAATGCTTGCTGCATTACTCCGTGAAACTTCCGTCTCCCTCCGTCTGCTGCTCCGGCACCGATGCTGGCACAGAGCAGAATCACGCTGGGCTCCTCGCGTCCAGCGTGGTCGGCTCCACACGTTTATTGTTTACTCGAATGCCAGCTTTTGTCCTGTTAATTTTCTGTATTAGTTCTGGATATCTTTCCTGTATTAGAGTCAGAGCATTTCTGATTTTATTTTAATAGAATAAGCCAAATGCTTAAATTCTTCTCCTCGGGGATTTTCGGAAAGTTGTCTTCATGAGCCTTAGAATTCGCCTCCCGGGGCCCAGCTCCGTGTGAGGGCAGCGACTGATGCCCTCCCTGCCCTACGACCGACAGCGGCAGAGTCTGAAAGAGGAACACTTTGCAGTGAAGACACGTCCAGTGTTCAGCCACTCTTGACAGCAGGACTTACGTCCAACAAAAGCCCCAGGGCGTTCTCCATTGTGTGCCCCATTAGGGAACCACTGGTGGGTGCTGCCTGCGGGGAGGACACCCCAAGCTGCCCCCACACTAGAAGACGCCCCAGCAACCTCTGCCTTCCCACGAACTTTGTTTTGTGAAAGCACACCCTACCAGATGTTTATCATTATTAACACATCCATTACTTTTTATTAATCACTCTTCCTTCTGCAAATATTTGGCAAAAAATTTTGACTATCAAGTTCAACACCCAACCGAGAGCATGAGGAACTTGCTCTCAGAGGTGTTTGAAGGTGTGGTGATGCCTCCATTAAATTTTAGATGTAAACATAGCCAGAGTGTAGGAGTCGTGCCCTGGAGCAGGTGCCTGGGGTTAAGCTCCCCCCAACCCACCCCTGACTCCTCCCCCTCCTCCCCTCCCCCAGACCTAAAGTCCTGAGCAAGCTTTCGACTCAGTATCAGTTTCCTTGCCCAAAGAATGGGTGTCATAACAGCACCGACCTCAGAAGGCGTGGGAGTCGGGTAAGGGAACCGGGCTGCTGGCGTGGCATGGCGCCTGGCACGGTGGCTCGGGGGGCAACCCAGGGACCGTCACGACACGTCCACGCGGCCTTCCTGCCACCTCTCCTCTAAGCCCTCATCTTCATTTCTTTGGCTCAGATATTCGAAGGCTAAGAATCGTGCCACACCTCAGGACTGCCTTAGATGAGACAGATGGCAAGTCAGGGCCCTGTGACCATAGCAACGCCCGCTCCCATGAGGGTCCCCTGGGAGCCTCCCCCCACTCCGCCCCCTTCTGAAAAGTTGCTAACACACTTTGTGACTACTCTGTGACTTAGGGTTCACTTGCGCTTTGGCACAGCGGGAAGGAGGGAAGCAGAGTTCCCTCAAAAATAATAAAATCAAAATGCAAAATCCTCACTAAAGAATATTAATACTCATGAATTAAGAAGAACAAAAGGAGAAATTGCCTGGAATAAATTCAGATCGCCCTTTGATTCTGTCCACTGAGTCGTGTAAAGGACTGCTCCATTAAACGGGGTGGGGGCCAGAGCAGAGGGCGCGGCTCCCGGTGGGGACACTCCCTCACCCGCTCAGCTTGTCCCCCACCACCCCCACCAGCCCCAGCGGGGTGCTCGCCCGTTCCCAGCCCAAACCGATGGCTTTGGGACATGGACCGGCACCCACATCATCTCTCGGTGTATTAAAAAAGCACAAGATCACATGTCAACAACTCTTTCCTTCTCAAGAGAAAAAAACAAGTGGAAAAAACACAAAAAACTCCAGGCCCCAAGAAAGTCACATTAAAAGCTTTTGTAGCAAGAGCCCATACTGTTTCAGCCTATTTCTCACGTAATTAAAGACAGGACGCGTCCATCACAACATGCTTGCGAGGACCGACTCGAACACCTGTGGACAGAACCACGACCGTCAAATGTATTTACAGAAGCTGAGAAAACACCTCTGGACACAGCTGTGGTTTCCTCGTCCTATCCGAACACGCTCAAGGAAGCCGATGAGACCGCCGTGCTCTCTCCTGCTGGCCACCCCCGTGGGAACCACACAAGCATGTTAACTGCCGTGGTCGTCAGCTCCTCACGGAGCCCACACGCGACCATGACCTTCACGGTGCCCGGGGGGATCTTGGGGATCCCTGACGCCTGTGCCTCAAAAGATCCCACAGCAACGATTAGCATCGAACGGCCGGGTAGCAGCCCCCGCTTTCAAAGCCAGAGTCGCTACGTTCCCACTGAGACCTCCCCGGGCCGTGTGCATGTGGGCTCAGACATAACGACGTGTGCGCACTGAAAAGGACCGTGCGGAAACACGTAACCGTGTCCGCAAGCGACAGCCACCACGGCGGGATTTGAGGTGACTCTCTTTTTCTGTTCATTTACATGTGTTTCGCATTCTACAATGAGCAGGCATGACAGAAAATCAGAAGAAAAAAACTTTTAACATAAAATTTAATTGAGGGAAAATTCACTTTTTAAATTTCACACTTAAGAGTAAAATTTAAAATGCAGAAACTCGCGAGAAAACACAGTAAATGTAAAGGCCCCTTTTCTAAGGCCACATGCTGAGGTGGCCAGGAGGGGCCTCACCAGGGAGGAGGGCCACCCGAATCGGTGGCACATGGCCACCCGGAAGTGACGGCATGTCACCCCCCTGGTGTGGGGCACAGTGCAGAGGCCCGTGCTCACGGAGATGGAATTCTCTGAGGCAGATGGTGACCTGTGTCCAACCTGTGGCCACAGGAGGTTCGGGGCCAGTGACAAACCCTGGCGTCATCCTTGTCCATTCGTCCTGTCCCTCCCTGGCTACGTGCACACAGGTAAGTGCAGATCTTAAACAAGCAGCAGGGGGGCCAGGGGTTGGCAACCGTGACCAGCTGGACTGACCGGAAGAGGGTCGGGCTCTCCTCGTGATGTCAACAGACACCCAGGTACAAACATGGCATCCATACCCATGAAAAGGCATCCTTCCGTGTGGCAGTTTGGGCACCTAGTGACATGTGCACATGGAGCTGGAACGAGCCATGGAAAGGTGACTTAGTCGCCCTTATGTCCACAAAGCCACCATGGCCTGGTGGTGGCAGAGGAAGTCATCAAATTCTCACTCGCCTCATTTTATTATTCTTTAATGTTTTCTATAAGCAAGCAAGCTGAGGTGTGAACTGAGGTGGGCGCTGGTCACTGTCACTTATCTGGCAAGCGTCTGCACAAGGCCCTGGGGACCAGGAGTGGCAGGCCCTCTTTTTGCTGCAGAATTAGCTCGCACGTCACACGTTTGTTCCCCAGGCCAGTGAGGTCACAGAGAGAGCAGGCAGAGTCGCAGAGGCCACACTCACAGCCTCCAGGCTCTTCTGCATATGACGTCCAGGGCCTGGCTGTCCCCAGCCAGAGGCTGAGGGGCGGCGCGTCTGCATGTGCCCCAGCCCCGCATCCGGTTCTGTGTTTGGGCATCTTCTCACACCCCAGCTGCCCTTTCAGCCCTTTACACGCTCCAACAGAGCTTCCTAACAAGGCCCACTTTTCCCCTTTTTAGTCAGTCACTTTTATGTTGTTTGGAAAAATCTGCTCTTAGCCCATAAAGGCATTTTATTCTATGTACCTTTCTAGAACCTTTTTCAGTTTACCTTTTCCATTGGATCTACAGTTCACCTGGGCCGATGTTTTTCTTGGTATTATTGCAGAAAAGTTGCAAAAAATCAGACCGATGAGAAACCAAGCAGCACTCGGAGGGTTGGAGAACTCAGTTTTATCATGCGGTCCCAGAGGAGCTAGTGCTCTGAAGATCTGGGTCTTCCATTGTAACAATCCTTACTTAGAACTAATTGGGCATGAGCTGATTGGCTAATTTGTTACAAATTGGTGGGCGTCACTATGGTTGCCGGTAGTTACATTATGTTACAAAGGGTCGGAGTTGCTATGGGTTACCAGCAGTTACAAAGTGTTACAAAGCACACCAGTTGCTAGGGGCACAAACAGTTACATTTGTTGCTTAGAAAGAACAAGCAAAGGGAAGGTGAGTCTTTAGTCAATTCCAAGTACAGCGCATGCCTCAAGGTATCCACAGAAGCAGAGCAGAAAGCCGACTCTCCTTTTGAGTGAAAATTCCTCTTCAGCAGGGGCTAGTGCAGAAGCCGTTTTGAGTTTCCCCACGTGGCCATACGAATGAGCCAGCTTTGGCCACAAGGTGGGCGTCCTCAGTGGCGTGCGTGAGCCTGGCTCTCCATCCTGGTCCCTCGGTCTGCGTGCTGAGCCTGCACTGTCTTGGTCAGTCGAGCTCTGTCACTCTCCCGGACGGTCAGCAAGGCTCCAGCCCCATCATCCAGGGCGGTCCTGGCTGCTCCTGACCGCGCTCCCACGTGAGGTGCAGGCTCTGCTCCCAGCTTGGGTGAGATACCTGCCAGACCCGCAGGCCGCGTCGAGGGCAGCAGCATCTGCAGCCCACAGACACGTGGCATCCGTCCACTCCCCGAGGCCTTCACTCTGAACCCCGGGGTGTTTTGGACTCGAGGACGGTAGCTCAGTGCCAACGGCAGGCACTGCACTCACCGCCAGGAGCCTCTCGGGGCGCGTTGGTCGTAGGTGTCTGTGGTCACATGGGTCTTCACGCCAGAGGACATGTACACGGATGCACACGTATGCAAACGTAGGTGTGTGCACATGAACAGCCTATAAATCTCTTCACTTCCGTTCAGGTCAGCTGCACCACGAAATAAACCGCAGGCCCACCTCTGGTTCCAAGCCTCCCATCGCTTAGCGATGGGGGGCTGGAGGCCTGCTTTGGGGAGCCCGCCTTGTGCCGCTGGGTCCCGCGGTGGCAGGGACACCGCGCCCGGCCCCCAAGTTGGCCCCCCACGTTTGGCGGCCCATCTGCGCACTTGTAGGCACAGGATCGCAGCGGTGGGGCTTCAAGTGGCTCCCAGGTCCACACCCGCCAGGCAGACGCCGAGTCCGGGATTTCACGGCGTTTCCCACTGAACAATGCTCATTTCACATAAAGAAGGAAGCAGCATCATTTGCAGAGCACCCCCAATGGGAAGCTTGGCAATTTAATTAAAAGCAGCTCTTGAGGCCCTAAGTATTTTATATTTCATAGTGACAGTTCTGGAAGCCACTGCCTCGCGCCGGGGGACAGGCAGGCGGCTGGCTCGTCCTCGGTGGAACTCACTGAGCGGCTCTGGCGCATCCGACTGCAGCGACAGCCCCCGGAGCGGCGAGGGGAGACGGCACTGTGGCCAGGGACCTTCAGGCGCGAGTTTCCTGTCAGCACGCCGGCCACACCCGGCTCTCGGTGTGAGTCCTACCTGGCAGCCGAGCTTGCTCCCGGCGTCCCCACCCCCACATCAGCCTGGCTGGCTTCTGTCTTTGGTGACACAGGGAGTATTTCCAAGCTAACAGCCCTCCATCGCCTCATCCAAGTCCCTCGCTGGTGAACAACTAGAGGGTGTTTGTTTAGGCCATTCTGAGTTACACCCAGCTCGACCCAGCGACCACGTTCTGACGTGTGTCTCCAGTGACGTCAGGGTATGGGGGCTTTTCTAGATTCCCGAAAGCCTCTGGGCCTTTATCCACCACCTGGCCTACCTGTGTGTCAGCCTGGACGCCGTCAGAGCCTGGCTGAGGGCTTAACCCGTCTGGCGGCCGAGGGCCCCCTGGGGCCCTAGAGAGGAAGAGGGCGTCGGCTTGGGCTTCGGGGTCTAATGCCAGCGTGGGGCTGTGCCCTGCTGTCCTCTCCGGGACCTGTTAGATTGCTGTCACAGGACTCTGCCACTTGGGGACGGACATGCATGGCCAACTCATGCGCACTGGGACGTCACGCAGCAGACACTGTCCCAACCGCCAGCCCCACAGCCTGCGACATCGGGGCACGCATTGATGGTGTTCACCCTCGTTGTCCAAGGAAAACCCGTGCGTATCCACGCGTCCGACAGGAAAGCCACAGGTCAACATGAGCGCTGCGGCGTGGTCACTCTGGGTGGAAGGCTGTCGGGAGGCGTGGGAGGGCCCGGACGCCCCAGCCACGCCCGCGCGGCCACATCGGGTGACCCGGCAGCTCTCTGAAGGGCGACTCGCCGGGTCCTGCTGCGCCGCTCAGCAGTTCCGCGCCGCAGACGTGCGTGACCGCGCGGGCCGATTCGTGCTTGCGGGGACTCCCGGCGGCTCGCTGGGACCTTCGCCCACCGGCGGGGGAAGCCAGGGCGAAGTGCTGACAGCATCTGGGAACTCATCACCCATGCTTCACGGTGTGTGCTCCCTGCCCCCCCCCCCGGCGTCCCCGTGCAGCCAGAGCCGCCGAGCGCACAGCAGCCGGCCCTGCATCGTGGGGCGCAGCAGCCCCCATGGCATGCAGCCTTTGTCCCTGGACGGCTCGGCCCAGACGTGCGTGGCTCCCACGTGCGTGGCTCCCTGCCCGGGTGTGCCCGTCTGGCAGGCGGCTGCTGACTCACACTGCGCTGACCCCTGGCCCTGGGAAGAGGTATCGAAGCTGTGACTTGAGGGTCGCCCCAGCCCCCACCAGGCCTTCCAGGGCACCCTGGATCAATCCTTGAGCCAGAGCCATGAGTGACAGTGACACCAAGATCTGGGGTCCCCCAAATCGACATGCGAATGAGGGAAACCGGAGCGTTTGCCACACAGCACGTGACGAGCCCGCAGTGGCTTTGCAGGCTCTGCGGCCTGGCTGTCCCCCGCCCATGGGATTCAGAACCGCCCGACCTGAGACCACACCTCAGGTGGCGGCAGCATCGGTGCCAGTGGGGTGTCTACCATCGCCATCTGAGAAACAGCCTGGTGGCTGTGACAAGGGTGGCCCGTCCTCTGCAGAGCAGTGACGTGGGCCCCTCGCCATGTAACCGGATCCCACACCTCAGAACTCAGAGTGGGCCTCAGGACAGCCACACGGCGATACGCCCGGCCGCTCGGCCGCCTGTGCACTCGCCCCTCGTCCCTCGCAAAGGTGTCACGCCCGGGATGTGCTTGTGCCCTTGGTGACCCCCAGAGCACCCGGCAGAGGGATGTGTGGCTCCGGGCTTTTGGTGTGCCTGGCCCAGAGGTTTCTCCCGTTTCTGCGTCCTGGATCATGACAACTACATGTGCACCCATGTGCCTGGGCCGGAGCTCACATCCCGCTGCTCCCCGGCCTCCCCGGACCGGCCGCCTTGCTGAGGGCTTCAGAGGATGCGGATGGAGCTGGGTATCAGGGACTGGAGACCCTGGGCATCTGATTGGCCCACCTTCCCTGCACACTTAGCACATGGGTGTCCATGGGGCCTCACCTGGAAGTTGCTTAAAATGTACATGTTTAATCATAGACATTGGTTCCTATCAGAAAAATCGTTAGCTAATGAACTACTTAGTCATTTAGTCTGGTGGGGCCTGTGCTTGGGCGTGGCCATGATGAGAGAGCCCCAGGCTGCGTGAAACTGTGCGCCAAAGGGGCGCCTTCGCCTGTCACGCCTGCCCTGCCTCTTACAGCAGCAAATGAGGGTGAGGCCACAGCTCCCTCTGTGGGTGGTGGGTGACCGGGCTGCAGTGGCAGGAGTGGTGGCAGCCAGGACAGGGAGCAGCCAGGCCGGCGACAGCTCGGCCCACGTGCACCGCGAATGTGGCTGACGAGCCAGGTGGGCCCTCTCAGGGCCTATGGTCACCATAACTTGCCAAGGGACACAGGCAGAAATGTTTCTTAGTCATGGGCATGAGAGTGACAAAAATGTTTTCCAGCAGTGACAGTCCCGGAATGCTCCCTGCTTCACTCAGCTGCCCCCCCCCCCCCCGCTCCCTGCTTCACTCAGCTGCCCCCCCCCCACCGCGTCCCGGGCCCACGTCCCGCTCTGCAGTGGCCCCCGGTGGCCACTTTGGCTGGGTGGCGGGGCCGGGGCCGTTTGCTGCGGGATGGACAGTCACACATTTCACCCTTACAAAGAGTGTTTGAGTTCTGCTCTCATTTCTAGAAACTACAACGTGCTCCAATGCCGCCATTGTGCGAATGTTTGCAAAACTCATTGTGTATCTTCCCCGGCAACCGATGGTGCCCATTCTGCCAAAGACAAAGAGTTTTCGCTGTGGGGCGAGATTCGCAGTGCCGAGGGGAAGCAAGCCTCGGGTGGAAAACCCCCTTCACAAAGGCAGTCAGCACGGACATCCTTTCACGATTCACCACAAGCTGGCGTTTCTCCGGGATCCTCCGAAATACAAAAAGTTTGTATTTGCTCAGACACTTGTCTAGTTTGGGGCCAGCCTGGTATGGTCAAGGTGATTAATCAGTTTTGTATCTCTCTTTGAGTTTTCCGTGTGTAATTCCTCGGTCACAGAATTATGCCGCCTCCCTTTGCATGTCCAGAAAGACATAGTTTGTTAGGGTGGAGTGCCCGTTAGTACCACATGCAGCCTGCCCCAGTTAGGAAGTTAGGGTTCTGATGGTTTGTAACTGCTTAAAGCTTAAAACAGTCTGGTAGGACAGAAGCACTGTAACCTCCTTCTCTCATTCCAGCTTTCGTGACATCTGCGATTTACTGCCGCATCTCGCGGCAGCCCTGCCTGCCCTCCCGTTTTGTCGGCACGCCACGAGACCTTCTCAGTTTCCTGTGTGATTCACAAATCATCTTCCAAAACCTCAGGAACAAACCATGGTGCCTTAACAGCGCCTCACCTTAGAAGTGGCTGCGTTTCATCGTCCTATAACCCAGCACCTTCTGATCTTTCCCACGCATACTGACAACCCCAAAGCAACGTCACTAAAACCGTCCACCTTTATACGGCACGCATCCAGGGAACAGTTCCCCCTACTAAAATCTCCTTAGGTTTATTCCCATGGATTTAAATTCGAATAGGAATTACTCATTGTCACACCTAATAAATCTCCTGCCTGAGGCACTGCAAAAAATCTCAGTCCAGAAACAATTCCCATCGGAAGGGATATGCATCTTCCTTTAGAAGCCACCCCCAACACACCCCCCCCAAATGTAGAAAGAATAGTATGCAATTAAGGGACGTAGAAACGGTGAAACTAGTAACGATGAGATAAGCAGCCTTGTGAACATTGGACCAAAAGCTCAAACAAGGCCACAAAATGGGCCTGTCACATCTGCGCGGTGCTCGCTGCCCGGTGCTCACATCCACGGGAGTGTCACCAGGAGCCTGTGCAGCAGGTGCTGCGACCATGCCCGTCCCGCAGGTGAGGGGACTGAGCACGAAGGTTGAAGGTCGGCTCAGTGCCTGCGATCACACTCGGAAACTGGAGCCCCACTTAAGACCAGCAGATTTCTGCCTTTCCAGCCTCAGCCTATAATCTTACTGAGTAGCCCAATGCCTTGAAGGAAGAAAAGAGGGAGGGAAGGCAGGAAGGAGGGAGGGAAGGAAGCAGAAAGGGACGGAAGGGAGGAGCCCACAGCACATAAAAAATTAGATGCAAAGGCCTAGAATTCATGTTTTTTTTTTTAAGGACTGAGTCCTGTGATGGTTACAAAGTATCTAAATTTGGGTTAAAAAAGCAGGTGCTCTAAACACACTGTCAACTGCAATAAGAACACAGGATGATGACAATGGAAACGCGGTAAATGATGGAAACACACCATCTACTTGGGCTGTTTATTCATTCCAGGACAGATACAGCTCGTCAAATTTCTGAGTTTCTAATTTAGAAAACCTTAAATAGGGAGAGAACTGTTTGGACAAGGCTGGCTAACAGTTTGCAAAAACTCATTAGTCCTGTAAAATGTCAATTTATCCCTCAAATTCGCAAGGCTTCCAGCGCATTTACCAATAACGCCCCTTTCCTTCCGAGTTATCCTCACCTCCGTGTCACTGAGCCGGGCACAGAGACGTGACTGCAGGAAAAGCATGGCACCCTTGCCGAGGATCACGACCGAAACACAAACGGGTGCAGGAGACATCGAGGTTCTCTGCTGGACTGGCTTACCTCTGGGTTCCCCAGTGCATGGATCCCGAGTCTGTGGGGCACTGTCCCCATGCCTGCCACGCTCAGGCAGCAAGTCCCAGGGCTGCTGGGAAACCCACCCGGGGTTGCTCCTGCACGGCTCTGCGCCCTGCCTGGCCTCCCTCTGGCCCTCTGACAAGGCTGCGGGACGCCAACCCGTGGCTGCTCCGCCCGCCCTGGCTGATGGCTCCCTCAGCAGGGGTGGGCCGTGGGGACCGGAGTGAGCTGCCCCAGGAAGAGCCAGGCGAGGGCGCCCGCACAGAGGGGGCTTCTCGGGGAGGGCTACTATTCTGGGGACTCCTTACGAAGCCCAGTGAGGTGCTACCGAGCCCCACTGCACCAACCCTGAATTTAAGATTCAGTTAAGATTCAGAGACCACGAGTCACAAATGACAAGTGCCAGCGATGGAGGTCAAACTTAGGTCCCACGCTCTGCAAGAATCAGTGAGGTCACCGACCTGCCTGTTCACGGGGCTGAGATGGTGGGCCTCCAGCTGAGCAGAGGTAGCCTAGAGGGTTCCACCAGCCAGACGTGAGTGAGAGCTGGCAGGGCTGTTGGCCTTGGGGTGGACTGTCTGCAGGTGGGCTGTCATTCATATGCACCGATTCTTCACCTCTTCCAGCTGGGGCTGGCAAGCGACACAGTGCTGTCCAAGAAAGTGCAGAAACCTGCTGGGCAGGGTTTCTGGAGAAGCTTTTGCTTCTCTGAGAGAGGTGGAGCACTAACCTCGGGCCTCATGCCTGCTGCTCTTCTGAGTGGAGCATGAGTGCAATGTCTGGGGCCGCAGCAGCCACCTCGTGGTCACGAAGCAGCAGCAGGAAGATAAACCAACACAGTGACAGCTCTGGCAGCATCGACAGGCAACCAAATCGCCCAGCAACCACCTGACTCTGGCCTTGGCTTGTGCCAGACGGAAGCCCCAGCTAAGCTACTGGATGGGGTTTCTGTTATCGCGAGGACGGGCCGGGGGAAACCCGGGTCGTGTGGCCGACGTGCTCCTCCCATGTCACAGCAGCAGTTCTGTCCTCAAAGCACCCGCAGCTTTGCCCTTGGCTCAGCATGGTCCCAATGCCAGCAGCATCCACATCCCCTGGGACCCTGGTAGCTCGCAGAGCCCAGGTCCCACCCCGGACCCGGGGGACCAGACCTGCATTTCAACAAGATCTCTAGGCGGTCTGGATGTTAGTTTCCAAAAGCACTGACAGCGGCCTCCCCCCTGAGATGCTGATTCACCTGGCCCGGAGGCAGCCTGGCTGTTTGCAAGTGACAGTCTCTGCGGGCGGTTCTGGTGGGCAGCCAGGTGCATCACCTGGGAACCCGGTAGAAATGCAAAATCTGGACACCTCCCACCTCCTCCCCCCCCCCCCCCGCTCCGGGGCCTCGTGCATCAAGTCCTCTGGGTGGGCCGGGAATCTGTGGTTTATGCAGCCCCAGGGACTCTGAAGCGTGCCATGAACCCAGAGCCTGCTGGGGCTAACACAGCACCCAGCAAAAGAGGGGGACCAGGCCGTGGAGGGCGGAGGGCAGGGGCGCCGTTGTGGCCGCATGGGGCGGGGTCCAGACAGATGCCTCCTGAGGGCAGGTCCTGACTCTCACGCACCCTCTGCCAACCACAAGCGCAGGGCACAGTATCGCCTGTCATCTTCTCATCCACCCACCACCGTCCACCTACCTATCCAGGCAGCCATCATATCCTCCGTCCACCGTGATCTATCCACCCGCCACCTACCCCCTACGCGTACCTGCCATTTACCATCTGTCCACCTGCCATCTGTCTATTATTCACATCTGTCCATCCATCACCACCTATTGGATGAAGTCGGGAACGTTAAGGAAGGGTTTAACAGACGCTTCTGCTCACCCGTGTCACCCTTAATGTTCCTGTTCAGCCCCCACTTTTAGGTTAATTCTGTTCAGTGACCCGAGCCGACAGGCTGGTGAGAGACTGTCCAGGCACAGGTCCCTTCCCGGGAGCTGTTACAGGGTTTCCGCCTGGAGAGGGACCATCTCGGCCGTCGCCGGTGGGCCGGGCCCGCCCATCGGTGACATGGCTGGCCCTGTGGCGTGAGCAGAGATCTGAGAGCAATGCGATTCGCAGTGGGACAGTGAGGCACGACCGGCGATGTGGGGCACGGTGCTGACTGCAGGCTCACGAAACACCCGAGGAGCCCCCTGCCGCGGGCACGTGGGTGGGTGGAGCCGGCAGCGCGGGGACGTGCGGCGGCCTCCCCCGAATCCGTCCGCGGAGGTGCGCCCCATGTGACCACGCTGCCGCCCTGCCCGGCCCCCCTCTCGTGTCCCATCCTCCTCAGACCTCAGTCTGGACTCCGCCGTGCCTGCCGCCTCCTCCCCGCCCCCAAGAACACGCCACTGCAGCGGGGACCCCTCCGAGCCAACGCTCTCAGCAGCGGTATCGGGGCAGAAGCCTGGGGCCGGAGACAGTAAACAGCTTTGAGGGAGGCGCCAACGTGACACGCCACCAGGACGAGCCTGCGGGCGACGGGCCTTCCTGACCCCGGGACCCTCCCTCCCCGGCCCCCGCCTGGAGAGTCGCCCTCTGGGGCCCCTGCGCCCCGCACCCGGCCAGGACAGGGCTGCAAGGCCTGCGCTGCGGTCCTGTGGCAACAGCAGGTTCCGCCCACGGGCACCATCCCGCCGCCCCCTTCCCGCGGAGGGCCGGCCAGCGGCACGCGGTGGCTGCCGGGCCAGCTGACCGTGGCGCGTCCCTCAGGCGGATGGTGGGCTGAGGCTCCCCGTGCCCGGAGCTGCCCACCCGTGGTCCCCTCCTGTCCTGAGTTCCTGAGTCCAGTGCAATCGACAGCTTTGTCTTCTCTGCCAGCCACGCTGCGGGGAGGGCTGTGGGCACCCCGAATGCCCACACCGGTCCAGTCTCTGGCACCACATGGGGTGGGCCGGTGGCCGCAGGAGCTTGCCCTCGGCTCTGCCTAGCTCCAGTGGCACAGGCAGGTCCTGTCCACATGCAATTGCACGCGCACACGCAGAGCGTGGAAGGGTCACCAGTGGCCGGGCTGGTGGGGTTCCCTGGGAAGGAACCACCACAGCCGGACAGCATGGGCCCCACCTCAGGGTCACCCCGCGCCTGGCAGCCAGGCCCCAGGAGGTGACAGCCAACCAGCAGGGGGCCCTGAGCTAGGACGCCCATCCTTGCCTACCCCTGGGGGAGCCCAGGCATCCGAGGGCCAGACAGCTCGTCCCTCACCACATGTCCCCGTTAGTGGGGACTGGCGTCTCGTGTGCTGAGGGGGCGGGCGCTGCCATCAGCTCCAGGTTCTAAAGGAAACGGAACCCAGCTTAAAGGTCACGGGTCGCAGGGGCGCAGGGCCAGCACCCAGAAGCGGGGCGGGCAGGGCGGTGAGGGCCCTGCGCGCTGTGCGGTGGCTGCTGTCCCCCACAGCCTGTCCTCACAGAGGCAGGGGGGGGAGGGGGCAGGCGTGCCAGAGCCAGCCGGGCACCCGCAAGGTGAAGAAACGCAGCGTGGGTCACCGCGGGAGCCGCGCGCAGTGATGAAACCGCCCAGTTGCCCTGAGCACGAGGCTGTGGCCCTGCCGAGGCTGGTCACCGCTGAGGCTTGCACGTGCCTGCACACACGGGCACACGTATACACGTGCAGGGCACGTGAGGGGCACACGGCACACGCAGGGCACACGCACACACGCTCAGGGCACATGTGGGCACGTGGCACACACAGGGCACACACTCGGGGCGCACACACGCACACATGGGGCACATACACACGTGCACATACATGCAGAGCACACACAGGGCACACAGATGCACACGCGAGGCACACGCAGGGCTCACGCAGCAGCGCACGCCGTGCAGTGCCCGTGCCCTCAGCACGCGCCGGGGCCGGAGGCGGCTGCTCCACGTGCGAACGCCCCTCGGCTCTGTTTCCCGTCCAGCGCCGTGAGGAGAACGCGATGTGTCTTTGTCAGGCTTCGAGGCCAGACCCGGCCTCCGTTTCTTCGAAGACCGCCGGCTGGGCGTTTCCCGAGCTGAGCACATGGCTCAGGCGGGGGAGGCAAAGAATTTGGGGCTCAGAGCTTGGCCCCCTGGGACGGTCCTTGCCGGCACACGCGCCAGGCAAGAGGCGGGGACGCAGACGCGACGGGAGAGGCGGGGCCCCGCGGCAGGGGGCCCGCGGGAGCGAGGGGCAGAGGCGCGCCGCCTGCCGTGACAGGCACGGAGGTGGGACGCGCGTCGGGCGCTCCTGGGAAGAGCTACGATGACGCTCACTGCCCTGCCGGGGACTCGTGGTGACAGCGGCTGGCGCGCCCTGAGGCGCCGCGCAGCACTGTCCTGTGTCTCCACCGCCTCGGCTCCGCCTTCTCACCCCGCGTCGTGTCTGCAGGCGGCGTCCGCGGCCGAACTCGCCCGCGACACAGCCTCGGCGGCCCCTTCCCGTGTGGGCCACAGCCCGGCCACGGACGCCTGTCCCGTGGCCCCAGCGCCCCCTTCTCGGCAGCCTCCAGGGCACTGGCCAGCCTGCGCCTCTGCTGTTCCCGAAGCTCAGCAGGAAGGTGAAACCAAACGCCCCCAGGAGGCCAGAGTAAAAGGTGAAACGCCCAGAAGAGAAAACGTGACGCGATGGTCAGGCTGCTGGCTCCGCACCCACACGGCCCTCCCCCCCCCCCCCCCCCCCCCCCCCGAGACGCTGCAGGACCGGGGGACCCCGAGGAAGACTCGGCAGGTCCGGGCTTACCTGTGAAGGAAAATGGATTTATAATTCAAAATCTAACTTATCTTTAAATTATTCGAATGAGTGAGGAAGTTTCTAGATCATTTCCCATCATTCTTCCTTAAAGCTTTTGCCATCTGAAGTGTGGAAATGTTTTCTTCCACGCCTGCTTGCTCTCCTGCGGCGGTGGCATGTGTGGGCGGGGGTGATGTAGTTCTTCTCGGTAATTTTAGGTCATAACAGGAGCTGTTTTTAAATTGTCCTTGATACAGCAAGTAGAAAAAGTGAAACAGAAATGTTTTGTATCAGACACGTAATCCAGACACCTGCCGGTTATAGAAGAAATGCGACAACTTTTGTGGCTTAGATTTATGACCCTCCTCGTAAAATGTTATTAATATTCAGCTGTCCCTAAGCTGGAAGCAAATGACTCCGCTGAATCCGTGAGTGCCTCACGTACCGGGCATAGAGGGTGAAGGAAATAACTCACACCTCTCTGTGAAAATCCTGGTTTGAAAATATGCGTCACACCAACTTATGAAGTCCCTTGTCACAGCCCCCTCGGAGCTCGTGAAAGCAGGTGTTCATCTCCACACGTCTGAGTCACGGGGAGCAGGGCCGCTGTGTGCACAGCCCCGTGCCCGCTCCGCCTCCTGGCCTCGGCCCCGGGCCCCTGTCCCTGGCTCAGTGACGCGAAGAGCTTGTGACCAAACAGCACGAAGGCGCCCGCCTGTCTGCCGCTTTCCAGTCACTCCCGTGGTCACTCCGGAGCTCGGCGCGATGCTGCTCCCAGTCCCGGGCCGGGGGGCGAGAGGCGGCCCTGCCCGGCGCGTCCGCAGCGAGACCAGGACACGCGGACGCAGTGGCGAGGCAGGGCAGGCAAACCTGCCCGCGGCTCGGGCTGCAGTGCTCACCACGGGGGACGCGGAGGCGCGGCCCGTTTCAGACCGAGGTCTTCTGCGGGGCACGGAGCCGCACCTGTGTGCACTACACGTGTGGCGAAGCGCAAGTGGCTTCGAAAAGACCGTTTTCTGACAGAAAATGCAGCGAGCCTAACGGTCACAGAGCTCGGTTTTGTTTGACCTTAAGTATTCTTGCATTTTAAAAAGCTTCAATAAATTCAGTTATTTTCTTTTTAAAAAATCAAACATTTTCATGGTCCAAAAATGATCCCCCTTTTTTTTTTTTGGTAGCAAAGTCATTTGTAATAGATTTCCACTCTTAGGCCATCATTTGTGTATTTTCTACATAAATACTGCCGATGGGTCTGTCTAGTGAACTCTAGGGAAGAAAAGGCAGGTGTACGTTAGTGGAAGTTCTTTTTAAAAAACCACCAAGTTTTAGAAGTGGGAAGGATTTAACACCAAGCTCTAACCCGTTCTTATGGGGGGCAGGGGGAGGGCCGGAAGGCGGCTGCAGCTTGCAGGCGGCAGCGAGGCCAGCCCGGGCCCCCGAAGCCCGCACCCATGCCCGTCAGCTTGTGTGGACAGCTGACAGGACGGCAGGAAATGCCTCTATGACGGCCTCACTTTAAGTTTCCCCTTCTTAAAGAAGGGTGAAGTTACACTCAGTATTTCTCACTTGAGTGGAAAAGGGGAATTTAATTTTCTTCCCAGTTTTGCACATTTCTTAGATCAGATTTTCATGTAGGTAAAGGTCAGTCAACAAACCTATTGTCACCATGTCAGCCTGTTTTCCATGGAACTCAAGAAAACACAAGGGAATAAACAAATGTCCCCTACCTCAGCCCCACGGTTAGCCAAGAGCGCAGGATTGTAACAGTGAAGATGGAAGGGAGGCCCGAGGTTGGCTGGCACGGGGGGAGGTGACAGGCTGGTCAGAGAATGCTGCGTATGTGGCATCATCACCCCCTGCAAGCACGCACCAGTGGAGGAATGAGGGGTTCAGACAGACGGCCAGAATCAACAGCGATCTGAAGCCAGCTGGGTGGGGACCGTCCACGCGGCTGGGCACAAGCAAGTAGCCGTGACCCGGCCACGCACTGTGACGTGCAGGCAGGAGTCGTGAGGAGGCCGGGCAGGGGTGGGCAGTGCTCCGCCCTGGGGCGGCAGCCCGGATAAAATCCAACAGCGGGGACTTAACAACAATTGCGTTTTAGCCCTTCAGCAATGCTTCTTAATTGGTTTCAAATGTTAATGGTTTCAGCGATGCATTTAGAATAGAAATAAATGTATAAAGTAATATTTAAGGGTCATGGCATTTATGATTATGATGAACGGTCTGAGGAACCCGGGGGGACATCAGAAAGCAGTGACGACCCAGGCTTGGGAGCCGGAAGCCTCTGCCTTTATACCAGACACATTGTTGCAATAAGTATCTCCCTTTTTTCCCTCCATTTTATTTTGTTACTTTAAACGGCTGTAGCAATCTTTGCTATTTTCTTACCATTTAAAAAACTGAATTTACTATGTGGTTTAGTCTTTTTATCCCATATTTCTCTCTAGCTCTGAGACCCCCAGTTTAATCCGGACGGCAGACGCCGTGTGCTGGAAGGCTGGCCTGGGCAGCTAGGGGCGCAGTTAGTGCCTTTATCAGTCCTTTAAAATCTTCCAGTACTTTCCAGGCATAAATCACTGCAGCTTCTATGTATCAGTAGTTACTTAGGAAGAAAAAACGAATTCTGCATGTTGAAAGCCAGGAGCTATTATTCAAAGTTGTAAGTCTTATCGACTGTCACAGTGAGGGGACGCTCTGTGTGTAAAGAGCATCATGGAAACTGAGGGGACAGGTGCTGTCTGAGGGTCCCCGTGGCACTGCCCTTGCCCTTTGTAACTGGGTGCACAGCTACCGCTTTTTCAAGTGGCCTAAAGAGCCGATATTTTCACTTAATGCCCGTGACGGGCAGGCAATTCAGTGTCATCATTCTTGGACACTGCCCGCAGTCTCTAAGATTTATGCACATTTTACTCTACCTTCTTCCACTGCAAACTTAAAAAAAACAAAAGAATCCCAGTTAGGGGGCTGCATTTTTATTTTAGAAAAAAGGTGAAAACTAAAAATTTTAAGACTGAGCGAGATACACTGAGATATTGCTTAATTCCACCGCCCGCGTGGCCACCTCGGAGAACTCGCCCTGCACAGCCCCTGCCGTGAGCCCCACGGCGCCCACGCGGGTCAGCAAGGAACACGACTCTGAGGTGACATCACACCCTGCGTTTTATTCAACTCCGTGTGACAAAAAGAGCAACCGAGGCTAAGACATCCATTTCGACCTGCAGGTGTGTCGAGCCACAGCGCTCACCAGAAGAAACATCGGATCTCAGTAACAACTCCCAGCGGGCCCCGCGCGGCAGAGAAGCAGCGTCTCTGCCACGGGGGGGGGGGGCGGCCTCGTCCTGAACACGGACGGGGGCAGTGACGCCCCGCAGGGGCCAGCGTCCGTACAGGCTTTGCGCTTCTCTTTTGCCTTCTATACGCGTCCTTCCGAGAGAAGGGACAACGCTACATGGTACCAAATACTAACCAAAAAACAAAAATAAAACCCCCACATGGAAAAGGACGCAGGTAAATAACAGCACATTCCACGGCCGAAGCGCGGCGGCGCCGAGCCGCCTCTGCTCTCCTTTCCCCCTCGCCCCGTGAGAAGGGACGCTCGCGCGGGGCGCCCGCCTGGCACCGCGGGAAACCGCGGTCGCGCTGGGTGTTCGCTTCCGACAGGAACGAACAGCTGTCGGCTTCTGAGCGTCCTCGGGGCTGCGTTCAGCGACAGCGGGACGTGCCGCTGCCCCGGCTGCGTGGGAAAGATTGTCCTGCTTCTCTGCTCCACTGAGGAGACACCACCCGGCTCCTGCCGCAGGGTGCGCGCGCCCGCACCGGGCCGGCCCCGGCAGCGTTGGCGACAGCGGCGTCGGGGCCAGGCCCCGGGCTCCGGCACACGGGCTGAGGTAGAACACGTGACCCGCCCTGCAGCTCCGCCCGCCCGCTGCCCACCAGCGCCCGGCCCGCGTCCTCGCCCGGGGCGCGCGCACGCGCGGTCACCGGTCACGGCGCTACTCCGAGTTACCAGACGGCACTGTGCTGTTTTCACCTGCGAAGATAATAAGTAAGTCAGCAACTGGGCTCACGTCCGGGTTACGACGGGTGATGCTGCAGGCGGTGCCCCCCCCCCCCCCGCCTGCCCTGCAGGACGCACAGTGCTCACGGGCACCCAGCTCTGCCGGTGGCCGTGAGGACAGCAAGGGGACCCACGCCACGTCCCCTCGGCTCCCGGCTGGCACCAGCGACGCCCGCCCCAACATCAAGCCGTCAATGTTTCATCAGGTTTTTAAATGGGCTTCGTAGAAAAGTTAAATACATCGTTTTAATGTAAGAGAGCAGGCCCTAGTTTACTGAGGGGGGATGACAAGTCTCCTGGGCTTTTCTGTTTGAGTCGCGAAGGTTTCTCATACTGTCTGCCCTTCAGACAAAACAAGAAACCGTTAGCTCATTTCATTTTCCTTAAAGTACTATCTACAAAATACTTTACAGGTTTTTAAACGTTCAGAGACTAGACAAACCTCCCTAACACCAAATACAGAAAGTGCAAGAGTGTGAATCAGGAGCGTGCAGCCGCGTTATACAAACATTACCTCTTTATTGTACAGCTTTGATACGGGAAATGCTTACTCGCGACTGTCCATGATGCTGCGCGCACTTTACAGTGACGTCCGTCTGTAACTTCTCCCCAGTCGCTACGTTACAGACCACACCAGAGAACAACTGTGCACATAGCAGCTACGAACATTTAAATTAAAAAAGGGGGGGCTTGTTACTGACAGGTGCTTGCACACAAAAAGCATGCTATCTTTCCCAACAGAACTTCACAATTTCGTCTGCATCGAAAGAACCCACTTATTTATAGTGAAACAAATCTTGCTTTTTAAAAAACAAAACAAAACAAAACAAAACATAAAACCACACAGCCAGATGTATCCTGCAGTACAAAAGCTACCTTTACAGTCGGGGCTGTAGTGTGTGTTACCCGCATAATCTTCACGACATAAATACTACAGACGGAGCGGTGCCGGGAGACACAGCCCTCTCGGCGGAGGGCTACGCCACGTCTTCGGGTGAGAGGTCTAAACTCAGAGTTCGAGGTGCTAACTACTTTGAACAAAACCGTCACACGTGTGTCACCGGAACACTGGGGGCCCCTGCCCTCGAGGGTCCGCCCCGAGCCCCCCTGTCCCGCAGGCGGACTCCGCGGCCTCTAACATGGCCTCACACGATCGGGAGGCCGCGGAGTCCCGCAGGGCCGCGAGCTCCCTGCGGCACCGAGGGCTGCAGTGCGTGACGGGCGGCCACAGGGCGAGCGGGCTTCCCCCGGCGGGGGCGGTCTAAGGAGGGCCGGGCTCAGCGGCACGCAGCCTGGCGGTCACGCAGTGTGCCGGGGACAGAGTGGCACACGTGGCTAGTTAATGCCGATCTCCTTGTTGTCCTCGATGAACCTCGTGAATGGCCGGCTGGCCCCCGTATCGGGGCCGGCTTTGTCCAGGCCCAGCGCGGGCGGGCTGCTGCCCGTGCGTGCCCTGTCCATGCCGGCGGTCAGGGAGCCCAGCGGGGGCAGGGCGCCGCCCCCAAGACTCACAGGGAGCTGGGGGACACCCCCGTTCTGGATGACGGAGATCTCGTTGTTCTTCATGGCCAGCCCGTTGGTGAGCGCTGCTGCATACTGGTTCCAAAAGCTGGGGTCAGCGTTCATCGCCCGTGCGGCCAGGTCCTTCTGGAACATCTCCGAGAACTTAAGGGCGTCGCCGCCCAGCAGCGCCATGGGGTTCTCCACCGACAGGCGGCGGCCGCGCCTCGCGGGGGCATTGTTCCACATGTGTGTGCCCATGTGCACCTGCGTAAGACACGAGAGACAGCCCACAGGTGAGCGAGCCAGCAGTGCAGGCGCCTCTCTGCACCTGCCAGGGGTCGTCCAGGCGTGCCTTTTCCCCATTGTGAGCAAGTCCTTACGACAGCAAAACACTGTCGGGCGAACTTTCTGAGCATCTGACACGTAAGCGTGAAACGTTTCTTTTCACCAAATTCAAAAAGAAAAGCCAGCCCCTGCATTTCTTCTGGTTCACAAACTTGGTAGGATGATTTTCTCCCTAAGGTGTGAGACCTACAAGGCCACCCAGAGGGTGTCCTGCAGCTCAGGACACAGGCCCCTGCTCCCCCAGCCCTGGTGTCCCTCGTGCCTCGGTCCTGGGCCTCTCTGGTCTCTCCTCTGCCCCTTTCCACGAACATGGAGGCAGCAGCCGGGGCGTCTGTGGTCGGCGGAGACCTCAGACGACGGCTCCTGTCCTCCCACCAAGGAGAGGTCACAGGCACTGACTTTGTCATGCTCTCTGAAGAGGTCAGAGACCCCAGCAAGCACCTGATGCAAACGGAACAGCGTGTGTGCACACGTGAGCACATGTGCATGTACACACGCAGACGTCACGCTACACGCACACAGTACAGGAGTGCCTTCCCTCACACCTGCCTGTGCACCACTCAGCTCACGTACCCAGACACCGCAATGCACACTGCACGTGTGCACATCCTATACACACACCACGCACATGCACTCACCGCAGCACACTGAACACGCTATGCACACACTACAGGACACACGCGCGCACAATGCACACACTACACGCCGACACGACGCATGCGCTCTACACGCTTACGTGCACGCACCAGCACCCACACACGACACAGGCACCATGCGCAGGCTTCGCACGCCGCGCGCGCCCCCGGCCCGGCCCGCGCGCTCACCTTGAGGTTGCCCTTGGTGGTGAAGGCCCTGCCGCAGACGGTGCAGCCGAAGGGCTTCTCGCCCGTGTGCGTGCGCTCGTGGATCTGCAGGGCGCTGGCCGAGGAGAAGGTCTTCCCGCACGACTGGCAGTTGTGCTGCTTGGGCGCCCGGCGAGGCGGGGGGGCCAGCAGGGGCGCGAGGCCCGGGCTCATCACGGTCTGGGGCCCGGCGGGCACCTGCAGGGCGGCGGGCAGCGGCGCGCCCTCGCCCAGTGTGACGGCCTTGCTGTGCCCGTTCACCTCCACCTTGATCAGGGCGGGCGTGGAGCCGGGGACCAGGCTAGGGGCGCTTTGGCTGGGACCTAGAGCAAAGTCGGGGTCAAACACCTGAGCGGGCAGCTCCCCGAATCTGTGCGTCAGCAAGTGCTGCTTCAGGTTGCCCAGCGTGGAGCAGCCGCGCTGGCAGGCCGAGCACGTGAACGGCCGCTCCTTCGTGTGGCTGCGCAGATGCACGCGCAGGGCGCTCCGGCACGCGAAGGGCTTGCCACACACAGGACACACGGCGCTCGCACACTTACCGCGTTCTCTGCCCAGGAAGTGCAGGCTGAAGGCGGCCTCCTCCTTGGCAGCTGGCCGGCCGGGGTGCACGGCCGTCAGGTCCAGCGCCCCGCCGTTCTCGGGCGCAGGAGGGGGCTGTCTGGCCTCTCGGTCTTCAGCGGCGGGTCCTGGGGCCCCTCCTGGTGGCCGAGGCCCGGGGACTTGGGGGCGGGCTGTCGCTGCTGCTGTGGGCAGGGGACAGCGCCTGCATGGAGGACGAGGACTCGGACAGGGCGGGCTGCCCGCTGCGGCTCTCCAGGTCGCCCCCCGCGGACGAGGAGTCGTTGCTCAGGCGGTCGCTGTCCCCGGAGCCGTTCTCCACGGCCTTCAGCGCGGTCAGCTGAGGGCAGCTCATGACCGAGTCGATCATCTTCATCTGGTTCTCCAGGGCGGCGATGCTGGAGATGACGGACGGCGGCGAGGGCGGGCCGGAGCCCGGGAAGGGCGGCAGCGGCCTGCAGGGGTCCCCGGCCGCGTCCCGCGGCTCGGCGTCCTCCTCCATGGAGTTGTCGTCCAGGTCGTCCTCGAGGCTGCTCAGCGCCTCGGCGGCCGCGTCGCCGGCGTCCGGCGCGCCCTCAGGCGGGGCGTGTTGGGGATCTGGCCGCCCAGGTGCATGCGCACGTGCTGCTGCAGCACCACGGCGTTGGTGAACTTCTTCTGGCAGATGGGGCAGGAGTGCTGCACGCGCAGCGGCGGCTTGGCGCGGTGCACGCCGAAGTGCGTCTTCAGGTTGCCCTTGGTGGTGAAGGCGCGCCCGCAGATCTTGCACTTGAAGGGCCGCTCGCCCGTGTGCGTGCGGTAGTGCATCTTGAGCGCGCTCTGGCAGCTGAGGACCCGGTGGCAGATGACGCACTGGTTGGGGTCCGTCATCTTCTTGTCGATGTTCTCCACCAGCTGCTGCAGCTTGGACGTCTCGGACGTCTGCATGGAGTCCAGCAGCCCCCCGAAGGGGAACTTGGCCTTGAACTGGTCAGAGCCGGCCGCGAGGACCGGGCTGCAGAGGCCTGTGGACGTGCTGCTGTCCGTGAGGGCGGTGGCGGCCGCCGTGCACGTGGTGGAGAGCTGCCCGCCGCCAGGGGCGTCCCCGGCCCTGTCGTTTGTGCAAAGCAGGCCCACGGGCTCGGGTTTGGGCAGAGAAGACGCGCCGAGCACGGGCTGCGGGGACTCGGCGGTCACCGGGGCGGCCGCCTCGGAGCTGGTGAGGCCGGGGGACAGGGAGGGGCACTCGCTGGACGCGGGCGAGGGCCGCTGCGGGGAGCGGCCGGCGGGCGTGAGGCTGGGGGAGTCGGCGTAGCCGCCGACGCCGGGGATGGTGGGCGGCAGCTGCAGCCCCACCGAGGTGGGCACCGTGGGCAACACGGGCTTGCTGTCCAGCCAGGTGGTCACCGGCTTCTCGGGGGGCAGCGACATCCCGTAGGGGATCCCGGAGCAGGTGGGCACGTTGTCCAGGTACTCGGGCACGGGGTAGGGGTTCATCTGGATGTGGGGGTACTTCTCCCGGTGCCGCTGGAAGTGCACCTTGAGGTTGCCCTTGGTGGAGAAGCGGTTGCCGCACACGTTGCACTTGAAGGGCCGCTCGCCCGTGTGCGAGCGGAGGTGGATCTGCAGGGCGCTGTCGCTGCCGAAGACCTTGGCGCAGAACCTGCACTTGTGCTTGAAGAAGGGGTCCTGGGCGCCCACCCCCGGCTCGCGCAGCGCCGCGCCGGGCGGCTGGCCCT
Organism: Eonycteris spelaea; assembly: GCA_003508835.1. NCBI lineage: Eukaryota > Metazoa > Chordata > Mammalia > Chiroptera > Pteropodidae > Eonycteris > Eonycteris spelaea. The sequence goes on along the minus strand of PUFA01000056.1, from coordinate 10,408,845 downwards.
TGCGGTGCTTCACCAGGGCCGACAGCGGGTCCAGCGCGTTGGCCGTGGCCGCGATGCTGACCAGCGGGTTGGGGAAGATGACGCTGCTGGCGGAGGTCTGAGGTAGAAGCGGGTTTGGCAGGCTGGGCGCCGGGCTGAGCAGCGGGCTGGGCCCCAGGGCGGGCGGCGTGGCGCGCTCTGCGGCGGCGAGGGGCCGCCGGCCGCCGCGGCCGCGCTGGAGGACGTGGCCCGCCGGACTCGGGGACTGGGGGGCCCCCGCCGGGGACGTGCGGGGTGCTGGCTCCGGACGCCGGCTGCGACAGCGGCTGGGGGCCCTCGTGGGCCGCGGGCTGGGCGGCGGGCCGGGCGCCGGGGGGCCGGGAGGCGCCCCAGCCGGGAGCTGCAGGGCGGCGTGCGTGGCCAGGCCCTGCAGCTGGCTGGCGGCCGGCGCCGCGCCGCCTGGGGCCCCCGCGGCCGCCCCGGGGTGCAGTGGCGGCCGCAGGGCCGGGCGGCTCATCATGGCCACCTGGCTGCGGATCTGCTCGATGAGCTGCAGCTGGTGGATCTGCTGCTGCTGCAGGGCCATCAGCTGCTCCAGGATCATGGGCACGGCCACCGCCGTCACCGCGCCCCCGGGCCCCGCCGCGCCCGCGGCCCGCGCGCCCTGCGAGAACTGCGCCACGGCCACCTTGGTGCTCAGCAGCGTCTCCAGCGTCACGTTCGTGCTCGGCATGCCGTACGCGGCCGCGGCGGCCGGCTCGGCCGCCTGTGGCAGAGGCGGCTTCCCCGCGTTCTGGAAGCTTCCGTCCGCGGCCGCCTCCACCTCCATGGGCTCCTCCTCCTTGTCGGGGGCGCGCGCCTCGCTGGCCTCCGCGGCGTCCGCGGCCGCCGCGTCCTCGGCGGCCTCGCTCTCCGTGCGGCCGCCGGGCGAGCTGGCGGGCGAGGGCGGGAGCCCGTCGGGGGGCGCGCCGGCTCATCCTCGCCCACGATCAGCACCAGTGGCTTCTTGGGCAGCTCCTCTTGTGCCGCAGGAAGTCCGTCCACTTGAAGAACTCGGCGCAGCACTTCTCGCACACGTTGGTGTCCTCGCCCCCGCTCCGGCTCTCGTGCCCGCTGTCGCCGTCGTCCGCGCCTTCCCCGGGGGCGGCTGCAAGAACCAGGAGAGCACGTCAGCCGGCGGCCGGCGCCACAGCCCACCCTCCGCGTCACAGTGTTGCCCATACGTGAAATCAATCTTTTTTATTTTGTGCAAATTACCCCACTTCAACATCTCTGACGCGCCGCGTGCGTGTTCCATGACTCTTTCTGGCTAGCTAATCATTTTCTTAGCACAATCCATCAAAGTATGAGGCTCTATCAATTGTGGATACTGCTTCTTAATGAAATTCCATAGAAGCCATTGATTTCCAATATTTTCATACAATCCGCAGCCACCCTGTCTGTTGGGTACAAAGCCAGCTTTCGATGGCCTCATTAGGATTCCCCCTACCATCCGGCTTCCTCATTTCCAGCAAAATTAGAGATGCCTTTGCCAGTTCACTTAACATCGCTAAACTAATCTGTAACCTTTCAAACTCACGTCAGCACCTGACAGGGGAGCCGGCCGCGCCTCCCTGGGTGCGGGCCTGCGAGGTTTATGGTCTGCTCCGGCGCGAGCCCCCGGAGTGAATGTGATCCCACAGAACCTTTCGAATCAACGGGTGTGTGTTCCACGCAGGGAATTTCAGCTAAATACTTTCGTTTGTAAATGTAACAAAGAAAGTATAAGCACTTTCTCTCATCCCTGCTCAAAAAAGTCTCCCGGCTCGTAGCTGCTTAACAGATCAACACCGTATCTTTCTAGCTCTTTGTACGTTTCTTACAGAGAGGGTATGTGTCTGCATTTCAGGATTTACCAAACGAACATCATCGATAGGGTCTGGGCCTAAAATTAATCATGTTTAATACAATTAATGGTCTCTATCAGATGCAATATTTCTTGGCGAAATGAACCAAAATTATATGTTATTGTTATCAGCCAATAGAGCTCGGTGGTTTGTTAACAAACCAGAAATTATATATTTAAAGTTCATTTATGTTGACATGTTTAACATGAGAATGTTGTAGTCAGACACACTTTTTGTACCTATTTTCATCTATTCTCATAGAAAGACTTAGCAAATTATATGCTTCTGCCATAGTGGAGAACCCTCTAATTGGTTACACATGTTTAATTACTGTTGTAGGCAGCTACTTCCTGGCTCCCTAACCCTCTTGTGCCGAATAACAACCCTGTTTAATGAACAATTCTAATTCACACCTGATCAAATAAATAGCTGTACAGGAATGAGAAATCAACAGACAATAACACTGCTAGCTCCCCGGTTTTTGGTAGTCGGGGTGAAAGGTAACGCACAGTAATTACGCGGCTGTGTGCTGGTCTGCACGCTGCTCACTCGTAGCTGCTTTTCGTCAACTTACAGATGGAGTGACAGCAACAAATCCGTTTGCACAGAAATGACAGCTGCAAATCAGCTCTCTGTTACGGGCGAGGTCGCGTGTGAAAACAAACATCTTAAGTTTGCGTTCCCGGGGATGGTTTGCTGTTACACCATCACCAAACGCGCCCGCTACGAAGTCTCCGTATTTTTTTTCTTTTAGGGATTTTCGGGATTAAAAAAAATGAATTTGGTGCTGATTTCAGTAAAGAAATCTGATTTTTGAAAAATCTCCCGAAGAAACATTTAGTCCCTTTACTGGAAAAGAAAATAAAAATACTTTTCAAGGCTAGTCTGCTGCACTCCGTGAGGCCATTACTTCCAGGTAATTTATACATGCCTTTAAAAAATTATTAGCAGTGTTCAATTAGCATTTTCTTAACTGGCTAAACCATTTGAAGGGGAAAAGTTAGAGCTTGCAGCCCATAAAGACCCGCTGGACTTTTAAACTAAATTCAGTGCTGAAGATCAGACCGCAAGGAGTCTCATTACTGTATGGAGGAAGGAATGTAATAGGGATTTGTAATGAGGTTGAGTCTAGCTGGAAGCAAAGACACAGCTGATTTATACTGCAGATAGGCACATTAACAAAATAAATACTCGAAGTACTTAACTTTGCTCAATGCATGCAAAATCTAATTTTAAACTTGCTAAGGTTATGGAACAGGGCAAAAACAAAACACACACTAAAATTTTCAGGTAAATAATTTCTTAAAGATTGTTAGGGCATAAGGGCCGTCTCAAATTCTGGCCATGCATTTAAAAAATCATCACATGATGTCGAGAATCTCTATTTTTAAACTTCTTTATAACAGTGGAAGGTTCTCTGGCCAACCTCCGCATTTAAAAGTTTCAGCGCCATTAAAAGTCCATCTGCATTAAGCCACCAAGTTGGCAACAATGTCGGATTACATCCTATTTTGCCAAAATGCAAGCCAGAATATTATTAAAAGTTCTCTTCCACTATTTTAAAGCTATGATATAATGGCCTGCTATAATCTTCATATTGACTTTTATCTTAATACTTTAAAACACCCAAGAAATTAAATATTACATTTTGAAATATTTTCCTCCTTTAGCTTTTTAGAGGACATAGAATGTTTAGCTTCTGTGTGGCACACAAAAGCCTTCACATGGTCTGTACATTTAAAGTTTATACAATTAAGCACAGTCTTTATCTTACCAAAACATACTTTCTTTATATGGAATATGCGTTTGGGACGATTCACTGAGAAACGCTTAAAAATTAGTTCCTGGATTGTTTTTAGCACGTTGAGAGCTGGAAGAACTCACTGAATTTTAAGTAAATAATATCTTTGCACAGAGCGCGCCCGGGCTTCCTGTAGGAAACTGGCGTGTGAAAGGGAAGGAGGACTTTGCGACTCTGCTCCCCCCACGCTCCCCAGAGTTCTTCGGCAACCCCAACAATCCCTGCGCTTTTCAGCCAGGTTTTCCATTTCCACTGGGGTTGCGTGTTTCCCCACGGGGCTCACCTCCAAACCCACGCCCTGTGTCCGCTCAGGTAACTGCCTCATCCTCCCGCTGGCCGGCCGGCTCAGCCACGGCTGCTCCGCGGTTGTGGCAAATTGCACAGAATATTTCAGCACTTTCTACGAGAGGATGTCACTTTGCTTAACTGCAGTCTTAAGTGCTAGTTACCTGAACTTAACGAAGAGGTTCTCGCCGAGGTAAAATCTCCTTCCACTTAATTCTTTTAAAATTGAAGAAAGCAAAACTGGAGAGAGGAAATCGTGTTAGAAAGGGCATCTGACCTTGTGGGCCTGTTGACAGTTCATTGTGTTAATGATCCCAGTGAAGCAGACAATTGCTGGATTTTTAAAAGCAGAGTTTCATAATAAACTTGCTTTTTGAGTAAAACATTCAAAAAACTACAATTAGTGAAGGGGAAAAATTCTTCACTACAATTCAGATTTAATTTGGACCAACACGTATAATTTTTCTGGGGGGTCCGTGTGAAATATCAATGGCACGGCCACGTCTGCGGTGAGTCCCACTTGCTCAGGTGATGACCACATCACTGTCAGAAGCGGAACGTGACGAGCACTCGTCCGAGTCATGGAGAAGTAAACACGTTTCATAAGATACTCTTAAAACATGCATTCGAATAAGAAACTCTAATCTCGATGCTGACTTGGGATCGTGGATGCGTACTTTAAGAATGCCCTGGAACAGTGACAATGAGCGATACAACTGAACTGGCTGGCAGGAAGGAGCCAGAGCCTGTTTGCCAGGGACAGGGCCCTCTGAGTAGCAAGACACTGTGCGTTGGCACAGAGTGGTGACAGCACTGACTTCTGATGCAGGGCGAGACATCAAATAAGCCATAACTTGCTTGATGGGCTTCTCATTACAATGGCTGAATGTATCGTGTTACAGTGTGTGTGTGCTAATCTGTCAGTGTTTATTTATTTTAAAAAATGCTTTCTCTAGCAAGAAAAGCCATGTGGGAAAAATCTGTATGCGACTCACGATTTTATCATATAACTTCTAAAGCCTTTTAATCCTGCCATTGTTTTAAGCCAATATCATGTCAGATTCAAATGTATTCGACTATCCTTTAATTAAATTTACATTTTAAACTGGGCGTTGTGTTCTAAAAACAGAAGTTATTACCTCCATTAGAGAATATAGCTTAAAATTTTTATTTCAAGGTAAAACCGTGTAAATGAGCTACTGTAACAGCACACATTTGAGACATTTATTTCCAATGCAACTGGAAATTCTTTCTTCAGGGGAGAGTTAAAAACAAGCATTGTAAACATCATCATTAACGTCAAAGCAATTTTAGTTTTTGCATAGTGACTATTCAATGTGTAAGAGACTTCAAATTGTACATGGGTGAGGGATGAGGCAGGCGTTTAAGTGTGAGGTTAGAGCAGAACACGCGAGGCAGAATGCCAGCCAGCGAGCCTGTCACAGGACCTCGTCGGATCCCCGCCAGTGAGCAGGGCAGCCTGCCGGGGTGGCTCGCCTGCACGCTGCGGAGCGCCGTGACGAGGCGGCTGCCTTGGGAATAAGCCTGCTTTGCTAACATCACACGCGGGGCAGCCTGGGACCTGCACTCGGCCTGCGCTTCATTCGTGCTGACCCTGTCTCCCTGGTGGGCAGGAGGGAAAAGCCGCAGGCTGGACAGACAGCTGTTCCAGTGTGAGAAGAAATGTGTGGTCAGTTCGGAGTCCCCACGCCAGCCACCTGTACCTGGGGCTTTTCAGGCTTTCTAAGTCCACCCACGAACATTCTTGAGCAGGTTCTCAGTTCTTCAGAAGAAGAGAAAGTGGGTCCCCTCGCCTTTTAGAGAAAGTCCTTAACAAAAGGGATAGCTTCAGTGACAGTCTTAAAAAACGCATCATTTTTTTTCCTCACTAATTAAACACACAGAATGTACAACAAAAATGTTCCCATTCCTAGGATCAACTAACTCTCTTGGTGTGAAAGGAAACCCCCCCACCTCCCACCACTCCCCCCCTGCCAAAAAAAACCTGATTCACCATCTCTCAGCTTTAATTCCTGGTCTGTTACATAACATACGTGCATGATGTTCTCATGTCTGGGGAAGTGTATAATGGTCTTCTAAAGAACGATGTGGCAGAAGACACAGAGTGACCTTTCCGAAGCCCTGGTGACCTTTCCGAAGCCGCGAAGTGAAAAAGCACTGTTGCAGTACGTGGAGGAATATTGGAAACATAAGCTTTCTTTAAAATGCCCAACGACAGTGCTTAGCGAGGCCTTTTATTCCTCTTTTCAGGACTGCGGTGCCTGGTAAATAAGCTAATTACGAAGGAATAGTAAACACGTGTTCTGTAATTTTGTTTTTCGACCTCAGAAGCTCACCGTTATTCTGCTACATGTTTGCTACATATTTTGAATTCCAAACCGTTAACAAAAGGGGCACAAACTTGTTCAGTATCCGAAAAGGGATGCTCACTTCCCCACTTTAATCAGTAACCTGAAAGTGCCTCTTGGGTCTTCGGGAAGGAAAACAGGCTTTCTCCGTTGCCTTTTCCATCCCTTAAAAATCTAGAAAGCGTTTCTCAAGTTTTCCTGAATTGTTAAGAGACACTTATTTTCTTGCAAATTAATTCTTTTTAACTCCTTATGATAGCTTCGAATCCCATAAAGAAAGATGAATTATCACACACTGAGCCCAAGCTGTGAAGCAGGAGGAGACAAATAGAGACCACACTGTGTTTAACAATGTAGAAGAAATTCCAGACGCAACAGAAAAATTCCGTCCCTTCCCCAGCCCTGGGCGCTGGCGAGCCGGGGCTGAACGGAGGAGGGCACTCTTGTTATGCTGAACACCGCGGACCTGCGCGCTGGCGTCCCTCGCCTCGCCGGCGTCTCAAATTTGTTAAGTGACGACCACCTGTGGCACAGCACCAAATGTCTCCTGTTTAAAACACTGGCAGGTTTCGGTGTGCGTGGTGAAGCCCCAGGGCTGTGCGCTCCCTCTGCGGACACACGCAGAGGCGGGCAGGCCGCAGGGCCGCGGCTCCTCACTGTCTGCCTGGATGCTGCACCGAATCGTGAGGTGTTTGCTGCACTTCAGGGCTGCACGACAAGCACCGAGCTCTCGCGGGACACACGCACCCACCTGCGCCTCACGACACACCCGCAACCTGTCGGCGAGCACAGTGTCAATCAGAATTCTGTGACTGGCGCAAAGGACGTCTGTGCGGGTCACTCCGGGTTAAAATGCAAAAGGTTTAAACTCAGATTTGCCATCACATGTGCTAGTTCACACCACACCTACTCCAAAGGGCCTGCGCTGCCACCCCAGCCCCCGTCGTCTCTCAAATCCCGTATGTGTAAAAATACACAAATAAGCAAAAGCACTCAGACCTACAGACCCCTGGGCCTCGGTGGCCGCGGAGAAGCCGGGACGGCCCTGCGTGCAGGAACAGGGCTCCGACCGCCCGGACCGCCGGCCTGCTTTGCACTTGGGGTCAGGTTATTAAATCCCTGCCATCGCCATCGCTTCGCAGCGCGGGCCCACTCCTCGGTGCAAAGTTTGCACACGTGCGAAAAATCACTGGAAAAGCCGCTGCCCCAGGCCCCTGAGGCCAGTGGCTCTGCATGTCCATGAGTCACACAGCAGAATCATCACACAGCGCTGAGGAGACTGTGGCCTCGACCGGAGGACGAGGCACGCAAGGCGCTGAGGCCCGGTCCACGGCACCGGCGGGGTTAACTGCACAGTTCAGGATGTAGCAGGCACACAAAAGCAGCCGTCCCCTGTCCTTCCGTGGGAACCACACGCGCCTGTGCTGGACGGGCATCCGATCGGCCCGGCCGCGCAGAGCAAACTCACGGCTCTAGTTAACACTCAGATTCAGTGTTAATACTTAATAGAACAGTGTTGAGTCCTGTTGCCAAGGTCAACAGCACAGATGCACTAATTGTATTATGAGCTTGACATCTAGCGGCCACCCCTGGCAGGGCAAAGCAGGCAAAGGTTAAACCAGCAAGGCTTGTCAAAGCACTTGTGGGGACCCTCGCCCAGGGAGCGTGGTCGGGAGCTGGCCAGCCCGCTGCAGCCCCACCTTCTCTGGAGCTTGGAGCACAGGGCTGGAGGCCGCGCTGGCCGCAGGCACCAGACGCAGAGCGAGCAGGGACCCTACTGGTGAGCAGAGCCAGCGTGGGGGATGGGAAAGGCAGGCCCACCGAGGACGAGGCTCAGACCGCACACTGGCATGGTCGGTCTCTCTGCAGGACAATAGTTCAGCAGGGAACTCTTCCCTCTAATTAACAACAAATCGACCCTTGTCTCTAACCTAAGTAGAGCCCCTTACGTTATTTTATTATTTCAATTAATATTTTATACTTTCTGTAACATGACCCGCCTTATTTGTTTGCTTGGAAATCACACAGTTAACTGCATTTTAAATCATAAAGGTGTTCGAATTACAAGAGAAAAACGTAAGGGTGAGGTTTTTTTCAATGTAAAAGTTTACTTAAGGCAATATTAAAACACTCGATTTTTAACTTTGTTTATGTCTGACTTTACTCGAAACGTGCAGCAACGTAACCTAGTAACCTACGCCGCGGTGACGGGCCTGTCCCCTCACGGAGGAGCGGCCCTCACCTTCAGGACACTAAGGTCTGCTGGCCTCCTTCTGGCAACTAGTTGAGGACACAGGCAGGAAAACAAAAACTAACAAAAGGACGAAACCCCTTCCTGTGTAAGAGTATTCAAAAACGATCCTTCTTGTAACTGTTCTGCAGTGTGTAACCTCATTAGCAGTTAAGAAGATTTTCATTTTACTTGAGGAAGAAGCCTGTGCCAACAGTTACATTTCAGAATGCAAATCCCAACTGGAGCTCAGTGCACAGAGGGAAGCCTGGTTTTTACCTCTGCTGAATTCCCCCAAAAGAGTGTGTTCCGAGCTACCTTGAGACTGACGGCGAAGCCTGAGACCGCGGCTGGAGAGGAAACCTGACCCACTTTTGCGTGCTTTTGCCATCATCTTGTATACAAAAAATAATCAGCTTGCTAAGTAATTCCTGCTGTTGACCTACACCTTCTTCTTTTTCTGGCCCTGAACTGATCTGCAAATACTGGATTATCATATGTTGTAGAAGTTTCAAATGCACCTAAAAACCCCCACTGTTACATAATCAGCTCTTCCTCTGTGAGGTGGGAATTAATTAACATGCTTTCTGTTGACCACTGCATTTTTAAATAGCTTAAGTTTTTTAACTGTTATTTTAAAAACGTTTGCAAGTTCTTCCTTTCTCTTTTCCCTCTTACTTTTCACCCTTCACGTCTCAGAGCAAACGATCTGCCCACGAATGTTAGAAAGTGGCTTCTGTGTTGTTTCCTTTTCGAATGCTGAATTGTAAATGGGCGTCGTGTGCAGGGGGGAGGACTCGAGCAGACCATGCTTACACAGATAAAAGAGAAGGATCCCAGCACCGAGAGCTGGTGGCCTTCTTCCCCTTCATTTAAGCACACTCTGTGAAAACCACTGGTAAATTCTTACATCACATGCTCACCACATTTAAAAGGATTTTTAAGATAGCCATGTGACCGAAAATAAAAACACACTTTGAAGCAATTAGTACTAACAAACAAAATACGTGATGGCAAATTGTTTTAAATTATCATAGCCTTTTGTTCTTCCTTAAATACATACTTTCTTTCTAATGACAATAAAATACATCTTTGTTAAGTTGTACTTTATACGATAAAAGATAGCAATATTACACCTTTTAAAATTCTTAGCAGGGGTATAAGCGCTGTTCTGCCATTAGAAGTTTTAATTACTTTTTCTTAGCACCAAAATATTCAGCTGGCTCAAAGGACTTCATTACTGCTGGCACACATTTAAACTGCATCCTCAAGCTGCAACACTTTCATTTCTAAATTTCAGAAACAGGAATGAAATAATTTGCAGTTTTAAAAGATTCTCACTGGGAATGTAAGTCTCAGTCATCGTTAAGTTTTACAACAGGATAACTTTGGAACTCCACGAAAATTATTATTACCTTTTCTCCTTCTAAATACATCATATTTCATTCCTGCAATGATAAGTTTTGGAAAACACTGAAGGTATTTTTGGATAGCTATCTTTTCCATTGCTTGCCTGAAATCCAAACCATGAAAAAAAGTCATATTTCTTTTTAAGAATAAAGTCTTTTTACTATAAATTAATGTGGCTGTGGATCTCCCCCCCCATATTATGCTAAAATTTTTGCATATACTCTTTGTTTTTCATGGCATTAGCAACAGCCTTCAATTTTACTGCAGGCATCTACTGCTTTAATTAATATGTCACACCCAAAGTGATACAAAGGAATTATTTACTTCTTCTCTAAAACAATGTAAACTAACTTGGCTCTCTCCTAACTTCATGCAGTCTGTTTATTTCCATTGCGTTTAATAAAGTAAGAATTTTGAGAAGATCTGATTCACGGAGTAATTTAGTGTTCACAACCATATATCTTAAAAAAATTTTTTTTTAGTTACTTACTAATGGCGACCTGTACGACAGAGTAATATATACACGAGCGTTCCTTTGAGTGAGCAGAGAACAGAGTGTCTTTTATGCTCTGTGAACAATCAGCTTCAGAATAATTAAATCAGAAAGGACTATTTTTAAAAATAGTTTGTCTAAACTATCCATAAAACAATCGAGGAAACATTACTTCACTAAGGCTCAGCCCTAAGACAGGCTGTTTTTGGCCTCTTGCAAAATATGAGCAGGAACGTGGCAATATGTGAATTACAACTCAAAATGACTGAAAAACACAGGCTTGGCAAAAACTTTGATCCTACAGTCGGGAAAAACCCTGAATGTTGCACCTCTAAACAAATTCAGCAACAACAAGGAGAATTCGAAAGAGAACTCGTAAATAATTTATTCCACCCTAGGATTTCAGATATAGGCTGTATACCCCGAACGTGTTTACACTATCGGGTTCAACAAGCTCACATTTCTGAACTGAAATTAAAAATGAATAGCGGCGCCTCAGCTTGTTAATCGTTAAATACCAGGGTTTTACTCTATTAATTAAAATATGCTTTAATAAGAGGAGACATTGCACATTTTGATAACGACCCTACAAAGCTGAGAAGTATTTACATTGTTGCATTTGGGGCGGCTGTGAAAGCCGATTTTAAGCTATTCAGGAGCCACAATAATAAAGCTTTAAAATTCCTCACTGGGATGCAATGTAGTTCTTTTGAAGGAAAGACTGTCTTTCTCATTCGGCAGAAATAAATCCATTCATTTGATCATGTAGTCATTGAGGGCAATACAAAACAAACCAAGTGTGAGAAATTCTATGTGATGAAGTAAACAAAACAAAAAAAATCCATTTCCATGACAAAAAGATTCTTTGTCCCTAATCCACCCACCATATGCAAGCGTTTCTTTTTAGCATATCTCCGGTTCCAATCTTGGGTGACGAGGCTGCACAGCGCGACCGCCTCACCTCCACAGCGACAAAAAGGCCCGCCGAGCTCACAAATTTTATTGCGTGAATTCCCGACCGCATCCTAAGCTTGTGTCCCCCTCGGTCCCGCCGCCGAGGGTACCTGCTTTGTCAAACTTCACCACCCCGGGAGACAAACTCTCGGCGCCCGCGGGTGCGCGGGCGGCCGGGTGCTCGGCCCCACCCGCTCCGGCGCGGCCCCCCGCAGCGGGCCGGCGTGCTAGCTAAGCAGCCAGCTGCGGGCCGCCCCGCGTTCGGGGTGGCACCCGGGGGCCCGCGCGGGCCCCGGGCTGCAGTGCGCGGACTCGGGCCCTGAACTTCGCGGGCGGAGCCGGTCCGCCCGGGCCGGGCTCCCACTTGCGCGGCTCCTACCTTCGCTTGGGGACGAAGAGGAGGAGGTCCCCGCGGCCCGCTGGCTGCAGAGCTGCCTCGGCGCCGCCGAAACACAGGAGCAGGCCGAGCAAACTCAGAGCCGCCAGGCCGTGCCCGGGTCCGCCGCGTGCAAGGACCACCCCCCGGCGCCGCGGCGGGGCTCACCCCGGGTTAAGTCCCCAGGCGGCCATTAGGCGAGGCGAGGCGACACTGCCGATTCGCTCCGGAACCGGATCAATGGTGTGTCAGCGCGCCGGGACCTCGCGGCTCCGCGCGCCTCCGGCCGTCCGGGGTGGGGGCAGGCCGGGGGCGTCCGGCGCGGAACAAAGCTGCCCACCCCGCGTCCGGCGGTAGGTGAGCCCCAGCCGCGTCCTCGCCGCTGCGGCCGCACAGGGGACTCCGCGGTCGCCGAGGCCGACCCCAGGTCCGAGCGCAGGGAGCCCGGGGGGCGGCGCGGAAGAGGCGGCGCGGACCCCTCCCGCCCCCGTGCAGCCCAGCACGCAGCTCCCCAACTTCGAGCGGCCAAGTTTACTTCGTCCGCAACTCCCCGCGCCGCGCGCTCCAGCGGAGCACCGGGTCCCCGCGGCCGGCCTGGCCCGGCCCAGCCCAGCCCAGCGCCGCGCGGCGGACACTGGTTCGCCGAAGCCGGGGAACTTGCTCCTGGCCGCGGCGCGCAGCCGCCCCCGCTGCCCGGCTGCCCCCCGATTCCGGCCCCCGCCCCCTCCCCCCGCGGCCCCGGCCCCTCACCGTGCTCAGGAGCCCCGTCCGGCGGCGGCAGCTCCTCGTCCGACTTAAGGTGCTGGGGCTTGGCCTGCTTGCGCCGAGACATGCTGCTAGCGGCGCGCGGGCCCCGCGCGGGGCAGCGGCATCAGCGGGGCGGCCGGCGGGGACGGCGCGGGGCGGCCGGGAGGGCGCGGGGCGCGGGGCGCGGGCGGCGGCGGCTGCGCGGGCCGCGCATGGGGCTGAGCAATTAGGCTGGTGAATAATGCATGGCCATTAGCGGAGGGCCGCGCCGATTGGCCGGCCTCCAGCGGACTCCGGCGGCCTATGCAAATGAGGCCGCGCTCGCAATTAGCCGCCGCGCGGGGCGAGGAGGCGGCCGGCGCCCGGGGACCTGAGCGCGCGCGGCCCGGCGCCGCCTCACATCGCGGGCTCCACGCGCCCCGGCGCCCAGGTGCGGCTCAGCGGCCGGGAAAGGGCGGGCGCGGCGGCCGCCCCTGCCCACGGCGCAGGCAGCAAACTTTGGCGGCGTCCGCGCGGCGCCGTCTCCGCCGGCGCGCCTGGCTCGCCCCTTTATAGAGTGTCTGCGCCGCCGCCCGCGCCCCGCGCCGAGCCCCCCGCCGCTGCCGCCGCCGCCGCCGGCCGCCCCTCCCGGAGCGAGCGGCCGCGGGCAGGGCTCCGGCCGGCGCCTTTGTCTCCCGGGCCGCTCGGGCGCCGCGCCTCCTGCGCTTCGGGTCGCGGAGGGCCGGCCGGCCGCCTTCGCTGCAAGGCGGCGGGTCGCGGCGCCGTTCGGCGCGCCGGCCTCGCGCAGGCTCAGGTGCCCCTCTCCGGACCTTCTCTCCGGGATCGTTGCCCTTCCGCGGGCTCCCCCGGCAGCCGGCCCGGTTCGGAGGCTCGCGCCGGAGCGGAGCGGAGTGCGCACGCCGGGGTGGCGGGACTTCGGCAAGACCAACTTTCCGGTTCGGAAGCGGCGCGGACCGCGCGGCTCCTCCCTCCTCTCCCGCGGTCCCCTCCCCTCCGTTCCCCCCCTCCCCGATCCCCGCCCCCGCGGGCCCTTCCGACTCTGGAGCGCTCGCCCCGCCCGCCGCCACCACCGGGACAGCCCCGGCCCCCTGGCCCCCTCGCCCGCCCGCCCGCGGGGCCTCCCCGCCGCCAGCGGCTCCTTAAATCCAGGGGACGGGAGGGGACGACGGGCCCCGGAGTCCCCTCCCCACTTCCTTCTCCCGGCGGTTGCAGTCCGGGGCACCTGCGAAGTGGACAGGCGCTCAGGGTGCCCCGAGGCCAGCGACCGAAAGTTCCAAGTCCACGAAAGTCCGGCGCGCAGCCCGCCGCGTTCTCGGGCTTTCGGGGGGTGGCTTTTGGGGGAGGGCAGGTGAGGGGGTCGCGCATGTCTAGACTGGCCGGTACTCGGGCTGGCGGCGCAGCGCGCTCCCGGCATGCGCACCCACTTTTTGCCGGCGGTCACACACGCACGCGCCCTCGCACGCGCGCGCACCCCCCCCGCAGCGTGCACAAGCGCCCTCGCCCACTCCCGCGCGTGTCCTCCACCCCGAGCGGCCGCCGGGGTGTGCGTCAGGCCCTGCCTCCGGTGCGCCCGCGCCCCTCGTCCCAGCACGTCTTTTTAATTTACTAAATTTCTTATTTTTGTCCTCACAAGGGGTCCTGTCTGATACAAAGCTTTGGCACAGATGGCCTCCGGGCGCTTCCCCGGGTGTCGTGCGCTAGGGGGAAACGGGCGGTGACCAGCCAGCCCCAGGCGCCGGGAAGGCTGCGAGCTCCTTGCGTGGCTGGGGTTGGGGCTCTGCTTAGCTAGGGGACAGCCGGCCCGCAGGACGGACCCCGATCCTGCGCCTCGCCCAGCTCACCTCAGGCTGCTTTTCCATTCTAGAATCTTCCCGCTTCCCAGCCTGCGTTCTCCCGCCCGCCTCTAATTGTAAGTTTCATGAAGCAACAGCTTTGGGCTCCGGGAGAAGCACGGGGAAGTCAGAGGAAGGAAGCGCACAGGTTGGAGTCATCTGCAAACAGCCCCTGTCGCCACTTTTACGCCCCCCCCCAAAAAAAATCCCCTAAGGTTGGTTTTGATTTGCTTTTTGGTGGCGGGCGTATTCATATAGGTGATTTTGTTTTTGAAAAGAAAAAATGATCAATAAGACGTTGGCAATCTATAGAGTCCGTGCTCCACGATAGTGCTTTTGTGGTTCGGCTACGGGGAAAATATCCTTATTTCGCCATTACACTGCGAACTTCTGCACATACCGCATTTTGGGGGACGCTCTTGCATCAGGCGCAGAGGCGCTAGGCAGGGAAAGTTTGTAGCCGGGGCTTTGGGATGAGCGGGGCCAGGAACGTTGCTGGGGAAAGAGAGGCAGAAAGAAGCGGGGCGGGGGCGGTTGTAAGAGTGGGTGTTTCCACATAATTCACAGCATCCACTACAGTTTGGAGAAGTTGCAGAGCCGCAGCGGAAAGGTAGATGTTGGGGAACTGTGTCTTAGAAGAGAAAGAACGCAAACCGATCCTCGGCTGGTCGGCCCTCCGCATAAAGGTGCACCGCCTTCTGTGACCTGGTTAATCCCCCCCACCTTTTATTTTTTAAATCAACACTTTGGGGAGAAGAAGCAGCTGTAGCTCCCGCGGCGCCCAAAGCTTTTAGATGATGCCGATCCTGGCTCCCTGCAGCCTCCTGCCCCCCAGGGCACCGACTCCTCCTCTCTGGGCCACTTTGCTGGAGCTGATCGCCACCTTTTTTTGTTCCTAAGGCTTCCCCCACCCCCTCCAATACACTGGCACGATTTCCCAAGGTCTTTCTGAGACTTCCAAAAGCGGCTGTTTAATTTCGTCGACTTGCTTTGCATTTTCCACGAGGTGTGGTCGTCGGGAGGGTCTTTTAAGTCCCTCCAATGAAAGCGAACCTGAGACCCTGGCCCTTTTCTATAAGAAGCAAGCCTTCAGATTGGAGAGGTTCAGCACAAGTCGTGATGCGCCTTGCAAGTGGGAAGCTCCAGCAGGCTTGCTCCGCGCCGCGCTGGACCCAGTGGCTGTCACGAAGTGAGCCTGCACGAATGCCGGACGCGGAGCTCGGCAGTATGGCCTGCCCTACGTGGGGTGCACGGGCGGCGCCGCGGGGTGCAGATGCCAGCTCCACGTCACCCTCCGCGCACGCTGCGCTGGGATTTCGTTGAGAAAATCCAGCAAAGACCTGGACGAAAGAGTCAGCGAGGCTGTGAAACCAAAACCTGTCCCGATTCCCCGCCACTGCTAAAATGATGCAGATCAGCACGTCTGGTGGCTCACTCTCTTTACATAGACTTGTGTAAACAATATCCAAAAAAAAAAAAAAAAGGTCTAAGAAGGCATATAACCTCCTGACTCACCTGTTCTCCCTTCCTGGCCTCCCTCCACTCAGAACTGAAACTTTTCTTTAATTGTTTTATTCAATGCAGCAAATTTTAATGAAAGCATATGCCTCCTGAGCCGATCCAGTAGATTTACTGTGAGGTGAAAACGTTAACGGAATATTTTCCCAGATGAGGACAGGATGTCTCTCCTCCAGCCTTGCTCAGACTAAAGGCACACGGTGGTGCTTCGGAGCTGCAGACGCGACTCACGCACGCGGCACACACACACCATCACACGACCGCTGTCTGTTACCATATTGTGATACCTAAACACTATCGCAAATACAAAAGTTGCTTTTCTTCCCTATAATTAAATCTAATTTGTTAATTGTATTTCTTGTAATGTTTTCATCTTAAGAGGTGACACGTTATTATTTTCTCTGGTTAATAATATTATTTACAAATTAATACTGTATATTTTACATTAATGGAACGTATAATTAGGTGTTTGATTTAATTTGTATCATTTATTCAGATAAAACAGGCTGTCTGCAGGATTGATCTGAAAATGAGCTTGAAGAGTTGCTTCTGCTCTAGCGTCCCAGTTTTCTGATGCTTCCTGCCTCTCCATCCACAGAAGCAGTTTTACATCAGGTGCATTTGACACTTAATTTACAATGTACTTATTTCCCCAGCCATTTAATACAAAGAGGGTATTCAAATATTAGAGCTTTATTTTCTGTCTCCTTTCGTTCTTTTATTCCCCCTAAATCAAAGTTCCTTTCTTCTCACTAGCCTCTTCCCCCTCTCTGTGTCCTCCCCCACCCCCAACTTCTGTTGTGGGTCCTTCTGGTTACATCCAGCATGATTTTGTGTCTTTAATACTGTGACAAGTGACTGCTAATTGGTTCTTACTTGAGCAAAGATATTACCATACTAATATTATTATTGGTAAGGAGAGGTAATTGATAACACCACCTGCCACTCTGGAGCAATCACGAAGATAAATGTCCCCATCACCAGGAAGTCTGTGCTTGGGGTACCACAGCCCAAACAGCAGGGCAAGTGCCATTTATAAAGGTGTTGCTTTAATACACACTGGTGGGGAGGGGGGTACCTAGAAATGATGTAGCCAAAAATTATATTTATGGTTTCTTGAAAATACTTTTCCGAGCTTCTTATTTACCCACTTGAAGGCAACTCCCCCCAAATAAAATGCTTTACTTTAATAAACCAATACATAGCTACCCCCTGCCCACACCCCTTCCTCTGCCGCCCCCTTTGCTTTTAAACCTATTGAGAGAAATATATCTAAGCATTTTTAATAGATAGGAGCCAACTGCGCAGTGTATAAATCCACCAAGATCTGTGTGCTGGAAGCCTTGCACATGACAGGACGGCTCCCAGCTTCACAGGCAAGAACGTTCCAAGGCTTTTTGTGCCGCGTGAAGGGAAACATCCGCTCGCAGCCATCCGTCTTCGCAGGGGCGCTGCCGGTGTTAAGGACTTCCCTGTGGCCGCTCCCCGGCGGGTGCGGGCTGCGTGCAGGCTGGGGAGGGGCACGTCGCATGTATGATCGCATGAATAATGCTGGGCAGCTCAAACTTTGACTCCCTCGCCTATAGGGAGGCTCAAACGATTATTATTAGCTTGCATTATTAGATGCAGGCCTCAAAAGGCGAAATCAGCTATTGATAATTGCAAGAAGTATACAGCAGCTACTGTATCGATCGGCTTGTCCCTATTCCCCTGGTATGGGAGAGATAAGAAGACTCACTCTTTAGTGCAATATAATTTCTTTTGACCTATCTGCTTGCTACAGACTTATGATGAATAGCCGGAGTGGTTAAAGCCCTTTATCACGAAAGTTACCCCTTGATATAATATTGATTCTTTATAACTAGCTCCAAACACAAAAATCAAACTGTCCACTTGACCATCATCATCATCAATATCATCACAAAGCCTCCGGAATAAAGATCAGCACCAGCCTGAAAACGCTTTCTATAATCTCCCAGCTAATCTTTATTTGCTGATGATGAAAAGGAGAAGGGGCGGGGGCAGAGCCAGCCGAATGTCATTTGGACGGACACTATATTTATATGTGTACATATATTAGGCCGAGACGAGGCGGCCGCTCCTCGTGGGAACAGCGGGCAGCGTGCCCACCTTGGCGGCGCTCGCCCCTTCCCCCGCCCCAGGGAATGGCGGGGCTGGGAGGCCCAGGGGCTTTGGGGAGAGACGTAAAGGGCTCCGTGAGAGCTGCCTGACTTTGCTCACAGGAAGAGACCCACGACCTCCTGCTCGCTCGCCATCAATGTCACGCGTCCTTGGCGCTGGGCGGCTGCGCTCCCACGGGAGCGGGCCGAGAGGGGCGCACGCCGGTGGGCTCGCGCGCTTGGCGGGGCCGCGCCGCCCCGCGCACATCAAAGGCCGCCGCGTGCAATCCGCGTGCATTTCTCCAATTAACGGCATTTCCTGCCGCACTCTCCGCGCGCCCCGCCCCCCGCCAGCCCGCGCCGCCTGGGCGCGGGGACGAGCGTCGCCCCGTGAGCGTGCCTGAGGGGTGTCCGCGCACGGGCGCCCTGGTCCCCGTCGAGGCCGAGTTTTGGGAGCATTCTGGGAGGAGAGGGGCTTATGGGTACGGGGGGCGGGAACGCAGGGAGGACCCCTACTTCTGTCTTCTCAGGGACACCCGTGTCGCGGGGCTCCTAGGACCCCTTCGTTAACACCCCAGGTCTCTTATCCACATTCCTGTGACCTTAGAGGTCCCCGGCTAATGGGGGGGGAGGGGTAGAAAGAGTGCGGCCACCGCGCAGGGGCATGCGCGCCCCTCTCCGGTTCTCTAATCAGCGCCGCCAGGGCTGGGCTGGGGGTGCAAGGATCCTCTGTGGCCAGGTCGCCATGCCGCCGGTGTTCCTGGGCTCCTGCCCGGAGAGGAGGGCAGCTGGAGGCGTGACTGGTCGTTTGCGAAGCGGGGCGCTCACGAGGCGGTAGTCCTGTCCAAGGCTCGCCCTGGCTCCCGCCCTGCTGAGCTCTGGCCCCCACCCGGAACCCCAACTTATTGGGGTCCACGGGGTGCACGTGGGACCACCTGGTGGACCCCTTCATGCAGGGCCGCTGGGCGGATGGCCACCCAATGATGACCTAGCGCTAAACTCCACAAGTAGCTTCTTCACCCCTTGCCACCCCACACTCCGGGACAGGGGCCTGTAAATGGGCGGCCAGTGAGGCTCCCTGGGGGGTCTTGCTCCGCTGGGTGGGGGAGGGGAGCACACAGGAAGCCAGCTGATGTGGGAATAGGGGTCCACACCCTCCTCAGGCTCCCTGTGTCCTGCACACTCATAGGCCCCCAGGCTCCCCTCCCCACAGCTGCTGGAGAACAGCCCCCCCCCCACCCCAGGGCGTTCCTTCACAGAAGTTTTAGAAAAGCTGCACAACTCTGACATGACTGGTCCCATCTCTCAGCCTCCTCCTTATCACGAATGTCATTTGCTTTGGCTCCAAGCTCTGCAAAAGTGCAGAGCTGAAATTCTGCAGGAGGCAGGTCTGCCCAGAGGCGTGCACCCAGGGCCTTGGCCCACAGTGACCGGGACAAAGACGACGGACCACAGTGCCCGGTGCTGCTCTCGTCCAGGGATGAATGTCTCGTCTGTGACCTGATGCACTGGGCTATTAACGGGCCAGAGCCATCCCGGCTGTTCCCGCAGGTCAGGCACAGGAGCAGAGGGACAAAAATCATATGATTAGAGGCAGTTCACATTCTCCAGAAGAAAAAAGTCAGGCTAGCAGAAGGGGCAGCCACACACTCGAATCGTGCGGCACAACTGATGAGCCAAATAACAAGCGGCCGTGCGGACACCTGGGCGCGTGGAGCCGGCGCTCACGCCTGGCGGGCGAGAGGGAACCGCAAGGAAGGAGGAGAGGCGCCTGGGGAGAGCAGGACCACTGCCAGGCCCAGCGCTGACACGCGCTCCCGGAAGTGGCCAGCTCGACATGGGCACAACTGTTCCACTTCTTCTCTCATCTGCTGACCGCCGCCGGTCGGCTCCGCTTTGCAGCGCACCCTGTGCCTGGACCCTGTGTGTCTGACTCGCCCAGACTTGCTGTGCAGAATCTGACATGGTGCAGCTCCACGCAAGGACGTGCTCCCCCCTTCCACGGAGGGGTACACCTTCCCCAAAACACCGACTCTTAGAATCAGAAAAGGAAGCTTTATCCAAATTTTGATCACTGCATGGAAAGTGGATTTGTCTAAAGTCTGGAAATCTTTGATTGGATGAGAATTCATAAAACAGAAAGGAAGGGGACATTATTCACTTTCCCAAGGATTCTTCACTTTAAAGAGCCAGTGCTGGGGTCTGTCACACAGGGCCGCTTTGTACAGTGACGCAGCAAGTGCACAGAGGCAGGCCTGCCGCCCTTACTGGCCAACGTGCGAGTGGCTCTCGGGAGTTGGGACATTCTGGATGGTGTCTTTTGGTGAGATACCGCACGCTTGGTGGTTGTTGTATCTCTGTCACCTCACAGGGAAGGGTCCCCTCTGCTGGCCTTGCGGAAGCATGTTGAAGGGAGGCTAGAGAGAAAACGAGTGTCACGCATCTGAGAAATGCCAGCAGTAATAAAGGTGTCAGTGACAGCTGTGGCCAATGAGGCACTGTTTGTTTACACGTTGGAGCCACTGCCATGGACAGCAGAGCGGGAGAGGAATCTGAGGCCTGGGTGTGATCTTGAACCCAGCGAGCATGGCGGTACGGCAGGGAGGGGGCCACGTGTGTGCCACGAAGACAGGACAGGGAGAAGGCGGGACAGGGAGGCGAGGGGGCCGTGGGCACTGGGGCCCGAGGGGGAAAGTTGAGATTGGAAAGCAGCAGATCAACACTGTAAGTCACATATAACATGACCGGTGTCT
Source organism: Eonycteris spelaea (assembly GCA_003508835.1). Lineage (NCBI taxonomy): Eukaryota > Metazoa > Chordata > Mammalia > Chiroptera > Pteropodidae > Eonycteris > Eonycteris spelaea. The sequence continues at coordinate 10,388,092 of PUFA01000056.1, read as the reverse complement.
GTCGCCTCTGTCACCAGAGCGTCTACACCACAGAGACACTCAACGGATTTGGCCTGTTTTGTATGAGGTCGGTGCCTCTTACTCCGGCGCATGTCGTTCGCCAAGTCATCGTCCTCTGTGACAAAGGTGTCACACAGTATTTGTCAACACAGCACTACTCTTCAAGTGTTTGGGAAACAGAACGGCCATTGGAATCGTTTATTTGTTACGGTGAATTTGAGGAAAAGATCACACTCGCTCACATCCTCGAAGCGTGGCTACCGTCTCCTTTTCTCTGAGCGAGTCTGACTCACGGCCCTGCCCGTGCATTTCCGCTCTGCTTCCCGTTTGTGGCGTGCTCAGTGCACAAGCAGCCTGCGTGTGCCAGGCCAGAGGGCTCACGCCCACGTGGGCTCTGGGCGTGAGGTGACTCCCACGTGGCTTCTCCCAGCGCCCGTGGCACGGCGGCTCAGTGGTTCCGCTGGGGTGGGAGCGACCTACAGCGGATGGACACGTCCACGTGCCCTGCCGGGTGTCCCGGGCTAATTCCTGGGCAGCTGTCCGTCCTGGGCTCCCTGCAGACCCCGCAGCTCTGAGCGCACACTCACTGAACCTGGCCAGGAACTGTCGCCTCTGTTGGCCAACTGCCTCAGTTTCTCCAGCTGCTCTGCTTAGCCACCCGTTTTACAGATGCACTGGTGCCGGGCCAGGGGTGGTAATGGTAGTCCCAAGGTCACTGCTAACCGATAAAGGAGCCTACACTCGTTTTGGTCTTTAATTGGAGACTGTCACTGTGAATCCTGCCCATCTTTGTCATGCTGTGACGTCTCCATTACTGCTCCCTGATGAGGCTGGCACTTGGATTTTCTGCACGGTGCGGGGTCTCCTCTCGCCTCTATAAGTGCCCACGGCCCTCGTCCTCCCTGTGGGACCTGTTCAGGTGCCGCAGCCTCCCTCTCCCCCCCCACCCTGTCGGTCCAGTCACCTTTCCCACTTTGGACATCTAGCTGACCCCAAACGATCTCTGCTTCCATATTCTTGACTGATCTCATTTGATGCTTTTCTTTGAGGAAGAGTCCAAGGTTGCACCTAGTCCATTCGGTCTCTCATGTCGATACAGTCAATGATTTAAAAAATCTTATGTCATTTATGAGTTGTCACAAAACAGCTGTTAAGTGAGACCTTAAGCTGCCCGCGCCCCGCTCGGAGCTCAGCGCCAGTCCCACGTGGCGGTGCCCGAGCGCGGTCACCTGCGGGCCGCAGCACTGACACTCCAGGTGCAGCGAAGGCCACGCGGAGACGCTGCCACGCGGGCCTCTCCAGAGCCCCAGCGCGTTCTCTCCGAGCCGTCTGGGCCGTTTTGAGACAAGAGCCTCGGCTCAGTCACGGGAGAAGGCCCACTGGTCACCAGAGCCTCCGGTATCTAATTGTCAGAGGTCAACATTTCAAAGTCCCTGACAAATGGGGCTTGGGGACGTGGCAGAGCCCCGGGAATGGATTCATGGCTGGGGCGAGCAGTTACCCCGCAGTGAGGGGCAGTGGACAGCGGGAGGGAGCCGAGTCCGGAGAACGTCGCAACCGGCATGGACAGGCGCGGCCCAACCTCTCAGCACCCAAGGCTGCGTGGCGGGGGCAGGCGGCGCAGGAGTGCGCCCCGCAGGGGCCGTGAGCCCTGCCGCAGCACACCCGCCCTGGCTTCCCCCGCCGGTTGGCGAAGGTCTTAGCCAGCTGCCGTGAGCCCCCGCAAGCACGAAACGGCCGCCCACGCGGCCACGCACGTCGGCGGCGCAACCGCTGAGCAGCGGCGGCACATGTAAAATTCATACAATGTCACTTACATAATATATAGACTTTTTTTGGATGGTTGCATTTTTGTATTTAAGAACCAAGCTTTCCAAAAAAATGTGGCACATTTGGGTGATTTCTCTAAAAATACCTGCAGCCCTTACGAACTGCGGGCCCGTTCTGCAGGTCCCATCACACGTTGTCACCTGTAGTTGTGCCAACTGCACGCATGTGGGGCTCCCTGGACGCACGTTCCCAAACCTTCGACTCTTGCTGAGAACAGTCATGCTGACTCACGCCGAATTAGTGGGAATCGTTTTGCGCCACCGCGTGGAGCTGGGGGGGGGGTACAGAGCACGTATAAACAAGCACGTCAGCTACTGGCGTCCGGCACATTTAGTCGTGTCAATGCGGATAGATAATTGAGTTCCTATTATTTGGTCACAATGCATCAATTTCAAAGAAAATGCAAATAATATCACATTGTGGTTTTTAAAAGTTCCACCAAGGCTTAAATGTGTTTGTGGTTAGAATGGGCCAGCGCGAGCTTCCAAGCCCCCGGTGGCTGCCTCTGTGCCCATGTCACACTAACCGCTCCTCCTCCGAGTCCTAAGGCCATCCCAGGGCCAAGGACCCCGGGCTCCGCCGCGCTCTTATGCACCTCCCGCACACCTGCCTTGGGGAGAAGCCTCCATGGACTCCTGAAAGAGAGGTGCTGTTTGTTCGTGAGAAGACTGCTTTTTGCTAAGCACATCCTGAAAACTTCGGCTGCTCCGAGTAATATTTAAACACCACTAGGCGTTTCGGCGCCTGCCCCAGGGGACAGCCTCCCAGGCCTAGGAGGGGCCGCGGCCTCCGGGTCCTGCAGGGAGGTGGGCCACCGGGGCCCTGCTGATGGGACCCACGGCGGGCGGCTGCGCTGCGAGGAGCACGAACCGTCGGTTTACACATGCGCGATGCAGCGAGCGAGCCTGCTTCGCTCTGTGCCCGGCTGCCTTCAGAGCCCGAAAACTTGTGCTCTCGGAGGGCAAGGCCGCTGGAGTGAGCGCGGCGCGCCGGACGTCACCGGAAAGGCTAAGTCAGGGGCGCGCTGCCCGCGGGGCGCAGCACGTTCCCGATGAGAAGCTGCGCGCAGCCTGTCGCCTGGTGCCCCGCGGACCGTCAGCGGCGCAGTGAGCGCTGCAGCAGTCCTGGCGGGAAGTGCGTGCGAGGGCAGGGCCGCAGCCCCCGCAGCAGCGAGGGCCAGGCTAGCGCGGGGTGTACCTAGGCGCGTGGGTCCGATTCGGTTCCAGGGACCAGGCGGCCAGGTGTCCTCTGTGTCCCGCTGCCCACGCGGGATGTTTGGTTCTCCACTGGTAGTGTTGGCTGTGACCTGTGACTGGCTTCCTGGGTGTGGGCCTGGTGCCCACATGTGGCCCAGGCGGCCTGGCGGCCTAGCCGGCGCAGTTTCAGCCAGAGGACAGGGGAGTCGCTCTGGCTTCACTTGGGGAATCAGCAAGCTCGGCGGTGCCCGTGGCCGAGACCGTGCTCCTCGCTGTGCCCACCTACCTGAGGGACACGGCATGTCCTGGTGGTCTTGGTGGCGCTGGTGCCCGTGAGGAGGGCAGTGTCTGGGGTCCAGCACAGGCCCCGGCGGTCCCCATGGGAAGTCCCTGCACAGGTTCATTATTGCCCGCTCAGCCCCCTTTATTGGCACACGTGTCCCCCAGGCCCGCGTCCCAGGGCGCGGAGTCTGAGCGTGTGGTCTGTTAATGGCTGGAGCTGGCCCTGGCCCCGCCTCCTTGCGGAAACCGGAGTAAGCCCCGCCCCTCCCTTCCACCTGCCGGGTCCAGCCCCACGCACCACCGCACTGTGTCTGCAGACTCCTCCGCTCTTCATTGGTCCCGGTGTTTGTGTCACAATCAGCATTCGGTGGTTAGGTTCCACCCCACCCCCCCCCGCCTCCGCCTCCCCGCGTGCCCGCACTGTCCCTGCCCTCAGAAGGCCTCTGGCTGCTGGTCACCAGCGGCGCTGCTGACTCTCACCGTCCAGAGTGCCGGCAGCCTCCGCATCTGGAGGGAAGGGTCATTTTCCCCAAAGAATGTGACCCACCCAAAGGACACGGGCGAGGACGAGCGACGACAGTCTGTGAATAGAAGTGACATCGTCCCCACTCGTCCAAAGCTACTCTCCCTACTTCTTCTTTCACGGCAGTGGTGTCACCCTGACCTGGCTCTGAGCGGCTCCCCGGCAGGGCTCAGGCCCAGAGTCCCTGGCCCTCGAGTCGGCACTCCGCGGGGGCTGGCGAACGTCACCGCAGGGCCGAGGGACTTTCTCAGCTGCATGACACCAGGTGTGAACACCTCGCCACACACAGGTGGTGAAAGGGGTCAAACGTCAGACCGTCACTGTCACTGCAATGCGACAAACTCGGCCCAGGTGTGTGCAGCCACGTGGCTGCCTGTGCCCACCTCACAGCCGTGTCTGGTGGCATGGCCACCGTGGCGATGCTTCAGCTGTTGCAGCAGACCCTGGCTCTGCTGGCTCGCACGTGTCACCAGGAAGCCGGTGGGGTGGGCAGAGGGGACTCCACAGTCACCAAATTAAACCGCCACCCGGACAGGGAGTACAGCTGTGGGGCATCTGCCTTGTCCAGGCCGCACGGTTCTGTTTTACCCGTTTCCTTGGAGCACGGCGTCTCTGTCACCCGGGAAGCCGCGGCCACGGGCTTCCTGCGCTGTCATGCTGCGCTGTCATGTAGGGAATAATTACAGAAAGCAGTTAGAGCACGGCTCCCGGGTCGCCACAGAACCAGCCACCGAGCACCTCGTGAATGGCTGCTCGACTCTTAATTAAACAGCTTCTCCTTCCAGTTGTCACCGCCGGTTTGGGTAAGTGGGCTGCGTCCGGACTGGCCAGATCCCACGGGGACTGGCTTGTGGCGGGCAGGGGGGTCTAGGGCAGTGTCCCTGACTGGGAGGAGACGTGTCCTCGTGCTCCGTAGTATGTACTTAGAGTGACAGACAATGTCGTGGTTCTTAAGCTAGCGAGCTCCACGGCGAAGTTTCTGGCTCTGCACTTGTGACCGCTGAGACTCCCTGTGGACGGGGACCACCGAGGCTCCACCCCATGATGCGGTCACTGCCCATTGTAGGAGAAAATCCCCAGAAGCAGCAGCAATTACTTTATGAAGAACGAAGAGATATTTCCATTTCCGCATTTTTCTTCTTCCCTAAGTGCAAAAAGATTATGTATGTCCTATTAGCTCCCTGGACATAAGTCCTGGGGTGCCGAGCTGTGACTGTTAATTACTACTGCAGCCTGGGCCTTGCATTTTGGGGCGTATTTCATTTTGAGGCAGAGGAGCGTTTTCATGGGAAGACCCGGGAGTGTGCGTCGGCCACCTGCTCAGGAAGCTCAGCTGTGCCTGTCTTGGCCGAGTTTCTGGGGTTTGGGTGGCTGCGGCTTCATGGTGGCGTGTCCTACGTTTGGCAACCCCGTGATGGGCTGTGGAGGGCTGTGCGGTAGGACATCAGGAGTGACGGGCCTCAGGGCGAGGGTGGCAGGCACCAGGCTGGACTGAGGAAGGCTCAGAGGGACAGTGAGGCCGAACGCATTGCTCGCCCGTCCTGCTGAAGGCTGGGCGGTGACTTGGTTGGAACCTCAGTGCACTGTGGCGAGAGAGCAGTCAGCTGGGGCTGTGAGTGACAGGCAGGGCAGGAGGCTGTGACGAAGGGCGGAGCTGCTTCTGCACCTGGGGACCGACTAGGGCGCACATGACGAGTGCTCGGCCAGCGGCTGCCCCGCTGTTCCCTGGAGCTTTGCGATTCATGGGTCGAGAAATCTGAAAATACTGCCGCTCATAGCTTTTCTGATCTTCGTAGTTTTAACTTTTCTCTGTGGTCCATTCGTTCACCCTTCAGAAGGCGCTGGGTGCCCCACTCACCCTTGCCTCTCTCTTCACACAGCTTGTCCCCGTGAGGATGCAGTTGTACAGGGCCAGGTCACCCTAATGACCTCGGCTTGACTCCATCACCTGCTTCCAAATGAGGTCACGTCCACGGTACCGGGGTAAGGACTGCGGCAAGCCTTTGTGGGCCACGATTCAATCTGTAACCCCACGCTGGCCCAGGACTGAGCGAGAATGTCCCCCTGACTTACACCTGGGCTTCAGGCTGGGAGCCAAGCCATCGTCCCCAGGTGTGCTCAGGTACAAAGCAGAGCAGCACATACACGCGGCTGGTGACAGTTACTCAGAGGCAGAACAAACCATAAGAGCCGGGCCCACTGAGGAGGGGAGGGACCGGACCTTGCGGCCACAGAGCCCCTGTCGGTGCCTGGTGTCTGGTCCTTGACAGGCAGGATGCAGCAGGTTTTGATGAGTCACCACGGTGCCTCCTGCTCCTTCACTTTCTGTGAAGACCTGTACCAGGCTGCGTGTGCTCTGCGTGTTGCTGGCACGGTGGGCGGGTGGCAGGGTGCGTGTCGCCGGCAGGTGTTACATTTAGGGCCGCCCGCATGTCCGCACGGCTGACTTCCCCATGGCTATTCTGCAATGGGCTGGGACATGCATGCTCTTAGTGACCATTAGATGACATTATGAGTTGGTCACAACTTTATGTGCCACAACCACCCTAAGCAATGATTCCTGTGGCGATGATGGCAAGGCTGTTTTTCTGAAAAAATCAGGTGGGGTTTCTGTCCCACCCTCCCCGTGACAGGAGGGGCTACTTCCTGGGCTTTCGGTCCCTCCACGAGGAAGTGTGGGGGCGTGCAGCTCGTGCGGGAACACTGGGCGCCACAGTGCCCGTCACCACGGGGCCAGAGCAAAGGCAGCAGTTCCTGCTGGATGCAAATATCCAGCCCCTACCTTCCCCTGGGTCCCCACTGCCCTGCGCTTGGAGTCCCAGGCCTGTTCTCCAGCGAGGCCCTCGCCTGTCCTTGCCTCCTGCCGTGTGACACCCACCTGTGTCAGCATTTGTTCCCACTGACCTCTGGCCGCAGGAGACGGATTCAGACGTTTGTCCAGGACTCTCAGACATGCTCGTCCCATGCCACTGAGAAAATTCAGGGCAAAACTAGGGAGTATTTTCTGCTGCACACAACTTTAGAAAGTTCAAGAATGGGGTTTCCTTAAATATAAGGGACAAGGCCAACGAGACACGTTCTCAGCGTGAGGGAGTGGCAGACGGGTCTCACTGTGGAGGAGGCTGTGTTTGGTTGGGGGTCAGGCAGTCATGAGATGAAGCTGCTTTTTTGGGGTGATTGTTCAGCAAAAGCACAATAAAACAATGGCAAACCCGCTGAAGAGGAAATGATCCCATCCGCACACTGTCACACTGCATGCCTGTAACCACCCGGCGCGCGCGGCTTACAGGAGTAATGGTGACATGGGTCGCTATTATTTTCTGTTCCATAATTCAACCTCACACGGCAAGGGACGGACAGGGTTTTATAGGTGAGGCTGAGTTTAGTGGTTTTCCTATAAAATAATTTCCACAAATTTAGCTTCAGGCTCTCTTCTCTGACTGATATAGGAGACTGGATTTGGATCCCATTTTTTTGGCTGTCCATAAAATGCACCTCCCTACGACCAACAGCCAACAAAGCCCCTGGAGACATTCCAGCCCTGCCATCCAGCCACACCTCTTCCAGCTGGCCAGCCCTTCACACCTGTCCTGTGACACTCGACTCAGCACCTGTGTCTTTATGGAGATGCCCGGCTTCTGTGGCTATTAGAAGCCACCTGCCCATGTCCCCATAGTAGGCATGTGCCTCTGGTCACCCACAGGATAGCTTGTCACGTGACAGCCATGGGTGCCTGCCCTCCTGTCCCGAAAATGACCTTCGTGTGGGCTGCTCCCCCTCCCTCCCTCACCCCATTCCCCCCTCCCCTTCATTTCTTCCCTCCTTCCTTCCTTTCTTGTAATGAAGACACTTTGAGAAGTGACCAGTAACAAGAAGAAACAAGCTATACACACAATGTGGATATAATTTGCTAAAATTTTAAAGAAATTAAAGAAAAAACCTAGTATTTTAAATTTGTTTTCATTTAATGATAACAGAATGGTCTAATTTCTTTCTTCTTTTTTTTGGAGGTTTTCCTTTTCCCTTCCCAGACCTCGCCCATGCTTCTCTCTCAGTTTCTCCCGTTTATTATCAAGACCCTTGGCGCAGTGCGAATGAGCCGGATGTTCGATGTTCGACTTTTGACCAAGCAAGCAGGATGCGCTGGCTTTTCCAATGAAAGCGGTGATCGTGGTGAGCTGCACTAAGTTTGGTTATAAAGGCAACTCCCTGTGGGGGCGCGATGGGCGGGGGCAAGCGCTCAGCTGAGCTGAAGTCCCCAATAATTGAAGGCTCACCGAATAGAACAGAAAAGTCACAGATATAAAGTTAAAGACAATACATTTGTTTTCTTTTATTTCTATTCTTATGTACGAAAGAAATGATAAGCGGGAAGAACAATGAATACTTCTGGCATTCAATTAACACAAAAGTAATTTTATTCTCTCAAGACGAATATACAAAATAAATGAGAAGAAAATAAAGTGCAGGGAATATTTAGACTCAATAATTCAAATGACTCGGAGGGATGATGCTTCCATCACTACTTTAATCTGGAATTTGAATGCAGATATTTTCACACCGCCAAGTCTGGGCCTGCCCCTCGCTGTGTGTGTGTGTGGGGGGGGTAATGCAGGGGTGTGTTGACTCACCCACGTAAATGCAGGGGCAGCCTTTGATGCCCCCGCAGCGCCCCACGGACGTGGTTTCTGCCCCCGTCCCCCGTGGGTTCTGCCCGCCCCCGTGGCTACATTTTGCTGCTGAGCCGGGACTTTTGCACCGAGGGGAAAGACTGACGAGGGACACACGCTCCCGCATCCGCTGGCCGGGACCTGGTCCCTGGCTTTGCTTCAGTTGCAGGCGTTGAAGAAGCGAATCCTCGCAACAGTGTTCTTCATGTGATGAAAAGGGGTCCTGGTTAATAACCAGCTAACCGAGAGCGCGGGTTCATCCTTCTGTTCGTCTCCGTCGTGACTGAGGAGCAGAGCCCGGAGCCCATTGTCCCTGATGGCGAGGCCAGCGCGTGGCGCCCAGGCTGTCAGCCGTCTGTCTCAGCCCCAGCCGAGGAATCGGCCCGACTGCCACAAACAAAAGTGATACAAAAGAATTACGCCCTCGCCGAAGCCTATTTCCTCGTATAATCACACAAAATGATTTTTCTTAAATATGATAATAAATCACAGCAAAAAATCAATGTGGCAGGGCCCAACTGCTACGGCCTGATAACGCATCAATCAATATTTAGTATTTAGATTTTAATTAATACATAGCTGTGCAGAGCCTTTTTAAGAGAGAAATATTATCTCAGATAAAAAATCCGGCCCGGCGAGCAGGCAAAAGTTGTTTCTCATATCTGTCATTGATCAATCCGGCGGAGTTGTGATTAAAACCCCTGAAACTATCAGACAAGAGGGAGAAACAGACTGAAGCAGCGGGCGATGCCGAGCCGCCCGCGTCCCCACGGCGCAGGGAGGTTTGGGGGCCGCCGAGGCCGTGGCCAGCCCTGGGCGCCCGGGTGGGGACCGTCGAGGATGTGAGGCCGTCACGTCCCGGCCTCGCTAACTGCAGCTTTGGATGAACGTTTCCCCTTGACGATGAGGTGTTTCCAGACCATTTTCATGTAGGGGACACTGCCTCCAGTCACACCGTCGACGTCCTCCCTTCCCCTCGACGTCCGAACCATGGAAGCCGTTGCGAAAACAGACGCCACGGAGGTGACTGGGGGTCTCCCGCCCCAATCTCCAGGGGACGAGCCCGTTCCCGCGTTCTGTGCACAAACCCCGACTCCTCAGCGCCCCCGCTGACCGCCTCCACTGTCACCTTGCTCCCTGCTTCCCGCAGCTGTCAGCGGGGCCTCGCGAGCAGACGCCCACGAGGCAGGGGCCGCTCCCTTTTACCAGGCTTTTCCTCCTGCTGAAGATTTTTCTAGATCTCACAGTTCACGCAGAACACTCGCGACAAGCCGGGAGGGCGTGGCGCAGGGAACGCAAGCCGAAGGTCGCGGGGGGATCCGCGGGGCTTCGCGCGTTTCTCTGACATCGGCTGGGGGGTCCTCCTGCCTTCCTCTTCGCCCCCATTGCACGTCTTTCCCCCTCGCACAGGGGGACGTGCCTGGGGCGGGGTCTCCGCCCCCACACCCCGCGCTACGGGACTTTTCCACGGGTTTGCGGGGGACCGCGGCTCGGGCGCTTAGCCCTGTCCGCCCCGTCCGCCTCATAGGCTGTGACGCACCGAGGCGCCGGCGGAGGTCGCCAGGGTTACGACCCCTTGGTCTCGGCAGAGTTGAGGATTTTAGCAAAATGGGGCTCGCGAGGTGGAGACCGTGCCCGATACCCTCAGCGGAGGACGGCCTCCCCAAGCCACCGGCGCAGCCGGGGCGCGGGTTAGACGGGGACGCTCGGGGACGCGCGCCACTCCGCAGGGACGCGGCCGCCGGTCGCCATGTTTCCGGGACGATTCCGATAACCGGCCTCCGTCTGGCAGCCGCGAGGCCGGCTGTGGTCAGGAGCCGGGCGGGGAGACAGCGCGTTAAGTGTCCGGAGGCCGGGAGCTAATGGGACAGTCTGGCGGGACGTCACCGGCGCCGCTGTGGCTCAGGAGGGGCCCGACCCCTCAGGACTCCAGGCGGAATCTTCCCAACGGGGACACAGTGGCCCCGAGGGAGCAGCCGGCACGGCAGGTCCCACAGGCTCTGGAGGAAGGCAGGTCGCTGAGGGGTCAGGGAGCCGCCAGTTTTCACCGATTGGAACCACGTGGTGTCGAAGGCTAAAACAGCCGGCATTTCGACCTAATAATCTCACCTCTGGGACTTTGTCCTATGAAAATAATCAGACAGATGTGTACATATCAGGGTATTCGCTGCAGCGACAAGTTCACGTGACAGCGGAATGCTCCCACACCTGCCGGATCCTCCAGGCCATGGTGGGAAGGCTGGCCCTGAAGATGGTCCCGTTTGGAAGGAGGTTGCCTGACACCGGGAAAGGTGACGGCAAGGCTGCTGGAGACGCAGGGACGGTTCCCCGTCTGCGTGTCTCTGGGATGTGTCGTAGTGTCTTCTTGGAGGCAGAAAAGGAGAATTTACTCTGGAGGGGGTTTGGGATGGGTTCTCTGTGGCTCTGAGCCTCCATGTGGGGTCCACACCCCCTTCACAGGACCCACGGGACTCAGGCTGACTGAACCTACCCAATTCCTCTCACTAGGGTCGAATAGCCAGGGTCTGCTTCCTCCAGCCTTACAAATCATCATGTAAGGAATTTTAAAAGTCGCTTACTTAGACAAGTGCTGAGAACCCAGTGGAGCTGAGAACACGTTCTCATTCAAAGGCTTCAAGATAAGGAACAGGTTTACAGGGTCACAGACCAGATTTTCTTGTGTCCCCGATGGGTTTCTTTGTGTAGATGCCTCAGGGGGCACCAGACGTGGGGTGACATGGAGCGCAGCTCAGAGGTGCCGGCATGGGCATGGAGGGGTCACCCGCCTTTTTTCCACGCTGGAAATGACCCCATTGCTGGTGGGTGTTGTTGTTGTTGTTTTGCAATGATTAGATTAAAGTGATACTTATGTAAGCAGAGATTTTGTCTTCACAAACGTAAAGCGAAGGGAGAAATTCATTCGTAAAACAGGAACAGCCACTCCATCCTTGAGGTATCCAAGAAGCAGTCAACTTAAGGTTCCAAATGCGAGTGGGGAGGAATTTACGACGTCATCGTGGACCGAGACGACATTCGTGAAGGCCTAGAGCCCGCAGGGCCCGGATGCCAGCGCGGTCCCCACACGTCAGCTCTGCAGTGCAAGGCGGACGGCAGGCGTTGGCGGCCGCATCTCCCTTGTTGGGAGTGGAAGGTCGCAGCAGGGGACGTGTGCCCTGGGGTGGTCGGCCTCGGCTCCTGGGCGCTTCCCGACGCCAGCATGGCGTCTCACAGCACACGCGGAAACCTGCGGCCGGGCCGGACCACGTCCGCGACTAAACCCGCCTTGGGTGAGAAGGCCGCTGGACACACACAGGCTGCCTGGTGGCCCCTTTTCCTCACTTTCCCCCTTTGCTCCAGGAGGGAGCCAGACATCTTCTATTGTTCTGCAAATGTCGAGGTCGAGTGTCAGAGCCGGAGTCCTGCGCTGGAGGGCAAGGCTGGCTTCTCTGGGCGCCAGCTGGGCAGCGGATGGGGTGTCTTGGAGGGGGGCCGTCCTCACTGTGTCGTTAGCTCCCCATGAGGGGGCTGACGGTGCCAACCCTGGTAGTGGCCTGTGTGGTCTGTGCCCTGTTTCACCCCTGCCCTGCTGTCTCCTAAGGGGAGAGAGGCCACGGCCTCAGTGATTCTGTCGGAAAGGGGTTTTAGGGGATTCGAGGTGACTCCCCGGGCGCTGGGTGACTGGCAGGCAGGCCCAGATCAGGGGATGGCTCCGAGGGCTACTGCAGGTGCATGGGGGTCGTTTTCTTTCTTCTAAGACCAGCGTGGGGGGGTGGGCTGCTGCCCCGGGGGTTGAGGGAGGGCAGTGCGCCATCCACCGTTCAGGGTCCAGAGGGTCTGCCACCCGTCAGGGGCTCAGCTCATGCTTGTCTCTGCCTGACTCAGGCACACTTTAAATTGGGGATTTTTAGGCTACAAACGATTGCTGAAATTAGATGTTAGGCAGGAATATTAGAATTGTCAGAAGTATTAATTATTCATCAACTTCTAATAAACTTGCTCGAAGAGTCATCCCGTGGAAAAGCCAGCAGCCCTTCAAAGCGGGGAGGCCCCGGGGGGAATGGCCGGGGGAATTGAATGTGGTGAAGGAAAAATTAGGGGAGTTTGACTCAAGCCTTCGATGTGTCTAGGGAGAAGCTCTTCTTTTTAAAAAGAGGCGAGGAAGGAGATGGCCGCTGGGAGAGACGTTTACTAAGTCAGAACTGTGGCAGTCAGGCACCGAAGGTGGGGAACTCCGCGTTCGGTTTGTCTTTATCCATACGCTGAGGATGTGACAGGCCCGAGGTCCCGTGTGGCTGAGCGGGGCTCTGGCTGGATCTGCTCTGCTGTTGCCCAGGACCTAAGACATGAAATCTAAACCTTTGGAGGACTGAGGCTCTGGTGCTGATGCTCAGGCTGGAGTCAGCCTTAAGTGATATGGTGACAGAGGGGCTGGGCCTGGTGGGGACAGTTGTCCTGCTCAGAAGACAAGCTCCAGGGGGAGGAACTGGGGCTCTCTGCGCCCTGGAGGGGAGCCGCTGGGAGACAGGTGAGGGCCTGCAGCAAAAACTTCCATCGCGGCACACAGCAGCTGCCTCTCGTGTCGCAGGCTCAGTGCCTTCCTGTAACCCTGACCGGGCCTCTTGCGAAGGGCAGCGAAGATTCAGACAAGCTGACAGGAGAAGATATTTACTAGAGAACCGGGGAGATCCAGAAGCCGACAGGACATCGATGACATGAGGAAGTTACTGTTGGGTGTTCAGAGTGTGAGGAGGATGACAGGGCATGTTGGGGGGGAGGTGCCTACAGACGAGGTGACATGCCTGCAGGGTGCGGGGTGGGGACCGAGGAGGGCACGGCCGAGGTGCCGTGGGCCGCGGCCGCGCCTGGGTGGTGACAGTTGCAGGAGTTCCATCATCTTGAGCTATTTTATGCATGCTTGAACACTTCCATGGTGAAATGTTTATTTTTGAAGGTCAGCTATGACCCCCGAGACAGCGGACACCGAAGCCGCCGCCAGGCCCTGGATGACCACGGGTCCTCTTCGGCACGCGCCTTTGAATTTGGACGCACCTGTGGCCCTGGGCAGCGCGAGTGTGGACAATCCCTTCCTTCTGCGTGTTTTCACAAGGGCCGTGTGCTCGCACGCCACCTTCAGCCCTGCATCGGCGACGAGCTCTGGGAAGAGGATGTGCCCAGGTCGCCATGAGTCGCTTCGGAGTTTGCGGTGGGTTTGCCACCAGCCCTCGGGGCCGGACGCTGGGCCAGCGTCCTTCCTGCATTTTCCGCAGCCTCAGTGATTCCGGAACGTAGGCTTTGTGCTTGCACATGACAGGACTGGCTGAGACAGGGGCCCCACTGACCAAGGAGTGGCTCCAGGGAGGGGCAGAGGCGCATGACCACCACCCTCCTGGCCGCAGGTCTCCTGCCGCCTCTCTGGGACGTGCCACCTGCACCGGGGCTGATCGCAACCTCCACAGGGGTCCGATTCCCGCGGCCACATCGCGCCCTTCGCCCAGTGCGGGCTCCTGATAGAGCGGGTCCTGCTAGGTCGTGGCTCGCGGAGATATTCGAGTCCGGAGCTTTTGTCTCCGAGGCAGGTCGGGGCCGCGGCCCGGGACCGGGGCGTGCGCGCGCACTCGCAGGTGGAATTTGCCCCATTAGCGGCACCTGTGCTCCCGCCGCCACCCCGCATTTCTGAGGCTGGCCGGGGCGTGCCGATCTGCTCTCCGAGTCCGTCCTCATTTCTCTGACGGTCGATGGAAACTATTAGCTCGTTTCCAGCGTCGGACGAATGTCAGCGACTTAACAAGGGTCACGGGTTTCGACGGGAGAACCGGGCTCACGCAGCGACGCCAGCGGCTCCTCAGCAGCCGACGGCCGAGCAGAGACGTGCCGCCCCTGGCCGGGGCCGCGTCCAGGCCGGCCAGCGCGGGGCGTGCTCCCGAGCAGATGCACGCTTATTTCGTGCTGGTGAATCGTATGCAGAAAGCTGCTACCGAATAAATTTTTTTCATAATTTGGTCTATGAGGATTATGGCAGCTGAATGTTTATCCCTCTGCCTGGAAGGAAAATTCCTTTAGGGAGACAAAAAAGCACATGATATAGTTTCTTAGGCTGTGTGCATGTGTGTATGTCTGTGTGCATGCACGTGTGCAACATGCATACAGGCATGCATGCACGTGTGTGTACATGCATGTGTGCGTGTGTCTGCCTGGACACGAAGGGGAAGAGCAGCAGTATTTGTGAGCACCCGTGACGTCCCAGGCACCTTACACACCGGCCACCTGAGGCCTGCAGGCTGTCCTTCGCCATCCCTGTCACCGCTGTTATTTTTGCAGACAAGATGCGCAGGCTTGCCTGAGTCGCATCCCTTGTCTAAGGCTGTAGAGCCGATGGGGACAGAGCCGGGCAGGCCTGGCAAGCCCACATCTCGTTTCCACAGTCCATACACGACACTGAGTGTCGACCGGGCCGTCACATCCACGAGCTCCTGCCTGCGTGTTTCCTGTGCACCCCACTGCCTGCACCGGGGTGAAGCATGCCCATCTGTGAAAACATGCCTGGCCCCCTCATCCCCATGGGCTCCCCCCTCACACCTTCAGGCCCAGGTGTGGAGACTCCCAGGCCTGGGTGTTGGTTCCCCAGACAATCAGAGGCCCCAAGAAAATAAAGCTTGCAGCTGACGGACACCCGGCCGACAGGGCTGTTAGTTTACGGAGGGTGGAGGCAGGGCGGGCTGGAAATTTTGCCCGCTGTAATTTACTATATCCAGCATGCCTGCCGCACTCCGCGGGGACTTCTATCAAGCCCTGTGAGGCGGTATTGATTTTTTTATTTTCTATGTAGGATAAGAAGACAGAGTTAGGAGCAAGAGTGAATGAAGAACTTTCCTCAGATTGCTGCTGCTCGCCGGCTTATTGCATCCTGTCGGCCGCGTTTCAGATGATGTCCAGCGTGTCAGCGCCGCTGGAGCAGCGAACGGGGTGAATAACAATGGAAGGGCGAGAGAGGAAGATTGAAACAGGAGGCGGCGGCGGCAGAGAAAGTGAGGGGTGCAGGCGAGGGACGGCAGAAAAGCGGGGACGAGGAGAGTCGCGGGGGCCGCACCAAGCAGCGTCTTACACGTTTCTTTCTGAAACTAACAAAAGGCACCTCCCCCCCCACCCCGCCCAAGCCCAACGACAGACTGCGCGGCCCCTGCACGAGCCGCGGGGCCTGTGTGGACTGACCGCTCGCTCCCTGCCCGGGCGAGGGGACCTCGGCCCCGGCTGCGGAGGGCGCAGTTCTGGCCCTTCCGCGGGGCGGCGTGCCCCGCGGAGCGTTAGGGCACAGCGGTCCCCAGGGGCGTGACGACATCGGACCATGTGCTGGTCACTGTAATACGGTGACTTCTCCGTTCTGTGGCGGAAACGGAGCCCAGGGGACAGAGCGCAGTCCCGCAGTCGGGCTCCCGTCTTGCTGGTCTGTGCTCCTAGCATCGCGTCCCGCGTCTGCCTCACGCAGAGGCCTGCTCGCCCCTTGTCGCCTTCCCAGCAGCGTGGTGGCGCGGACCGTGCGGCGCCGATCGCCCAGCCGGGCGCGCGGTCCCGCCAGCGGTCCCGCCGGCGACGCTCTGCCGCCGCTTTCAGATAAGGGCCAGCGGTGACCGCTGAGGAGCAGGAGAGGCCTGCTCGCCGCGCCCTTCCTGCCCAGTAGGGTGCGGCCAAGCGAGGACGCCGGGACGCAAAGCGCACGGCACACCGAGGCGGCTGGGACCCGAGGAGCTGGCTGCGCGCTTGCGCGGAGAGGCGCGGTCTGGGGGCGCGCGGGCCTGAAGGGCGGCCGGGCCGAGCCGCGGTCACGGTGACCCCTGAGGACAGCGCGGCTGGGCGACCCCGTGGCCCCTCTCTGCGACTGTCCAGCCTCTGCGGCGAGCGCGGCAACCAGACCCGCGTCGACCCTGCAGGGCGCGGCCAGCTTTGCCGCTTGTGGTTGTTTTGCAATTTCATTCAGCTAGAGCCACGGATGCAAAAAGGAAGTGACGCCACCATAGGGAAGGAAAGCCAAGGGACTTTGTAGGTTGCACCTTGTTGGAAGGACCGTGTTCCCGCCCCTAGTGTCGTTCACCAGCTTCACCTGTCACAGACAAGAGGAAAACGGCGTTTGAAGGTGACTGGTGACCCACGACAGTGACTTGGTCTCAGGCGTAGACTCAACTTTGCCGGATGCGCAGGGACTGGCCACATTGTCCCCAAAGCTGGCGCCAGTTCCGCTCACCACCCCCCTTCCGGTAGACTTGTATTATCTATAACGCTGTGGTTTAGTCTCATGATTTAAAAAGGCTATTGTTGCCCTTACAGTAATGGCTTTGTTACCATGTGTGGATAGCTTCACAAAAGACAGGTTAAGTTTGAGCGAAAAGTGCCACTATTTGGGCAAGTCGTCATCATGTCACCTTAGAAAACTAGGATGCCTGGGAACGGTTTTAGCTGCACGGTGGCTATCTTCCTGGCACAGTAACTTGGAAACCCGTTTCTCTGTAAAGCGGGAAAGCTTAGTACGCGAACATTCTCGCCCACCCCCAATCCCGCGCGCCCCACCCCGGCGACCCTTGCTGGAGGCCCCGCGGAGGCGTGGGGTCCTGCAAGCCGCGTCCTAGCGGTTCTCAGCGGGAGCGCAGCGCTGAGTTTTGTCCCCCATTCCAGCGCTGAGAGGGACATGCTGGCCTGCCCGTTCCAAAGGCCGTGGCCCTCAGAGTTGCTGAGTTCGCACGAGGGTTTTGAAAACTCCAAAGCCCTGTACAGACATGACAGGGCTTTGGTTTCCTTCTCTTTTTGACTCCGTGGTGGAAATTCCGCATTTTCACGTGCTCACGGGCCCTCAGTAGGGTGCACAATCCTACCTTTCTTCCAAGGAGATTAATATGTAGCTATAGCTTCTGGGATGATAAAAGTGTTCTCTGGAAGTCCGACCCTTCATAATCGACAGATGCTCTCAGAAAATAACAATGCAAATATTAACGATGATGACACCAATAAATGTTACAAATAGGGACAGGCACATCACAATGACAGCTTAGCGTTAACCGTGGGTGAAGGCAGGAAGGCGTTTTTAGAAAGGTATTTCATTTCATTCAAAATACAGACCTGAGCATTTAACTAGGTCGAACAAGAGGGGAAAACGCTGAAAATGGAATAAATGGCTTCACTTTACCCAGGTTATTTCTAAACAGTGATACAAAGATGTAATAGAAATAATTTAGACATATGGATACGAACCTTCAAAATCAATAGTGCTGGGAGAAATGAAACATATGCTGATGCAATCAAACAGAATTGAATTTCATACAAATGTTAGCAAATCTATATCAGATTATCACAGCAAAAACTTCATTTTCATTGATTTATAATGTATTATTATTGTTCCCACCAAACTGCCATAGACAGCCATCTAGCAGCTGCCAGTGCCTTAAGGGTGAACAAGGGCTGTCACTGCCTCAGTGGGCGCTAGACGCTTAGGAGCCAATAACTCAGGGGCGGCAGGTGCGACTTCTAACGATTCTTTACTTGTTCCTTTTAATCGCATTAGATCATTCTTTGAGACTTTCGGTGAACACAGGGCTGTTAGTTTGGTATTCACACATGAATGAAGGAAAAAGGAAAAAAATATTTTGTAGCATATAAACATTCAGCAAAAAATGAGGTTCAAAGGGGCCATCAAACACATGCACACATCTCTCCCCTCCCCCATCTTCCCCTCCCCCATCTCTCTCTCCCTCTCTCTGTCTCTGTCTACCTCTTTCTGTGTCTCCCTTTCACTGTCTCTATCTCTGTCTCTCTGTCTTTCTCTCTCTGTCTCTATCTCTCTGCCTCTTTGTCTCTCTCTCTCCCTGGCTCTCTCCACCTCTGTCTCTGTCTTTATCTCTATCATTTCTGCACAACATGAAAAAACGATTCAAACCGCTGTTATTTTAGGAGACAGATTCTCTCGTGGGCCCCTCTGTACCAAGATCTGGGGCTTGTATGTTACCCACTCCCCTTCCAAGCCGTCAGCTCACCGCTGTGTTCCATGGGGTCGAAAGGGCTTCTTATTCCCAGTTCCTGAGTTCTGACATGTCCATAATCATAGGGGACCGTTTCCTAGTAGTTTGAGCAGTAAGATTCTGCTTTTTTGAGAAGGGATTATGTGAACAATTACTTTAGCAAAATCCATGAGCTTTTTCCAAAAACAGAAATTGAATTAGTAACAACAATGAGTTAGGTTATTACATTAGATCTTTAGCTTATGTCTGTAAGAATAAAGTTATTATGCCTCATGTCTTAAAATGCAATCTCACAATATTTGAGGTGGTCTGTCTCAAGGTCCACAATTATCACCTAAAATGAAATTCTAAGTCATTTCATTCCTTTTTTCCAAAGACTCAAAGAACGACAGTAGGCTTGTTTTGCTGACGTACTGTTACGCATTCATAACAATTTGTTCACTATTTCTCATGCACCATGGCAAATGGTCGTGCAGACAGGCCGGGATAACAGGCATGTTGCAGCGTTTCCCAGCACTGGGACTGCAGCCCCTGCCCCAGCCCCATGCCCAGCGTCAGGGACAACGTTGCAGGAGCGGGTGGAGCCTGGGTGGCGGGCCGTCCTGCAGCCAGCTCTGGGATCTCGCTGCTCTGGTGCCGCCTCCCTGCCGTCCATAGCGGTTACAGTTCACTGGGCAGATCTCAGCATTGGTTCTAATTGGTCTCCCAGGGCCCGGTCCAGGCTGTCGCTGAGTGGACATGAGGGTGTGACATAAACTGTTTGGTATAAACTGTGCAGTGGGAACATCCTGCAGCAGATGCGCCAGCCGACCAGCGGGCCCGCCCTTCTCAGTGGAGAAAACACAGGTTCATCCAGGACGCTTGCGACTTGCTGTTCTTCACCATCTCCAGGGCTCTTGATGAACTGGAGCACAGGACCAGGTGGGGTGAAACGCTGAGCTGCCACCCCACCCGCCCATCCCTCAGCCACGTTCCACGGCCCGCCCCGGGAGGGCGTTGGGGACGAAACCTGTTTCCACTCGGGCTCAGCTTGGCTCACTGGGAACCAGCGATTAGGATGAGGATTAGGATGAGCCGAGTGAAGAGCACGCAGGTCGCGCGGCCACGCCCACGCGGCCACGCCCACGAGGAACCCCTTACTCGTTCCTACGCTGGTGCCCGAGTTCTTTTCGTCACAAGTTTAAATAGTGGCAAATATGTAATTTCCGTTATATTGATATGTACTGGTCTTCTAAAATTAAACTTCTATAATACTCTTACAATGAATTAAGCGGCGTCTAAATGCTATAACTATTTGATATGCTCTATTATCTACTCAAAAATACATGAAACAGATTCTCCTTTAATAGCCAGAAGTTTCATATTACTTCTTTTCTCTTAAATATATATTTCTATACTCTTCCCAGTAGGAATTTACCGTTATATAATATTTTGTTTGGAGTTTTTGTCCATTATCTTATCATAGTACTCTGCAAGAAAAATATGCATATGCAAAATAAAAATAATTTTAAAAATTTGTGTCTATAAAACTGATTTCTTCCAGATTTATTAGCATAATTATAAATACAGT
Organism: Eonycteris spelaea; assembly: GCA_003508835.1. Taxonomy (NCBI): domain Eukaryota; kingdom Metazoa; phylum Chordata; class Mammalia; order Chiroptera; family Pteropodidae; genus Eonycteris; species Eonycteris spelaea. The sequence goes on along the minus strand of PUFA01000056.1, from coordinate 10,368,020 downwards.
CAATCGAAACAAAAAAGAAATTATAAAGTATGATAAGTAACTGTGAATTAAGCAAATATTAATAATTAGTGAACACAGTAGCCAGAGCGTATTTATTAACAAGATGGATACAGCCTTTTCTTCCACTTAGTCACATCTTTGAGAGCAAACAGTGCTCGTCGCTGGCGTGGGACAGAGTCCCTCCCCGTCTGCTCCAGTTTGCTGTTTTTACAGATGTAGCTACTGAGAAACCGGTCGATACAAATTCACAAAAACAAAGAAGCTGCTGTAGCGATGACACCCACTATTTCGAGCTCCTTTGAGTTACATGCCAGTGATCGCCGGGTGATCTGTCATCAAAGAAAATGTTTTTACTGGTCTATCAGCTCGAGACTCGGGTCCCCTTCAACCTGGTTGAAGGCAGAGTTGGGAGGCAGCAGGCTTGGTTATCTGGTTATCGGTGTCACGCCTGGTTTTAAAATTGGCAGCAATATTGAGATTGTTCCTTCTTTGGCTGGCGATGTTTTCCACGGGCAGACCATGGCGTCGGTCCTGGCGGATGGATGGGTGGGGGTGGGTGAGGGGCCTTTTCCAGGTCAGGGGCGGGGGAGGGAGCTCGGTCCCAGGCGCATTCTCCAGCGGGTCGGTTTTAGGAGCAGATGTGGATGGAGGCTGAGGATCTGGAAGTCGACTACTTACCAGCTTCCCGCAACCCTTGCAAAGCCGCAGAGCTCCCCTTGTTCCCGCATCAAAGTGCCAGTTGGTCTTGCTCTGAGGACTTTGCGCGGGGCGGCCCTCTGCTGAGGCTGTAACTACTGCTCTCCTTTAGTCAAGACAAAGCCATCAGCGAAGCGCGGAATCTGTGTCCTGCCGCGAGAGCCGGGGCTGCCCCCTTTCAAGAGGCCCATCCTGAGGAGTCACCCCGAGTGAGAAGCGCAGAGAGCAGGGTCACATGGAGAGCCGCCCGTTGGAAACGGTGGCCCGCGGCAACCACCTTCGCGACACAGAGATGTGCTGTCGGGCCTGCTCGGATCCCCAGGCCCAGGCGGGCCAGGCGGCTGCAGGAGGCTTTGAAAACTGTCAACCAGGGAGCAGAGGCCCAGCCGCTAGGGAGGGGGAGGTCACAGGAGGAAAACGGCGTGGAGGCGTGAACGCAGGTGTGTCTCATGTCCGGACGAATGAAGAGGAGTCACCGAGTTTTTAGGGAGGGCACTGGAGCCTGAGGGGGGGTGGCCAGGACTGAGCCTGAGAACCGGGAACCCTTATGGAGACGGCGACCCTCAGGATGCGTGCTTGAGGCCACGTGTACTGGAGGTGGAATGTGGAGAAGCGGGGTGCAGAACTAGGGGTGTGAGGGGAGGGGTGTGGCCGGGGCTGCAGACAGGGGTGTGGCTAAGGGACCCGAGTGCGGGGGGCGGGGACTCCAAGGCTGGCCCTGACTTCACGCAGTTCCTTGCCTTCAAGGTTGGCGATGCTTGGCGGGCCCGCACGCGGCGACTGCAGACAAGACACGCGTTCACGATGCGGCGCGGGCGGCCACAGCGGTGGTCCGCTCAGAGCATGGAGCTGAGCGAGGTCGGGGACGCTAAGGGCACACCCAGAGCTGAGGGACGAACAGCGTTTGGCCTTCGATAAGTGCCAATGGCACAGAAAGCTGCTCCGGGGAGGAGGTGACCAAGGGACAGGAAGAGCTGCGGCCAGGCCGGGCAGCGGTGGCCTTGGGCGTGGGGGAGGGCCTGGAGCGAGGAGTGGTCACTTTAAACCTGACGGCAAACAAACACCTTCAGAGCCCCGCCCGCCCACTGGTGTCCCCGTCCCGCCCTGCGCCCTTTTACAACGTTGGTTCGCGCCTGTGTCCATCTGTGGACCCAACGGTGCGGACTTGGGAGAAGTTTGCGGTAAACAAGTGACAGGTGAGAGTCTCGCGGACTGGGCTCATCCGTTAGCCTGGATGGCTCACGGCGGCGTATCTGGGGCCCTTTCCACTCCTAATGAACCCGAGTTAGCTCGAGAGTACCCTGGCCTGCCGCGTGGTCTGGCCCCTGCGGACCCCTCACTCCTGCAGGCACAGCTGCACCCTGACTTGCATGTAAAGGAACAAACAGGCACCGCAGGCGTCACAGCGGGCCGCGGCGGCATGGGCTGCGTGGCACCCGCCACGCGCAGCGTGGGGAAGTGCAGAGCCGATGTCCTCTTCCCTGGACTGAGGTCACGACCCGTGGGACAAGCCAGTCTCGGTTTAGAAACGACCTCATGGGCCGTTAACCCTCCGCCCTGGTCGGAAGCTGACTCCGGGGTTCGCGGGTACGGTGAGAAGCATGACCGCCTCCTGGCTTCCCTTTAACTTCTCCACCACTTTTGGGGGGCAGGAAGGACTGCATCCCAGCGGCGGCTCTGGGCTGCGTGGTTTTGCCGACTCGCTGGTTTGAGCGGGTTGAGGGGCGTCGCTCTGTCCGGCTGCAGCCTGGTTTCCGCGGGTCGCGCAGCATCTCCAGTTCGGTCACCAGTCAGGGGTCTGATGGGACGCTCGCTCTGCGGATTGTCTGCCGCGTGTCATTAATCCCACTCTGGGACCCCGCCATGCTTTCTCTGGGGTTCGGGCAGCCGAGCGCTGGCAGCAGTTTGCGTCCGCGCGGTCTGCAGCGGGCTGGGCCTCCGCAGCTGCTCCGCGACTCCGCCGCCGTCGTTACCAGATAGTGGCTCGGAGGTGTCCGCTAGCGAGGGTCCACGGGGGCCTGCTCTCCATGTGCCGGGGACACCCGACGGGCAGCCCAAGACCGGCCGAGCGAGGAAAGGCAACGACACAACGTCACAGCGGCTGCAAGCGTTACGGGCGCTGCCGCCTGCGCAGACGCAGACGCCTCCGGAGGTGCGGGGGGCGGGCGGCGGGGCGCCCGCTCCGGGCGGAGGGAGGCGGACTGCGGGGGCCTCAGGCGAAGGAGGGCAGCAGCGCCCCCCAGCGGCGAGGCAGCCTGCGCTTGGCACGGCTGCGGAACCTGGAAAACGCGGGGGCTCTGCTTGGAACGGCTTTGCAGCCTGCCACCTCCGTCGGGGCGCGTGCCAGCACGGGTGGCACTGGCAAGAGCACAGACACTGTCAGATGACGGTGGAGGCGCCGACAGCCTGCGGGAGGACAGGGCAGGGAGAAGGCGGAGGGATGGCGCTTCGGGGGGGCGGGCCTCACAGCAGCGCGCCGTCCTCTGCCAGGGAGGCTGCGACCTGGAGAAAGGAAGGCCGGCGCCAGGAGCTGGACACTGGTGCCCCGTGGCAGACACGGCGGGGGTGCAGGGTGCCGCGCCTGCCCTCCACCTGGTCGGCTGCATCAGGGAGGCCCTGGGAGGGCCCGGCTGGCTCGCGCGGGTTCTGGAAGCGGAGAGCTGCACCTGCCGGAGCTGCGACCGGTGCCAGCAGCGTGGCGCGCGCAGCGGCGGCTGCAGCCCAGCTCCCGGTGCGGGCCTTGGCCCGGAACCTCTGCCCGGTGCGGGGACGCCAGGGGATAAAGGGAGATGGTCCCCGCCCTCCTACAGGGACTCTGCTGGACAACAGTCTCGCCCTCCAGGCCAGAATGCCGCGTGCCATTCCATGGGGAGCTGGAGGCGGGGCATGCGGTGGCTCTGAGTCAGGGTCCTAGCCCTTCCTGTGCGGTGGAAGTCTTTGGGCATCTGATGAGGCTTTAAGATGCACGCAATAAAATACGAAGGCATATAAACAAATTATACCGAAATACAGCTACTGAGATGCTGGAAGCAAGTTGCTATGCATAATACCTCGCGTGAGAGATTCCGTGTGCTTTCAATTCATGGTCATGAGAGCTGGCCACCGGCCAAGCAGCTGCCACACCTTTGTGTGGTGTCATCGGCGTTTGCAGTGACCTGCACACGTACAGCTGTGGAGCCAGTGACAGGAAACGGCCTGCGATTCCTGGCTCCGATACTGTGACGGGCAGCGGTGCCGCTGTGCTCACTACCTCCTTGTGATCAAGGGACATTTGCAACCTCAGACGGAGGCTAGTGAGCATGAAGTGGCATCTGCCCACCTGTGTCATTGGGCCACCTGGGAACGAGACGCTGAGGGCTTTAATGGGGGTGTTGCTGTGGAAGGTGAAGGACAGGGGGGTGTGAGGAAGGGGACGTGGGGAAGAGCTCCGGGCTCTGATGGTCTGGAGCACAATGGCTTGTGCGAGGGTCCTGTGCCGGCCTGGAGGGCCTGGTTCTAGAAGCCTCTGTGCCCTCCCTGGGCATGTGGTGGTATGGACACAGTGTGCTGTGTGGGGCAGGTCTGGGCTCCCAGTGGCCACAGGAGCTGCTGGCAGCCTCTCTGCGTGGGGCGTGTAGGGCTGTGCCCAGGTCCCACGGGGGCTGCAGGAAGGCACACAGAGCCCGAAATCCCGAATGGGAATGGACACCTCCCTCCACAGCCTCTTCCTCTGTCCACTCCACGAGGAGTAGGGACACGGTCAGCACTTTCTTTAGAGAGAGACAAGTTTAAACACTTTTTGTCACTGGTGGGGAGAAAGCCCAAACGCGGAAGACTTGGACGTATTAGAACATGCGTTTCTGGCCAGTTTTCGCTGTTATTATTATGTCGGCAGAGTTGTTTTGGAAACGTGTTTTTACTGGCTGCTGTTTGAAGGATGTTGTGGGCAAATAGTTGTCTTGTCGCAGCAGATAATTGTTAAAAATGAATCTTCCTTCGCTACCAGTTCCAAGCGTTGGTTCCATATCAGGCCTGGGCTTCTTCCAAGAGGGCCGGGCGCAGGACAGGGGGCCTGAGGTGGGACAGGGGGCCTGGGGCAGGATGAGGGGCCTGGTGCAGAACATGGGGTCCTCAGGCAGGACAGGGCGGGGGGGCTAGGTAGCACCAGGAGGACCTGGGCAGCCTGGGAGAGCCAGGAGGAGCAGTCCAGATGGCCTTGTGGCCTGCCTGCAGGTGCTTTATGCCCTGCCCAGTGGATTCCGTGAGTGTCATGCCTCACCGGGCCATGGCTTTCCCTAGGGTCATGTTCTAGCTCCTGGGAACAACGATTTAATTGTGGCTTTGTAAGGGTGCACCACTTTCGGAACGCAGGGACAGTGCTAGGTCCCTCGGCGGTGTGGTGCAGGGCCAGGCATTCGTGGTGCGAGACCACTTGCCCAGTGTCCACATCCGTCTCAGAAGTGCTGAGACTTATGAGCCCCCAGCAGGACAATTGATGAAGCGAGTGGCCACTGTGTGTTGTAGACACTGTCACATATTCATTCACTTAGATTCACACATTTCGAGGGGTGGAGACGACGATCTGGCTCCTCTGGTTTGATGGGACACGTAGCAGCTCAGTGTCTCACTTGGCAGAGGCAGTGACCGGCACTGAACATTGGGTCAGCTGATTGTGCATGAATTTGCACCACGACCTGTTCCCTATCAGGATTTCAGGTTTTACATAAAAGCACAAGACATTAAACAACAAAAGGAAACGTAGCGCAGTGGGAGGTGAAGGCAGAATTGGAAGATGTGACACGGAGGATACGTTGTTTCAGTGTCCAGGGCGTCTCCTGGGGTCCCTAGGAAGTTTGTATGGGCTCCTAGCAGCCGAGACAGAGGACGCCTGGTGACACTCGAGATGGCCATCTGCCTAGCAAATCAGTGGTGGGGCTGGACAGCTACCTGCCTACCTCTGCTGCTCATGCGAGTGACGCGGGAGCTGTGCATCCGCGCGGGTGGATGTGCGACCAAGACACCGACGACCGACAAGACACCGACCAGCGAAGGCACAGCCCTGACGCTGGCGGAAGCACCTCCGCGCCCGGCGGACCGCGCATGTCTCCCCGAGAGCGCGCATGTCTCCTCGAGAGCGTGCTTCCCACCCCCCTCTGAAACAGCTGCCCGCCCAGCTCGGTTCCTGCGGCCGACTTCTGGTGGGCATGTGGTCCGACGTCGCCGTGGGCTGGCCGGGGGACTCAGGTGTGGACACCTGTCCAGGGGCAGCTTGCGCTGTGGCCCGCCTTCTCTGTCCGCAGTAGCTGGGAGTGAGGCTCCTCCCTGGGCACTCTCACCGTGGCGGTGGGATAAGCGACCTGAGCAGCTACGCCCAGGCCACAGCTGCCATTGTCTGTTTCTGGTTGAGTGTGTGTTACTTAGGAAGGAACTACACGCAGGGAAATAAGTCTCGTCTACGTTGTTAGGAATCCCATTCGAACCACATTAAACACAATGTTCTACTTTTAGCTTCTCAGCCCAAACACTATCATCGTGAAAGCCAGGTGCCCCATGCCTGATGGGCGGGGTCAGGGAGCTGTGCGCTCTCTCGGGCCTTACAGTGTCCGCATTTTATTTGCTGAAGAAACTAAACTTAAGATACGCCTTTAAAGCTTTTCATATTTGCATACGAAGCCTGGAAAATGCCTTATCTTACACGAGGGCACAGCCTCTCGATGCGTCTCACCGGCCGTGCGGGGGCCCGGAGGTGTCGTCTGGAGCCACGAGGACAGGTCTTCAGGGCAGCCCGCTAGACCGCCGCGTGTGCCGGAACGGCCAGCACGTCTAGATTAAAACACGAACCTCCAGTGCAGGAGCTCCCTCTCCATTATGTCTCACACAAGCGCGCACATTGTCGCTACTCAGTTAACCATTAATAATGACGATGATAATAATGTAGCGACGTTCCTGTTTCATTTGGTCACACACTCTGCATGTACGGTAGCTGTGGAAGCACATCATCTCTTAGATGATGTGCTATGCTAGGGTAGAGCATGTCATAATCACGAAATCAGAGTTAATGGCAGAGAGGGGACCTGTTTGATCGGCCCCTCCAAACCTCTGCGTACGCGTCTTAAATGCACCTCATCATGAATTCATTTTAAGCTTCATTGAGTCCCAGAAATTAATTTGGCATAAATTTCATTGTAAGGCCCTGGAAACTTTAATTTCAAAGGTAGCGTTAAAGCAGAACCTGTTTCTGTGTGGAACACGTGCCCAGGACGATGCTGCGACGTAGGTTGAACGTGCCTGCGACGGGCGTTTCTGAACTAGCTCTGATTTAGCAAGCACTTTATGCTGTATTTGCTTGTCGCCTTCTTTCTGAGACTCAAAGCACCTTACAACACAGGGTCTCCTTGGTCCCAAAGCCACACTTGCCAGCCGGAGGGGTCATGAGGCAGGAAGTTGACTGGACGGGGTGGAGCAGGGGTGGGAGCGGAGTCTGGTCACCTGTCACGCTGGGACCATTCTGCACATGACTCCTGCATTGCACGTTCCTGATTTTGTGGTGATGTGAGTGAGTGTGGACTCTCCCTGAGTTCCCACTGGCACGTCACGCACCCTTTTAACGGGGGAACTTTATCTTCAGCCCTGGGGTGTTCTGGACCCTGCTTCCTCCACTGTTTTGTCTTCCTGTCACTAGGTCTTTCCTGACGCTCCGTCCCCAGAGGATGCAGGGCTTCATCCTTGTGCTTCAGACTCCTCCTCACCTTCTGGGCGGCATCCGGAGCGAGCTCTGGTCCCCTCCCCAGCTCCATGCTCGTGGTGCTGCTGTGCTTGCGCCTGGCTCCCAGGCCTTCATCTCAACCACGACCAAGCGCACGCCCCCTCTCTCCAGCGACATGTCGCCGTGCTCCCCTCCCCTTTCTGACGCTTCCCCACGCTCCTGACCAGAACGTGCACGCTCACTTCGAGTTCTTGCCTCGCACATGGCCCCCACGCCTCGCTTTTTGGTGATTTACTGTCTTCTTTCAGCATCCCGGAGACTCAGACAGCTTGTCACTGCCCCTGTGGAGTCACCTTTATACTCTTGGGAGGAGAAACTGCTCTAAACTATAATGGGGGAGTAAAACAAAGTAGGCTCTTCCAGGTGACTTTTGGGCGACAGGAGCTTAGGGACTCTAGTGTCACAGTCTGGCCCCACCCACTCTACCCAGGGACGTCACTCTGATGTGGCAGGAAGGGTGGGGGTGGGCGGGTGTTGGGAGCCACCTGCCTTGCCTTGCCCTGGCAGCGCCCGTCACAGCCCCGACATTGCGTGTCACTGGCTGCCCAGGCCACTGTCAGCAGAAGAAAAGGCGCAGGTAGACGGTCCCGCCACTCCAGGGCCGGTGCTCTGCCATCTTGGCTTGTGTGGTGTCAGTAGGAATGGGGCAGAACTAAGGAAGAACCGGCAGAGCACGGAGATTGGGATGTGGCGGTGGCAGGGGAGTGGAAGGTGGCCCGTGGGGGAGGGGTGACGCCTGGAGAGACGGTAGAAGGCGGGTGGTGGTGCCCGGACTCGCGAGCCCCGCTGTGGGGTGGGGGGCGTGGTGCCTGGAGACAGACACTTCATTCAGAAGTGGCACTTACTGTTAAAAAAAGAGTTTTCTTATTAATAATAATAATTTAAAAAGTCCTACCCAAACACTAAATATGTAAAGAGGTGATGCTGTTTGGCGGTTCTGAATGTAGCTGGTCAGGAGTCCGAGGAGGCCGAGGAGGCCGTGGGCGGGAGTAGGGACACCCGCCCGCCTCTGCTGCACGCGGTCCTGCTGCATGCGGTCCTGCTGCACGCGGCCCTGCTGCACGTGGTGGCCGTGGCGGGCTCCAGGCCTGAGTCGCGCTGCCTGCATCCGCAGACGTCCCCTGTGTGTCTGAAACCAGGCTATTTCCTGCTACCGAGAAAAGTAGCAGAGACACAAGTTTAATAAACCCGGGACTGGCTCCCGTGGCCTCCCGTGCCTGTCCGCTGCTCTTAACCGAGATATAACGAGGCGGATATTTGTGCAGCTGTGTTTTACAGAAAAAATTCAAGTGTGACACCAAAGAATAAACGAAAAGTCTATGCTGACTGTGACACTGGCGAGATTTCATGAATAGATTTCCCTCATGTTCCTAGAATATTCTGTTGGATTTCTGCTCCCCCAAGAAGCACGTGGCGAGTTCTCGCGCCCTCCCGGGCCCCGCCTGTGCCGCTCAGCAGCGACGGCGTCAGCAGACTCTTGGAAATCGCCGCGTGTCTTCGGCTTTTCATTCGTGACCTTGTTTTCTGCATGTCGTGTGCTTTTACGCACGCCATGACCTTGCTAGCCAGTTTGTCCTCGACATGAAACCAGAGGGTCGCAGCTCTTACTGTGGTTGGCTCCACTGTGCCACAGGATGCAGTGAGAGTTGGGGGGGAGGGTGAGGCATGCTGGAATGTTCTAGATGCAACGACGGCTCATCAGAGGGTGGCCGTCAGAGGGTGGCTATGTGTAAGCTATAACTTTGTTAGGTGCTAAGCAAGCTGGGAGTTTTTTTGTAAAGTTCTATCTTGAACTATGTTTTCATTGAATTACAAAAGAACACAATATCTTAAAATTTTGAGATATAGTCTTAGGCTTATTACCGTCGAAAAGCAATTATGAGCTTTTTTTTAAATGCAGAAATCAAACATGAAATTAATGACTCAGAAATGAAAGGGGACCATTTTCGCCCCACTAGCCAGGCTCATGACGGTGTCTGTGCCCTGGAAATCCGCACGGCCTGCCACCAGCGAGGATGGAGCCATTCAGGCCAGCCGATGTGGCTTCAGTCCTGTGGTGACACGCTGGAGTACAGCCCAGCCTGGGAGATGTTTGAAATCTTGCAGTCAGCCAACGTTCTACAGTGTGGTTTTCAAAGCCAAGATGTGCCTGTTTGACGACCAATCTAAGCCACCTAGGTAGGTGACAGTGACTCCTGGGATGTCCCTCCATGGACGTCACTGGGAGTCAGGGAAGGAGCGCCAGCCCAGCAAGTGTAGGTCCAGTCGAGACACTTATGGTCTGACCGCACACAGGGCTCTCACCCTGGCGGGTCCCCCCCGTGGGCGGTCACCCTGGGGGCAGCCACCCCGCTGGCAGTTCGCAGAGTATTGGGAGGGGCTCCCCGGGGAGCAGTGTCACCGGGTGCTTGGTGCTCTCGAACTTAGCAGCAGCAGCAGCAGCAGCACGAGACCCACTGGAACGGTCACATTCTGAACGCTAGCACCAAACTGACACGTCCTCTGATCTGACCTGTCACGTGAGCGTATCAGCTTCTCCACACCCCCCAACCAGCCCAGCAAGGAGCGTCTGGCCTCCCGCGTTTGAAACGCTGCCCAGATGGGCCGCGATCAGCACACAGACTCCCTCCTCCCACCAAGAGCCCCGTGCTCTCAGGCCAGCCCGTCACCTGCTCAGGAGCCATCCTGTCCAGAGGGCTCGCCCCTGGGTGATGGGAACACTGGCCTCTTCCAGGCGCCTGTGAGCCTCGCTTTATATCCTATGCGCGAGGCGTGGGAAAACGCTCGCCATGCCCCTCCCCCGGCAGGCCCCGCCCACCCGCTCAGGTCCCGCCCACCCGCTGGTCTCCGCAACCAGCCGGAAGGAGAACGTTGGGGTTCCTCTTATTTTAATAACAGCTTTATTGAGATACAATTCACGTGCCATCAGGTCGCCCGCTGAAAGAGGCCACGTCAGTGGTTTTAGCGTATTCACAGATTTGTGCAACTATCACCACAATCGGGTTCAGAACCTTCTCATCCACCCAAAAAAGAGATCTCGTGCTCCTTAGCTGTTACTCCCCTTCCCCCAAACTCCCAGCTCCTGGCAACACCAGGTCATCTATGTGCAGACTGGCCTGTTCTGGAAGGTTCGCAATAACGGAATCACGCAGTGTGTGGTCTTTCGTGTCTGACTTGTTTGACTCGGCACAACGTTTCCAGCCCTTCCTATCTATCTACTGCTTGCTGAGTAATCCTCCAGTGTATGCAGCGAGAGGAGTCTGACGAAGTAAATGCCCTTCCAGAAACTGGGGCGCGACTGCTGAGGGAGGAAGGAGGGCGGCCTTGGGGAAGCGGGCGGCAGGCGCTGCCTCGCCCTGCGCTCCGGGGCGGGGCCGGGCGCTCAGCCCCAGCGCATCCCGCTCACTGGCCACCGTGATTTCATCACCCTCTTGTGGGTGCTGGGACACTCGGGGGCCACTCCACCCTTGTCAGTGTTCCCAGGGGACCCAGAAGAGGTGAGCCCGAGAGTGGTCAACCATGATAATCAGGCAGGGGGATTGGGTGCTGCTGTCCTCATCCCCGCCCGCCCCCCACCCCCGCCCCCGTAAATTTCCAATGATTCACGCATCTGAGAAGAGCAAACCTAAAGGTCCCCCCTCACTGGTGGAATGTTCTGGGTTATGTCATTATGTAGCTTTTAACAGAACTGTAATCTACATGGGATTCTGTGCATATTGAATTGAAACTGCTGAAAGAGCTTCTGTCTCAGAATCACAGAAAGGTGCCGGCGCGTTGGGAAGGCCAAGAGGTGCTCATCAAGGCAGTTTGCATGCGTGCGTCCGCTTTATCCACCAACGTACCGAGAGCCACGGCCGCTCTGGAGGGAAAATCCATTCAAATGAATACCTGATGAGGGGCTCGCTGGGTCCGCCCACACCCCGCGCCGCGGCCGGTGCCACCGAGGCCTCCTGTGAAATCCCATGGACGTCGCTGAGCTGAGGAATGCATTATTAATGCCCCAATTAATATAAAATTCTCTGTTGTATTTTGGGGGACTTAAGCAAGAACCGATAAATCTTACCAACTACGATGCAAATCTCGGCGAAGACGCCTGGGCCCCCTTGCCGCCGTGGGAGCGCGAGCCCCTCCAGTTCTGCGCGCTCGTGCTCGCCGAGGGCGGAGGCGCGTTTCCTGCATTCGGCGAATCCCGGCCCAGACGCTTCTCACCGCGGAGCGCCGCACACAGTGGCGTCGCTTCTGGGTCCGGCGCCACCGGAAGCTGGCGACGAATGGAGCACCTCAAAGCTTGCTCACGATGACGCCAAATACTTGCAGTTTCCTGGAATTTGCACACTGAGAGGCTAGCTCTCTGCTCAGCAAGAGGGTGCACAGAGCTGTGGCCTAAACACACGCTCCGGGTGGCGGCCACCTCTCGGGCTGCATCACTGTCGACACTTTTCCGCGGGACATCTACGGGGTCATTCGTGGAGGTGATGCCTTCACCCTGGCTATCCTCTTTTGACTCTTGATTTTTCCCAAGCCGAATGTAGGTCAAGATCCTTCAAAAGAGCAGCCAGCTCACCCTCCCAGACTCCGGCTGGGCCCTGCTCTCTACGCTGACACTTCGCACCGCACACCGTTTGAGGCCAGTGCGCCCCCTGCTGGGGGAGCACGCCCATTCGTTACAGAGAGTGTTGTGCATGGGATTTGTTGTAAAGGGATTCCTCGGAATCACACGAAAGCCGGATGGCCGCCTTGTTGTGAGAAGTCAGGTCTGGTGTCCCCAAGGTGGGCCTCTGAATTCCTGCAAGGAGAATGCAGATGGAGGGTCTGTTCAGGCAACAAACACACTTCTTTGCATTATGGCTGTTTGTGGAGTGAATAAGCGTGGTGCTGTCCCACCTGGCAGCATGGCCCAGAGTTCATCATGGTGTGAGCTGCACGACCCTTGAGCTGTCTGTTCAGAAAAGGCCATTTCCTGGGTGCTCATTGACTAAGTGATAGGCTGTGGAATGTGAGTAGCCCTGTCACTCATCCCCGCCCACGGCCTCTCTGCTGGTTGGGGCCTTAACCTCATTCTACACAGTGAGGATTTGGAGACAGAGCTGTTTCCCGCCTCAGCCTCCCACACAGGTCAGTGGGATCGGCTTGGAGCCAGGTGCTCTGGCTCTGAAATCCATTGCCACACACCACAGTGTCGTGAGGACACCGCCCCTGGCAGCAGAGTGTGCCCAGCTGCCGTGGCAGTGATGCGGGTCACAGGCCAGCACATGGTCCCAGGGGCCTTCAGTCCCCACGCTGCAGGGGCCACTGGGGGAGGGTGAGCGGAACTTGGCTACAGACAGTGGCTTCGGGCCCAGGTTTCGCCCTGAGTTCCTCATTCTCTGGGGACCTGCAGCCATCACGGCATGGCAGCCGTTCAACAGCACAGCTGTCCAGGTGGCATCTGCAACACCGCCGCCTCCCATGAGCCGGAGCCAGGCCGTCTGCGCCACACACGGGGGTGAGGCGTGGCCAGCGGGCTCCACCTGCACGCAATGTTCCCTCTGTTCATTCGGAACCAGTTGGAGGGACCACAGAGACGGCCGTGTGGCTTTGGGCGGTGTGAGCACGAGGGGCTCTGCAATCCCACCTGTCCCTTTGTCACGCTCTCTGGACACCGGCTGAAGCAAGGCCTCTCGTCGAATGTCACTGTGTCCGCAGCCCCTCCTCTCCGCGCTCACACCCTGCTTCATACGTGTGCACGGCCACCGTCGCTGACTGACACGCTGATGTGCTCACCGGGCAGTGAGGGCCTCGCTTTGTCCCGTGTGTGTTCTCGGCCCCAGCCTGTGTGCAGTTGACGGTGACGCCTGGCAGTGACCGAGGCGAGGCCCGGGTGCGGGGCGAGGGCGGGTGCGGGGCGAGGGCGGCGGGCTCCAGCGCCGGGGTCCCGCTGCGGTGTGCGGGCCTCGCGAACTTCATCCTTTGCAGTGTCCTGCACGGCTGCGGCTTGTTTTCTGCGGCGTCGCGGCGCGCGGGCCCCTGGGCTCTGCGGGCGGAGCGGGGGGGCGGGGGACGAGCGCGGCGAGCAGCCGAGCCGCACGGCCACAGCGGGCAGCCCGGGAGCGGTTAGCAGAGGCCTGGCGGGCACCCGCGCGCTCACCGCCCGGCGCCGCCGGCAGCTGCGGGCGAGGGAGCGGACGCGCGTTCACGGAGGCCAGAGAAACGGGAACCGCGCGGCCGCCCGGGGTGCCCGCGAGGCCGGAGCTCACTTACCCGTGCGAGCGGCGTAGCTGGGCTCAGGCCGGTCCATTCCTTCATGATCGTAGCTCACGTACACCACGCCATGTGGTGGTTTTTGTAGACGCGGGTCGTGTCCAGGACATACATTAAGCAATCAATGTCTTCGAGCGCTGAGAGAATCGGTTTCTGCCAACGCGCATTCTAGTTCTCAGCCCATGGTCGCTTATCTAACTCTCGCCGTTAGGAATGGCAGCACGTCAAAATGATGCTGATTATCGGCTTCGGGTGCAAAAAAAAAAAAAAAAAAAAAAAAAAAGACACAAATGGAATATCTGTCATTTTGCCAGGTCCAGACCTTCTCCTGCTAAGCTGCTTCTCCCCAGTGGTGACAGCAGCCACTGGCCAAACACAGGAGCACCGATATTTGGTCATCGACGATACCCTGGCAAATGTATCTGGCTATTCACCCCGCACCCACACGGATGAACTTGGCACACCCTCGTTCTACAGGTTAGAAAGTTCCTGGGTGATTTACGGCCTGAGCTCCACGCCCCAGGCCTCACCCTCGCGTGTCGCGTGCAGTAACGGTTTGAGCCCCGCCTCTTCGGCAAGTGTGAGCCGTCTGAAAAAGTCTCAGAGGAAACTGCTGTTGGTCCCTCCTGTCCCGTCCCGTCCCTTCTCCTCCTTTGTCAGAACCCCCACTCGTCCTCGGGAGATGTGACTGAAAGAGGAACTTTTCCGGAACCACACAGGCACGTGGAGAAACGCGGCCAGGTGTGGGGCCTCGCAAAGCTGGAAGCGATTCTCTGAAAGCATCGACACAAAACGTGACAGATATCACAAAGTTTCAAAAATACCAGACGAAATATGTGGGAGAAGAAGTAAAAGCACAGACAGTTCTGAAATGTTCCCCCTGCGTTAAACAGTTTAGTTTTTTTAGTTGAAATTTCCGTCCGTCCTTCTTGGGCTCACACGAAGTCACGAAGTCAAAAGACACGGCTTTTCTCCCCCACTGCACTTGGGAGGCGATCCAGGCTCACGTTCGAGGACCCTGTCTTTCCGTGCTCTTCACTCAACCTTGGCATCTAGAACGTACTTGACAGAGGTGGCGAACCAATCACAGACAGAAGAGAAGGACTCGGTGATGCCGGTGCATGTAAGCAATACGACACATCCGTGAGCTCCAGGCTACGGGGCCCGTGAGGTAGGAAAGTACAACATCCTCGCCCAAAATGAGGAGTGTGATCTTTTGTATTTTCTAGATTATATATTTAAAAAAATCTCGGGCTGAGATTTGCCTCTTTTGAGGCCGTGAAGGCGTCTTTACGGCTCAAATGTGGGTGTGTGGAGGAGGATGGGGGTGGGAGAGGACAAGACAAGGGTTTTCTGGGTTCCTGGGTGGACACCAGGAAGGACGACACGTGGAGGCCGGGCGTCCGGCCGTCAGGGGCATCGGCCTCTGTCTGGAAGTCCGCAGCGCTGGCCGGTGCTGCGCGGCGGAGCTGCTGTGGCCAGCCACCTAACGACGGCGGAGGACGCTTTTGTTGCCTGCTCCGTTTGGCATGGAGAAAGCCCCCCCCCTTCCCTGCTTCGATGCACACAAAGGACTCAGTCTCCTGAGAGCATTAGCACCGCGGAGGGCACAGGGAGAATTTTCCGGGCGCTGGAGCGGACCGTCGATGCCGCAGTGAATTCCTGAGTGAGCAGCCGCGAGCTCCGGCTTCCAGGAAACCGCGGCGTCGCGCCCCATGACGTCATTCAAGATTACGTGTCGTTTGACTTTATCTCAAAGACGCGTGCGCCTGAAAGCACAGCGCTTCTCGGCTGGGCCCCGGGCCTTCCGGAGCATGTCTGGACGGCAGCTGACTCATTCATAGGTAAAAAAAAAAAAAAAAAAAAAAAAAAAAAAAATCATTGCGAAGGAGATCTGGTCTCAATTTTTAAAGGATTTTGTCAGACGGTGGCCAGGCTGGAAAGGGACATCACGGTGTCTGGGAAGCAGACGAAGTCCGTCCCATGGTGGTGTCGTTATTTTTAGCATCAAGGAAAATCCATTTGTTAGAATATTTTTTTCCTTAAAATGCTAACGAGAATGCCAGTCGGTGGCCATTGCATTGTGGTTTTGTGATGTGGGCGCCTCCTATGAGGTGCTTTCTGGACATGATGGCCTGACACGTGGCAACCTGGGTTGGTCGGCCCTTCTGAAAATTGGAGGTACGGGTGCCTAAAAGTGAGGCAGCATCGTTTGAAATGGCCTCTCCCAACTTCCTTTACCAGGGCAGACAGAGCCAGCCGGCCTCAGTGGGTCCCTTTCTGCCCACAAAGTCACGGATGATCATGCCCATTTAAGGGCTCATTGTCCGGCCGAAGGAGTGGTAGTTAAATGAAAACTTACTGAAGGCTGCTGTGGCTTCTTCTCGACAACCCACTTGTTAATGCGAGGACTTTGGGTGTGTGTGTGTGTGTGTGTGTGTGTGCACGTGCGTGTGTGTGTGTGCATGTGTGTGGTTCTTTTTCTTTCTTTCTTTCCTATAGACCATCTAGGTTCTTTGCTTCGGCTCACTTTTCTCTCCCACCTTGGTCCCACCCCTGGCACTGCATTAACCGTTGCAACAGCAAATAAGAAAATAAGTAAAATGAATCAGCTTTGCTACATCTCAGTAGCTCTGGATACGTGTCTTGTAGTGGTCAGGTATCAGATACATGAAAATGAGGTCATTACTGGAAAAACTGGAGACAGTTTCTCTGTCTGCTTGTGGCCAAGGGTGGCAGGGAGACTCGGGCTGACTGTGGGTGGGGGGGCGCCTGCACGCAGCCTCGACCTGCCCTTACTCGCCTGTGATCACAGGCGAGCACTTGACCTCTCTGCCCCACAGTTCTTTATAGCGTGAGGATCGCAGCGCCCAGCCCATTGGTCCTTGTGCAGAGTAATTAGATCATAGAAAGCACTCGGTGGAGTGGCCGCTCATCCCGGCGACCGATGCTGCCAGCACATGGGCTCCGACGACGACTTCCTATGAGACGGACTTCGTGCGGTCTTTAGAGACATAGAGTCCTCGAGGACAGAAATCCGCAAGGTTCATGACAAAAATAGAATTAAAATGGAAAAACCATATGATGTCAAAATGTAAATATATGCAGGAAGAAGATTGAAATGCAACGGGAGGTTAGCAGTGATTGCCTCTGGAGGTAGGGATTTGGGGTGATCTTAGAGTACTAATTTATCCTTGCTTGGTTCTTTGAAATAATTGTGTTATTTTTACAACAAGAGAAGAGATCCTTTCACAAACCTCAAAAAATAAAATGAGAAAAGTAAATTCTATGTATGTCATTTATTCAAGCTACAAAGATACAACATCGTGAATTGAAAAGCTGGTTGGTTACATGTGGTCAAAAAAAACACGGAGGCCACTTGGCCCTACAGGCTGTGCTGTTAGACACAGTAACGAGAGACTTTAATTTAGTAGAAGTTAAAGCGAGAGACAAGGCGAGTGAGGCTGGCTCCTCTCTCACAGGACGGAGCTGAGAAGAAAGACGTCAACCTGCAAACACGCCATGGATCAGCTTCGCACGGTGTCCCCGCCATCTCGAAGCCCAGACGCAGGGTCCCACGTTTCCACAGGGGTTTGGAGAAGCTGTGCCGAGGGCGGCGGGAGGGATTCACTTCTCTGCACGCAGCCTGGGAGTTGCACATTAACTAGTCCTGTGACCACAGGAGAACGTAATTGTTTTTTGTTTGGTATCTTTTTAGCCAGAGGACTTTTCTCCGTATCGGTAAACATTACATTAATTTTCCATTGTTCTGGTTAGTTCTAAGATACAGTGGGTCAAATTCAAGTCTCATTAACCCCACTGGAAAAATCCCAAAGAAAGCAAAACCAGAGAAAGTCTCCAAAATCTAATCAGGAAGTGATGTCAGCCACTGAAGTTTTGCTTCCAAGCTGGTGTGTTTTCCTTGCCTGTGCTCCTGTGTGTGGGAACGACAGAGCCCACCGTGGTGTCGCCTGACCAACGTCCACGGCTCATTCTCTGACACGCGATCGGCGGCCATCTGCTGACCTGCGTAAAAACCACGGTGTCACAAGGGAGGGAGGGCACCCCGCGTGGACACGAGCAGCTGGATGGAGGTGCTGGCGGTCAATCGACCCAAGGCTCTGTGTGTTGTCTGCATGTGACCCAGAAGCCACGATTCACACGCCCCAGAGGAATCAGGGCTTCCCGCTCCCCGCCTGCAGGCTCCGCCCAGCCCAGAGCCGGTGGCCCCGCACTGCTCTGCATCCGGGTGACGTGGAGATAATCGCGGGACTCAGTCCTGATAAGCACCCGGCCTTTGAAGTTGCAGACAGCTCCCTGATAGCCCGTATCCCCATCCCAGCCGCCTGTGCGCGTGCTTCCTCCTCTCTGCGGGAGGGGTGGGGGTCCTGACGCGTGCGCCCTGACGCGACCCGGGGGAGGGGAGCCCTTGGCGAGACTGGGAGAGGACGGTGGTGCGGGGGAGGGGCCGGTCGCTCCCACCACCTCAGGGCTGGACATGCCAATTACCAGCATCCAGGCCATAAAAGCAGTTGTTAATTATAGGCTTATGCCAAAGCAGGAAGGAGGGGCTGAAGGTTACAAAGTGGCGCTTAAAATAAGCTACCGGGACTTCTTTTCTCCTGAGGGGAATAACTTAGTTGACCGTCGGGTTTGGGCCTGGTGGGGAAAGGCACTCAGCGACGTCTAGTGAAATAATCGATTTTCCCTCTACCCTCCGCTTTGCTTTGCTTGCCGTAGGGGCGGTTCCGTTTTCATTTTCATTATCTTTTGAAATCTTGCAGATGTGGGACCAAGAAGGCCTTGGGTATCAGATGCATCTCCCCCCAGCTTGGGCGATGACACTGCACAGAGACCAAAGACGAGCTGTCACCTATTGGCCACGCCTCCCTGGAGGCCCAAGGGCCCCGAGGGGGCGGAGCATCCCCTGGCCACCCGCTATAGCCTCTGCCTCTTGCCAGCCACCGTGGCCCGCTGGTCGGGAGGCCAGATACACCCGTCTGAGCTCCCAGGGGACACTTCTCCAAGGTGGGGAAGGTGGTCTCTGAAGTGGTCTGTCCTAAAGGGTCGAATCCTCTTGGAAGCGATCCCTATTTTCGGTTCTGACTCTAGAGTCCGCGAGTCAGGCGGAGGGAGCCCCCAGCCGGATCTCCGTGGTGCCTCCTGGCTGCATGTGTGAGCTGCTAACATGCATGTATGTGGCGTGTGCATGTGTGTATGTGTGTGGGATGGGTGAAAGGCAGCGCGCAGAAAGCCGGGTTAGCCGTGTGGTGGCCGCGCTGTCAGGCAGGCGTGGGGTGAGCATCTGCTGGGTGCCGGCTCGGGGGTTCTTGGGCCTCCAGGGACAGCAGCAGGCTCAGCGCCCCTGGGGGGCTCTGTTGGTTCACGTGCTCAGGCCTGGGGCGTCGTCAGACACACATCCACTAGCACTCGAGGTGGTACACGGCCGTGCCGCGCTGAGCCCCCGGGCGGGCTGGGGACCCTTGTCCGAGACGAGGCATGGTGATGGTGACAGCGCATTGATGGGGGTTCGAGGTCCCGCGCTGGCTGCTCTGTGCACGGTTCCGTGTAGCCTTCCCCACAGCCCTGAGGGCAAGCTGCGTCGCGGTCACGTTCTGGAGTTGGGTACTGAGCCGCCAAGGCGCGGAGCGGCCAGGCCTCGCAGGCCTTGTGCATTGAGACCCGTGAGTCGAGCTCGAGCTTGCGGATGTGCCGAGCCCACGGGACACGAGCCACTTCTCCCCGCCGCCCCGGCCTGCGCCTGTGAGCAGCTCGCGTGCGGGCCCACGGCCTGGGGGTCAGTGGGGCTGGCGTGTCTCCTCCACTTCCCACCAGGGACTGTCCCTTGGTCCTGGGGGGTTATGGCAGGGAGGGATGCGCTGAACAACCACAGTTCACGGTCCACACGAGGCCATAGAGTGAGCATCAACATGAGCTTGAGGGCTTAACCAAGCAGCCGAGGATGTCCTGGTCACATGCACGTGGGCCGCTCCAGACAAGCCAGGAAGCAAGGGACCCACTGCCTGTCCCAGATGTGCCCTCCGTCCACCCACTCCAGCTTCACCCGCTGCCCCAGTGTCACTTGCTGTGCCCACTGCGGGGGAGGGCACACGTCCTCACCCATCCAGTGCCCCGGCCTGCACACACAGCCACACATGTGCACACAGACAAGCATGTGCACACAGCCACACATGTGCACACAGACAAACATGTGCACACAGCCACACATGTGCACACAGACAAGCATGTGCACACAGCCACACATGTGCACACAGACAAGCATGTGCACACAGCCAC
This sequence comes from Eonycteris spelaea, assembly GCA_003508835.1. Lineage (NCBI taxonomy): Eukaryota > Metazoa > Chordata > Mammalia > Chiroptera > Pteropodidae > Eonycteris > Eonycteris spelaea. The sequence goes on along the minus strand of PUFA01000056.1, from coordinate 10,348,042 downwards.
ACATGTGCACACAGACAAGCGTGTACACACAGCCACACATGTGCACACAGACAAGCGTGTACACACAGACACACATGTGCACACAGACAAGCATGCACACACAGACGTACGTGTGCACACAGGAGTCTTCCCAGCAGCAGAGTCCAGAGGGCTCTTGGTGACACTGTTCCTTCGTGTCTTTTGCAGATGAGTCACCTTTGGCCACAGCAGATGCGTCCTGTGTTCCAGTCAGAGCACTGCTCTGTCGTGTCACCTGGACTGAGGACACTCTTGTGAGGTAGGCCTGGCTATTCCCGTGCCACTGCCGAGGAGGCGCTTGGTGACATTAAGGGACCCCCAGGTCTGGGGCTGGGCTGAAACCAGGTTTCTCTCCTCACAGCCTCTTACTTGTCCTTAATTGTCACCTGAGGGAGAGAAAGACATAAAGAAAGGCCTTTTCTTTTTTCTCTTTTTAAATGATGAAGCAATAGAGATGTCAAGATGGAGAGAGAAGTAATTTTAAGGCCACAAAGAAACTCACGAGCTAAAGAGAAAGGCAATCTCATTTTAACCCAGGTTTTTCTGACCCTCATGCTCTGTTTTTTACAATCTTACTGAAAACCATTACATTAAACCAGAAATTAATAGTTCATTCTCCAAATTCTCCACGGAGACCTTTCTGAGTTGGAAACAGTGTTTGAATTTATGTTCGTATGTTCAGGATCCACAAAGGGCAGATTATTTGGTAACAATGTTTCCAAGAATAAACGTGGCAAATGCCCCCAGTGCACTAACCCATCCTGGTGAGAAAAACGAGCCGGACGGCAAGTCGCACAGGGTCAGGGCTGCACAGCTGCTTCCCCAGGGATGCAGGCCGGGGGCCAGCACACGCACCTTCTGGAAACCCACCGCCCGAGCACCTGGGAGTGGGGCCGTGCTCGGCTGCGTCACATGGAACCTACCCCAGCATCTTAACTCCCAGTGTTTCCATCAAGGGCCTGACATGCACACACACTCACACACGCATGCACATGCACACACGCACACACACTCACACAGGTGCACACACAGTGGAGCTACCGAAGGTCAGTGTGTCTTCCGAGTGGGCGTCCTGATGGGTCTGCGCCCAGCGTCTGACACACGGTGGCGGGTGATGGATGCTGAGGATGCTGCCCACCCCGCCGTCCCCGCAGCTGCCCCTGAGTCCAGGTTAAAGCCGCTGTGAGAGGAAGCAGGTCAGGAAATAGCATCTTGGATACTGAGGCTTCTGAGGATGGCTATAAAGACAAAAAAGTAACAGCTCAGCAATTACATCCAGAATGCACCGATGCCTTCACACTCTCGTTTGTCAGGTCTGCCTCTCGGTCCCTCTCTGTGGCTTCTTAACTTTCTCAGACGCTGGAGTTCACCGGACAGCAGGTTCCGCCCGCTGTGGCCCACTCCACGCGGCCTCCCACCCATGGCGCGTACAGGTGGCAAAGCTCTGAAAGGCGAAACTGTCACATGAGCCGTTTTCCAATCGCTGAGCCTGTTTTCTGGTCTCGTCCAATGTTTGGAGCCAACTGCCCGCTGCTGCGGTCTTCACGAAGCACTGATTCTCCTGGTTGTCGCCGGCCAGCGATGCCCCGCAGAGCTGTGTGGTCAGAGGGGGCTCCCTCGGGGACAGGAACAGACCCCACACAGTCTGCAGAGCAGGCTCCTGCCCGCCCAGGAGCTATTTCGAAGCTTCTTCAGGAGCAAAGCCAGTGACTTAGTTCCCAAAGGTCACACTGGGGCTATAGAGAAAAGAGCTGACTTTCTTTAAGCTGAAAGAGCTAAGATTCGACTTAAAGTGGCAGCAAGATGTCACCTAGGAGTGGTGTCAGCCGGGGCAGCTTCGGTTGCTCGGGCTCCTTCAGAGCTGCCTTCCAACGCGGGGGCTGCTGGAGGCAGTGCGTTCCGTCACCACTGATCTGCTGGACAGGAGTACATCGTTCCGAATCTTTCTAGAATCCGACTGCCAGCCCGAACTCACTCCTGAGGCTTCAACCGTTACCTGTTAGACTCCACTGGCAATTACTAGCTGAGAACAAGAGTGTTTTAATTTTTTGATCGTAATGTGAAGGTAAACATTAGCAGCCGTTTCCGCTTCTGCCGTGGGGAGTGGCAGGGCGGGGTGTGCAGAGGGACCACTGCTTGTGACTCAGACCTGCCGCCCACTGGGAGGGTCACTGATGGGACTGCAGCCGGGCTCTCTCTCCCTGTCTGTGATGAGGACACAGAGTGGCCCTTCTGTAATGCAAACAGGAGTGTGGCCTCCAACACACAAGCGAGCCCGGGGGAGCGCTGCTTCCCACGTGTGCCGGGGGACTCAAGGCGGAGCCGGTCGTGAGGCCAGCTGTCCCCCGGGGGAGGTGAGCATGGGGCAGCCACGTCCGGGTGGCATCCTTGAGGAGGCACCTGACCAGCAGCTGAGCTGTGCTGGGCCTTTCTGCTTCTTCCGCTGCTCCTGGAAAGCCGTAGTGACTTCATGGCCACAGGGGGCATAGGGACAATCACTGACAGCGATTCCAGCAGGTGCTGTGGACAAACATAGAGGGCGGACCTGACCGCTGGGCAGCAGGCGGCTCCGCGGGCCGGGAAGGTGCTGGCCTCGGCCTCGGGCGCTGCTGTGCGCTGGGCTTGGTGCACATGCCCGGCGGGAGCCCGCTCGAGGCGCCCTGTCGCTCTGGACGCCCCACTTCTCTTTAGAGTCCGGGGACAAAGTGAATGACGCCCTGAAACAGACTTCAGCGGAGGACGGACAGAGAGATGTGCAATGGCCCTCGCGGATCGCGGCGCGTCTCCTTTCCGTGTGCTGAGTGGCCGCCTTGCCGCAGAGACGACTGTGGCTTCCCATTGTCGCAGAGCGGGAGGCCCTGGGCCAGCAGCGTGCAGGGGACGCCGCATGCAGATGGCAGCTCTGAGCCGTGAGCCGTGAGCGGCGGCGGGCTGCGAGGGCGCGCGCTCCCGCCTGGGTCAGCCTTGCTCACGGCGCCTCCATCGCCCGGGGACGTGCGAGGCAGGCGCGGGGCGGGCGCGGGCGGGGCGGGGCGGCCTCTCCGTGGACACTCAGGTCCTAGCAGCCTCATCCTCAGCCCTCACCCCACGTGTCCCCTCCGCGTGCCTCACCACTGCCACCGGCCCTTGCCTGTAATATCCGCCGTGAAGGCCCCTCCCACTGCCGCGTCCCGCTGGCCACTAAGGCCCATTCTCTGCGGAAGCACGTGACCTCTCTGGTCGGGGTGGCCGCCTCCCTCTCTGCCACCTTCTAGGTCCAGCGCACCCACTGATGCAGCCCCTCCCCCAGACTGCCAGCTGCTCCCCGCGGGCAGGGAGCACAGCGTGTTGTGACTTTCTCTTGACATACGACAGGCAGGCACCAGAGCAGGGGGCGCCCGCGATAGTGGCCGGGCGGGGAGGATGGATGGGCAGGAGGGCGTGGCGGGGAGCCCCATGCGAGGCCGGACAGGGGGCGGTGGCCCGGAGAGCCTCCTTCGGGACAGTCACCAGCAGGTGTGTAAAGTGTGGGTCGCTGCTTTCCGCTTCGGTCCTGGCTCCCCTTGCCAGATGGCCTCAGGGAGATGCGCATCCCTTCCCCGGGGACTCGGCGTCTCCCCTTGCGCAGGGACTCCACAGGGCTCCACAGGGCGCTTTCGGGAGAGCACTGGCAGCAGCTCTCCACCCACGGGTGCCCGCGCACCGCCCACCGCCAGGTAAGGGCGCTTGGGATAAGTTACTGAGGCAAATTCGCGCTTCTTGAGCACGAAATGGCTTTCTTTTCGGAAGTGGATGTTTTCAGGCCATTAGCTGCCTGTGCAGACTAAAGGCAGCACTGGGTCTGAAGACGGGAGAGGGGTGCAGGGCTTGGGGGGTGGGGGGTGGCTCCCGCTGGGGACACTGTACAGCGGGAGGCACACGCTGTACGGCTTGCGAGGGGACAGCGCCATGGGACGCGCGCCCTGGGTCCTGCCATCCTCACCGCGCTGCCGCCGAGGGCCCCGGATGCGCCTGCCTTGCGCGGGCCCCGCCAGCAGGAGAGACGCCAGTGCTTCGCGTGCGGCGTGGAGACCGGGTACGGCGGGAGCCGAACCCGGGTGCGGCAGGCGTCTGTGCAGAGAGCGCAACGGGGCAGCAGGGTGGGTGGGTGGGTGGGTGGCCTTCCCTGTTGGGGACCAGTGGCCCCTATTTCGCGCGGTGATTTTACTCACCCACTTGCTTGACTTGGTTTTGAAAAGCCGACATCCTGTAGCCGAGCACGTCTCACCCACGTGGGCAGCTCTCAGACGCCCGTGGGTGGCAGGCACGGCCACCGAGCAGGGCCTCTGTGGGTCAGAGGGGACTGTCCCTGGAGACCAGAGCTGTTTTGCAAGGCCGAGTGAAAGACGTGTCTCAGGAAACCACGGCACCCTCAGACGTGAGCCCCCGTTCCACAAACGTCATGTTCAGGTGCAGCGGGCACATTCATTGTCTTCTTTAACTTGTTGAAAAATAATTTTCTACTTGGCCTGCAAACCAGGGTTGAAAAACATCGACTCTTTTCCATTGATTTTCCAGAAGAAAAGAATTAGCAAAAGCAGGTACCTTGTTAGGAGCAGATTATGCATAAAAGGAATGTACAAAGCATCGGGATGAAAAGCTCTCGGTCACTGAGATGCTTCAAGTTGGCGTCTGGGACAAGTGCCTCTTAGGTCATTTCAAGCTGAGGCCCCTCTCAGGCCCTGCGGTGGGTTAATTGACATTTGTGCTCCCCGACGTTGGGAAACTTTGTGCAGGGTGGACTTGGAGTGCGCTGCGGCGGCTTTGCAATGTGCAAACGAGCATGGGAGTTGCAGGTGGCAGCTCTGGTCGGTCCCCGAGTAATGAGAGAGGGGGCAGGGGGGCGGAGAGAAGAGGAGAGGGGGAGGGGAAGAGAGGGAGGGAGACAGGGAAGGGGAGGGCAGTGGGGGGGAGAGGAGGAATTCTTGGAGGTCCTGAAGCTCAACAGGTGTAGACGTCATTGTAAGTCCCTTGAGACTCTGCCACAGTCAGCACCTGACCCCGCACCCCCCTTGTGAGGCACCACCCAAGAGAGGTGGGCACGCAGCTCTTGCAAGCGTGCCCCAGAGTGTTCTCAGTAGCGTTACGCTAAACAAATGGCTTCTCTGCTTAGCAGTGCCCTGACTGCACATGCCCCAGCCTCTGGGGACACGGCGGGAGGGAGGCCGCCTCCTCCAGGCAGTCTGCCGGAATGAGCCTTTCTCTGCCGACTCCAGAGCTGGTGGGAGCAACCTCTGGGGAAGGCCGAGCCCCGTGCAGCCGTTGGGCCCTGTGCTTCACGTGGCAGGTGACACGGGGCAGGCACCCTGGCACAGCTGTTCCCTGGCGGAGGCAGACCCGAGAGGTGACAGCCCTCAACCACCAAGACGGAGAGCCAGATTCAGGGCTTTGCTGCTTGGGACAAAGAATCCGCAACTTTGTTTTTGAAAAATCAAGTTAGTGCACATCTGGTGGAGGCGCTGGGCCCTGCTGGGGCCATGCTGGGGCGTCACGCTGGGGGCACGCAATGTCCCACACAGAGCCGGCTCTCCGGAACGGTCCGGTAGGGAGAGCTCTGACTGTGTGTGACCCGGCTTTCGTCGCCCCGAGAACACCCCAGAATCGGGTCGACGCTGGCGGTCTGGGTGCGGCCACCGTCTGCCGTCTTCGCTGCTGGCAGCTGGTGCTGACCTTGCCAAGCCTGAGCGCCATGGCCCCAAGGAGCCGAGCGGCTGGGAAGTTTGCAGAGAAACTGTTTGCATGACCAGGGGACCAGCTTGTCCCTCCCTGCAGGGCCTGGGGGTGTCCTCTGGGGGGAAATTGGGGTGTGGAGGGAGGCTGGAAAGAAGCCTCGCTGAGCCAGTGAGCCCCCAGGACTGTGGCTCTCCCCCAGTCTCACTGCTTCTCTGCCTGTTCAGCGTTTGTGGGGTGCAGCGGGCGGAAGGTGGCACTGAGCTGGGGGCCCTGACAAGCCCCCCTAAGACGTCCATGGAGTTTCCAGCTCCAGCCTCCCCGGTCCTCTGGCCCGCCGTCCCCACCTCTTCATATTAGTGGTCACACGGGAGCGGGGACCACGGGCGGTGAGGGCCGACCCTCCTCTGACTGTGGCACAGAGCAGGGGGTCTCTGCGGGGCAGGATGCGGGCCGGCTGCTTGGGTCTCCGGCACACGGCCCAGGCCGCATACGTGCAGGCGGCTCGGGCGTGATGCCCGCCCCCCACCGGGCCGGAGGTGGCAGGAGCTGGAGCCCCTTCCCACCCACTTCAGCCAGACTGCATCTCAGACCCCTGCGCAAGGCGGGCCTCTGGAAAGGACTCCGCCTGTGATTTAGAAAAAGTCTACTCCAGGAGCGAGAGGGGTCACAGGCCTGCCTGCCTGTCCAGAGTCACGGTGGGTCCGTCTGCAGGCGAAGCAGTAGATGCATGCCCGTAGCACAGGCGCTGTCCCCGGCCCTGCGGCCGCCTGCCCCCGGCGGCATCCCCGGCCGGCTCGCGGTGCGTGGGGCTCAGTGCCGCTGTCTCGCGTGGGCTGGCCTGGCGTTTCGCGGGGAGGAGAGGCGCTCCGTGACCAGTGCCTCACTGTAGTGATGAACCGTGTAGACAGCGACGCACACTCACCTCCCCTCAATGTAACTGCTGTGAGGACAGCCTCAGGGAGCCGACCCCTCTGTCCCACGGGGGTCTGAGAGCCTCCCCCGCCGCCTGCATGGGCCCCCGCCACCCCCCGCCTCCGCATGCCCATCCTAGCTGCCCGGGTCCGTGGAAAGGACGTCCTGGTGTCCCCACCTGCAGACCTGACGTCTGGGAGACCGCGGCCCTGGACAGCTGGGTCCCGTCCCTGAGCTCGGTGCGTGTGCCTCGTGGGGCCTTGGCCCGCTGGGGACGGTCCCCGTGTCAGCCGTTAAGGCGCCACCGACACCCCTCTGCTGCGAGCCCTCTGTGGTTCTGCAGTGGGGCCTGTGCCCCGGGCAACGGAGGGGGCCCCCTCTGTGCAAAACGCGCCCCCCCCAGACCTCAGTGCCGCCTGCCGCCGGCCGCAGGGACGCTCGTGAGCGACCACACTGCCCCCGCCCGGCCCGGCACGTCGACCTCCCGTCGCCCTGTGCCTTGGAGCCTGGGGGTCACCGAGCCCAGCCCACGGGGCAGCGGGGTGCGAACAGACGCCCCCGGGCCATGTCCCCTCTCACGCTGCACGTGTGCATGCGGCTACCGCAAGGCCCAGGTGAAATTCCACGCCGGGTGGGACCGTCAAACGTTTGATTTTATTACTTAAAATAAATTCTTCACAATGGGACATTACGTCCGAAATGCAGAGTTTCCTATAATTTGATGGTTCTGTCCTTCAGATCCCTGGCATCTGCCTCGCTTCTGCCTCGGCTCGACTAAGCCAGTGCCAGCCACGGCTCGTGTCGTCCGCGTCTCCCAGCGGAAGTGGCGGTGGTCACTCCCTCTTCACGCTCGTCCCGGCTTCCAGGTCTGCCTGAGCCAAGCGCCACGCTCTCCTGGGTCGTGTCCTCATGGGGCTGTGGCACCGTGTGGCGTCTAGCCACACGCAGGACTCTATGGGCTCGTGCTGGAAGCAGAGGACCACAGTGCACCCTACGTCTGCGTTAGGCTTCGCGGGGGAAGGGACCCAAGAGGAGAAAGCAGGGTGGGGCAGGGAGGGAGATGCAAGGCCACCCCGTGCCTCTGGCTTCCGTGTTCGTATTTCCCGGCTTCGGTGGACCAGGTGCAGAGGTAGCTCGACGTGCAGTGAGGGGGCTGCTTCCTGCACATAGCCAGTGTGCCGGCCCCTAGCACGACCCCCCGACCCCGCCCGGCCTCGCCTGACCGCAGTTTCCCGCGGTGGCTCCAGCCAGCGCTTCCGCGCCCACGCCTGCTGCAAAGTTTCCTAAAGAATTTACATAACTGTCCACAATTCCAGCCTCTGCCTTTCAATACTTGCCCCCTGCCGACTTCCCGCAGTATATCCGTCACGCACCCCGGGCACCCGTGCGGCCCGTCGTCTGCAAGTCGTTCTGGAGACTGTAAATAAATGCCACAGCGCCAAGAGGCAGACGGGATGGAGCCGGTCGAACTGGACGCTGGCAGCAAAGTTATAATTACAGTGGAGTGGCGTGAGGTGAGCCCTTCCATCCATAGATTTAAATGTCATCGGCTGCTGGGGACGGGGTGTAGGACTGGGAGGGGGCACACAGAGCGCCTGGGCCAGCCGATGAGCTCATCAGCACATCTCCAAGACAGAGGCGTGTGCCCTGACACCTGCCAGCATGCCTGCGGAGACGGGGGTTTCAGAACGGCAACCGATGGCTTTTAAAAGAAAGTGAGCACAGTAAATGTCTGGAGGAAGGCTGGCTGTTTCCGAAGGTGCAGCCTGTGGGTTTGCACCTGCACACTCGTGCCCCAGGTGTGCCGGCTCACAGGTGAGGGGGTCAGCTCGTTCCCTGCCCCCACGCCAACCACGGTTCCTTGACAGTTTCTGCGATTGTATTGGGCACAGGTAGGGTTCCTTCCTGGGCTGGGTGGTGGGCAGGCGGCCGCAGCCCAGCTAACGGCTCTTCCGCTTGATGAACATCCATCATCGCTTAACGTCAGACTCCACTGAGGACGCAATAGCAACACAGTGACTAAGCGCAAGGATTATGGGCAAGAAACAGTTACAATCGGAAAGCTAGTATCGTGTAGCCACAACTGGTTGCAAGAATTTCACCCTTCTTGCATTTTTTTAGTCTGAATTACGATGGCTTTATTAGTGGGAAGTGGCCTCTGGAAGTGGATGGGGCCCCCTTCGGAACAAAGGAGTGCGTGTGCCCTGCGTGGGGGGCCGCCCCTCGGCCCCCTTCCGGGGCTACCCGGACAGACGGGCCGCTCTGCACGAGGTGGTGGTTCTGCCTTCGTGGTGAAAGCCAGCACACACTCGGGGATGAGCCGTGGTTCCAGGTGCTTCTCCAAACTCCAGATGGACCGGTCAGCCCAGCACGCCCATCAGCGGTGCTTTTGGGAGCTGCCGAGGAGGACATTGCCAGGAGGTCCTTGTGACCCCACAGGCGATTTCAGAGGGGAGCCACCTCCGTGGGGGGTGTCCGCGTGAGGAATCAAAAAGGCATCTCAGTCCACACATGTGAAGAAACTGGGGTTTGGTGCTGGCACCCGCGGTGGCCACCGGAAGCACCCACCCCACCCCCAAACGCGTGGCCCCAAGCCTTCTGCAGCAGGCAGATGCGAAGATGCCCAGCCTTAGTTAAGGTTTAAATCTCGGCTGGGGCCTGGCCCCTGTGCCCTGGGAGATGCTGATGTCATCAGCCTTCGGAGCAATGTGTGTGTCTGGTGAGGTAGTATTCAGGTTATTTACATTCTGAACTTCATTAGGGCGCTTGGCAAACCCACTCGGGCAACTCGACATGAAAAGAGGAACCAGGGATCTTTAGGAGACTCGGGAAGATGAGGTCATGGTTGTGGGTGCTGGGTGGACGGAGGACGTGGAAACTGCCTCCTGCCCCACTGAGAGGGGAGCCTGGGGCAGAAGGAAAAGGGGGTCCTGGGTCGCCACAGTCATGCTGCGCCCAGCCAGGCCACGCCCCAGAGCCGCTGCCCGAAGGAAGCCTCGTGTCTATGAAATGCGGGAGAGGCCTTATCCACCATTGTCTGCGTGCAGGGGAGCCCCACACATGCGCTTTGAAGTGTCTCCTCTGAAGGTAAACATTGGGGGGAGCACAAATAGCCAACCCCTCTGCAGAGGGCGGCGACCTGGTCAGGCCTGGAGGGGGTGGGGCCTCTGAAAGGGACCGGCCATAAAGGAATCCTGGGACCACAATTTGCACGTTTACTGCTCTTTGATATGTTAACGAGAGTTTTGAAAATGGAATTCTGGTCTCTGGAGGTGCTGGGGCCTGGTGGCTGGGGAGGACAGCTCAGTAAATGGGCAGCGGGGCGCCCCTGCCCTGGACCAGCAGGCGCGGCCCCACCGTGGCCTGGCCCGGTGTCCCTTGGGATCTGTGCAAAGACCGACCTCTCAACCCTCCCTGCCCTGCATCCCTCAGCCTTCAACTTTTTATTCTGTGTTGTTGGCATCAGCTCACATCCGAATAGCGCTGAATTTATAACCTCGAGCAGGTTGGTCAATTCCGTAAAGAGACTTTATTGTAACGTGACATGCAGTGGCATCCATCGTGTGGTGGGGAGATGGGTGCTGAGGACGTGGGCCACCCCGCTCTCTGTCACAGCGAATGCTCCCTGCTGGACCTGGGGAGCCTGAGTGCACTTCCTGTGGACAGAGTCGCTGCTGGCCGGGCCAGGGCCTGATCTGTGACCCGCGGTTCTCATCGTGTGATCCCTGTGAGCCTTCCTCAATCCATCCCCTCTCCTGCAGGGTCCCTGAAGGTCACCTGCTCACCGTATCAACACCCCTGCCACAGAGAGCCCCCCAGTCACGTGCTGCAGAGGTGAGACCATGGTCAGGAGCTCTGCGAGGGAGCACCCATGGCCGCCCCCCACCTGCACGGGGCACCAAGCACTGTCCCCATGCCCCAGACATGGTCCGTCCACTCCCGAAGTCCTTTCGAGAATGTTTGCTGAGTGCCCGCTCTATGTCAAGTGCCTGTCTTGGCTGCAAGGGCCTGAGAGTGAATAGGGTACAGTCCTGGCCCCGGGGAGCTAATGGTCTAGGTGAGAGGGAGGAGGCTGCAGTGACCCCGGACCTTCCACACACAGGTGTCTGCCAGGCGTTGTGAGGGGAGGGGCGAGGCCGCCAGGGGACAGGGTCCTGCCCCGTCTCGGGGGGCGCCAGGTGGCGGCCTCACAGGTCGACGGTGGCTGTGTCAGCGGGGCCACCCACACTAACGGGCATGAGTGTGCACAGCTCCCAAGGGCCAGAGCGTGGGGACAGGTAGGCAGCAGGCTTTCCAGACGTGCAAAGTCACGTTCATAGCACGTCAGTGTTCTAGCATGTTCTAGGCAGAAGAACGTTGGGCTCTCAGCTTCCTGAGTGTCTGCGGTGTGCACACCCCTCTCCTGCCCTGACCTCGGCCTGGCTGGGCCACCAGGTCCCTGTGACAGGCCCAGCCCAGCCTTGCTCTTGATGGTATCCCCATCCCACTGGGCAGCAGACAGGGACAGGCAGACGCCCTGGGAGTGTCCTTTGTTTGGGAGGCCGAGCCTGCGTGGGAGGCCTCCGAGCTCTGGCGGGGAGTTCTGCCCCGCGGTAGCAGCGCCTCTGGGCCTTCTGCGGGATGTCGGGGGTGGGGGAGGAGGACGCGGCGCGCCACAGCTTCCCCGCGGTGGGGTGGCGGCCCGAGGCCCCTGGGGGCCTCCTGCCACGCTCCGGCCCGACCCCGTGTGCTCGCTACCGGTCCTGCGACGCGGATGCTGTCACTGACGGAGTTCCGGGACAGTCCTCCGTCACGACGTTTTGGGCATGTCGGGGCGGTAGCTCTGTCACTGAGCAAGCAGGAGCGACCGGCTCTCGGCCGAGGGCCGTGGGGTCGCTTGCGGTAGCTGGGACTCCGCTGGGTGCCACAATCCCCTGTGGCCCACGGCCGGGCCCTGCTGGAGGGGGCCTGCCACGGGCCGGGCCCCTCGGGGTCCCCGCTGCCGCCCACGTGGGAAAGGCCGCAGCAGCGCAGGCGGACTTGGGGAGGTGACTCTACACAGGACAGGGATGCGCAACGAAGCGCCGACCGGGAGGCGGCAGTCTGCGCACCGCCCCCCCTCCCCCCACTCCCCCGCCGGCCTTCCAGACAGGTTCTGCACAGACCTTTTTCCTGTACAAGTGACACCTCTCAGGACGAATTTTGAAAACATTGGACTTTTCTCTGGCAGGTGAATGTGGGTATATTGTGCATTCCTGTGAGTGTGAATACGCAGTGTGTGTGGCATGAGGGTGTGCACGTGCACACGTGTGAACTGTGGGTGTGTGCATGCAACTGTGTGGCTGTGCATGTCTGTGTATGTGAATGTGTGAGTGTGCACGCGCGTATGTGCACGTGTGCGTGCGTGCATGTGTGCAGATGTGTGCGGGGTGCCCGTGGGGCCCTTGGGTTGGGCTGATTTAGCTGCGTACTATCTGGCTTTGTGCAGTTATTCATTAACAAAATAACTTTATCTCAGAAGAATTTAAATTCTATTTAGAAAGAATTTCATGTTGACAAGTGACCTTACGAGCCTCGAGAATCACCACAGCCTGCGGCAGGGGCACCGGGCGTGGCGGGTCCGGCTCAGGACGCTCTGGCATCCCCGTCCCCTTCTGGGAGGCGCGGTCAGCTTCCTCAGCTCCTGCTGGCGACGCGGTGCCAGTTCCCCAGCTGGAGGCTTGTGCTGACGTGACACTGTCGCTATGACGGTCACTGGCCTGGTGACACCGTCGCTGACGGTCACCAGCCTCTGAGCCGCTTGGAGGGAGTGCGGCTCTGCCTGATGACCGCGTGTCGTGCCCAGTCTCATGCGGGAAAGCAGGACGGCGCAGGCACCAGGGGCCGAGTGAGACGCCGCCTGGCGCCTTCTGGCCGTCGCCCCAAACGCCTCTGCGCTGGAGCCGGGGGCTTGAGAACGGCCGATGTGGGGCTTTCTTTTTTTTTTTTTTAATTCAAATTTTCATTGGCCTGAATAGCTATTAGATGGCTCTCTGTGAAATAGGGCGTTAAAATTGAGGTCCTTGCTCAAGCAGAGGAAGAACCGAGTTTAAACGGTTAAAAACGAACTGCATTCGCGTCCCATCCTCGCTAAGGCAGCTCGGCCCTCGTTCCGGAAGATAAGGCGCCCTAACGCTTGTCTGTGAGACCCAGCAATCGAGTGGCAGTCGAATTAAGCGCGGCCATCCATCCACTGGCTGTGTCGGTTTGCAAAACAAATTGCCGGTTGCGGGATTACAGAGCACCTGGAATCCTGGCCTTGGGAAGTTGGCTGAGAACCACTTACCTGGGTGTCTCAGCAAATTTAAGGGGATAATAAACTGTAGACAGAGGGGAGATGCTCTTTGAGTTTCCTTCAAACCTCACTCCACATAGTGGAGAAACCAAATGTGCTCTGCAGGCTGTGCGTGCGTGCGCATGTGTGTGCGTGTGCGTTGTGCGTGCGCGTGCGTGTGTTTACGCATACACGTGCGCTCGTGTGAATGTGTGTGCATGTGTGTGGGGACGGCTGGGACCATTTGCGGGCTCGCTCTCTGTTGTCTGTCCTGTCGACAGCGAGGGCCTGGAGGGCGGTCAGGGCTGACCGGTATCGCTCCGCCGGGCACCGATCTCCCTCCGTCTCCATGGCGGAATTCGTCCACCTTCCGGCCAACAGCTCCCATGTCATAAAGGTCACAGTGTGTTCACACACAAACACAGGCTTTTACACATCTGTGTAAGATGCTCACTGCAGGTGACTGTGTTACTCGGGGAAGTCCTGTTCTCAAGTCACCGAGCCCGGATCCGCACGCACGCACCCGCGGCCCCTGGGGACACAGCGTCGGGCCCTGCGGGCCTCGGACGCGTTTCCACCGACAGCCCAGGGCGCGGCCTCGTGCACACTTCTGTCTAAGGGCGCCTGGTTGTACGAACGTGGACTCTGAACTCTGACCCCTGCCCGGACGAAGCTCGTGTGAGGATCGCAGCCTCCTTGAGATCGGGGACACGAGATGGCACACCAGCGCTGCGTTTGGGGACGTTTTAAGCAGCGAAATCACCAAGAAAAGCACAGAAAAGCACATGAAGAACATGGCACTGGACAGGCCTTGGGAGGCCAGGCGTTCGCAGTAACAGCCTGACAAGCAGGTGGCACCTTCCGCGATGTCACGGAAAGTGCTGGGGGACTCGGCCTGCGCACAGCTGTGCGTGACCTCACAGTGGCGTGGCTGTTGGCTTCGAGGTGACGTCGGAGTTCATAACCAGTGAGGATGGCCGTGTCCGATGGTGCAGACGGCAGGAAGTGGCCGCGGTCCGTGGGGACACCTTGGTGGAGGCGCGTGAGCACGAGCACGCAGACATGGCCACGTGGGCGCCCGGCCTTCGGGATGAGCTTTGTCAGGGTTTGCAGACACCGGGGTGGCCCTTCCCGGGGCCCTTCCCCTCTGGCGGCCGTCGGAGCCGAAGGACTCAGTTCTGAGCCGCCGACTCTGGCCCGCGTTCCTTACTGCGCGGGCTCAGAAGCTTGGCTCCCTGGCCGGCTCGGGCGACGCTGCTGGTCCCTGGGTCTGGACGGTGGCTGCGGTCGGCGGCGGCATTTTGTAGAGGGCGTCGGAGGGACGCCGTCGGGGAGGGGCACCGCTGGGATTGGTCCTACCGCGCACTCGCGCGTCTTGGCGGGGACGTGGGTTCAGGGGGCGGGCGCGGACGATGGCGCGTGCGCAGCGAGGCGCTTTCCTGCTGTCTGTCCGTTCGTGTGTTTGTTGCTGGCGTCTCCAGGAAAATGGATGAGAACTAGGGGGACCCCTGGCCGCGACGGCAGCCGACCGTCTACGGCATGCGCCCCGCGCCGTCGCGGGGGCCGGCCTGCTTCGCTATGTTTGAGCGGGGGGTCTGCCTGGGCCGGGGCGCGACTCTGAGGCTGACGACCTTCTCGAAGTCCTTTGTTCTGCACCCTCACAGCCCGGAGCGTCGAGAACGTGCGTTTCCTCGGTTAGTCCTGGCACGCAGTGTAATTACCAGCAGTTTGTTTTCTCTGCTGTGAAATATGGTCGGGGGAGGGGCACGGAGACGTGGAAACCGGCGCCGCGGAGTGCTGCGCGCCGAGCCGCAGCCAGGCGCCGGCAGGGCCGCGCGCGAGCGCAGTAAAGGACTACGTGCCTCTTTCTCAACCAGAGTCGCATGATTTCCAACTGCAGTAAAATTAATCTGATCTGCCTCTGAGACGAAACAGCACGACGCAGAACCAAGTTCCCACAGGGCCGAGCGGCGTTCTCGCAGCTCCCGCATCCCGGGAGGGCTGTGGGGACACAGTCCTTGGCCGCGTCCCAAGGGCTGGACACACAGTGTGTGTGCGCGCGCGCGCGCGTGTGTGCAGCCATGCCCGGATCCCTGAGGCGCCAATAGGGGTCTTCCGGTCAGGTTAAGGATGGTGGACCCAGACAGGAATGGGGACGCAGGGACCCGACCCGGCCTCTTCAGGCCACCACGTGGCCTCCATCCCTTCTGTTGCCGGGCAGGTCTGGCCAACCTGGCAGTTTCCTGAGTCTCTGTCTTGCTGTTGCTGCAAAACATTTTGCGATACTCTGTACGAAGGACATTGTTGAATAATAAATGACACTATCATTTACCAAGCTTCAAGCGGTCACAGAAAGAAACATAATGAGCCTCTTACAGTAAAGGCGACAAATTTGCTTATTCGCCCGAGGGGGCAGTTTGGGACAGTGTCTGCTTGTGCGCGTGGGCGAGGGCACGCGTGTGTGTAAAGTGATGCTGGCAGTGGGTGTTGGCTCCTACACTATTTGTTAGTGTTAGATGACTCGAGGTGGCACGGGCCCTGTGGACACCAGTGTGTGACTCAGCCTCACTTCCTCGCTGCCGTCTGTCCTTCACCAGGTGGCCTGCCTGAAACGGGCCCCGTTCAGTGCGACACGCTCGCCTGGCCTGGGCCTTTGGGCCCCTGGGCCCTTCTCCAAAGTGTCTCCCATGCTGTGTTTCTTTCCGGCACGGGGCCCTCACGCGGGACCCCCGGTCCCCTCCCGAGGGTGGCCCGCTCCGTCCCTGGGGGAGCATGTCCGTGGTCCTGGAGCCACGTCTAGACGTGGTTTATCCAGCATGTCCCCGGCGTGTCCCCAGTGTGTCCCCCACTAGCGGCCGTGTCGCTGCCCCCTGAGCAGTGAGGTTGACTATGGGGGATACGGGGCTTTTCAACAGCAGCCGAGGGCTGAACACCCTGCTGGACCGGCCGGTCGGTGGGGGACGTTGAGCCCAGTGAGCATCTCAAGGGTCATCCCTCCTGTACTTCGTGTCCTTTGGGGATGCAATCAATAGTGTTGGAAACAGCGCGTCAGGCAGACGGCGCTTCCTGGCGGGCGAGCGCCTGGTCTGCAGTGTTGGTGTTCCGCCTGCGCCCGGCGGTCCCCTGGCTGCGGTGACCTCACCTCCTCCCTGTCAGCCCAGGAGGCCCGTGCATTTTACCCTCACGCTCTGTCTCCTCTGCTCTTCACTGCCCAACTCCTCCAGCTGGCGCACGAGGGGACGGACTGCCTGAGAGAGCAAGCTGCCTGGGTGACGCTCCCCACACCTGCTGTGTGCCCCGGGACCCTCAGACACTGTCACCTCCTTGCAGGCAGCAGCCCCATATTTCATTACGAAATGGGGCCAGATCTGCAGCATGGCACAGCCTGAGCTACGCTGACCAACCCAAATGCTCTGTGTGCCCCCTTCTCCCCCCCTCAGGCCGTGGTCCTCCCCTGGGCTCCCTGGCACACTGCCCTCCCTTCTCATCCTGGAGAGTCGCTTCGATTTAAATTCATAGGGGTCACGTGACTCTCAGGAGCACCAGCCAGGGGTACACTGCTCACGGCTGGGGACCGGCTGCTCTTTGCTGGTGGTCACATGCCTTTTCTGTCAGAGATTCCAGCTCTGGTTTTGACAAGGTCCAAGGGACCTGTTTGGGCCTGGAACGGCATCAGGATTAAGGAATTGGTGTAGCTACGGTTCTGTGCTTGGCTTGTTCATAATTACAGACATCTTTCTGTGAGGAAGAACACTATTTTTCTGAAATTTATCAACAAATCTAGTATGATCTTCACATAACTACTGCTCTGCAAAAAAAAAAAAATCATAATCTGTGTAAAATGTAGAAGTGTCTTGTTTTCACCTTTCCATGTACTCTCCAGCTGCACATCTGTCGCTCACAGATGACAGGTGGCATTCACAGGAGTGGCCGGGCAGAGCGGGCCTGGGCTGGGCACGCGGTGCGGTGGCTCCGCTATCGTCTCCCGAGGAACCGCGTGGATATCTCGGCTTCTCTGCGGCGAAAGAACCGCGACCTTAGGATCTGGGCGGCGGCTGCCGGGGACAGTGAGCTGCGGGCCTGAGGGCCGGGCCGCTGCAGCCGGGCTCGGGCCGGGCTCCGCACGTCTGGAGCCCGAGGCGGCCTGGCGGTCCCCAGCAGGCGCTGCCCACGCGTTGAGCTCCTGTGCTCACTCTCCTGGCACCGCCCTGGTGACACGCAGGGAGTCAGCAGACCGCGGCATGGGGCTCGCAGTCGCTTTTTTTAAAAAAATAGTTTTGAAGTAACTTTTGACTCACAGGAAAGTTGCAATTGCCCCGCGTGCCAGGAGCCCTGCGCTCGGCCGCCCTCAGCCGGCGCCCTGGGGCCCGAGGGCGGGGCGGAGCTACGCGCGGGCACCGTGCGCCCCGCAGCCCTTTCCCGCACCAGCCCCGGGGCTGCCGCACATAACTGCCACGCCGGCTCCGGCCTATGGTGGCCCCTTAGTCTCCCTCCCTCGGGGACTGGGTGTCTTTGAAGGGGCCGGGCCGGTCACTCTGTGTTCGTCTGACGTTTCCTTTGGAATATCGAGGTGACGCATGTTAGGCCAGGGAGCCAAAGAAGGGAAGACGTTGGATTTCAGGGCGTTGCGTCTGGAGGCGTGTGGCGTTTCCGGGTCTCACTCCCGGTGCGGTAGGTAGCCTTGGTCACCTGGTTAACGTGCTGTCTGCAGGACTTCTCCACAGTAAGGTTGCTGTATTTCCCTTCGTCATCAGTACATAGCTTGGGGAGGGAGTGAACCTTGAAATTATGCAAATATTCAGTTTCTCCTAAAACTGCTGCTCACCAGCATCGGCATCTCATGGGGATCCTGCCTGCAGTGATGGGTGCTGTGGGGTATAACGCTGAGTCCCCGTCTCTACTTCTTCCCCATCTATTAGCTGGGATTTTTCCTTAAGGAAGTTTTACCCATCTCTCCCCTCCCCCTCCAATTTTAACTCAGTTCTGTGCTGGGAAGTACGGATCTTAGACTGGCCTGGATGTGTGCATCGTGGGCCCACGTGTACAGCTTCACTGGAAACGTCTGTTGGAGTTAAAACTTTTATTCGATAAATATTTATATGTCTGATGTTACTTTATTTTCCATTTGAATTCAGAACACTTTTTCTCATGTACTTTTTGTACCTTTGGTGTTCAATAATGCGATTTGACCCACATCCATTAAATGGACCATTCTAAGTCTTTTGTCCCCTTATAATACTATGTTGTGATTCAAAACCAGGTGTTAGTCCAAATTCTTTGAAATGACTGCATAGAATGTTATCATAAGTTCATATATTTAAGTAGAGACTGGTTAAAGTGCAGAGAAAGCGAAAAAATTATCAGTGGAAGTGGCTATTCAGAATGATGGGGAAAAGTAAAAACTCTTGAAAAAACATCTTTCAGGCACTATATATCTGCATTCTTCAGTCTTTCCAAAGAAATGACACATGCATATTAAAGAATATTTTCACAAGATTGGGTGATTCGAATGTGAGTTCTTATGCATATAAATGTTTTACCGCCCTTTAGCAGCTGGTGTTAGCCAAGAAGCTAAAATATTTCTTCCTAAGCTTTAAATCAGTTGTTTTATAGAGCACAGAGAATTTTTTATTATAACATAATTCTGTACATAAAATATCACATTAAAAGAAGAAGATAAAGTTTTGTACTTTCATTCTCCATTAATTTGACTGAAAACAATCACAAAGAAATCTAACCAATCCGAATTCTTTGTTATGAAGCCGGCAGGACTTGAAGTCCAGGGGGAGGGACAGTGGCCGGCCCGAGGCGGACGTGGAAGGTGCTGGTAACTGTGTTGAAAGGTTGATGTAACAGTAGGAAAAGCAGGTGACGGCTAACAGTGGTAGGAACGGCACCCCGCACACCTTAGTCAGGAGTCGGAGGCTGTTTCAAGGTGCCACGTGCCACGGACGCCCGCTACTGGGTCCCCTCCCTGAGGCAGCCCCCATCTGAGACTGGAGTTTGGAGGGTGACGAGTTACAAGTGCCTCTGGCCACCCCAGTGGGGACAGCGCCACGGGGCCAGCCTCGCTCAGAGCCCCCGCAGGCTCCAGTGGCTGCCGCGGCCACGGCTGGGTGGTGCTTGCGTTGTCCCAGCCACCTCCCTCACCTGTCCCCATGCTGTCCCCAGGAGCACCGCCCAGCTGCCTCCCGCTCACGTCGCAGAAGCTGCTTCCTGGGGAGCCCAGCCCGTGACAGATGGAGCAGGGATTTAATTTTCTGAACATCCCCAGACGCCCGGTTAAGAACCAGTGTGCCCTCGCTTGCGTTCTGCATGTGTTGTAAACAGCTGCACTGGTGACTTTGGACTGAAATCAGGGGGGAAAAATCAAGGCCCATCTTTCAAAAACCGAGAAAAATCCCGCCTTGTGTGCACATCTGCATTTTCTCGGTGACTTTAGCTCATTTGACGCTCTTGTCAGGCAGCCCCACACATGTCTGTGCCCCTGAAGACCCAGCCGTCAGGGTAACTGGAACCCACCCCATCTTTCTGCCACCTGCATGGTGAGCAGCAGGCACCCTTCCTGGCAGCCAGTCCCTCAGGCGCCCCGTCCCCTGCAGTTGTCACCGCCTGGAAGGTGCTCCTGTTGTCCTCGGCCTGCGTTGGGGGGAGGCAGGGCACTCTGTTTTATGTAGAGAAGAGTTTATCCAAAACCTCAGGCCATGCGTCAGGAGCCCAGCACCCCGAGAAAGCCGAGGGCCAGGGACAGCTCCGCGGCTGGGTGGGGGATGGCAGGGGAGGCAAGTGGGGGCGCAGACGTGGGACGGAGAGCGGGGATGTCTGGGCCCAGCCTTCCCGCTCCAACAGCATCGTTGCCTGAGGAAGGCGCTGGAGTCTGTGTGGACCGCCCACGAGGCTGGGGTGGGGGAAGGGGCGGGGCTGTGCCGGGAGCCGCCCCGGGTGCGAGTGGTCGACGGGGTCCAGGAACCGTGTTTCAGGTGCCACGTTGTCACCGTCCAGAAACAACGAGTAAATAAAAATCTGTTTCCCTCGATTGCCACTCTGTCACTCGTTGTTACCAGCTGATGCTTGCTCTGCACATGCTGCCTGACGCCCTCCATCGCCCCCCGCGCGGACTGCTGTCGGCCGAGGGACGCAGTCTCCCAGGGGACACCGCGCGTGGCGCGTGCACTGCCCGGGCCCCCTCGCGGGCCTGTTCTCGCTGGCCTCCGGGCCCTCATCACGCTTCTGCGTGGTGCCTGTCACGCTGCCGTTCATTCTCCACGCCACCCTGCCCGGTACATTGGTTTCCAGGGGCGAATCTGCTCTTTCCTTCCCCAGCCGCTGCGGGGCAGCGCGGGGCACTGCCGGGCGCTCGCCCGCGCCCGTGGAAGGCTCCGCGCACCGGCAGCCTCGTCCCCCGCGGTGCGCGGGCTGCCGTCGTGGAGACGGGCTTGCCTGGAACCCGAGGCGCAGCCGGCAGGGCGCGCGCTTCCCCAGTGTCCTGTGCGGCGGGCGGCACGGGGTCCCTCGGAGTGCCCACTCCCCGACCACAAGGACGCGGGCGGGGCGCGGCGTGGGGCGCGGCGGCGCCGGGGCCGTGGGAGCCACTGGAACAAATGTGCTTCGTGCCGACACGAAGCTGCTCGCCGCCCATCGCTGCCCTTCACCGGTCCTTGTCACCTCAGCTGCTCTATGCCGTGTTTCGAAGCACCCTGGGCAGAATCTCCTGCAGGTGCTAGTTAGAAATGCAGACTCTTCGGGCCCCACACCCAGCCCCGCTGAACCCCAACTCTGGCCGCGTGTTGATGCAGCCCCCCTGTGGACGGCGCGAGAACACGCAGAAACGTCTGGCTTCCTGACGCTGCTTCTGCAGAGTTGGCCGCAGGGTCTAGGGTGTTCATCCCTGGGTCCCCCCACCGCCGGGCGGTGCGTGTCCACATAGGGATCCGTTCTGCCGGCCCCGGCGGTGGGTGGGAGTTGGGGGGGGGTGTGCGACCCTCTGGGGCCGGCGTCAGGAGTGGGCGGTCTTCACTCAGTGGCTGGGTGCGGTGAGTCCTGGCCTCGGAGGAGGGCTGGGCCACAGGGTGGCCGTTTGGGTCGGCAGCAGGTGCGGGTGGGCGTGCTGGGTTCAGGACCGAGACGTAAACTCTGAGCTGACTAAGCCGCTGACGGCGGGGCTTCTTGGCTACTATTTTGGAAGTGGGGTGCAGGCGTGATGAGAACCCAGGGCTACGGCATGGTTCCAGCGGCTGTTGGGGGCTGGTGAGGCAGGCCGACACCGCCCGGCTTTGGCGGGGCTGCTCCGAGCACGGAGCCCGGGCTGCTCGGGCGCCGGCGCAGAGGGCCCAGGCCACCGCCAGCGCTGCGGGACCACGTGCCTCGGAGAACCGCAGAAGAGAAGACGCGCGGAGTCTCTTTTGGAGAGCAGGATTAGAATTTCCTCACTCACGGCGAGAGTTTTTACGAACTATTTGATTTCCTAAGAGGGAAATATAACTTGAGAAACAAAACATATTTTCAGGATGGCTTCTTTTCAAAGACCTTATGTATTTCATTTTGCTATTAATTTTACTCTGGGCAAACTAAACGGTGTTATGGGTCTATTCTCAACACTCACTGCACATTATAATTAGCATTTTATCACCAATTCCCAATTAAATATTGTCTTTGTTGGAAAACGGTTCCTATGTAGCCCTGTTATGTGACCTACACATTTTTTCTTGTATAGCCTTGATTTTTCTCATTAGAAACCTAAAAAGTCAACTGTATTTCTACTGCTCTTTTCATTCTCAGAGGGAGTGCGTCACGGAGGGACAATTGCAGCTACTTGGAGCTGTTTTCTATGATAAACTGGTTGTTTGTCTGAGCTACGGTTGTCTGAGCTACAGGAAAGCCGTCAGGGTGGCTGGGGTGGGCAGTCGGGGGGACTGAGGCTGGGGTGTCTGTGATCTAACCATCCAAAGATGCCTGTTTGGAGCTTCAGTCTATTTCATCGTCCCCAGGAGCAGCTGGGACCAGGAGTTCGAGAAAGCTTGGGAATGAAATTAAGAGCGATGAAGGCTCCACCTGGAAGCCACACGCAGTGGCTTGTGCACCTGGAAACGGTGGGGCCTCACGCGCATCGGTGTCATTGCTCCAGGGAGGGCTGGCCACGTGCCTTGTGTCCCCATCTGCCCCATCTTGACCATCCACACTCCGGTGTCCTTGTCTTTTCTGCATTTGGTGATGCTGATGGTTAGGTGAGCGGACAGCACCCTGCGTTAGTCCGCGGCGGTGCAGGCCCACACGGAGGAGCAAATAGGGCGTCCAGGAACACGGAGGGGAGGCTGGGGGCTTAGCTGAGTGTTGACCTGAAGGACGCTGGGTGTGACGCAGGAGCAGAGGGACAGAGGAGCAGCCATGTCATTGCCAACCAGGCCGTGTACATCTCAGGGTCTGGGGGCCCACGAGCTGGAAGGTGGGGTCAGAGCAGGGGGGCCGGGGCGTGGGGCAGGGCCTGGACGGCACAGGCTTCATGCCATGGCAGGAGTTGTGGACGTTCTGGTGAGGGCACCGGGAAGCCACGCAAGGTCATGGCAGAGATGGCACGATCAGGTCTCTGTCTCGAAAAGATCACGGCAACACCAGACTAGGCTCAGGGGTCCGGTTAGGGGGCCTGGCAGGTGGGCACCCAGGGCACCAGCCCGCGCGCGTGGTGCCTGCTTGGGTGTGGGATGGGGACGGGAGGGCTCAGGGGGGCCCTGGGCTCTGCCTGATGGCTCCGGTCCTGAGGTGGGGACATCAGAGAAACAGCCAACCATGTGAGTGATGGGGCTGCAGAGGGGACAGCGGTGCCGGTGACAGAAGACACAGTAACAGGACAGCACAGGCGTCAGCAGGTGGCGGGGCTAAGGGTCCCGCCTGCAGGCCCAGGAAAGAAGCAAGTAGGACTTGCGGCCACCTCACTCACTCTCTGTGTACACACACACATCTGGGACCTGAAAATGCACAATACACACATGTATCTGCACACACCCACACCACACTACATGCATGTATTCACGAACACACAACACACATACGTACACATACACAATATGCATGTATTCCACACACAGAACACACAAGTACTCACATACAACACACATACAACACACATACAACACACACATGTACTCACAAAACACATGCATCCCCACACCTACACATACACAATACATGGCTGTATCCACACACAGAACACACATGTATTCATACCCACACACATATCCACACAACACAACACATGTATTCACACACATGCATGTACATACAATACACACATGTACCCAAGAACACACACCGCATTTATATTCACACACAGATACACATTCACAACATGTGTGTATTCATACACGTCTACATGAGTACCAAGATACATTTACACACATACACACATCTATATCTACATAATGCACACACATTCACACACACATATCAGCACATACAAAATGCACACATGTATTTACATGCACATGCGAAACGCAAAACTGAGGGAAAAAACGGATGTAAGGGGAGAGACTTAGGTTCCATGGGCGCAGAAGCAACAAAGAAAGGTCTCAACGTGAGAACCGTGACTGAGCCCTTTGTTTGCTGAAGTCCTAGGTCATCCTTTTGTGTTCTGCTTACACAGGTGCAGGAAGCAATAAACATTTACGGGCCTGAGGAGCCAGCTAGGAACAGGAATGCGAGTCCGTCCGTCTGGGCCAAAAACGACATCAAATGCCCGTGCGGCGGGCCGTCCCCAGCCGCGTGCGAGTCTTTGTCTCCAGCACAAAGGGGCGGGGACCCCGGCTTTCGAAATTCCTAAGGAGAACAGCTCAGGCGCTGCCTCTAATGGTTTTTTGAACGCTAAAGTACTCGCGTTCGCGTCTGCGCACAACGTGGGCCTTGCCCCGGACGGTGGGAGCCATTAGGGAGGCCGCGCGTGGCCCCACAGCCTGTCGCGGGGGCTTCTGACCCGGATGCTCCTGGCCAAACGCTCCGCGGTGCTTTTTCTGGCATGTCAGTCGTTCCAGGGGAGACGAAAATGCTTCTCCGGAGACGGGTCTCCGTGCGCCAGCGGGCCGGACGCGGGCGGCGGGGGGCGGGCGACCCTTCGGGCCGTGCCTGCCCCGCTCCTGCTTCTGAGGCTTCGCTTCTTTTCCCAAAACGTCGTCTTTGTGCCACCGCTGGTTTCGTTGGCAATGGCCGCTGGGAAGCGTTTCGGGGCGAGGGTGATGGGGGGACGCGTTCCCTGAGGGGCAATGTGGGTGTGTGGTTGTGTGTGCACACGTGTGTGAGCACACGCGTGTTTCCTTGGGCTCCAAGCCCTGGGGATGGCGGTGACCACAGGAAGGCCGGCTCTGGCCGCTGCCCCGCAGGCCGGGGAGACCGTGAGCTGCCCGAGGGGGAGCGGGAGGCTGCAGCGGGCGCCTCTGCCCCCACCGAGGCCACCGCGCTCCGGGCATCCCAGCTCGAAATGTCACCTGAGGGGAGGGAACATGGGCGTCTCACGTGAACGCGCCAAAGCGGCAGAAATCCCTGTCTTTGCCCTGGGACAGCGCGGAGCAGCCAACAACCCTCCAGGGGGCGGGCCCTGGACCGAGAAACCGCATGGACACGTGGTGGGGTCAGGGAGGGTGTCGCAGCCCTCGGTGACAGCCTGCGGCCTCGCAGCTTACAGCAAGGCCACGGGGACCCGCGGGCGGCACTGTGGGGCGCCGCGATGCTGAGCTGGTCGTGGCGGTACCCGAGCGGCCCCTGGGCCAGGGCGCCGCCGAGGAAGCCTGCGGCCGCGGTCACCAGGGTCCTGGTGGTTCCGGTGACAGAGCTCGCAAGGCCCCAGCTCCCTTCCCTGTGCTGCATGACCAGCCCTCCCCTTCCATGCCACATTTGGGGGACATGGCTGAGATGCCGCACTTACCTCCTCTGCCATGTGACAATGTAGTTTTGGAGGAGAGCTGAGGCCCGAGTCCCTGGGACCGAGCCCAAATGCCAGCCCAGGTGGCTCGCGGTTCACACACTAGCTCACCACCCCGAGGAGGCTGGGCCCCCAAGTCCTGAGAATGGCGGCGAGGGGCGTCCCGGGGTCTGGGAGGCTGCGAGGTGCCCCCAGCACACCCCGCCAAGGGCAACAGCACAGAAGTGAGAACAGTGACTTCTGGACACCTGTGGGTGTCTTTCCCACCTGGCTATGGCTGCGAGGACGCAAGCACTCACAGGGGACGGGCTGGCATTGCTCCGGCCTGGGGGAGCCCAGCAAACACTACGCGCCTGCAGGTCTCAAGAGAGGGCGTCTGAGGCCTCTGCTGGGAGGACTCGGGCCCAGACCCGGGCGGCAGGCAGCAGCCCTGCCCCTGGCTCCTGCCTCCGGGAGGCACTATGACCGCACTGGCTATAGGCGAGGGCTGCCAGGCCAAGGGGACAGCGGATGGGGGCAGTGGGCGGTGCCGCCTCGGCCTCTGAGCCTCTGCCCTTCCACGACGCCCACGATGACTCTGGAAGACGCAGCTGGGAAGTCTGCCTGAGCCAGGGCAGTGTGACGCCGTGTCTGGCCTGGGACGTGGCGGCGTGGGCCCCTCCATCGGGTCCCCGCTGCGTCCTCCCTACCCCCCCCCACCCGGCTAGCTTTCCCTTGGTGCTCAGGCAGGTGGCACCAGCCTGGTCAGCTGTGACATTGGTGAGCCGTGGCTCGGGGACGCTTGAGAGGTGCTTGAGAAGCAGGGGCCTTGTCCAAGGAGCGAAGGCCGGTGATGCGTGTTTGCCCATCGGAAAGAAGCCGAGACGCGCGAGGGTCAGCCCTGTCCCCGGGGTCGCGAGGAGCTGTCCTGCATCACCAGCACCCTCGCCCGGTTCTGTTTAAAGGTGGCGACTTCCTTCTGCAGAACAGAAGGGCTGAGTCACACGTGGACCCCGTGTGCTTAGGGGCAAGTCTTCGAATGGAAATTGTCCCCAAAGGGTCGACTGCCTTCTGGAAACTTCTTCTCAGCTTGGGGCATGCACACCACTGTCTCTGAGCATTTACCTGGTGGCCATGGTGGAGGCAGTCGACTCGTGAGTTAGGGGTGCGATTCTGGTAACCCCAGAGAAGACACAGCAGGAGTGGGTTCGCGCACGTGTGATTCTGCCATCGGCGACTGTAGGTGGACAGGAACGGGGGCCAGATGCCTGCAGTGAGCCGGTCCAGCATTGCCACCGGAAACCCAGGCTCAGACCAAAGCCAAGGACCAGCTGGAGACCCACGATCGTTTGCGGACGAGACCCGCCCACAGGCACCACACCACCTTTGCCGAGCTGCTAAATATTCTGAGAGGAAGTGGGACATTTTGGGTAAAAGCTATGCGAAGTGGTTCTGTCGTACATAGAAACCCGGAACCACTTACCCAAAGGTCCCCAAAGGGAACGGCTCGTCGCTTCACACCAGAGCACGGGCCCCGTGGGACCCCGTGAGGACCCACGAGACACCGCGGCTGCTTTGCGAACCCGTGGTCCCTGCTGACGCTTTGCCACCCGAGTGCTTGGACGTCGGCTTGGCTGGCTCTGGGTGTAAGCCCACAATGTCACCACGGGGTTACGACTCGGGTGCTATTGACCTGTTCTGACCCTGGCGAGCGCCGACTTTGCGTGGAGAGTCCCCTTCTCGTCCACCACGATCGCTGGTGTGCGGGGAAGGGCCCACAGCCGCCTCTCTGTGGGCAGCACGGACGTGGGGGCGTCACCTCCCCGCCCTCATCACTGGGCTCCTCTGTGCACTCCACCTTCCTCAGAGGCCCCCGTGCATGAGCGGGAGAGGGGCGGGCTGCCTAGGGGCCCTGGAGAGATGACTCTGAAATCTCCGGTGGCCCCTCAGCTTCTCCCACTGTCCCCGGCCACATCTGCTTTTCGCTCACAATCGCACAGCTGTTGACCTGTGTCTGGTGGTGGATGTGTGGGTGTCACTTTGTTAAAAATGGTTCACAGAGAATCCTTTCTGATGGGTTCTTAATCCAGGAGACCCTCAGCTTCCTAAAACTCTGTGACATCAGAATCGAAGGTGTCGGCAGACAACATAAGAGAGCGAACAACTTCCTGTCACCAGGCACGTGCCCAAGGTCTACTGCGAGTGCCTGGGCTCCTGCCACACGACGGCTGAGCAGGGCCACGGTTGCCTGGAACTTTCTGGAAAGCGTGGGCTCTCCCATCTTAAGGCTCCATCCTAATGCTGTAATGACTTTCCGTGCCCACTGCAGGTCTCAGTCTCAGCTGCCTTTTCGGTGACAATGGGACCGGGGGCAGTGGGTGAGGGGCCTGGGCTACCTTCATACTCAGTGTGTGTCACCTTCCACTCTTGTCCCAATGACCAAACGAAAAAAAGCCATTAAATTTTGATTGACAATGGAAGGTAAGGATTGATGGTTAAGTTAAATTAGAAATTAATTTAATTCATTTCTACTAGAAAACACATCACATGGTGGAGTTTCACTCTGAGATCACATTCATTCCCAGGTGAGTGCAGGGACTGGGTGTCTGTGGTGGGTGGCAGGGAGCCCCAGAAACGGCAGGGGTCATGGGCAGATGGGTGGGCTGATCCCGACTTCCACACCTGCCTGCCCGGCAGCCAGCCTGCCCGTCCATCCGGCCATTGTCCATCCGGCTATCGTCGCTCCTGCTTTCTGAGCCCCAGGGAGTCCTCGATGGGTTTTGTGCATCAGAGTGGAGTGTGGCTTCCTGGGGTGGGGGGAGAGGGGGGGCGGCTGGAGGGAAAGCACCACGCAGACATTTTCCTTTGCAGGAAAAATGGGGGTTTCTAAAAAGGTGCTGGCGAGGTTTCGAGAATTCCGTTCAGTTTGGGCCGCGGAGACGTTCGGGTTCTCTGGATTCTGGGCCTGAGTCCCAGCGGCATTCGCCAAGCACGCAGCGGGGCGCGCAAGGCAGTCCAGCTGCTGCACCTGAGCTGTTGGCGATGCCCGCCCAAGGGCGGGTCCTTCGCCCCGAACATGCGGAGTCTGCCTAGGGAGCCAGTCGCATCTCTCCAGAGTGCCCCACGTCGCATCCCCTGGGCGCTCTGGGTCCTCTCCCCCAAACGCTCACTCCCTCAACTGCTGAGGCGCCTCCCACGAAGAAGGCCGCGCTCGCCAGGTCATCCGCTTACCTGCGCGGCGCTGGAAACGTGACCCGGACGTTGTGGTGATGGGCGGGCTCAGACACCCTCACATTAGCGGGCTAGGCTGCGGTTTCAGGGCCCCCATCCCGGCGCCGAGGCGGGGCTGCGGGCGTGTCGCAGCGCGCATGCGCCTCTCGTGTGTCACGAATAAACTGGACGCAGCGAAAGGGGCGGAGGAATGAGAAAGAAATAAAAAGGAGATTTACGACCACTGTGAAAAATTTACAGAGTGCAGCCGGCATGGAATTCCATGCAATAGAACCAGCTCCAACCGGCCCGACGAGACAAGCGGGCCCTTCCCTTCCGCGGCTCGGGGTTAAGGCCGCCGAGTTGCCCAGTGTTGACTCCTTAGCCTCGAACCTCTGCGGAGCTGTGATCCGAAACTCCACGGCTGTTAACTGGGAACCCCCCTGCCGGGCCTGGAGGGTTCGCCTTGGGGAGCCGAGGAAGGCAGCGACCCCGGTTAGCGCTGCGGCTTCCAGAAGGGCGTCTGCTCTGACCTGGAGTTTAATTCACAATTCACAGCCGGACGGCGGAAGGCGAGAGAGCGGGCTCCTTCAGGTTGCGCTGCGCGCCGCATACATATAATTTAAATGTTTATCCACCAGGAGAGGCCGCGGTGCTCAGCCCGCTGGTGCCAACGGGGGCTAATCCTCGGGCGTGAGCCTTGCCGCCTCCGGCCTGCGCTTTGCTCGCTGATTGAATAACGCGCAGCTCTTTTCTGGAGAAACCCCCACGATGATTTCAAAACACATCAGTTTCAATTAACTCGAAGAAAAAAAACGTGATCGCTAATTCTGGGCTGTAGTTACTTATTGTGGAGCTGGCTGCTTTGAATGGGAAGGGAGTTTGATGGAGACTTAACCAGATGACATGCAATCACGGGAGACTTTTTTCTTTATTATACCTGGAGTGACAAAATTGTCAAACGGTGTGCCTTTTGGCTTTTAAAATAAACAACACCAGAACATATGCGCTAGAGAAGGTCTCAGACGCCGACCACGTGAACGCGAGACCAAGAAGCCATTGTTCTCATTCGCTTTATTTGATCCGCGTCTCTTGCAGGGGACTTGGCGCAGACGCGGTGACCACTACCGGCTCCTGGGCCGCTGAGAGCGGTCCCGGCAGGCGCGGGGCTGGCCGCGCGGGCACAGCCGCGCCAGGCCCGCGGCTCGGCTCCCGCAGCGCGGCGTGCAGCGTGGTCGCTGCTCCGGGAACGCGCTCCGCCGGGGCAGACGCCCTAGCCTGTGCAGTCGGGACCCTGCCGTCAGTGTGTCCAGCGCCCGCTGCCTCCGACATTGTTTATCTTCAAAATTCCTTAAAAGGGAGAGTACATTTAGCCTTCTGAAGCTTTCGTTGATAAGGACCAGTTAGGAAGAAGCATTTGTATTAGCGTTGTGTTTATTCTTTAAAAGAGGAGAACTTAAACAGTGAAATGGCTCCTAATGGGCACAGTTTCCACATGTGTGTGCATATGTACATAAATCACACACGTAGATGTTCATGGGGTGGGGGGGGACCCAAGAAGGCCACAGTTTTCATGTTAGTTTTGCTCACCATTTGCAGCTGTCCTCACAGCCATATATTATGAGTTTCCACAGGAAAGAAAGGAAGAAAAGGAATATTTTGTAAGATGCTTTTAAGGTTGAAGCAGGTGAATTTCCCACCGGTAAACGCCGACACTATTTAAAGTGCGGGAACAGGTGGGTGTCCGGGCTCTGAGCCTGGGCTGCCTGAGCCCCTGCCACCTGCAGCCTCCGAGGGCCTTCGCGGGTAGCAGCACTGGTCACCTGTGTCCTCACTCCCTCACAGACTCAGGGAGGCCACAGGGGTGTCCGGGTGGCCCCCCTCTAGCCTCCTCCCTTTGGGGCTCTTGGCTGGGATCTGGGTAACACTCAGGAGAGCCGTAGTCTGCTGGGGGGCGGGGAGCATTACCGGGTGGGGGAAGGTCAGGCTCTGGGTCAGCGCCGCCAGGTCAGGAAGGCGCCGGCCTACAGGGACACCCCGGGGCACCGGCCACCCATTCCTCTTGTTTTCTTCAGGCCGCTGGTAAATTCTGTAAGATGCCTGGGGTGTTGCTAACGCTTCAGGCCCGGGCGGGAGGCGCGCGGGGCCACCCCACGCGGTGTGGGGCCCGCGTCTCACAGGAAGGTGGCCCTGAGTTCTGCGCAGACCCCCTCTTCCCAGAGCTGCCCCGACGGGCAGGGTAGCACGATTTGCGAAGGGGTCACTCCTATTCGGGACTGCGGGCAGCTGTGGCCCCTGACGGAGCTCTGGGTGGGGCACCAGCCTCCGGACCCCCACAGAGTCCCAACCGTGCGCCTTCAGGAGCCACAGGGGCCGCGCGGTGTCATCGCGTGGCCGGGCGTCCAGGGCGGCGCCCTCCAGGAACGCACCGTGCCTGCGCCAGTCCTGGCCCCACCCCACCCGCCCCGTCCCGGCGACGCTGTGACACTGTCCTCCCTGTTCCGTGGGAGTCAGGCCGCC
Source organism: Eonycteris spelaea (assembly GCA_003508835.1). Taxonomy (NCBI): domain Eukaryota; kingdom Metazoa; phylum Chordata; class Mammalia; order Chiroptera; family Pteropodidae; genus Eonycteris; species Eonycteris spelaea. The sequence continues at coordinate 10,317,515 of PUFA01000056.1, read as the reverse complement.
TGGAGAAGCACGTCCCCTGACACTCCCTCCCCCCTAAGACTCCTGGCACCCGTGGGAACCCCCGCTGTGGGTGGGCGTGAGAACCGTCACTTTAACACCTTCCCCTTAGGCGACGTGGGCATTGGAGAGTCTTCGCATCTCCTTCCTTGTGTCACATGAGCTGGAGCTGGTGACACCGGACGACGCGCCCTGACGCCCACCCCGCATCGACACCTGCCGGCTGGATGACTCGCCCCGGTGCCCACGCAGGGCGCGCGGTTCCGCAGACCCCGCGTCTCTTGTAGGAATAGCGGTGAATGAACCTCGCACCTGCGGTAGGCGCAACTTCCTGTTGGCTCCACTGCCCCCAGACAGGACGGTGCAGCCGCCATCTGCAAACGAACCCTCTTGTCCTGCAGCTCAGGGGCCTCCTGCGTGTGAAGCGTGGGGCCTCTTCTTAGCTGTATCACCTGCTGCCTCCCGCCGCCCAAACCCCCAGATCCGCCTGGCACCGTGCGGCCTGACCGTGCGGGCCCAGGAGGCCGGTGCCACAGCCCCTCGCGCACCAGCGAGGGTGTCTCAGAGGTCACCTTGCCCTGATTGCTGCAGCTGTGAGGAGGCCCCTGTCTTCCACTCGCCCTGCATTTTAACCCCGGGGCCCGGGGGTGGAGGAGCTTTGCTTTTGTTTGTTTGTTTGTCTTTTGCATGTGAGTTGGAGCTGTCCCAAGGCTCCGCAGGCATCCTCTTTCAGCTTGAAGCCTTCTAGACAACCTGCTGGAACAGGCAGCCCGTCTGCAGCGCTGGCCGAGATGCTGGGGATGCGTGAGGCCACGAGGGTCAGGGGAGAACGTGGTGAAGATGACTGGCCACCCTCCGATCTGGACTCGGTCCCGCCCGCACTGGCGCTGCACTGTCTGCCTGCAGGCTCTTGTCTATGTGTCACAGGGCCGGCTGTTCTGTGGCCCTTCTTGGCATGGAAAGGCGGCGTGTGCGTGTGTTGTGCGCGTGCTTGCGCGTGTGTGAGAGAGAGCAGCAGTGACCCGATGCCGTGGTGCAGAACAGCTTGACCACAGCCGTCTGGACCTGCCTGGGAGTTGCAGAAACACGCCAATGACTTGCCCCTGCGACCGGCCTCGGCAGCTCTGCTGCTTGGCCTGCTGGGAAGGCCGAGGGCACCCCAGCTCACATCGCGGGTGCGGGCGTCTTCCGCCTTTCGGAAGGGTTCTCGAACTGTGAGAGGCGTGCCTCCCCTTGCGCCTGCCCCTCTTCCAACAAAACAGTGCTTGCTAAAGCCGGCTTCCGGGGAGATAAGCAGTCATGGCGGTTGCTATGCTCCCCTGACAGGTACTGGACCAGCTCTCCACCTGCCTGCTGCAAACAGACCGATGAACAACCCTGGGCTGCCGCCTTTGTAAAGTCATGGCTACACCGCTGCGTGCCACCTGTTGTTTGCAGGACGAGCGGCACAGCTGTCCACCGCGCGCGCCTTTGCGGGGTCGACGCTCAGCGCAGCGCCCTCCTACAGCCAGTAAACCTGGCTCCGCCTCCCATCAGCTTGCTGCCTCGGCCTTATGAACACGGCTCTGCCTGCCAGATGGGGCAAGGTGACTGACCAGATGTTCTGGTGTTTCAAAGATCGGTTGGTGTCCCAGTGACTTCCGCTGGGGGACAGAATTGTCCCAGACCACCCTGCTGGGTGGGCCTGTGGGGGAGCTGCGGGCCGTGGGGCTCTTCCTGCCACCTGGGCGCCTGGGGGCGGGGCAGGCGGGGAGGAGGGGCGCCCCAGTGCAGCGGGTCCTCCACCGTGGCAGGCTGACCCGCGAAGGGTGCCGCGCGGCATTGTGGGAGCCACTTGCTGTAAAACGCAAAGGTGCTGCTGAGGACAGTGGGGAGCCGGGAAAGCACAGCAGGATGTGTGTGTCCCTGTGTGTGTCCGGGGCCCCTGGGACGTCCCCACCCTCGCCGTGGTGTCCCGGAGCGGAAGGGCCAGGATGCACTAGTTCGCTTCCTAGGAGACTTGCCCCGCTCCACATGTGGGTTTTCTGTGCCAGGGTCGCATCAGTCTGCGGGGCTGGTACTGGCCGCAGTGGTGGGGCCCGCGGCAGGACCCCAGCAGAAGCCATTACTGACTTAATCACAGAATCAGCAGCAAAGCCCTCAGGCTAAGATGGTAAATCCATCCCAGCTGCCTGCACGGCCACCCTTTCAAACTCACCAGCAGACAGGCGGGCACCGGGTGGCTTCTTGAAGGGCAGACCCGCACCCCGAGGCTGAAGCTTGAGGGCAGTTCGGTGTCACCCACCAGTGACCGGAGCAAGTGTCTGCTCAGCACAGCAACATTGGCGGGGCAGGGGGAGGGCAGAGGATGCTTCTCTTGCCATGATCTAGGGGCATCTCAGACAAAACTCGGCTTGAAATCATTGTGTGAGGGGCTGCCTGCTGTGGCCATTCAGTGTCACACAAAAGGGGTGCACGTCTCCCCGTGATCTTTAACCACAGCGGTTTATCTAATGAGACCAGGGCTTTAATTTCGTTTCACATCAAACATAGAATCAATGCTCTGAATTCCACAGAGTGCGGAAACGGCCATGGAGCCACCTCGACAAGGCGGCTGGGCGCCCCTCCAGGGTGGGTCCCTGCCCGGGCCTGGGCCCAGGGATGGTGGGGAGCCTGGGACACTGCAGGAAGCCAGCCTCCTTCCCCGGTTTGGAAACCACGGGACTGACCTTCCCCAGTTAGCCACCTGGGAGTAGCTGCTAACTCCTGATGGGGAGGGGTGCCCCGAGGTAGCAGTGGGGGTAGCCCCGGGTCCTCGGGATCCATTGGGGGTGCCTGTCTCTGCCTGGAGTGGGCAGCAGGTTTCAGGAGGCTCCCACAGACTCAGGGAGGACAGGGCCAGGAGAGCAGGGCTTTCACCCCAGGGCATTGGGGCTGGCCTCACTGCCTGCGCTGGACATGCTGATGCGAGCTGGCCCCTCAGCTGTTTGGCGGGAACACAAGAGCTGGTGGGGGGGAGGGCTGGGAAGGTGGTGGATGGTCCCCCCTCCCTGCTTTCCTTCATGCACCAGGTGCACGCCTCGGAGTCTGGGGGACCCTGCACCAGGTGGCGCCTCGGGGTCCGGGGGACCTGCTGCCTCGGGGCCCCTGCTTGTGAGGCTGCTGGGCAGGTGGCTGCATGTCCAGCCTTCACCCTGAGCCAGCGCGGGTGAGGACCACAGCTCTGCTTCCGGTGGAGGCTCAGGGTCAGCTGCAGAGGGTGTCTGCAGGCAGCTGGGGCCACGGTTCAGCTCCCCACGCCACAGGTTCATGGGTCACATGGCCATAAGTCATAGGTTGCTAGGTCACTGGTGTCTAGGTCACAGCTTCATGTTACAGGTCTCTGTGTCACAGGTTTGCAGGTCCTAGGTCACAGCGTGTCTCGCATCTCATCCTGTCCATCACATCCCAAGATTTTCTTGTCATCAGGTTTAAGTTACTACATTCTAACGAGTCTCCTTTTCTCCCATGAGCCCTGTTCACCCCGCTGTCTTTGCACGCCTGTGGAATGAATCTTCGGGTGCCTGGTGCCGGTGGGGTTGGGGGCCCGTCCCCGCATCGCAGCCTCACGCTCAGGACTGAGTCAGAGGGGAAGGCGCTCCAACCGTCTGATGGCTGCTGAGAAGGGCAAGTGAGTGAGAAACTACGGAGTCTGGAGAATCTTTACGTCAGCAGAAGGTTTTCATCACACATGTCACTTCCATCCAGGAAAACCGACAATAAGGACGCGACCACTGGGGAAAGCTGGGTGAAGAGTTCATGGGACCGGCCTGCACTGTCTTCGCCATTTCCCCAGACTCTATAATTATTTCCAAGTAAAGTGTTAAAGAAGTTAATGAACAACAGGAGAGAGACCGTGTTTCCACCCGGGACGTATTTACTTTGCTTACTTAGGTCCTCTTACCCAGCCAGAACACCCAGGAGCACATCTGCCACGTGTACGGTTTGGGGGCGGTGGGTTTGAGCTGTCTACAGTTTTGGGGCCCCATGAGGCGGCTCGGGGTCTTGCGTCTGCTGGGCTTCACGAGTACCGCTCGCGCTTAACTCTTCACTTTAACGCTTTGCTGTTTTAAACACCGCTTCTCACCTGAAATAATTTGGTAACAGAAGTATTTTAAAACTACCCAGGCAACGTGTTTCTGAACGCGCGCACTCTGGCCTGCCTGCTCAGGGACCGGCTTACTCATTTGTCACTGCCGGCTTCCGTGTGTGCTGGGGGTTGGAGAGGATTCTGCATCTGAAGCCAGAAGGGCTGCCTTAACATGGGGCTCACCGCGGGAAGAAGCGAGGGTGCAAACCAGAACCGGCCCGGCGGCCGGGGGGGGAGGAGCGGGCCTTGGGCGAGAGCGGGAGGAAACCTCGCGGCGCCCAGCCACGCGGAGGCGGGAGCGTGGCTCAGAGCGCTGGGTTTATGGGAACATCTGTCTGGGGCGTGGACAGCTGGAGATGCATCTTGGAAGGTTTTTTACTACTTGGAATTTGTTTCAGCAAATAGATTTACTTCTGTGTATTGTTTTCTGCTATCAAAAAAAAAAAGTTAGGCTTATAAACAATTTTGCTTTACGGCGAGTTACTTTGATTCTAGGTTATGTGTTGCACATGCTTGTATACCTTGTGGAAGGTTTACTAAATTTTCATGAAATGTTGTCAGATTACTATCCCAAGAAAAATGAACTGTGTATCATTTCATCGCACCACGACAGCAACCCAGCTAAATTCCTCTGGAACTGGACGCTAGAAACATTCATATGAAAATATTGTTCTTAGTGGTGAAAGTTTTCTTGAAAGCAAAATTGTGTTAATAACATCGTTTCTTTCAGTCATTTAAATGCCCTACATATTGGAGAAACAAAAAGACTAAATTCATTAGGGATAAATTATTAACTTAAATCTTCAAAGCAAAAGCTTGAAAAAAGACTAGCTCACCAATGGCGGGGGGAGGCCCAGCAGCACACAACTCCACGCCATTGTCTGCGTGTTATTACAGCTATTACAGCTAATTGATGCACTAGCGGTTAATTAGTAGCCTGGATTCTCCAAATGTTCTGCAGGACAATTATGTTGTGTTGCTTTCAAAAGGCTCAGAATTTGAGGGCGATGTTTGTCTACCTCCACTGACCGGCCTGTGGTCCCCCAGCTGACTGCTCACCACTCCGAAGGCAGAGGAGGTGAATGGAAGGCGCCTAACAACGCGGAAGCTGTCACACTCCACACCGTCCTCTGTTTTCTTTGCCCAAATAAAAATCTATTTAGGATTTTTGTTTGTTTAATGGTGGGCAAGAGACAGAGCGAATGAATGAGATCAAGAAGCACTTGGGTATAACAGACGACAACCACAGGAGCGGACGTGCACGTGCTTCTCGCCCGGATGCTCCCAGCGTTTACTTCCAGCAGTGAGTCCACTGTCCCACAGCCCCGGGGGCGGGGCATGGGGAGGGGCTACAGAAGCAAATTCAATGCCCCGCCCCAACGGGGTCGCCTTGTGCTCAAGCACTCAGCCTTCAGGGACGATGTGTTTCGTGTTATCATCTGGTTGGGGTATCCTGTTTGATCTCATTTTAGCTCTTAGGTTTTCTGATGTAAGTGCCTTGACGCAGATAAGTCCTGACCTGAGACAGGAGCCTGTCTCCGGGGGTCCCCTGCCGCGTGCGTGAGGCCCTCTCATTTCCTCTCCCCCGTGGGCTGTGGGCGGGGCTGGCGCAGGGGCGGAGCCCGGAGCCCGGACCGCTGTCGCCGGCTCCCGAGTGCTGGCTGCAGGTTATGGCTGTTCCACAAAGTGCGATGCCTGTGCGCTCCTCACACCCAGGTGGCACACAGCGTGTCCCTCCCAGTCCTGCGTGGGTCACGTATCCTCCCTCTTACACACGTGCGTGCTCATGGTGTCAGGGGTCTCGGACAGTGTGTTTGGGGGTCGTCAGCATAGGTAGTCAGAGCTGTGGGTTTGGACGAGGCCTGAGGGCAGACGCGCGGGGTGGAGACCGGGTGCGAGAGCCGGAGTCACAGTGCAGGGCAGACACAGGAGGGAACCATGCCCCAGGTCACACAGGGGAGCCAAATAGAAACAGACTGAAAGCAAGCCTTAACGTGACAACGGGGCCTGGAAAGCCCTTGGGGTGCGCGAAGCTTTGGGGTGCGGCGGGACGGAGCCCGGGATGACGCGCCTGGGGAGGGCGGTGGGGTGCCCGACGGGGAGGCCGCGGTGTGAGGTCTGTGAAGAGGACGCCAGAGGGGACGGTGCGGGGGGCGAAGGGGGTACAGATGACCTAAGCCACTGTGGGAGGGGCTGCCAGGCCCAGCGCAGGTGCAGGCCGCCTGGCCTTGGCACCAGGAAGCTGAAGCTCAATTCATTTGGGAAGGCACATGTTCTGTCCCCATGTCTCTTGGGGTGTCTACTTGGACAGGAAATGGGCTGCCCGCCTAAGTGTTTCCGCACATGGGGGGCCCCCTACTTGAACTCCGCAAGGTCCTCCGGTTTAGCTGCAAATCTCATGTCATGGACCCGAGGTGGGGTCGTTTACCAGATCCGACGTGAGAAGACCGACCAGCTGTGTCCCACGGGCGTGCCCTTGGGGAGTGCCGGCTGCCACGTTGGTGCTCGGAGCAGGACGTCGAAAGGGCACTTTATTCTCTGTCCTGGGAGAGCGGAAGGCTGTCGCTGGTGAGGAAGATAGGGCAGAGGGCACACCGCCTCCAGCTAGTGGCTGAACGTGGTGGGCTTCTGCCGGCCCCCGGACTCGTCTTCTGGTCGCTGTCCAGGGTCCCTGAGCAGTCAGAGGTGAGCAGTCAGCTCCCAACCTCAGCCTGGAAGATACCCCAGGACATCCCTCTCCAAAGTGACACCCGGGCCCCTTCACGGTCGCGCACAGGCCAGTCCCCTCACCCACTTGTGGCTTGGAGGCTCTCCCCTGAGTGCTGTTTGGGGACTGGGGAGCTGTGGATGAGCTGGGGGCTCTGAGGCCAGAAGGCACACCACATCCTGGCAGGGCGGCTTCCGCACCCTTCCGGCACCCCCTCGGTTTCTGGACTGGCCGGTTCCTCCCAAGCAAATCACCATATGTGTGCCAAGTGCCCGTGGGCACCTCCTACTCACTCACCTGTGCCCACTGGAGAGGCCCAGTGCTGCGCCAGGCCGGCCTCCCCGCCTCGGAGGGCCTGCCGCCCGGGTCAGCAACAGCGGTGAAGGGGCCACGCCCGGTTGGCGGCCTTGCTTCTGCCTCCCCGAGCCCGGTGACTGGCTTCCCCTTTCTCCCAAGGGCGCCGCGTATCTGCTGTCTTTGGTGTGTACTTCTCCATGTCCTCAGTGGGGACGTGGAGACCTCTGCCCGGCCGCCGGGTCCTCCTGGCCACAGTGGGCGTGGCAGCCGGCAAGGTCCTGCTCCCCCGCCCGCATGCGTGCAGGCTTCCCGCTTGGCCCTTCCTCCGACCCCGCTGGCGTGAAGCCGCCATGACGCCGCCTGCAGCACCCAGGCGCGGTGGCGGGAAGGTGTTTTTCAAAAAAAGAGAACATATTCTGCTGAAAATATACCTACCGAGATAATTCAATTTCATCTGCAAAAACGTGGCTTTATGCAGAAATTGTCGGTGATATGATACAGCTAATTAAGGCACGCGTGGTGTTAACAGTTTCATTAGAGGAGATAATATTGCACAAGAAAAATAAGAAATCATTATGATGGATGTCTCAACATTACATTACATGTTAATGAAGTGTAAATGATCTAATTATTTTTGAAAGAATACAGATTCGATTAAACTGTCGGAATTAAATTGGAAAGGACAGCCTATTGTACTTTTTATGTACAGACAAGTTAGCGTTAATTAGGCACAATCTACAGGAACAAATGAGGCACGGCCCTCGGTGAGCCGACACGGGTGCATCGCTCAAGGCAGGTTTCATAAAGAGTTATATTAGGAAAAATTGTAAGTCAATTACATACAGTGCCGCGGCGCTGGCGGGGGGCGGGGGCGAGCGGAGCCTCGCGCAGGCTCCCGGGGCAGTTCCCCGGGTTCGCAGCAAAATCATTCCGCAGCTTTGCTCCGCCCCTCGTTCCTAAACTCGGGTTCTGCCCATCACAGGGGTGATTGATTGCCATCGCAAGTCCCGGAAACAGCTTCCAGGAGGCATCGCCTCTCGGCTGACGGCTCCCCACCAAAAGGTCAGACCTGTAAAACTTCCCCACGAAGGTCTCACAACAGGACGCTGTTTGGCACTGCCGTCGTCCTCACGAGAACGCCGCAGCCTTGGCGCTTTCTGTCCTGGTGCCGTGATGAACCGAGCTGCTGGGTGACTTCTTGGTTTTTTTCTTTTTCTTTTTTTATACCTCTGTTATCTATTTCAGATCAAGCGACTTGGAAGAAGAAAAAAGAAAAAAGGAAAGAAATCATAGTTAAGCCAAAACCCCAAACCTGGAAAACTTTATCAACACAAACCCCAATACTTTCACTTTCGGAAAAGCCATTTGGGGAACGAGATATTCTGCACCCAGTGTAACGTCTACCTTGCTCTATATTTTTGTAGAATCCGGATCTTAAACGAGATGAGTCTGTCTTTCGAGATGAGTCTGTCTTTCTTAAAGGACGAGGCCGTTTGGAGCTGGCAGGCCCAAGGGGTCGGGAGTCCTGGAGCTCGGCACCAGTGAGATCTGGGGTGCGCTGGTCTCCCAGCCCCGCACGATGTTGAGGACGTTGCAGCGCTGACTCAGGACGCTCCCCGAAACCACTGTCTGTGATGGGCGCACACCTGGCCCGGAGGGCAGGCTTTGTGGACCTTTCTGCTGAGATGCAGAGGCTGCACCTGCTGACACGTGCGGGGTCCCGCGCACATGTGGTTTGGGAAAGCGTCCGCCTTCATTTCGAATCTCTGTCTGAGGCGTGCGCTTCCAAAATTAAACTGTACAACAGATGAAATTGTATTCTTGTTTAATCGGAAGGTGTCTTATTAAAACCCCATACACAAAGACATGATTAAAATCTTGCAGATGAATTAAAGGATGATTATTTACCAAGAGTGTTTGCCATATCAAAGGATTTACTGCTGGGGTCCTGTTAATTCTTCAGAGTCATTAAAAATAAGATGGAGTTGGTGCAATAGCCATGATTATATTTATTTCATAAAACAAAGTACATAACCGCTCCCTCCCCTTGCTCTTTCTCAGGAAGTTTCGCTGGGGGCGAGCAGGATGGTGGCATGGTTTTTTGGTGTGCAGAAACAAGACTATTTCTTTTTACACCCAGCTCCAAAACTTTAGGGTAATTATTAATAATTAGAATTGAGTGAAAAACCCACACCAAGTGAGTTATTCAGTGTAATTTGCGGTTAACAATAGTTTCCTTTCTGAAGCCTCAGGAGTAAGAACAAGAGAGTCATACAGTCTTTTTGTTTTAATTTCTGGCAGCTAAAGGGACCAAGATTTAGAAAAACCCTATAGAGGGAACCACATGCTTAAGAATTACCAAAAATAAGAAAAGCACACACATCAACAACAACAAAAAGTAATTTGTAAAATGCATGGAATTTGAGGTTTTAAAATATATTTGGATTCTGCTCAAACAGAAGGCTCACAAAAGATGCTCGCAGCAAGCTGGGCTTTTTGTTTTAAAATTTTTCAGTATGTGCTGACAAAACTCCATCCTGAAAAATATTCCCAGAAGGAAGCTTCTAAGGCTGTGAAACCTTTGCTTTCTGGGGCACTGATGATGACTATTGGTACCAGGTGATGATTGTGGGTAAAGGTGATGACTGCGGGTAGCAGGTGATGACTATTGGTACCAGGTGATGACAGCGGGGACCAGGTGATGATTAAGGTTCCAGGTGATGACTGTGGGAGCCAGATGATGATGATGACTAAGACCCTGTTTGGGTACTACGGGCACCTTACTATGGACCAGAGCACATGTAAGCCAGCAAATAAGGTGGAAGCTTCATCAGGCTCAGATCCTCAGGGCCCGCCCCAGGCCAGTCCTGATGCACCTGACATGCGGCATTTCTCTCTCTTCACGATGAGTTCATCCATACGTCACCCAGGCCGTGAACCTGAGCAGAGCACGGCATTGCGCCCTCCTCACTGGGGCTGCCTCTGTCTTGTCATCTGTGCTTAGAAAGCTGAGTGGCCTGTACAGGAATATCTGTGAAAGAGGAGCCAGTGGCCGAAATCACGCTTCAAATTGCCGTGTTTCTAGACGGGAGATGTTTGGAGACTGCCCTGGCTCTCAGCAGGAACCAGTGGACGCTGGCAGAGGTGAGTCTGCCACGATCATCTTCGCCCCTCAGGACACATGGTTTAGGAATGTCATTCATCCTGCTTTGCAATCTGGGGAGGCATCGATGGAAAAAGCCCTTGCAAATAACCACCAAGCTGGCAAAGCACAGAGCAGCGTAACCGCGTGCCAGGATACACAATCTGGGCAGCGAAATGTAAAACAGTAGTTTGCTGGGAGCTAAGAATGTGTTAACAGTTAGCCCCTGTTCCTCCTGGTGGACTCAGAGTATAATCAATCTCAGGTAATATTTATTAGGCTCATATCCTGTGTAACAACGCTCAGCTGGGTTTTGCAAGTTCTCACAGAGGAGAAAAATATAGCATCCCATTCAATCAGTGTTCAAAATGGGAGAACTCTGTTTAACCGAGTTTCAAAGGCGGTGGGTGCGTGGTGGCTAAGAAATGCATCTTTGCTTCCTTACCTTCGGGCGCCCTGTCCCTGCAAGGTTGAGATGCAGACCCTCTCATGGGAGACATGGCACCGAGCGGGCATTACTGAGGTTTAGCGCTCGGGCGACCACGGCTTGTCCTGTTATTAACGTGGCCTCGGAAGCTGGCCGTGCCTGCGCGGGTCGCCAGGCGCGTCATGCCCGGGCGCCGCGCGCGAAGTGGGGAAGATGAACCTCAGCAAAACAGGAAGGGAAGACCCGCGGCCGCCCAGCGCGCCCGCCACGGTGCCAGGTGCGTCCGGGCGCGCGGCGGGCGGGGCTCGCCAGGCGGAGAGGCACAGAGGAGATGCTGTGATTCGTCCCCTGCTCCCCAGCGCCATGGGCATGCTTTTCCGTGCAGCCTGAGTTGATTTGTCTGTTCCATCTCGGACTAGACTACACGTGACCTTGTGGCGCCGCGGCCCAGATCTTGATCTCGGGTAGGAAGTAGTGGGCGTAGCCTGCGTCTATGATTGGGGGCCGAGCGACCCGCTGACTCTTCCCACCGTGGTTTTAAGCGAACCGATCAGGTGTCATCAGCTCGCGACCTGTGGGTCAAGGAGCAGCAAAGTGATGGCCGTGTCCCCCAGACCCCGTGGAGCAAGTCAGATCCCAGCCCTCCCGCTCCCCTGACCGGGCCTCCCTGACCGAGCGGGGCGCCGGCAGCGTTTGTGCCCCGGTGTCCAGCGGGCACGCTCAGCCTCTCCGGCAACACCGACCAGGCGACGGTGCGGAGCTGACGCCTCCTGTTGCGAGGGACAATGGTGCTGATGGCGGCAACAGGAGAGCGCTCCAGCGACGCAGAGCTTGTGACGAAAGCCTAATGTCATGGGGTTCCCCCCTTCTTCAGCCCAGCAGAGTGGAGGTGGCTTAGGTGGCAGACGTCGCCTCCTCTTGGTAGCATCGTGATCGGAAATGAGGGTGTTTCATGGGCAATCACTGGGTAAGCCTTTCCATCCCTTAGGTGGCGGTGGAAAATACCCCCTTCCCTACCCCCGCCCCGTGGTTGCGGGCCTCAGTCACGGTTCCGCTGTCTCCTTCCCAAACGAAGGTTCAGCTTCTCTCTTTTCCAAGGTGTTTTGCTCCGTTCCCATGCCCCCTCCACCTGCTGGAATTCTTTTTCCCTCGTAATCATCCTCAGTAGGAAGGTGGGCGAATGTGGGACTCAGGAAGCGAGGAAATGTGTCAGATGAGGCCAACCGCCAGCCCCCAGGCATTCAGGGGGGGCTGCTACCACCACCAGACACCTCGAGATGCCTGAAGACCCCCCAGCTCCGAAAACATGCAAGGAACCAGGACCAGGATGCGGGCAACAGAAATGTGAAGTCCTCTTCGGGGAGACAGGACGTGCCCACGGTCTGCTGACACCAGGGGCAGGGCTGCTGCATGCAGGGGGACCCACGAGAGGGCGCACACTGTGGCAGAGCCCGGCCAGCCCTGTGGCGGTCAGTCAGCTCGTGCTGCGGGGCCAGGAGCTGGCGACCTGCAGAAGTGAACCAGGGGCTGGCGCGGGGCTCCCCCTGACAGACGCGCTTGAAGCCCAGGAAGGGTGGGCGGGCCGCATGGGGCACACACGGCGGGCACTTGGAGGCCAGCTGATTGCTCAGGAGAGGGGCCACTCTCTGTCCCCAGCAGCCCTTAGGGTGCCAGTCTGTGGGAAGTGAGCTGCAGTGACACGCACACACACAGACTGTGCTGCTTGGTGTTCCATCTGCACAGCTTCTCCCGAGTCTTTGGTTTAGAGAAGAGGCGGCTTCGCTATATAAACAAAGGCTATCCAGAAAACAAAGAAATAGAAACAATGGCAAATAAAGAAGACTCAGCATTAGAAAATGCTGTCATAGTTGGGCTTGGTGGTAACTTTTTGGGTATGGCAGGCAACAAAGCTAAAAATGAACGCGCGGGCTACTTCCAACGGAAACGCTTTGCCGGCGAAAGGAACCGTCACGGAAACGGAACGGCGGCCGAGGCGCGCGGAGTGAGCCCGAGGCTACGGTGAGGGGGTTCCTGGAACCGTCCTCGCAGGGGGGGAGCGGCAGGGGACACCGCGCTCCGAAGCTGCATGGAGCATGCTCAGCGGGAGTGGCACAGCCAGAGAGCTGCCCCTCGGCTGCGGCTCAGGCCCGGGGCCTTCTGTGCCCTCGGCGCCCGCGGGCGGGCGCGCCTCGCGCTGGCGGGGCCCTGGGCGGGGCCGGCTGCGCCCCGTCGCAGGCTCCCAGGAGCCAGCAGCGTCTTTGCTGCAGGCTGGGAATTGGGTGCAGCGCGCGTTTCCTCCCATAGACTCATCCTCACAAAGCGGCTTTAAGGGACAGTGTAAGAGTCGCTGTTACTTTACAGGTGAAGGAAAGAATTCAGGAAACGGGGGCCGGGAACTAAGTGATTCGGCCTCTCGCCTTGGTCTTCCATTGGCCCCGTCGGTGGTGCCGGCGTCATCCCCATTTTACAAATGCAGAAACTGGGCTATGCCATGGAGAAGGACTTTCCCACAGCCACGCTTCTGGAAGGGTGGCGGGGCTTTGCTCTGTGCTCTGCCATTTCCACCTGCCACAGCCCGGGTGGCACCCACCAGGCTGCCTTGCTGGCCCTGGTCCCACAGCTGGCTCGCCGCCTGTGGGATTCTTGCTAACTTGGTGGGCACTTGGTTTAAGACGTTTGCGGCTGGGCTTTTAGGAAGGGCTGTGAAGGCGAGGGCTGCACTTACAGGATGCTGATGACAGAACACAGGGGGCCCGGGCGCAGTCCCCTTGCTGAGTGACCACAATCCAGGACCCTTCCAAGTGAAATCAGTGTCACCACTTTCTCGAGAGCTGATTCATCGCTGGTTCAAGCTAATAAAATTCCCAAGAGGTGGATGTAGAAGCAGAAAGTCCACTTATTAATTTAGGTCAAGAAATTAAGCTGTCAGGTGACTTGAAGTCATCCAAACAGCAGGTGAGCGCCTTTCCAGCGGCCGTGCAGAGGGGTGATGAGGCCCCGCTGGGATGCTGTCCCCTCAGTGTGTCAACGGCTGTGTGTGGCAGCCAGCCCGCATCCCGAAGCCTCCCTCAGCACACTGTGCGGTGCCCTCGCTGCTGTTCCTTAGCTGGCCTCATCCAGAGCGTAGCGGTGGCCTGACCCATTTGGTCACATTTGGGTCACAATCATTTATGCTGACTTCGGGCTGGCTCTTTATTTTACAAGTCTGACTTCTCAGTCATTTGAGTTCCCCTCGTTCCCCTCCCCGCGGGGGTGGTTTCCTTCCACCTGTGTGTGCTGCGGCCCTTTGTCATGCCACCTGCGGGGCCATCCCGCTGGCCCATGCTGTCACACACGCAGCGTAGGACCGATGTCCGGTGGCTGTAATGGGAGGCACTTGGACTGGTCCAAGGCAGGGTCCGCTCCATCCAGAGCTGGCCATGCGCTGGGGGGCTTCGGGGTCTTTGAAGACCAGCCCACAGAGGCACACCCATCTTCTATCCTGACTTATCTGATTGGCACTTCTCCTTCCTAAGGGACCATCGGCTGTGGGAGGCGATGAGATGGCCCCTTCTGGGTGACCACAGCAGACCAGGAGGCTCCCCTGTGCCTGTCCCACTCAGGGGAAGTCCCCACCATACTTGGTGACAAACCTGGGAAAACTCGAGGCCCGACCTTGAGTCTGCCACTGGATAAGTCATCTGGTCTCTGGTCCCGGGTGACTGGTGTGTGGGGGCCGCCACAGGCCTTCCAGAGTCTGGAAGGAGCGAATGAGACGAGGGCTCTGTGACCCTTAATGTGAGCGTTGCCGGGTGGCAAAGCGGTTATCACGGAGCTGTTGCCATGGCAGTTATTTCTGAATCCTTTGAAATAATCCGCTTGTGTGACCTGACCCCCTACATGCACCTAAGGCCAGCAGGTCCTGTGGTCGCTTGGGCTTCCTTCCCTGGCTGAGCGTTGTGTCTCCCGGTGTTTCCCCAGGAGACCTTGCTGGGGTGCAGTGAGGAGGAGGCAGGGAGGAGACCCCGGCCACACTTGGCTGCGCTGGGACTGGAGGGGAGTCTGAGGTCAGCACCAGCTGCAGTGGGTCTGGAATGAAGCCGATGTCTTCGGCGGTGAGTCTCGCCAGGCGACCAGGTGAAAGGTGAGTGCCACACAGGTGCTAGAGGGTGGCCACAGCCTGCTCTGCAGGGGAACCACGACGACCTGACCTTGGAGGGGGGACCCGACCTCAAGGGGCTGGTTTCCTCATGTAAAACCTCACACCACCAACGGGGGGCGCAAACGCTCGGGCTGGGCAGGATGCGCGCAGCGCTCAGAAAGGTAGCGGCGTCACGATTCACGATGTTTCCCGGACAAAACCCTCAGTAAAAGTGAGAACGCAGAGCTGCCTCCTTTAGACCCGCCGACACGGGGCTGTGTAAGAAGGGCTAACTTTGGAGCCTGTGCCCAGCGCCCGCGGAGTGCGGGGTGGCAGGAAGCGCCCCGCCCACCTTCAGAGCGCTCAGAGCCCTGCCGTGAGGCGGCTGCTGGCCCATCGCTGAGCTGTAGGGACCAGGGGAGGGGTCCGGTGAGCTGCGTCGTCTTGCAGGGAGCAGCGCGTGGGGCCGGGAGGATGCTGCTTTTCTGCGCGTGACGAGCAGCAGGCGGGCGGTAGGGCCACACCGGGTCGGGCTGCTCTGTGGGACGGGAACTGTGAAGGCCCTGGCTGCTCGCAGGGGCCAGGGAGCAGGCCGGCAACTGGTGTCCGTGCGTCCAGGTGCTCCTGGTCGGAATCCGCACCCAGGCCACTAATGGTACAGTCAACGCCCTTGATAGAAAAAAAAAAAAAACAGAAAAGGAGCCGGTTCTGAGAGGCCAGGACGTGGGGCTTCTGCTCCGGAGGGAGGCGGGTGGAGAAGGGCAGCCGTCTGGGGCCGGCCCTGCCCACAGCACCAGGAGGGGGTCTCCGCCCCAGGCCTCCTTCCTCATCAACAGAATCTGGAAAAAGCTCTCAACACCCGGGATCTCCTCCGGGACTTGATTGCATTGTGAAGGACAAATGTCTGTCGTGGTGGAGACTTGCAGCTCTGGGTGACGCTGCAGCGCGCGCGGCGGGTGCGCACGAAGGCGCACGGTTCGGCCTCGGAAAGGAAATTCTGGGGGGTAACAGCTCAGCCGGACCCTGAGGACAGAGGCTCAGCGAGGGGGGCGGGCACAGTGGGCGGAGCCTGTGCGATCCTATTTGTATGCGTCCCCTGGGGGGGGGGAGTCCAATCCATGGACACAGAGATGGTGGTGCCAGGGGCGGGGGCGGGGTGGGGGGAGTGGCGAGTGGTTAGTGGGGACAGAGTGTCAGTCTGGGACGGGGAGAAGGTCCCGGGCTGATGGCGGTGACGCTGCACAGTGCTGAGCGGCCTCAGTGCCTCAGAGCTGTGCGCTTAGCGTTGAACGGCAGGTTCAGGGTTATGAGTATTTAACTAGGACTAAAGAAGGAAAGTAACGAAGCAGCAGCCTGAGCTGCCACCCTAAAACAATCAAATCATGAGCGGCACTTATGGGCCGTTCTGGGGGCAGGGTGCCGGGAGGGCTCCCTGCTGTGCTCACACCCGCTTCCTGTCCTCTGTGCGGATGCCGCGCTGGTCGGCGGGACCAGAGGCCCCCCAAAACCCTCTTACAGGCTTTTTGCCAGCGTGGCAGTGTCAGGAAGTGTGAGGACGTGAGCGAAGAGGCCACCGGATCTATGGGACACTGTGGTGAAGGCGGGGAGTTGGGGGGCCCCCTCAGCCACGCGTGGGACCTGATGTTAGGGGGGATGTTGGTGCTTCCTGCGCAGTGTCGGCAAGTCCCCCGCCTGCCAGGAGGCCAGCGAGTGATGCCGGCGGGCAGCACCCGAGGACAGCAGCCGGAGGGGACACGGTGACCCCCGCCTGTGTGGCTTCCCTCCCTCTCAGTGGGAACACTCACGGATTTTAAGTAAAAGAGCTCATTTTTCCGCTGGTTCTGAGGATGATTGCGTGACGTGTGCCCTAACCCTGGTTCTGAGGATGATTGCGTGACGTGTGCCCTCACCTAGCTATCCTCCTCTGTGACGCTGTCGTCAGGGAAGAGGTGGGGGACACTGTGATGTCACAGTCACGGGGACAGTAGGCAGACAGCACTGCTGACGCTGCAGCGCACACCACATGCCCACGGAGGTGCCACCTGACTGCCTCGGCTCGCGCGGGGGACGCTGGGCAGCTTGGCCCGTGTGGAGACTGTCATCCCGCAGACGCCGGGCCCAGTGGAGCCCTGAGCAAGGAGTCCTGCGGGGCAGCAGCCCGTGGGGACGCGGGGCGGGCGATGCCAGCTGTCTTCTGTCTCTGTCTCCTGACAAACCAGCCACGCGGGCTGAACTTGAACTGGGACCCTGGTTGCCCTTGCAGGCTGGATCAGAATCAAGACCTGGGGTTCACGTTCAAGTATTTGGAGCAGCGCTGTTATGCTAAAATCGATGAGTTAATCAGCAGGAAAAATGTCAGAGGTTAAGATGCTCTCTTTTCGTCCCACCCGCAGCCTTCGGCCAGCGCCATGGGCCTCAGTCCTGAATGCCCCTGTGGGAGTCCGGGGTATGGCCTGGCTGAGGACGGCCTGAGGCTCAGTGCCGTCACTGTGACAGAACCCGAGTCTCTAAGCTTGGGGGTCCCTGGAAGTCATCTCATCCCCACAGGGAGGGGCGGTGGCACCCTCACATGGTGACTGAGGAGCCCCCAGCACCTCACAGCCACCCCACGTTGTGGACCCTCACCTGCAACTCCCAGGACAGGCGGGGAGAGGCCTGATGTTGCCCACTGTGGTGCTCGAAGGCCATTCCTTTTGGCCTGTCCTTAGTGGACGAGGAGCCAGGTCGGCCACCGTCCAGCCTGGCTGGGGGGGGGGGATGGACAGGTGACGATGTGCTGCCCCTCATCTCCAGTTCTGGGGCCCAAACGGGACGTGGGTCCTGGAGACGACAGGCACGAGAGCTGGCGGGAGGCCGGTCACTCGTCGGGGCCAGAGAGCAGCCTGGGGTCTGCTGGCCAGGCATGGCTCTCTCGACATGCGTCAGCTCCAGAAAGGAACTGGCTTCCCGACGCAGGGCCTGAGCGCGGTTCCTGCGCATCCACAGCGAAAGGCGCGTTTGAAGGTTTCGAGCGAGAACCCGTAGGAGATAGTGTCCTGCACGGGGCTCCGGGCACACAGCTCCCGACGAGGAAGTGCGAGCAGGGTGCACGCACACGCGTGCACACACAGACACACACACCGGTGACGCAGAAGCAGCCTCCCCTAAGCAGGCACGCGCCGTCGGGCGGAGCGGCCCGGCCCACCTGTGCCGCTGCCCAGCGTGCCCACCCCGGTGCGCTCTGTGGGGGCTGCCGTGCGGCCCGGGCCGCTCCTCGCTGCAGCCATTGGCCACGAGGCAGGAGCCGCCACAGCACAGCACAGCACAGACGCCGGCGTCGCCCGGCTCCCTCACACGCGGGGTGATGGATGCTGTCGGGCGCCTCACGGGACGGCACCCTTCCAAAACACAGGGCGTCGTGTGTGGCTGCCGATATCTCACGCTGAATTATTGGCTTCTGTCTTGATGCCTGTGTTTTAGCCAACTTGAGTCCCGGAAAATTATTTTTATTCTGGTGACATCTGTGATAAAGAGCCATCAATAAATATTTTCCGCCTGAGAGATGCACTCAGCTGGCTCGCGGGGGCCGCGGACGACGCTTCATGCGGCCTGCGGGGCTGCGTGGTCCCGGGCATAGTGCTACTGCCCACCCGCCCGTCCTGGCTGTCGGAAATGAATGGTCGGGGGCCGGTGTTTCAGCGTTTGGTGGGGACTGAAGGGCCGGTGACCTCGGTGCATGGGGACAGTGACATCGGGCCAGTCCCCCCGGAGGAGCGAGTGGCCTCAAGAGACCAACTGCCCAGAGCTGCTGCTGATCCAGGAAGGCAGGTCTCACCGAGGTCCCTGAGGAGACAGGGTCCTGGACAAGCCCTGTATTTGGGGGGAACTTCCTTTACCTTTGCAAACGCTCCCAGAAGCCCTGGCTCTTCAGGTTCTGTCGGATGCCTCAGCAAATCTGCCGTGAACGCCATGTGCTGTTTTCAGGGAGGCCCTAAGCCGGGAGGGGTGGACGCTCGAAGCCCTAGACACGAAGAGACCCAGCTCAGAAACTGCTCCCCGTGGGCGGCGCCAACCCGGGGCCTCGCGCACCCCACGTGCGCTGGGCGGCGGGGGCGCCCTCCGAGCGCACACACTGGCCAGGTCTGCCTGCACACGCCACACCGCCGGCTCGGTGCTCTGTGTCCTCTGCCGAGAAAGCCACCCGATGCCCGCTCTCCAGCGTCAACGTCGTGGTCCGTTAACACCTCGGACGGTTCACAGTGCCTTGCACGCCCTAAGCGAACGGGACATTTATGGTCAGCGGTGAGGACCAACTTTTGGAATTAGAAAGCTGGAGTAAGTCCTCCTGCTGGGCAACATGGCACAGCCGGCCCTGAGTGACCATGCAGGGGTGGGCCGCTTGGATGCCGGAACCGGCTAGTCCTGCCGGGAGCTGCAAGCTGACTGGATCGTCTTCTTGGGGAATAAAGGAAACAGGAAGAGACCGCACAAAGGACAGCCAGCACGCTTCCATCCTCAGCCTGAGGTCACAGACCAGTCCCAGCCCACCTCGGACTCCAGAAGCTCCATGGGGTCAGGGCCTGGCCAGAGCTGGACTTGCACTTGGAAGGCCCCAAGCTTGACGCCTGGACCCACTGGGTCCCAGCTGGCTGACCGGGGCCCATCGTTCATTTCCTTGCCTTTAAAATGAGATTAAGAATGTCAGCCTTGCAAGGTCGTCGTGAGAATTAAATAAAAATAATTAAACCACAGAAGGCAAAATGCTCCACAAATCGTAACTCAGCTGAGCAACAAGCAATCTCAGCCACAGCTCTCGCCGCCAAGCCCACTGACCTCACCTCGCTGGCGCCGCATGGCCCTCGACCCCACGCAGGGCCAGCTGCTTCACAACCAGGTTCTGCCGGCCGTCACCATTTTTCCAAAGGGACCCGGCAACTGTGGGACCCAGGCTCCCACGGTCTCTCGGACAGGACAGCACGTGTCTCCTTGCGACGGCTCATCCTGTGGATCTGACCTGGTTAGGGGAAGGTTCCGGAGGGTGAGCTCGGGTCTGGCGTGAGCCTTGTTTGCCTTCTGCACTCACTGCCGGCCCCTCAGACACCGCCTGCCCTGTATGCGGCCCCGCAGCATGACGGCCTCGCCGGCCGGCAGCCCACGAGCTCGGGCGCATGGCCTCGCCCAGCGCTTCCTCCTCGCCCCGCGCTTCCTCCACCTCTCCTTACGCGCAAGTATTTTTTCGACGTGTGACCTGTGCAGTGTAAAAGCATCTCGTCCGCTTTCTGGGAAGGACCACTGTTTTTGTGCCCCCCAAAGATGCTTGGCTTGGAGTATAAATATTTTGTCACTCCGGCTTCCCCTTCAGCCCCTTCAGCGACCCAGGTGCTGTCCCCTCTGCTCTCTGACGTCAGGGCCCAGTGCTCGCGGGCATCCAGAACGAGGAACAGGAGGCAGATCGGGCGCGCGGAACAAAAGTATATTTATTGAGCTTGCAAACCGCAAATAGCTTTGAAATGAAGTTTCCTGAAGCCATGGAAAGCTGAAGAAGCCAGAATTCCTTTCCCCTGTGTTCCAGAATTTAAAATCCAAACAAACAAACAAACAAACAAACGACCCTCAAACCTGCCCCACAGGAGAAATTCGGAGCAGAAAAATTAACCCTGGGAAAATCTGGAAAGCCTAAGATTTTACAAGACATTCGTCCTCAAGCCGATTTTTTTTTTTTTTTTTTTGGTACAATCCTGTGTTGTGCTCAAAACAAAAATCTGAGAATACTTCTTAAGGGGAAAACAAAGCTCAGCCCCGGCCATACATCTGTGAGTTTTGAAACAAAGGTTTGTTTGTGTCCCTCGCTCTCTCTCGCCCATGAAAGCAGACACTTACTTGAAAAACTTTTGAGGGAAACACTCTAAACCAACATCCTGGTATAAATTTGCAAAACGCAATACAGGCCTGATTGTTTTTGGAGTGGATGCAGGCCGCATACGAATCGCTCTTTCTGAAACGTAATGTTCTTTGCACGGCTCAGTGGCTAATGTACAATAAATCAACAAAAGAGCGTTTCAATGAAGCCAGTGGCCAGCGGCAGGGCCACTGCTATTTTATCTTTTTACAGTATTTAATTGGAAGGTTTTTCCTGAAACTTTAGCCAGCCTTCAAATTACTGGACTCTGTATAAGAAGAGATTGATAAGAGAAATTTTTTTTCTCCGGGATTTTTTCCCTTACAAGAGAGCAAGTTTTTGCAGAGGGAGAATAAAGTTACAAGTGTCTAGCATTCTGCTGAGGGAGAATGAAATTAGATGCTGA
Organism: Eonycteris spelaea; assembly: GCA_003508835.1. NCBI lineage: Eukaryota > Metazoa > Chordata > Mammalia > Chiroptera > Pteropodidae > Eonycteris > Eonycteris spelaea. The sequence continues at coordinate 10,296,433 of PUFA01000056.1, read as the reverse complement.
ATGGGACGGACAGGAAAGGCTGGGAAAATGCGGAGTTGGCAGCGCTGCCAGGTCGCTGTGGAGCCCCACTGTCCCCCTCACTGCACCAGGTGTCCCCGCATTCAAACGACACTATTATTCATAGGCGGGCAGGAGCGGAGTATGAAAACTCCCCCCAAAAATCATTTGCAACTGAATAAAGATATAATCCTGGAAATATAACTCTCCATCAAGGGTCCCCATTAGTGACACAAGAGCCCCATTGTGAAGGAGTGATGTATATTTATCAAGCTAAAAAAAACGTGTCTCAGTGCTTACATGTTAATAGAAAACTTTTACAGCCCTGGTCTCAGGACTAGTTATGCATAAAATGTAAAGCTTCTATTATTCCGTGGCAAGCTCCCTCCCCTTGGCAGTGAATAGGTCCCTGGCTGTGGACGGCGAGTCTTCCTGGCTGGCCAGGCCCGCGAGGTGGGCCGATGTGAGGCCTCGGATTTTAGCCGTGTGGCCGCAAAGGACCCCGGGTTCTTTGTCGAGGGCTTTGCTGATGTTCCTGGGGCTGTTCCGAGTGTCCCTTGGGTGGGTCCAGGTGCCGGGCGCATTCAGAGGACACCCGCGGACGCACTGCCCGCTTTTCCATTCAGAGTCCCCCACGAGGGGCCCGGGTATCCTTCCAGTGGGCGCCCAGGCTGGGGGGCAGCCGCGTGGGGAGACCCGTGCTGAAATCTGTGAGAACCGACCATGGACCACCGGCCGGGTCCTCAGCAGTCCCTGTCCCTCCGCAGGTGGAAAGTCACAGCGCTGCAGGAACAAAACAAGCCGGGGTAGAGAGTGAACCGGACAGCGCTCCAGGGAGCGGCCTCGGTTTTTCACAGATTCTTCTCGCTTTTTGACACCAGAACGTAATAAATAGCAGGGCAGCGTCAAGATGGGTGGTCCTCTTCTGCACCTGGCTCTCGGGGCTGGGGGTGCTGTGCCTGTCTGGGTTTCGTCCCCTGTACGGCGTCCCCAGCACGCAGTGGGCCAGCTCAAGGCATCCCCAGCCCCGCCTTTGGGGTTGGCCTTGACCGGGCACAGCAGAGCCCTCCCCAGACTGGCGGGCCCTCTGCCCCCACCCCACTGGCCTCCGTGGACGCCCCTGGGGCGGTCGGCTCTCCCTCTGACCTAGCCTGTCACTTGTTTAATGGCTCTCCTAACATTTGGGTGGAAAGCCCTGGCCCCCAGCGCCTGTGGCCGTGACCTTACTTGGAAGCAGGATGTTTGCCCAGATCAAGTTTCGTTGAGGTGGCCTCTTGTTCAATATGACTGTGTCCTTATAAAAAAGGAAAATTCAGACACGGAGACAGAAAGCACACAGGCGGGGCGCCGTGTCACCACGACGGCTGCATGCGGGGCTTCCCTACCTTACAGGGACTGTCCAGAGGTGGAGGGTCAGCTGAGAGCACACAGCGGCCACGCCCGAGGTCCCTGTTCAACCGTTTGAGCCTCAAGGGCCACAGCCGACCAGGCCAACCGGAGGGCTCCCGAGTCTGCCACTAGACGAGACGGGCTCTGGGGACTGTCACGCCCAGCAAGGTCACAGGCGAGGGCAGATCCGGGGTCATTGCATCCGGGGATTTCCCCTCACCGGTAACGCTATGTAAAGGGGCGTCAGGGGCAGGTGGAGGAGGCCGGCCCGCAGGGCGCATGGGTGGGAGGGCTTCACCAGGCGCGGGAGCAAAGCACAAAGGAGATGTGTGCCATGTGACCCCAAGGCCACCTCTGGGACGTCCCAGGCCACCCATGCAGCAGGTGGGGAGCTGGGGCACTGACGCTCCAGAAACCCGCCGGGACGGCTCGGCATGAGGGTGCTCCCGCTCCTCCCACAGGTGCTGGGGCTCGGGGCGGCACGACGCAGGGAGGAGATGGTGCCCCGAGGACGAAGCCACTGTCCCGGGAGGTGACACTGTCGCGCCCCGCTCTGCGCCCAGCTGTGTCTCCCTGTTAATTATGTCGCATGGGCAGGAGTGTAGAGGCTCTTAGAGGGACACGCCGCTTCCCGTTGGCGTTCTTTCCCATCCGCGACACTCTTCTCCGCGCCCCGCCCCGTACGAGCTCCGCGTAAGCCCCGCGGCGCCCCTCCTCGGGCTCTCGTGTCAATGGGAAAGCAGGCGGGCCAGCACGCGGCCCCGCAGTCCGCGCGCCGGGGCGCCGCTTGGCCAGACGTGCAGATTCCCGAGTGCCCACCGCCCACGTCAGGCCAGAGCACCTGCCGCAGTGCCGCGTGAGTCGCCAACGACGTCCCTGTGGCTCTCGCCCGCCCCCGCCAGAGGCAGAACTTGAGCGTTTTGCCCTTGAGCCGATGAAAGCAGAAAACGCGGGCGGGGCGCGCGCACGTCCGGTCACCTTCTCCCCGAAACCCGCGCGGCCTCCCGGCCGTCTCCGCACGCGGCTCATCGTCCGAGCTGCCGCAGAAGGCTGACGCCCTGAACCTGCAGAGAGGCACGAGGGACACGGCAGAGGCCCCTCTGCCTAAGCCTGCGAAGTGGGGTCCGACCACGGCAAGGCAGAGGCGCAAGTCTGGGTGTGCGGCCGAGCAGCGCGGTCTGGGAGTGGGCGGGGGTGACACGTTTAGGCCGAAGCCTTGGCTTTCGTCTTCGCTGGGTGCCCTGAGCCTTGCTCGTAAACCGCGCGGAGTCTCAGCGACTCCTTGTGCAAACGGGAGGAATACTTCCCTCCCGATGGGCGGCACGTTCACCAGGGACCTGCAGCCGGCTCCCAGCGGGTCCTCCCAGCTCTCTGGCCCCCTTCTCTTCTGTCCCTCCCCTTCTGCTCAGGGGAGAGTTTGGTCAAGGTGACAATGACAAGAGAAGGACTAGTTTTCTTTCCATTCATGTCCCTCAGAAATCCCCAGGTGAAAGCCGGCACGTTTCGATGCCAGTAGCAGGAAGTGTGTCATCGGCCGGTGCGGGACAGCACAGTGCCCTGCGGCAGTGCGAGCCACCCTGCGCCTCCCGTGCCAGTGCGACGCTGGAGCAGGGCCGTTTACAGCGTAACTTCACAGCGTGACAAGGGCCTACTGTGTGCCAGACGTTGAGTACATAACCTCGCTTTTCTCCTCTTAGGACATTGTTGGTGCAAGGTCACCAGACGTTTCTCAGTGGTCCCTGGCAGGGGTGGGCTTGAGGCGCCTTCCCAGATTCCACCTCGCTGCACCTCGTGGATCAATGTCATCGCATCCTTGTGGAGTCATGGGGGCCTGTCGTGACCCATTTTATCTGGGAAGACCGTCACCCAAATGTGACCAGGATTCAGACTGAGCCGGGTGTGGCAGGAGGCATTTCCGTCGCCTGCCATCCATGGTGGCTTGTGCCCCGGGGAAGGGTTCCTCACTGGACAGCATTCTCTGGGCAGGACCCTAATGCAGGGGTTTTGGGTCCCTACCTCCTACGGCCAGCCGGTAACAGCACATGGGAGGTCAGGAGAGACGGGCCTGTGGCACAGGGCGCCCGTGACAGGTGTGACAGTGTGTAGCAGCGTGGCTCACCGTCCATCGTTTAGACTTTCTTCTACTCCTTCAGGGGCTGGAAGCCGAGGGCCCCTTTTGCCATTCGCTCGCTTTGTACAAGCAGAACCCTTCAGGTGAGCAGCACCCCACCTGAAATGAAGATTGGCAAACACCCCATTGTTTGCGTCTTAGCCTTTAATTTCAGCTGAACTGAGAACCAGTGTAAATAATTGTTTGTCCTTCCACTTTTTCACTGAGTGAAACGGCTTTTGGCGATCTATAATGGCGAATATACTTGTTAATTTGAAAAATGGATCAGCAAATACATTGATTATGACCTTATCTCCTACTACTGTGTCCAAGAAGTGGTTTCCATGTCTGTATCGTTTTTAAGCTCTTTAATACACTAAAAACACAATGAAGAATTTCGTGGTCATTTGACCATAAAGCACAGATATTTTCAATTTGATAATCCTGTTTCAGAATACAGAGATAAAATAAACACACCTAAATATCCGCTACTGTGGACTGAAATCTCATACCGTGCTCTTAAGATATGCAAATACCAAGCCGCTATTTTTCAGACATTTCCACACAGGGCAGATTATTTCCTGAACAGGTTCGGATAACTGCACACAGGTACAGTAAGCTCTCCAGGCATGACGAATGAGCCTGGTTCTGGGCACTCCCGCGGCACCACGGAGCCGCGCCTCTGACCGCGAGGGTAAGAGGCTGCTGTCTCAGCATGCTGCCTGCATTTCTGCAAGCAAAACTCACCCCCTGGTCTAACTGCTCAGATAGTCTTTCTGATGCATTTCCCCTCCTCTCTGCATTCTTCGATCTCTTTCTTCACCCCAACTGAGAAACATTTCTTAAGACTTTTTCCACTTAAAAGGATGTTTGGAGAGGAATTATTTTTGCCATTTAGAACTAACAGCTCTGTCCCGAAAATGGCTCTTTCCCACTGAAACGCGTCGGCCACAGAAGCAGCCAGCGCCTGGGAGCCGCGTCTCTGTTCTCTGCGTGCTGCAGCCTTGACCAAGCAGAGAGGCAGGTGCAAGTTAGCGGAGCCACCGATTATTTATGGCTTTTAGATACTTTGTGGGTTTAGCTGGTGAGAAAGTTTTATTCCACTCGCATGGACAAAACCCAACCGTCTGGGCTGATTAAATTCACATTGTTGCATGAGCACATGGCAGGCCGGGGGACGGTTATGAAACCTCACTGCCGCACCATGGCGACTGGGCACGGAGCGCACGGGAAGAATGTGACGATAGGAAGTAGCAATATTTCTCTTTGTGTTTCCGCCGCTGACAGTTTTATCTGGACATCTGCCCGCTGTTCGGTGCACAACCAGGGGACTGCCTGGGAGGCTCAGCTCACCTCACTCCCTGGGCCAGCGAGCTGCCTGGCAGGTGAGGTCCGTTTAAGTTTCAAGGACACAGACAAGGGGAGTTTACCCCAAGAGTAACCGAAGATGGGGCGAAAAGCAGCAGGGCAGCGACGTGGCTGCGTCGGCTGTTCGGTGAACCCGGTGTGGTGCTGGTTTGGTTTTGTATTCGCTGGGGCTTGCTGCGTCACGGGCAGTGTGTGGTGCGCAGACCAGGATTCGGAGTTTCTGCCTGGAAGTGAAAAACGAGAACACGCACGCAAACGCAGCTTTCTGAGTGTCGTGTGCCTTCGCCTTCTTTTCCTTTTGAGAGTGAAATTGAAAAACAAAGGCATTTTCTTGCCAAATTTTCTGGAAACAGATAATACACGTATTATTTTGAATATACAGTCTCTCTCCTTTAATCTGGCAGCCGCCATGATTCTCCAGAAGATTCTCTCTTGCTCTCCACTGTCCTGTCAGCGGTGGCTCTCCTGTCACGCAGCTCCACCTTCCTGGAGCAGAGACAGGACGGAGTCCCCCATGACTCAGGACTGGAGGGAACGACCCTGCCTCGGTCGGCAGCGGCAATCCAGGACCATGGACAGCAACACCGCCGGGCGCGGGGCGGGGCCTGAGGGTGCTCGTCCCCCACTCTGCGCCCCTAGGTCCTGGGGCGGAGGGGGCAGAGGGGTGCTCTCCGCTTCTCTTGCTTGGTTAGATTTGCCGCGCGCGCATGCGTGTGTCTGGACGCAGGCCGCGAGGACAGCCTCTTCGGATGGAAGCTCCCGCTCTGCGTGACTCGGGAAAATTACTTAACATTTGCCTTAGTTTCCTTGTCTGTAAAACGGGAACAAAAACATTCCGCTCCATCGCGCGAGCACTGAGTGAGGGGGTTCATGACGGCGCTGGGTCGAGCGCCGATAAGCGCCGTGGTCACCACGGCGCCGACGTAGGGGTTCAGTCCTCGCCGCGCTGGGCGGTTCCCCGCCGGTGCATTTTGGCACCCCTGGTCTCTGTGGGAGCTGCTGTGCTCCTGATTCACCAGGACAGAAGGGAAACACTTGTCCTCCCACCAGGCAAGCTGGACTCTTAGTGGCGTTGCGGGCAGCTGCTGTGGACCCTTTTCTCCCCCGAACGCCCCTTTTACCGGCCGGGCTCCGCGACTTCCCGGCCCGGGCCCCGGGCTCCCCTGGGACGCGCTCTCCTGGCATTTTGCGTCCAGACGCTGGGAGCGCTGCTTCTGCCGCCCCTGGCTTCTACTGCCCCGGTTTTCTCTGGGAAGAATCTCTCCTGCGACAGCACCCTCCCCAGGCTAGCTCCTTTCGGCATGGAGACTGAGGGGGACGTCAGGGCTCTGGTCTGTTCTGTGCTGTTGGCTTGCTTTCTGGGGGTGTGGGGACACGCCTTGTGACCCTCGGTGCTGTTTCCCGTTTCCCATAGCTGCCGAGGCCCTGGCCCATCCTTATCTCCTTCTCACCTGCTGTCTCTGGTTCCTGCCGAGAGGGCCAGGTGGCAGTGGGCATTGTCAGGGAGCAGGCCTCTGACGCCCCTCGGCACAGTGTCCCCTCCCCCCACCCAGTCTCAGCAGGGCCCGGCCTTGAGCAGGGCTTCTCCCCACATTGGAGGAAAGACGGTTGTGGGGGTTAGTGTCGGTGAGGCCAAGGGGAACGAATGGCTACCGCCTTCATCAACAACAAGGCGGGTGGCTTGGGCACGGCCCAGGGGGCAACTCAGCGTCCCAGCCGCCTGGTCCCTGGGCTGCATCTCCACGCAAGGGCCGCCTGCCGGAAAACAGAAGCCTTGCCGGGACCCAGAGTGCCCTGACATAATCCATCCAAAATATCCAGGATGCGACTAAAAATAACTCAACGGAACAAGATCCAGAAACTCACAGCTTGCGTGGGAAGCGATGAGCAACAGACTCACGGAGGCAGGTGCATCAAAGCGGCCGAGTGAGCATGTTAAGGCAACCACCCCAAACACGCTCCGGCCAGGGATCGCACGTCCTGGTGATAAAAATAAAAAGTAGAACATCTCACTGAAGAACTGGAAGTTATAAAAAAAATAGCCACATGGAAATAAAACTGAAAAACGTAACCACACACACACACACGAACCAAAAAGCCGCACAGAAAACCCAAACCCAAAGAAAACAAAATAAAAACTAGCTGGATGGACTCTGTAGTAGGGTGCAGATGACCGAGGGGAAAATCAATGAAGCTGAAGACAGATAAATAGAATTTACCCAAACTGAAAAGAAAGAAAATAAACTTAAAAATTTTAAAACCTCAAGGACCTGTAGGACAATAACGACAAGCTAATGTTTATATCATTGAATCCCAAGGAGAGAAGAGAGAATGGCTCTGAAGAAGTATTTGAAGAAATAACTGCTGAAAACCTCCCAAACTTGACAAAAGAGAAACCTAAGATTCAAGAAGCTAAACAAATCTGAAATTGGATAAATCCAAAGAAATCCACACTGAGGCATTATCATGAACCCTTTGAAACTAAAGAGAAAGAAAACATCTTAAAGGCAGCCAGAGAAAGAGGATGTTGCCTGCAAGGTCCCACCAAGGCAGGTGACAGCGGATTTCTCATCTGAAACCGTGGCAGCTTAGGAGGAAGTGGCACGGCACATGTCACGTTCTGAGAGAAAATAACTGTGAAGCCAGAATTTTGTATGCAGTGAGAATGTCCTTCAGAATGCAAGGGAATCGAGACATTCTCAGGTGAAGGCAAAGCAGGGGGACTTGTCGCTGGGAAACTTGTGTAAAAGGCGGCTAAGGAGCTTCCCCAGCAGAGAACACGGTCTGCCGTGGTGCTCAGCACACGCGGAGGGCATCACAGTTATCGTCAAGGCCCCTAAATGGAATGCAGTTTCGATACCCAGGTCCTGGGGAAAGATGCTGACACCAGCGGAGTGTGGTGCATGCGAGTCGTGATGCGAAGCAGCGGATAGAGCCATGTAGAGTGATCGACTAAAGACGCTGTAGACGCATCGAGATGAACTGCTAAAAAACATCCAGGTAGCCCACAGGAAAGTAAGAAAGGAGAAATAGAGAAACAGAAGAAACAGAGAAAGAAACAGATTAAACGGCTGACTTGAGGCCTAACAAGTCAGTAACCTTAAGCGTAAACGGCCTAAATGCAACAATTAGAAGCAGAGAATGGATTAAAAGTAAAACACCACGTTCCAACAATAGACCACCTGTAAGAAACTCAATTCAAATACAACAAAACAGGTAGGTTGAAAGAAAAGGATGACAGTTGCTTGCAAAGCTAAACATGCGATTCTCACGTGAGCCAGCCGTCACACCCTGAAGCGCTGATCCCGGAGCAAGTCAGGTTTGCGCTCACACCAAAGCCTGTGCATTCATGTTCCCAGAAGCGTCTAAGAGCAAAAAAGCTAGCAGTAACGCAGGTGGCTTTCAACAGGTGGACGGTGAAACCAACGGCGACAGCCACATGGCGGCCTCCGCGCGGCCACACCGCGGCCTCCGCGCGGCCACACCGCGGCCTCGGCGCCAGCAGTAAAAAGGCAGAGGCCGCCATCTGTGCAGCACCGTGGGTGGGTCCGAGAGGATTGTCCCAGGAGAGAAAAGCCAGTCTCCAGGGGTCACACACTGCACGGTTCCCTCACACGGCAGTTTCACATGACAAAGCCGTAGTGACGGAGACCAGGTCGGCTGTTGCTAGGGGTGGTCAGCGGGGGGGGGGGCTGTGGTGGGAAGCGGCCCGGGGTGGGGGGCTGTGTGGGGCCCTGGCACGGAGCCCTCTGTACCTTGGCCGTCGTGCGAGTGTGCTCATACGGTAAAACTGCACACACACAAAAGTCAGGCAGACCTGCTAGAACCTAAACAATGTGGTGGGTCCGTTAATGTGAACTTCCGGCCCTGACTGTCCTGGGGGGATGCAAGTTGTCACTGGGGGACGGGCGTGAAGGTCGCAGAATCCGTCTGCACTGTTTTCCACAATGGCATCTACAGTGGTCTCAGGCTAAACACAAAAATTGTTAAGAAAAGCGAATTTTTATTTTGTGCAGTTAAAATATCTGGAAATTTCCAATTAGCGAGTTCAGCTCCAGCCACCTGTTTCTCCCCATTGTCAGTCTTTCCCCTTCTGTAACGGGGACGGGGTGCTGGCCCGGGGCTCGGCAAGTGCCCCTGCCCCAGGGGGACGGGGTGCTCCATCATCGCCCGTCTCTGTGGCCCTCACGGACTCCACTGAACAAGCGGTTTCTTCCAAGGGCAGAAATGGGGCGTGGCTTTTGTCATGTGCTCAGGACGCCTCCTCCATCTCTGGGCTCGTGGAGCTGCGTCTGGCTTTCACACGCGGCCACAGTGGCACTCCACATGCCGTCAGCGTCACGACAACTGCTGGGGCTTCAGTGCGACCCTCGCCACCAGCCCCGTCCTTTCTCTCCGGCTCTGGGGGGGTGGGGTTCGCTAGGGGCTGGGCCGGCGGCCTCATCTGGCTAACGACCATGATACAATATGTTCTGGCATGGCCTAGCAATCAATTGTTCTATTACAACCTTAAATTTTTAAAATCTTGGCAGAGAAAGTGATGAAACGGCTCTGCAATGTGAAATCTGTGGGGAGTTTCGCCGGCTTTGATGATAAGTGCGGTTTGATTTTTAAAGTCCCCATCAGTTTAATAAAAGGCACAATGTCACCACAGGGCTTTACTGCGCTAAAAATCGAAAACCTTGGGACGAGTTGTGGTTGGCCACCGACGGGGTGTCCTTGGGCGAGCCACCCGCCCCGCTGGGTCTGAGCTCACCCTCTGATCTCTGTCTACGGAGATGGCCTCGGGTTCCCCAAACCCCTGAGACTTTTCTCGAGGAAGGCACTGCTCCCATCAGCTCATTTTCACCCAGCACCATCCCTGGCCCAAGGAGACAGGAAGACTTCCGGCAACCACAGTTTCTGTGCAAGTTAAAATGGCCAGAACCAGGGCGGACCATGTGGGCAAGATCTGAGCCTCAGCATCACCATTTTTCGAGAGCGATGAAGGCAGCTGTGTTGCATTTTACAAAATAAATTAACCCTCTGAGCTGTATGTCCTCTGGTTTCTGCCTGTGAGAGTTTACCTTCCTTCTAGATACTTAGACGTGAACAAGTGTTATAGTTTAAACCACTTCAATCAAACATTTTTTTTTCTTGACTTTTCCCAGGCCATTAGGGGTGTGTCATGTGGCCAACTTCCCACGCTGCCCTGGCAACTCGGGGCCTGGGAGAAATGTAAATTTGAGCCTATTTATTATATGCTTACGTTAAAAAACTTAACTCTCAGAAAAGTCTGTGTAATCTATGCCACAACATGGCAGGCAGAGAATATACACAGAGACGGCATTCCTGTGGGCACGGCCCCTGCCGTCACCCGCTCGTCACCTGCTCACCCTGGCGACCCAGCTCCCCGGCTCGCCCCGCCCCTCCCCCCATACCTCCTGATTCCCCTGCCATGCAGCCGCCAGCGCGCAGTCCCCAGAGGCCCCAGAATGGCGGTCCGCTTGTCTCCTCTGCTCTCCAGGGGACACTCGCCCTGCCGTTGTGGACACCGCTATCTCGTTTCTTTCCTGCACAGTTTTCTGGCTTTGCCAGAGCACCGGACCATCCAAGGCCCCGAGGCCTTTGGGCACTGCAGGTCGCGTTGCTGGCCTGTGGGGAGACGCGAAGGCTGTGGTGATGGGCGATGGCAGGTGCTCGGGGTGGCCTGAGGGGGCTGGGAGCCACGGGCACCTCTGCTTGTGGCCTCCGTGCATGTTCCCTGAGCCGACCTCTCCCTGGAAAGTACTAGTTTTCCATGCATTTTTGTTAGACTTTATTCTCTGCCTCAAACTCACCACTCGGTATGATGTCTTTAAATATCTTTTGTGAGAACAAACAAACCTATTTTCTCTTGATTGAGCTTTAATTTTCTCTATTGTCTTAACGTTTTGTTCTGATAGTTTATATCTTGAAATATGAGCATTTCCCCAAAGTTCACAAACACTTTCATCATATAAAGAGGTGGATGCCATGACAGTGGCTTCCTCGGGTTCTTGGAGAGACAGAGAGGGAGTCCATCTAAAGCCTACGCCCAGAGCACTTTGTCTAAGGTGACACGGGGCGGCCAGACGCCCACGCCTGTGGTGACCCGCACTCCCCGCGCCTTCCGCCCCGCAGAGCCCCTCAGACGCAGGATGTAGTTTTTGCCCTGGGGACGCTTTCGGGGATCTCAGTGACCTCACGGGTGCAGTCCACGCTTTGTCTCTAAGCACCGCGTTGTGCCCTGAGCCACACTCGTGCATCCGGCCGGCACACACGCCGTTCCTTCCTCGGGGACCCACGGACGCGCAGAGACAGATTCCAAACCGACTCGGGCCCGTCCCACCTGCGCAGCGTCCCCGTCAGATCTTACGTTTAAAACAGTTCACGCTCGTCGCACGCCTGCTGCCCGCCCTGCGCCCTCTCCAAGCCCGCTGCAGTCTGCACCCGGAACGCGCACGCGGGGGCCCGGCCCCCCAGAGGGGCGGGCGACGGGGGAGGGCGGTCGGGGCGCTTCTGCAGGCTGGTGGGGTCTGACTGCAGGGCCGGCTGGCGTGGGCGGCGTTCAGCCGCCTCTCGCAGCCCGCTGCTGGCGCCCATCGTGAAAGTGCCATCTCCTTGGGATTCCACTTTCCCTATAAAAATCACCCCGGAAGCACACTTTTAAAAAGTTCCCACACTATAGAAAGTCAGGAGAAACAATTTAGAAAAAAAAAATCTCTTTGTCGACTCAAAAGCACTTTTTTTTTTGGTAATTTACACTAAGCCCTTTAGAATGTCATATTGGTCCGTTATTAGTAACCTTGACAATATGATCGGACTCCAAAAAATGTCTGCTTGTTAGTGAATGGCTTTCATTCTCCAAACTTCGCAGAGGCTACTCGGCTACGGCCAGAGCCGGCTTCCTGCTTTAATTTTTTTGTAACGAAGAAGCACAGATGATACATGTTTAATAAACTACATGCTTAGATCAGCCCTCAGTGAAACGTAGCTGCAGGCTGTGGCTTTATGTCAGCGGACGATTCAATGCCACGGTTTGGGCAGAACGTGATGTCCACTGGCTGAGTTAGACTTAACTTTAAATTATAATTGCAAAGATTATTTTGTTAAAATACAGAGAAACTGTAGTTTTTAGAAACATTCATTTTGCGGCGACAAAAGCCTTTATCCCCTTAAACGTTATTTCCCCTCCGCCATGTGCTGAATCACGTTTAGATTTTGTTCAGATGTTGCCAAAAATTGTGTGACGTTTAAGCTGCTAAAGTTAAAATAAGCGAGAGGGACCCGTAAAACCAGGACATGTAATTTCTTAAAGAAGGCAGTGGAAGCATCAGCTGCATTCACCGAAAACCATTGTGATAACATCGGTTACGACCCGGAGGTAAAAAAAGATAAAAAAGAAAAAGAAGAAAGAAAACAAAACAAAAAACAGAGCACATCTCCCCAAACCACCAGCAGCAAACTGAAATCAGAAACTCAAACTTTAACCTTCACAGAGAGACCTTGTTGCGCTTTTGAGAAGCCCCTGATATTGTTCAGCCCCCCCCCACGGCCCCCACCCCCAGCGCCCCCTCACTTCACTGCCCACATGTTATTTAAATGCTGATAATCTTGTTGACTATTCTCAGGGAGCCACAGCAGACATATAACGCTTCCTCTTTTAATAGGTGCAAAGTGAGTTATTGTCACAAAGCAGATATGAAAAAGGAAGTGAGGAGGATGTCGCCAGCCCGTGTACCGTGGGCGGCGGGGGCGCCGGCGTGGTCACCTGAATTATGCATGCCTATTGTGTCGGGATATCGCAGACCGGTGCGTGAATGCCCTGCCATCATTTTCGGCGCGCGAGCAGCGAGCGCAGCCCTCCGCAGCGCGGCAAAGACAATTAGTCATATTTGTATGCCGGAATTAATTGAGAGTGAGATGCGGGGGACAGACGCGGAGAACAAAGACTGCTTTTTGTCAGTTCTTCCAACTGACAGGGATAATTAGATATATGAAATTGAAATTCCTCAGCAGGGGGTTCTGTTGACGATGAATTTCCTTTTGATTCCATTCTGTTATTCTTTTATGCTGTCATCTGTGGCAATTTGTTATTCAGCTTGAAGCTTAAAAAAGCAAAGCATTCCGCTTTTATGAGTAGATGATGTCAGTTTGTACACTGCTGGGAAATAGATATTAAATGTAATCTTTAAACTAAAAAAAAAAGAGAGAGAGAGAGAAGAAAAGGAAAAAATAAAGTCAGTTAAAGAGACAGTGCAGTTCACGCCGCCGCGGGGGAGAAGTTCACGGGCACAGCCACGACTTGCCCGCCCCGCGGGTCCGGGCCCACAGTGGCCCGCTGTCCCTCTAGGAGTGGCGCTGAGCGCAGGGGACCCAGGCCCGCGTGGAGTGGCCTGGCCGGCGCCGCTGTGGAGACGGGTCTGAGACTTTCCGCCATCGCGCGCAGCCCCCGCTGTCCCGGTGCCCCGCCGGCAGCCGCGTCCTCGGGGCACGGCCGGGGACAGTCGGGGATGGTCGGGGACAATCCGGATGGTGCAACGGCCTCGGCGGGGCTCCGCCGCGGGGCGCGTTACCCCTTCTGCAGGCTGGCGGGCGAGGCGACGCTGGGACACCGCACGTGCCCGACTGCGCGCCAGGCCCGGCGGGTCTCTTCGCCTGCGACGCCGTGTGCGGTGCACCTGGCCCCATCCCGTCCCCACCCCGTCCCCAGTGCGGGATGGCTTTCGCTCCCGTGAGCCATCTGCTCGTCTGTCTGCAGAGACCACTGCGGTGGCTGCGTCTCCGCTGTCGACACGGAGCCCGGTGCGGCGTGGCCGCCTCTCGAAGGTGAGACCCGCCGCCCTCCTTCGGGAGTAGCTGCCCTCGCGACCCTCCCTGCGCGCGTCCACCGCGTCACGCCTGGGAAGCGCGCACGTGCGTACCGGCCCCCGCGGGCTCCGTGCCTGGCGCTGGGGACACGGAGGGAGAGGACAGGTGGAGCTTCCACTCGGAACCACCGGCGTGATTCGTCTCCATGCGGCTTCGATGCGGGTCTGCGGCACCCGGCGCTGGAGCGGGTCGGGGCGCGAGTCTCTCCTGCTCAGGCGGCCTCGTGTCTTCGGGGTCTGAGGACCGCAAGTCGCTCCGGAGACTCGCTCTGAGCGGCTGCCACCTTGGACCCGACACTCCCCGCTCCGGGGGTCCCGAGGGGTCTGCAGGGAGCCGCCCCTCATGCCACCCTGGACGCCGTGCACCGCTGGCCCCGCAGAGTCACGCGCGCCCTCTCTGCCTCTAATGCCAGAGGGGACATCTGTCAGAGCGCCTCGATTGTGCTGAGCAACGGAGCCCCAGAATAAACGTGCCTCAGACCGCGACGCCCTCGGGGTCTCTCACGCAGCCACGGCCCCCACTGAACACGTGTCCCCGCCCAGACCTGTGCCAGCAGCTGCAGGAGTGCCAAGGGTGAGGCAGGATGAGGCAAGCGCGCCGGCTGGGCCCCGGGGGTCGGAGCACGCGGTGCGCGCGCGGTGGAGCCGGGGAGAGTGAGGGCTGTATGCGCGAGGGTCGTTTCAGGTGGGGCTCAGAGCGACCCCTCCCCGGAGGCGGGGCTCAGAGCGACCCCTCCCCGGAGGCGGGGCTCAGAGCGACCCCTCCCCGGAGGCGGGGCTCAGAGCGACCCCTCCCGGAGGCGGGGCTGTCCGTCATCCTCTTAGGCACAGCTTCGCGCTCACCTACGTTCTGGAGACGCAGTGGAATCGGCTTCCTCCGCTTTGCTGCTCGCGGTTTTCCGTCCGGCAGCCTCTGCCTCCTTCTGCCTCCGTTTCCCCGCTTCACCCATCTGCAGTCTCCCCAGAGTTTGGAAGGTCTGTTTCTCCAAGATTTAAAGTTCTTTAATCAAAATCAACACCCTGGTGACTGAATTAAAAGAAACAACAACACAAAAATCTAATTTTCGTCAAAAACAAAAATCTCACGAGGTGTTGGCCAACTCCGCGTTCCTGCTTACCGCCGTGCGTGTAAATACACCATCCAGCACGTCGCTGAGTGAGGCAGGACCTGTTCAAAGAGCCTTATTTAACTAAAGAAACGCTTGATGCAGATTTCAGGAGAGAATGCCAAGAAAAGGAAAAGGTCACCTATTGATATAAGAAACAGTCAAGACAGAAAAACACAGCTGAATACAGACCTATCTGGAAGAGTGTTTTAGGGAAAGAATTTAAAACCAAAAGCCTTTTTTTTTTTTTTTTTTTTTGTCAGGACTGAATTAAACTGAAGATGGATGTTTGCTCGCTTCCCATTTGCAAATGTCTCCGAAGCGTCTGATCAAAATCTTTTGACTTTCTTAATAAATCGTATGTTTTTTTTTTTGTTTTCAGTCTCACGAGCTGGCCTTTGGGAAAGCTGGGTACGGGGAAGGACCTGGGCTAGAGGCATCGCTCGTTATTTTCTAGGTGGACGTGGCCGGTCACTGAGGAGGGGGAAGGCGGACAGCAGGAGAGTGTGGGTAAGTCAGGACGCACCAACCACTGTCCCGCAGAAACACCGAGAACCACACTGAGGATGGCAATCAAGACGAGCCGTTAACGTTCCCGGGCAAGGGGGCGGGGAGAATTCCTGTAGTGTCACTGCTGTTCCTTTAGTACGTGCCTATTTCTCAGGGGCTGCTGTGTACACGTGACTGCGAGAGACTCACCTGTGTCAGACAGGCCTGGGGACACTCATTGTGAGATACGTCTCTCCCCCCAAGCCCCTGGAAAAGCATTACAGTCTGGACCTGAGACAGGAGCTAGAATTCAGACTTCAAGTTGGTCCTGCTCTGCGCAGTGACTGTCAAGTTTTTAACACGTTCACTCATTTTCGTGAGCTCTCAGTAGGACGAGGACAACATTTAGGGGATAAGGTTTGGAGCTGTGGATATGGCTGATCAATAGAAACAAGGTAACTGGGATTATCTGCCCTGGAGACGAGAAAGCTGAGTGATGGCTAAGTGGTGGTTGCCTGTGAATCATGGAGAGCAGTTTTGTCTCTCTTCTCTCTCTATGCAATAGGATGGAAAAATTTCTACTTAAATTTCGGCTGGAAGTGTGCTGAAGAATTTCCCGGTGATGGGGATCACTGGCATGAGCAGTCGCTGTGACCCGTGCAGATGCCGTCTTAGCTGTGCTGGATGCAGTGCGAGGTGCTGGCAACTCACAGGTGGGTAACGGGCCCCTGTCCCCAAAGAGCTCACGGCCCAGTGGGCAAGATGGAGCAGCAGCCAGCATGAAGGCGGCACGTGGCCTCTGCTGTGCTGCTGTCTTGTTCTAAGAGGACTCGCTGGGCCCTCAGAGCGGGGGCCCCTGGAAGGAGCTGAGGTTCAGGACCGACTGGGGTGGCTGGAATGTCACATGGGTAGAAAGTGAGGCTACGAAGGCCCTTCGTGAACAGCGCCGATGCAACCACACGTCACGCACGCCCCTCCGCGGTGGGGCGAGGGAGGTGGTGGCTTTCTGCTTTGACATCTTTGCTTTCAGACGTCGTCATGTTGTTCCTCATCAGAGACGGAGGAAGCCAAGTCGAGAGAGCGTTAGTGATGACGACGATGATGACAGCATTGGCTCGCATGTCGCAGGCGGTGGGCCAAGGGTTTTCAGTGGGTCACCTCACTTAAACCCGTAACGACCGTGCAGGGGAGGCTGCAAACACACGCACACACACGTGTACACACATACACATGTGCACACACACAATATACACACGCATGCTCACACATGCACACATACATGCGCACACACAACTTCACACACACACACAACACACACGTGCACACGTTTACAGTGCACACATACAAACACACACAACACACATGCACACAGCACACACAACACATGCACACAGCACACATGCACACATGCACACGCACACACATTTACACACATGCACACGTATACACATGCACATGCACACATATACACACGTGCACTCACACTCATATACAAGCACAGTACTGACACCGGTGACCATGCCCTGGAGTCCATATTTGAGGACCATCACTCACCAGTGTCCTGCAGCCCAGCGAGTGCGCTGACCCTGTCGTCCTCGTGCGTGGACATGGCACGGAGTGGCAGCACACGGGGCCGCCTGATGCGCGTTTCCCCCGCTACAGCCGGACAGCCGTGCCTCCGCTTCCCCTCCCACCCCTCCCTCCCCACTGCGGGGGTCTGTTTAGCACGTGGCTTTCACACGCGTGTGCTCATTTTGGTGACCCGCTGTTTAGAGGTCCCTGGGGTGGTGTCAAGGAACTTCTTCAGGCGTGAGCTACTATGAGGTGGGTGCTAATGAACCGGCAGCTTGCACGGTCAGAGCAGCCGTCTTTAAACGAAACACACATCCAACCAGGCTCACGCTGAGCGGCTGATGTGGTGTTTGACCGAGGGACTCTACCCCATGTGTTCCTGGGGCCAGCGCCTCGCTGCACACGGCTCTGTTCACGGTGACTTTGTAGAAGCGACTTTGTAGAAGGCAGACAGCTGAGGACCAGCCGTGGCCCGTGCACATCAGAGCTGCCCGGCATTCCGCGGCTGCCACCTCCCGCCCAAGGATAACGGGCCAAAGGCAAGAGGGACGGAAGGGTCGCCCGCACATTAGCTGGTAGTTCCGGAAGGACCCACAGGGCACTGTCACCACTGGCTCCCTCTGCGGGGGTGAGGGGGGGACACTCCGCTGTACGGATTTTGTTCCTTTTGAATGCGAAATATGTGAATCATTATTCTGAAAGCTAAATAAAGGACTACAAAGGATAACGCCATGACATCACTCAGAACAGCTTAGCGCAGAGGGAGCCATGACATGCTTGGTGGGTAGAGGCGTTTGTCGCTCGGCATTACAAGTCGAAGGAGGAATGAGGTGGATTTGGGTTGATCAGACAAATCAGTTTTAAAAGCCATCTTGTCAGCTCCATTATTCTTCCAAAAATAGTTTGAACGGTTAACTTCTCTCTGCTGTTCACTGTGCCTTCAGCGACGACGTGTTCACGGTGCTGAGGAGACCGCACTGAAGTGCGCCTCTCTCTCCTCCGGAGTTAGCCGTTGTGAGAACGTCAGCCGACACGTCCATTCCGAAAGTCCTTTGTTCCCACTAACAGTACGTGAGCCACCTGCCCAGGTACCTGGCCTCGCTTCGAAGGAGGCCCCAGAACCTTCCCAGGGAGCCTTTGCCGAGTCGCCCGGAGCCTGGCCCTCAGGGCACAGCTGGGGTCTCCACCCGCTGTGGGGCGGGGGTGCAACCCACTCGTGCTCCGGGTTGGGCGATGGGTCTGCTGTTCTGTCTCTTCGATGGCTTGCTGGCACTTGGCTGCTGTCCCCAACTCTGCAGACCTTGAGTTGACCACGTCCCTACACTTTCAAAATGTCAGAGACATGGCGCCAGTGACACGCCCCACTCTGCCGGCTCCCTGGCTGGTGGCTGCAGGGGGTCCTCGGCGCTGTCCCACTGGCGGGACCCCTGCCTCAGGGGCTGTTTCCAGCCCTCACGGGTCACAGAGAGACCGACTTGAAGTGACCCTCAGGCTGAGGGTGCGGGAAGCGCAGAACAGGGTGGGCAGACTGGGTCCAGCTCGGGCTGGCCTCACCCACCCCCCGGGGAAGACGCCCGGCGTGCGGCACACGTGTGCGGCACACGCTGGAGCATGAGTCACCTGCTGACGTCGCCTGGGGGGGACGCGAGGAGCCGGCCTGCTGGGGAAGGCTGTTCCCACCTGAGCAGGGGACTGTCAGAGGCCACGGCACGGCAGCCGGGGGGCACTGCGCTGCACCCGCTGTGGCATGGGCGCTGCCGGGGCCAACACAGCTGCTCGCCACATGCAGCCTCCGCTTCCTGTCTGTACGTCACAGTCGCCGTGCCCGCTTCAGCCCGCCGTCTGCGGAGCGTGGGGCACCCGGGGGTCACGGCGGCTGTCCTGGCAGGGACGTGGACAGTTGTCTCCTCGGACGGCAGCGTCGCTGCAGAGGACAGCAAGCCCTCCGGCGTAAGCGATACAGTGTGTGTGGAAGGCGCACTTTGCAGATGCAGAGCGGTCAGAAGCACTTCATTAAAAATATATTGTCAGAAGAAAGGAACCAATTATGGTTCACATGATATGAGTGATCAATATAATTAAGAAATGACCTCTGATAAAAAGACTGACGGACGGCATATTCTGGCATCACTGATACTGTACGGGCTAATTAAATATTCACCAAGTGTCAGCAGCGCGGGGGGGGGCGCAGCTCACATGCCCGGGGGCGCCCGGGGGTGCCATGTCTCCGGGGCTGGGAGCCGAATCCCAGCACAGCAGGAGGCGGGCCACGCGAGGTTTTCCACGGTTTTCCAGCGTGGGGTTGTGAGTGCCCCAGCTGGTATTCATAGAAAATTCATTTAATTAAAATATCGGTCACATTATCTTGTCACTTGGCTTCTTCCTTCCAAAGTATAGATTCTGTCCTCTTAGGGGCAAAACTGGTCAAGCCACTTAGAACGTGCTCTCAAAGTCTCTACCTCAAAACGCGCCGGGAAGGAGGCGGCAGTGGGTGTTTGGAAGATGCGTGAGTCGACCCCGAGCCAGGGGCGTGACGCGCTGTGATGTCTGTCTCCTGCTGCTCAGGACAGCAGAGGCGGTGCCGTCAGAGGCCCTCCTGGGTCTGGACGTGACGCTGTCAGGTCCGCGTGCCCTCTTTTCTGGGGGGTGGTGGCTCAGCGTCTGGGCTCCCTCTTCTTGGGGGCTGCCAGCATCAGGTCCCCTGATTCTCTTCATTAGGTAACTGAAGAACACAAGACGATGAGGCCCGCACGGGACTGAAGTCATCAAGCCATGGACAGCAGCGGCGACATCATGTCCACACTCCAGGCACAGACAGTGCCTGTGTGTCCCCGCGGAGGGCACTGGTGAGGACCAGAGGGTCAGCGTCCCGCTGACAAGCACCTGGGCGGCGCTCCTGCTGTGGGGATCCCCACCTGGAGCGCCCCGTGGGTGACGGGTCAGGACTATATTCCGGAGCCTGCGTTCCTCACGGACACCATTCACCCCAGGTTCGCAAACTCTTCCCCTCTCCTTGGAGACAACACGGAAAGGATCACGAACGTCGACGCGGAGACGCTTTGAAAACGGGAGATGTTTGAATGACGACGCGGGAAGTCCCTGGCGTGGGGCCGCACTGCCTCGTGGACCGGCCGGCGGCCCACGCCCCCTGGGCAAAGGAGGCCCCTCCCCGCGGCCCGATGGCTCCCGTGGCCCACGCACCGACTCCCACCGGAAACGTTTGTCACCATCCTTCTAAGGAGGACACCTGTCTGCGCCCTGGGTGCATTTTGGACGACATGCTCTGCATCAGATTATCTGGGATTTCAAGGTTAATACAGAAACGTTTTATGACTATTTCCTCCAGGGATGGTTATGGAAATAAGATGTCTATCTCACGGAGTTCTCTCAGCGCGGGGGAAAAAATGTTAAATAAATAGAAATAAATAAATAAGTCTGAAAAAAGTAACTCACAAACATTTTCGCAATATAAAGTGCGTGAGCTATTGTGTCCTGGGGGCATAGAATTAACTCGGCAATGATGATAATTATATTTTTATGTGAGTTTTTATTTTTATACACCTGCTTTTCTTCTCGATTCATGAAAAAACATATTGATATCGAGGCAGTTGTGCTGTCACGGAATTTCATAACCTGGCTGGGAGACTTCACATTCACGATGACACGTCTCTTTTATGCTAAGTCTAGCAATTTAGAAAAAAAAAATACGGGTTATAAACAGCTAATAAAGCTCCTCCCATTTGTTCGTCTGATGCGTTTTCTCCCCCAGTCGGTGGGGTCAGAGCGTTCCTGCTGATGGGTCTGCCCCAGGGGCGCTGATGGGGTCTGCCCAGACAGGAGCAAGTGGGGGTTCGGCGCACGCTGGAGCTGGGGGAGCCTACCTGCTTTTTCAAAAATGTTATGCCTTCTTCAGAAACGTGTCTATTCAGATTTCTGTTCATTTTAAAACCGGATTGCTGCTTCTTACTGTTTTTTGCCATTGTGGTGTAGGAGTTCTTCATGTATTTGGGAGATCAGCCCTTACCAGGTGCAAGATCTACAGGTGTGTCCCTGGCCAGGTCCGCAGTGCCTGTCTGCTGGGCGGAGCTTTTTAGTTTGATGTCGCTCCACTTGTTTATTTTTGCTTTTGTTGCTTTTGCTGTCGGTGCCGTAATGAAAAAATCATCACTGAGACGGAGGCCGAGGCGTTCGCCGCCGGCGTTTTCCCTGGGAGCTGTGTGGTTCCAGGTCTCACATGCAAGTCTCTAATTTTTGTGTGCGCCGGGAGGCGGTGTCCGCTTCGGCCTGTGGCATTTGGACGCCCCGTTCTCCCAACACCACCCATCGGAGACTGTTCCTTCCCCGTTGAACGGTCCTGGCTCCTTTGCTGCACGTTAAGGGCCCGCGCGCCCCTGAGTTAATTCCGGCTCCATCTTCTGCTCCACAGACCTGCGTGTCTGCTTCCTGCCGTGGCCACCGCTGGGCTGTGGTTTAAGCAAAAGAAGGCATGAGGCTCGGCTCCGCTGTAGCGCCAGCGAGGGACGCCTGAGTCGCACCTGCTCGTGTCCACCCCGGATTCCCCTATAATTTAGTGTCTCCCTCTCAATCCCAAACTGTAAAGTCAGCATCAGAATCAGTGAGAATTTGGGGGGGGGTGTCCATCTCTTTGTGGTCTGAGACCCCGCCACCTCATTACCACGATCCTGTCTCTGCTAGTTTGGCCATTGCCTAATGAAGAAAAGGCGGGGTGTGGGGGACGGCAATAACAAAATGCGCCCCAAGTTACCATCCTGCCACGAAATGTTTGCTTTGGGGGAGGAATAAAAGAAGACTCACGTGCAAACAAGAAACGATGAAAGGTCACGCTGGCCTCTTCTTTCAGAGGTCAAAGAGAGGATATGTTTGGAGGACTGGGCACTGACCTCCCGCCTCAGGCCCGAGGCCCCCACATCCCAGCGCTGCTCTCGGGGGTGCTGAGTCAGTGGCGGCTGGGCTCCCGAGCTGGGGGCGGGGTGCCGAGCCCCGCTGAGAACAGCGTGGCCCCTCCCACACACCGTCCACAGAGGTGGAGGCAGACATGAGTTCCCACCACCTCCCACCTCTAGATGACAACTTTTCCCCTTCCCGAGAAAAAACAGTGTTATGATTACATTTTTAATTCCCTGGCGTGTGACCCAGCCGCCCGTATCATCTCACAGGGGATGAATGGAGAGGGCTGGCGAGGCTGTGTGGTCAGTGTTCTCATCCCCCTGCTAGCCATTACATCACCCGGCTACTCTGTAAGAGGATTTTCAGCAGGCTTGGCTTCGTTATTAAAATAGTAATTAATTTTTTCCTCTTCACAAAACCCAGGGGCCTTCAGATGGAGGCCTTGGCAGCGAGGGCAATCTCCTTTTGAAAGTGGCCTTTCTGGAAGCCGTAATCGGCTCTCCGGCCCTCCAGTACACATGTCCCAGTAAATGTGATTAGAGAGACGCACAAAAACCCCCTTGCAGAAAATTAATTCAGTTTCCAGAATGAAAAGTTTGATAAAGTTGTGCGATGCTCCAATGACAACACATAATGGAGAGTCGGAGTTTTATCCCCTTGAAGGGCGAATGAATGGCAGCAAGGCCCGTCGTTCCCAGAGTGAAAACATCTGCTGTGGCTAATTCGCTGTAGCTTTTGACTGCGGAACTCATCCGCCACACCGGGCTGTGGGCACTCCCGACGCACTGCCGGCGAGCGCGGTTTCACGGGCCGGGAGCCCGTGTCCTCCTCGGCCCTTGTCAGGCCCGTCCTGCTCCTCACTGGTGACAAAGGCCCTCGTGGAGACCTGGAAGGGGCCGGACCCCGGCGGGTGGTGCCGTCCCCCAGCCTCAGTCTGGTCCCCGGGTGGCCACCTGCTCGCTTACCCTGGGGCGGCTGTGCAGAGCAGGGCTAAGGCCTGGGTGGAATCCTTTCTGCCGTGTGCTCGCTATGCAACTTCCTGAACTCAGTTTGCTCATCTATAAAGTGAGCGTTAGTTTTGCCTCCTCTGGGGGTTCCCTGTGGCGATGACATAAAAAATCTGAGGGTTCAGCATGGCTCTGAGAAACTAGCAGACAGACACCAACGGGCCGGGCTTTCCTCGTGCAGCTCTTCAGTGTCAAGGTGCATGGGGGCAAGTGCTCGCTCACGGGACAATCCCCGTGGGGGCGCATCTGCCTCTCCTGTGTCAGGCTGAGGTGGGGCCCCCAAATCACGTCTACCTGGAGGTGCAGAATGTAGCCTCATTCGTGCATAAGGTCTTCGCCGACTGAATTAGTTAGGGATCTCAAGGTGAAATTGTCCTGCACTTAGAAGGGCCCTAAATCCATGGCCGGTGTTCTGTCAGAAGGGGAAAGACATGGGGACACAGGGAAGGACGCCACCTGGAGACTGAGAGAGATGGGAATGACGTGGCCGCAGCCACAGCACACCTGGGGCCACCTGGGAGAGGCAGAGAAGGACCCTCCCTTCGCGTCCTCAGAGGGAGCACAGCCCTGCGGCCACCCTGATGGCAGACCTCTGGCCTCAGGACTGTGAACGGGTGTAACCCTGCTGCCTTGAGACGCCCGGTTTGGGGTGCTCTGTTATGAGGCGTGGGTGGTCAGCCGAGATGAGCGTCGTCTGTCTTCTGAGTGCCTCACGCGCCTGCCGTGGGGCCCGCTTGCACTCCACCCATGTGTTCAGGCGATATGTACAGTCCCCCGCGGTAAGGATGGCTTTCAGCAAGCGGTTTCGGAAAACCGGGCGCCCACACGCAGGAGAATGAAGCCGGACCCTTGGCTAACGGCACACGCGAAGCTCGAAGTGGATGGAAGACCTAAATGCAAGCCCTAATCTATGAAACTCTTGGAAGAAAACGTGGGACACAGGCCGCATAGCTTTGAACGTGGCGGTCACGTTTTGGAGCTGACACCACAGCACAGGCAACAAAGAAGTAGACAAACTGGACTTCGTGAAAACCAAAAGTTCTGCGCATCAAAAGACACTGTCCACGGAGTAACAAGACAACCCACAGAATGGGAGAAAATATTTTCAAACCATGTTTGTGACAAGGGGTTACTATCCAGAATATATAGATAATTCCTAAACTCAACAACAACAAACAAGAAACAAACAAACAAAAACTACCACATAACCAACCGAACTCCTTTCCAAAGTGGGCAAAGGACTTGAGTAGACATCTCTCCAAAGAGGTGCTGGGAATGGCCAAAAAGTATGTGGAAGATGCTCGAGGTAACTAGTCCCCGGGGAATGCGAATCGGCCCGCGGCGCGGGACCACCACCCACCTGTCGGCCAGGCTGCGGACACCGGGGACCGGGGACCGGTGCTGCCCCGACGCGGAGAAACCGGAACCCCACGCGCCGCTGCTGGGACGTGGGACGGAGCAGGCGCTGCGCGGCGGCTCCTCCGCACATGAGGCACAGAACCGCCGGGCGGCCCAGCAGTCCCGCTTCTGGGTAAATGCCCCAAAGAACCGAACGTGGAGTCTCAAAGCGACGCTGGCCACCTGTGCTGTTCACAGCGGCTGCGTCGTGGGAGTAGCTGGGGGTGGGGGCAGGACGGATGAACTAGCTCCTTTGTTTTCTGGGCGATAGGAAACAAAGAAGTGCAAAGGTGCACCTCCCAGGGCGGGGGGTGGGTTGGGGGGGAAGGAAGGTTCGAAACGAGCCACGTGACACGCCGAGCCTCAGCGTCCGCATATGGAATTGGTGGAATTGGGGCCGCGGCTCGCTCGCTCCAAGCCGGGCGTCGGTGCCGCACATGACAAGGCGCCTGCTCCGGGTGGGGCGTCTTCAGGGCCTTCAGTGGGGTGGGGACAGGGACTCAGGAGGGGGGGGCGCTCCGAGTTCCGGAGCGGTGAGGTAAGGCGAGTGTCCCCGAATCTAGAGCTCCGAGTCCCCACCCCAACCCGAGAGCTGGGGAGTGCACTAGCTCGTGTCCCAGCTGGGCACAGGAGGGCAGTGCCAAGTGAACAGGCGGCAAGGACAGCCCTGCGCGGCTGGCGGGCGGCCGGGGCCGCGCCCCGCGTCCCGTGACCGCGCTCCGTCAGCCACCCGCTGGGGGCCACGGTCTCCTCCTCCGGCTGACGGGCCACGGGCACGGGTGGCCCGCTGGCTGACAGGACAGGAGCAGCGGTGTCCACCCTGGGCTGCCCGCACTGCTTCCAGCCCTCACCTGGATTGAAAAGAACTGCGTCCTGTCGGTCACAGTAAAATGGCGCATAGAGAGGAAAGTAGCTCAGGTGACATGTCCTTTCGCGCAGAAAAAGTGTTCCCCACTTTTACATTAATATGCAAATGCGGGCTGCTTTCTCAGGCAGCCTCGTACACGGAGAGGGAATTCATAAAATTCATTCACGTGTGGCTTGTTTTATTTCCCAGACAAAAGAAAAACAATTGTTCAGAATTTCATTCTATTCTCCTCACACCTAAAGAGATAGAGACACGTCGTCTTAAACACGGAACAGATTTTGTATTATTCACTGTGGACGTTTCTACATTGAAATAATTAAAGTAATTGAGTGAGAACATTCTATTTCTTGGCTGGGCTGGTCCCTGTGACCTCACACATTTAAACAAAAGGATTAGCAACAATTGTCTACTTGAAATCCCTCCAAGTCTTGCGGCAGCGTAAATCCAGGCGCAGCAAGGCGCGTGCGCATGCGCTCCCTCGCGGCCGTTCTGCACGCATCGGACTTGGACGTCCTCAGACTTAGAGGTGACAATTTCACTTCTTTTTCCGTTGTCGGTTTAATAAACTGATCCCAAATGAACTTTCCTTGTGTGACTTGAGGTTACGATCCGTGTGCATGTGGGAGACAGCTCGAGCACCTACCTGAGAGCTCAGGAAATTCAGCTCACCTCAGACACTCCCTTTTCCTCTTCCTGTTGTGCGTGCACCGGCCCCGCAGGCCTTGGCTGAACGCAAAGTGCGTGCCCTTGCGGGTGGGCGGAGCCTCGGCATGCCACCCGGTCTGCGATCCGCACAGCTCTGACGACTGTGGCTGCCCATGTGGTACAGGTCGGGCGAGCACATGATCACAGAGGGTCCCATGTTGTTGGCGTGTCACACGGTCACCTTGGGCGCAGTGCGGTGTTGGACACTGACCCCCCCCTGGCCTGCAGGGGGCTTACACCCTCCCCTCAGGGAGGGGGCCACTGAGGCTTGCCTAGCGGTGAGTGGGTGGCGAGGGCGGCGCCTGGGGCACAGTAAACACCCCATTAGGGTTGTTTATTATTGTCATTTGCTGTCACTACTTAACTACACATGTTGGAACCGTCCACTTTGACTCTGAAACCCTTAAGCTTCTCTTACTTAGAACACGCAGCAAAATTAATTTGCTTACACCTTCTAATATTTCATTCCTTTCCTTTAAAGTGATGTCAACCCAGGTCAAACTCTTTAATCCTGTGGGAGCTCAGCGACCGGCCCCATGCTGTCCCTTTACGGCTCTCCTCCCCGAGGATGGCCCCCAGTCGGCTCCTGGCAGGTACGGAGGCTAACGGTTCAATTACGCGTGGGGGGGATGAAAGGACAGGAAATGGCTGTCATGGCCCCGGAGGAAATATCTGCAGAAGAAGGAGCATAACAGCAAATAAAGTGCTAATTAATGTCCGAGCCCAGTGCGGTGGACGGCGCGGTCGGGGGCCGGGCGCCCGGACTTTGTGGCTCAGCCAGAGCCAGGCTGTGCTCGTCCGGGAGAGTCTGTGCTCCCGCTGCGCCCTCCAAGTTTATGCTTCAGGTTCATTTTCTCAGGGAGGGGCTTTGAACTCCCTGGTCGTGGCACTTTCGTTGCCTTGCTAGGCTCTGTGGGGTGCCGGCCCCCAGCCCCGCTGTGACAGGGCAGTGAGCGCTGGCCCCTGCGAGGAAGCACTCTGACCCCCACACTCCGCGTGAGCGTCCTGGGGCTTCTCAGCCACGTGAAGACCGTGTGTCTTTAGAAGGACAATACAGGAAAAGTCAGTGTTTGGCTGTCCTGTGTCCTCGCTTTCTCTGGGGGTGCCATGGGCGCGTGCTTGGCAGTGGCCCGCCTGCGGCAGGGAGGGAAGCAGAGTGGAGTGTCGCTTTTACATGGCCCGTGCTGTGCTTTGCGTTTGGATGAGCGCTCGTCGGTGCCTTTGATCCAAGCACAGAGGGAAGAGTCGCGGGTAGGAGAAATGGACCCCACTGCCTTACTACCCGTCCCTGGAGAACAACGTGGGAATAAGGCCTCGGCAAAGATCATGAGGGTAAACGGGTCACTCGTGGCTCAGAGGCGTCTGGCGTGGGGGCGTTTGGTGGAGGAGGGCGGGACCCTCTCCCGGGGTGTCATCCGGCCTTGGACGTTCCCCGAAGCCCCTCTCGGAGCCGGCTCCCCTCGCCACTTCCGAAGGTCAGGGCAGATCCTGCGAACGGCCTTCCCTCACTTTGGAGACATCTGTCTCCCAGAGATGTTTGCGGGAGGCACAGGGACGCTGGCGGTGTTCCCGGCGGGGCGGGTCTGCGGGTCTTCGCCTTGGGAAGCCAGGTAAGGAGCGGGTCTGAAGGTCTCCCTCCCCTCCCAACAGTATGGACGCCTTCATTTTGTCCTAATTATTTTTTAAGCTGACGTTTTTCTCTTGCTGTGCACTCAAAATCCCGCCCATCAATTCCCCTGTGTGTCCACGGCAAACTCAATGTGGCCACAACAGAAGGGCGGAGGGCCCCTCCCCGTCCCTCTCCACATTCCACTGCACCTTTTCCCAAATCTCCCCTCGTCTGTGAATGGATCAGCGTCCCCCCCTCCACCTCCAGCTGCTCACACCCACACTCAGGTGCTGCGCTGGGTGACAGGGTTGACAGGCGGCTCCAGGAAGACAGGTCCAGGCTCCAGCCCTGGGGCCTGTGGGCGTGGCCTATGCAGGCGTGGCCTATGCGGGCGTGGCATACGTGGGCGTGGCGTACGTGGGCGTGGCCTGTGTGGGCGTGGCCGTGTGTGGCCTTCTTCACAGAACTGGACTGTGCCCTGGCCGAGCCCCTGCTCCTCCATGCTGTTTCCCCCTGCCCTGACGCCCCAGAGTGCACTGAACCCCACCCCGTCTCAGGCTCTGCTGGTAGCGACCCCAGCCTGGGACGACGTTCCGCCCCTGTCACCTTTGTGTCCTCTCAGGAAGCCAGGTTTCAGGTCGTGCAGCCCTTTTTCTATTAACTTTTGTAAACAGAGTTTGGATTAGGTAAACGGCAGATGCACACACATCTAGATTTCCTGAAAAGGTTTGTGATGGCACACCGACATTAGCAATGTAGATTTGAAGACTGTTTGGTTGATTTGATCATTGCCGAGGGGTTGAAACGGGCAATTCAGGAGAAAAAAAGAAAGCCTGTTATTTCCTCTGACCCCTCTGCAGTGATGACGGTATTTAAATATTTACCGAGTCTCCATTTCAGGCATTTTTTTTTTTTGCGATTTTAATGTTTCCTTTTATTGAAAAAGTGTGCTTAAAACACAATATTTACATAAAAATTGGAGAATAAGTGTGAGGAGTGAGCAGGAATTTGGGTTTGAATGATCCAAATGAAGACACATTTCTGCTGTATTCGCTCAGACATGGTGCATCAATTTTCAGTCGAGTCTCTATACTAAAGTTTTTAAGGAGGAATCTGCTAGTTGTTTATGATTTCTTCTGCGGGGGCTGGCTACAAGCAGAGCGAGAAGCTACACAGTTAATTCTGTGACTGGCTGATTTCTGCCAAGGAGCGAGATGGTCCGTTCCTCCGCCACAGTGTTGCCCCGGTTTTAACGCTTTCCCTCAGTTTGTGTCATGCGAGAACACACTTAGAAAGCGTGTGACCGGGGGCACTTCAGGGGCTGGGTGTTCTCACACCGCCCGGTTTGTGGGAATCCGCGGCCTTCGCGATGGAGGCGAGACCAGCAACCGACGCGCAGGACGCCCCGCGCCTGCGCGAGCCGGTCGCCGAGGCCGCTCTGCGTGGTCCCAGCGTCACTTATGGGCACTTACGATGCAGTTGCTTTGCGCCCTTTCGGCATTTCACGCGAGTCCGCGTGGGCTGGGATAGCGGAAATGAAGGCAGCGACGGCGACCACGGAGCCGCGAGCTCTGGGGCCGCACTGCCCGAAGCAGCGTTTTCAAGCTGACCAGAAGCGGATTCCGAAGCTGTGGTCGGAGCCAGTGGCCGCAGGGCACGTGTTTTGGACGCTTTATGTCTGTCAGGGACACCGCCCGGGGAGTAAAGCATCCAAGAGCCAAAGCAGGTTGGGGATCATAAGAACGGATGCGATTTCGGATCGGGTGTAAAGGAAGCGCGCCCTCTTTCTTCCCGGGTCCCTCCTGGACCTTCGCCTCACTGTCCTTGTAAGCTGGGGAGGCAGCCGGCACGTGTTACTCCCCACTTTGGAGATGCACGAAGGCCCAGGGGACTAAGCGGCTGTTGGAAGGCCAGAGCACAGGGCTGCGGCAGAGGCGGGCACAGCACCCAGTGCCTCAGTGGTTTCTGCCTCAGTCCCCACCGGCCTCACCAGGCTCCCTGAGGGGCGAGGGGGATGTGGGGGGATGGGGCAGAAGCAGAGGGCCCAGGTGGGTGGAGGGAAATGGGGAGCATGACCTTCCTTAAATGCCCGACTCGTGCGGGGCTGGCCAGCTGTGACCGGTGGCTGAGGTCTCCTGGCCGGGGTGGGGGTGGATGTCGCCCACAGATCTTGGCTACGGGAAGGGTGTCCTCCTCCCGTTTGCCTTGGTCAGCCTCCAGGGTGGTTTGGTGAGACTGGACAGGTATCGGCGCCTGTCCTGAGTGTCCCTGTGTTTTTGTCAGCTCCACTGGACTGAACGGGCCTCGTCCCTGACGTGAGGCTCCATGGTCACCAAGTAGACTTGCTTCTGTGCAGGACACTGGAGCCACTGCTTCCCCCGGAGGCTGGGCCTGGTGCAGGGGCCATGTCCCCACCTCCATCCAGAGTTGGGGACAGCGGCTGGACTGTGGTCATCATCACGGCCTCTCCTCTGACTCAGAGCCTCCTGACTGTGTCACGTGGAGTTTAGGGTCCTTCGTGCCACTTGCTGGGGTGGGGCATTAGACGCAGGGACCAGCCATTCCCATGTCACTGGCATGTTCCATGTGAGCCATGAGCGGGACCAGTGTTTTGGATTGTCACCATGTAAAAGTCAGTTCAGTGGAAACCAGTGTGCAGTGATGGATATTGGTGTGTCCCCTTCTGTCACTGTCTTCTGCATGTCCCAAGGCAGAACCTGTGTCATGAGCATCTCTCTGTGCCTTCGTTTCTGGTGCACTAACTGTGCAGAGGATAGAAGGAAGGACCACCGGGCCTCACAGTTACCTCCTCGGATAAGGAATAATGTCAGTGTGTCACGTGGAGGTGGCCGGTTGCTTTGACATGGGAAGCAGAGGAAATGGACCAGGCAGTGGATACAGCCTGGTGCACAGAGGTGGAGGCTCGGTCATCTCCATGGCAGGAGAGGGGGGTGGCGCTGGGGACAGCCTGGGCAGAGGAAGCCAGGGCTGGCGTCCGCAAGGGGCGATGAGAATCGGCCACCATGCCAAGGCAGACAAGTGAAAGGCCACACTTCAAGCACTGACTGCCAGGACCAGGAGGAATAATGACCTCTGCTGACCTCCAAGGGGCCCGGCACATTCTGCTTTCTGAAAACTCTCCTTGTGACACAATCAGAACAGCAAATGGCAGAGGTGTCATTTTAAATGGCCAGAGCCTCCCCAGGACTTGGTGGGCTGTGGACTCCGTCTCGTCCTCAGTGGACAGAGACTCAGGGCTGAGGAGCAGGCCTGGGCGGTGTCCGGCCGCCAGCCGCACTCCACGGAGGGGCCTGAGGAGTTTGGCGGGGCCTCAGGCTCACTCCCAGAGCCTTGCGGTCCCGCCCAGCCCCACCCCACTGCCGGGAGGAGCCAGGCGGTGGCCTCAGATGCCTAAGGACAGCAGCGCCACCACCTGGCCTGGGGAGGGCCCAGCACGTGTGCCCACTTGGAAGTCCACTGTCCAGCCGTCGACAGCTCTTGTGGGCATGTGGGGATCTGGGACAAGGCCCACCCCCCGGAAGGCAGGACACAGAGAGTGCAGAGCCTCGCCTGTGAGAACTGTGTCTGATAAGGGTGGGGTGGAGCTGGCAGAGGGGAGCCCCCGGCCCTCACTAGGGGAGGAGGACGTCCCCCCGGGCAGTCCGGATGGTGGTGTCCTGCAGACGTCCCTCGGAGGGCTCACGGAGACCCGGTGTGCCAGTCCATGACTCCCCTCCAGGAGGACGGGGGGAACCTGGGACACAGTGAAATCCGCTCCATGACCTTCGAGCCAGCCAGGCCAGCTGCGTTTCCAAGATGTCTAGAGGTCCAGACCGAAGCAGGTGCTGAGATGTCCGGTCTGGCACCCCTTTCACAGGTGATGATGACAGAACGACATGGTCAGTCCTCAACTCAGTGGACAAGCTGTGTCCCACTTCTGCGGAACCTGCATGTGCTCAGCCTGCCCAGGGCTGAGGGGCACCCTAACGGACACCCTCGCCTGTCACTGGGCCTCGCCTGGGGACAGGTGACCTGCCGTGTGTCCCTGCCCTGCAGGGTGTCCGCAGGGCCCAGCCTGCGGTTAGATGGGAAGCAGCGTCCATGGAGCCACCTGTCACCAGCTGTCTTGTTTCTACGATGCAGGAGAGGTCTTCACTCACCAGTGCTTTTGGGGGGCAGGGTGTGTCATGGGCACCTGTGCCCCTGGGGGTCGGATCCATGCTGAGCCCACACCCCCTGGGGCTGACGGGCACCTTCCCTCTCCTCTGCTCTGCTCCTGCTGGTTCCTTCTCCCCCATCCCATCGTCTGCAGAAGAGGCGGCGTTTCCGGGTGCCCGGCTGCTGAGAAAGGAAGGTTCTGTTAATATAAATTGTTAATTAGGGCTGTCATCAGTGGTGTTCTCTGCATCTTAGTCATTTGAACCTTGTTCTTAGCGGCAGAAGGGAACCAGAGGAAATGGTGTGGCTCCCCTCATGAATTATCTAAGGGCCGCGGGTGTCATTGCCACACCGGCTGCGAACCGAGCATCAGGCGTGGAAAGCAGCGAGAGGCGCCAGGGCCGCCTGCCGTTACCGCTACCCGCCGGCCAGCAGGGGCCGGGTCCGCGCGGATGCTTCTGGAGGGCACGCAGCGCTCTCGGCAAGCGGCAGGGCCGGGTACATGGCGCGTGGTGGCTGGGGACACGCACGGTGGATGGCTGGGGACACCGCTCAGGGCGCAGAGCCCGCGCCCCTGTTTACTCATGCTCTCCGGGTTCGGTCGCAGCACCCGCTCCTACGTGTCGTCTCACCCCCCACACGGGGGCCTCCCCCCCACCGGGGGCTCCCCCCCTGGGGTCTCCCCCCGCCCGCAGACACACTGCTCTTCAGAACGCTCCCTTGAGGGTTGACTGACATTAACAGCCGCAGGTATCTAGGGCGTGTGACCTAGGTTTGGACAGAAGCCGCCAGCATGGTCTGGGGGGCCGTGTCCATCGCTCGGAAGATGTCCCAAGTCCCTTTGCTGACCCCCACCCTAGTCCCGCCCCCACGCCCCCCAGCCTTGCTCCGCGTGGCCACGTGCCTGGCTAAGCCTTCGTTGTCGTTTCCCACAGTGTTGCGTAGTTGGGGTCAGAAAGCCAGTCCTTTCTGTTTCTGGTCTGGGTCTCCCTCAGGGAGACCACCGCGCCATTCGCTCCTCCGCGTCCCAGTGGGCCACTCCGCTCCTAGCGAGCTGCAGCTTGTCCCTTCCCCCGCTGACGGAGACATTGCTGTCGTATGTGAAGCTGAGACGGGCGTTCGGCACAAGCCTTTGTCTGGCACGGGCTCTCACTGCTGGGGGGGGGGTTATGGGGGCGGGGACGGAGAAGCGGGGTCACCTGGTACGCTGAACCTTTCCGATGCGCCCGTTTACCAAGGAGGCCGTGCCTTTCACGTTCCCACCGGCGACGGACGCAGGTCCTGTTCTTCCCGCGTCCCCAGTCACGCTCACCACGACTTTTAATTTTAACGGTGCCTCGATGGCGTTCAGGGGCACGTCCTGACACCCAGCGACGCTGAGCGCTAGCGTCTCTCTGTCACTGTGGCGCCACCTCTGTGGAAATACTTTGCTCATTCAACAACTTTGTTTTCTTCCTTCCTTATATTGATCCAAGGGTTCTTTATTCATCCCAGAGATGAGTCCTGAATCAGGTGTATAATCTGCAAATATTTCCTCGACTCTTCCTTTTTTTTTATGATAAATTCAATGTGGTCCATTGAATACTATACTTTTTACCTAGTAGGAAATTATATTTTTCATGAAAAACTATCATTTTATGTCCTTATATATAAGACAAAGTACATTCTATGTTAAAAATAGTTAAGGAAAAAGAAGAAAGCCATCATAATTTTACTGTAAATTTTACTGTTTATACTTTTGAGTGATCAAATATTTCATTATATACAATTTTTAATGTAATTTTCTGTTTCCAAAGGTGAAACATCAAAAAAAAAAAAAAGGCTTTTGCCACCTAAAGGTGAAGTGTGAATATTTCCATATCTATTTAAATTTTCATCTTTGTTAATCCTGCAGGATATTTAACAGCTATATTTTATTTTAAAATTTTCTTGTGATTGATATTTTGGACTGGATATATGGTTTTGGACTATTATTAACCATGCTGAAACGAATGTTTTTTCCCTTTTCACCTGTCTCTCTCTCCCTCCTGCCCCATCAGCTTGTTCTCTATATCCGTGAGTCTGTTTCTGTTTGGTTTGTTCATTTACTTTGTTTTTTAGATTCCACATATAAGTGAAATCATATGGCATGTGTCTTTCTCTGACTTACTTTAGTTAGCATGATACTCTTAGGTCCAGCTACATCGTTGCAGATGGTAAGATTTCATTCTCCTTTACGGCTGAGCAATAATCCATTGTGTATATGTGCCACATCCTCTTTATCCGTCGTCCATTGATGGACACGTAGGTTGCTTCCATATCCTGGTTACTGCAAATAACACTGCAGTGAGCATAGGGGTGCGTGTGTCTTTTTGTTTAGTGGTTCAGTCTCCAAACACCCAGAAGTGGAATTGCAGGGGCGTCAGGCAGTTCCATGTTTAATTTGTTGAGGAACCTCCATCCTGTTTCGGTAGCAGAGATGTACGGGTTTGTAGCCTTAGCAGCAGCGCATGAGGGTTCCTTTCTCCCCACATCCTCGCCAGCACCTGTTGTTTGTTGGTTTTTGATGATGACGTTTTTGCTGTGGGCACTGTCTTTATGAAACACTGAGAGTGAGCTGGCTTTGCTCCCATGCCCTTCGGTCCCCGTTTCCCCTGGCCTGTGTACGGACAGCAGACACAGACCCGGGCACTGAATGAGGGAGGAGGAAGAAGGCCACCCTTCCCCAACCTTGACTGACCAGTGTCCCAGGGAGGGAGTGCTCCATGCCACCAAGCACGGAAGGGACATCAGGAGGGCGTGGCCAGAGAACCTTTTCACTGTGTCCGCCTCTTTCCCCTCACCCTGAATGTTTTCTCACCGGTTTGCAAGACCCTCAGTCATCAGGCACAGCCACCTAAACATTCCAGGACGCTGGGTGGGAGGCCACAGCCCTGTGCTCTGCCTTCTTCCTTTTGCCTTCGCCACCCACCAGCTTCGGGTTTTATGGTTGCTATAAAGTGCTTTGTACGGCCTTTCAAAGAAAAAGGAGGAGATGACCTGACTTAATGACTCTGAGACACACTGCTTTGAAATTCAGCACATTTTGATGTTTTCCTGGGCTATTTTCTTGAACTCTTACCTTCCTCAAGTTTTTCTGCTTTTTAAAATTCTGCTACTGATGCAAATTTAAAAAAATGTAGTAAATTTGAGGTTTAATTCTCGGTAAAATAAAAACAGAACAATTATGAAAAAAATGTAACATTAATCTCCCTCCTTATACAGTAAAAAAATGAAACAAAATTATAGGAAGTTTTGAAAAAATTCTAAATGATCCAGTTAATGCCTAGCTTAATATTCACACCTCCTTCAATGTTTATCCATCCCATATAATTTGCATATCTTACTCCATTGTAAACACATCTTAATTTTATTTTCAATGGTCTTCACTGTCTCAATAATTACCATTTCTAATTATTTCAAAATATTTTAATAAGTAGATTCACAATGATTTCCGTAACATTTCTCTATTCTTTAATTTTTTCCATTGTAGTTAAAACTGCCATAAACATTTTATCAAACATTTCTTCTTGATAAAGCATCTGAAGTGAAATTACAGGGAAAGAGACTACAAGCACGTATGGGGCTTTTTTCTTTGAATTGGGGGGGGGGTGAAGAAGGAAATTGGGGCAGAGCGAGCGCACCGCAGCGGGAAAGGAGACACTCGGCGGGCAGCGCCGCCTCTCGCCGCTCTCGTCCTGCCTGCGCGGAGCGCTGCCTCCTGCATGGCGGCATCGGAAGTGGGGGTCAGGCTGGCCCTTGCCGAAGGGACTGTGGGTGGCCAGTTACCGGGCCCAGGCGCTCACACCAGCGTGTTTGGCGCCGGGTGTCAGGCTCCCCGGCTCAGGACACGCAGGTGACCCCGGGAGCCCGCGGAGCCAGGCGCCTCACCCCCGACGTCAGGGCCCTCCGCTCAGACAGCCCTGGGCACAGCCGGTAGCCCCAGGAGGGGTGTCCTCAGAGCCTCGCCAGGGCTTTCTGCGAAAGAACCGTCCACCGTTCCTCTCCACAAGGCGTCCTAGGAGGTGCTGGCTGTGACGGCCCTGTCCCCATACACACAGAGAAGCGCCGGGGCCAGGCGGGCGGCGCCTGCGCAGAGGGCGCGGTGCGGTTCTGACTTCCCGGCCAGGCCATGCCAGGCCTGCTTTGAGAGAACGCCACCACGGCCTCGTGCTCCTGTCCCTTCTGCCAGGTGCTGGTTGACTGCTGCAGCGACACGGGGACTGGGGTGCAGGGGTAGGGGGGTCGAGACGCGAGCCCGCCGCAGCGCCCGCAGCTCCTGCGCGCAGACGCGGGACGCCGGCCTTCTGGGCTGGCGGCACCAGCTCTGAGGCGCCAGGACGCGGCTGTGACTCTGGCGTCCACGCCTGTCCCCCGTGTGACTTTGGGCAAAGGCTCACCTCTCCAGGTGTCACCTCTCACCTGTAGACAGAATACATTCACTTCGGAGGGTTGCTGTGAGTTACACCAGACTATGTGCTCGGCATTGTAAACCTGCCACCAGGCCATTTAGCGCATGTCACCACAGTGGGACACCGAGCCGCGGTGACCGCCGGCGCAGTGGAGGCGCAGACACGCCCCCGATCGAGGGCCGGGCTTGGAGCCTGTGGTCAGACAGCGCCGGTCTGCGTGCTCTGTCCCTAGGGTGCGGCGTGCAGAGCCCGTGGGGTGGCGCAGCCTTGGTGGCGGACACCGGCCTCTCCGACGTGCGCGCTGGTCTCCCGAGGGGCTCCAGGCGGCCTGCACCCTCCGAGCTGCAGGTGAGGCCTGAGCAGCTGCTGGCGTGTGAGAGAGGGGACATCACAGAGAGAAAGAGATGGAGAAGAGCAAGGAGGCAGTGACCTGCTTCTCGGAGCCCCAGCACAGGATGCCTGTGCCGGCGACACGCAGGGCCGCGCGCGCACGCGTCTGAGCGGCCCGCCCGAGAACGGCGAGGTGGCGGCTCCTGCGTCACTGCCGCTTTAAGAGGAAGCTGAGGCCGCAGTGCGTCCGCGGCTGCCCAGAACCTGGACCTGGGCCGTGGTGGCCGGTGCCCGCCTGCGCGTCCCTGTAGTTACAACGGCGTTTCAGCGCTGGGCATAGGACTGTCCTGTCCACTGGCCGCCAGCCCCATGTTCAGCCACATTTCAGGAAAGGGTTCAAGGTCACAGTTCAAATCGCCTTGGCTTGCCAGACACTGTGTGCTCACATCGTATTGACGAATTTCCATTTTTGGGCTATGGGTCCAACACTAGTGATATAGAAGGGTATTGCCCGTGCGGTAATAAGAGGCTCAGTGCCGTAGTGTGAATGAATTTAAATCCATTCATCCTGAACGTCCCTGAATTTCGAAGTGCGGATTTCAAAAATTGGTTGCCCTTTACTCTCATGTCACCCAGGTCACACTGAATGAATGTAACGTTTACGGGTTACATTCAAAATATGATACAGAGGACCCCACGGAACACATTGTTGAAAGGCCTTGGGCACTCAAGGGCATGCTACCCATCCACGTAATTCGTTCTGGGGAAACTTTGTGTCCTCTTTTTTCAGATTCGCAGACATGAGAAAGGCCACAGCCAGGAAGAACGAGTTATTTCAACTGAGGCTGTTGTTAGCTTCACTCGAAATAATTTCTTCCTGCCTGAGTTTTTCCCTGATTATGCAACATACGACTTAAATATATTCCTACTTATGATCAAACTATCAGTTTCCGTGTTGGGAGGGGTGGCCTATGGGTGGAGGAATCGAACTCTGTGACAAGGGGCAAGGAGAAGGATTGGGGGTGCGGGTTGAGCCCCAGGCTCAGACACTGAGGACAGAGGCCAAGTGGAACTGGGCGGAGGGGTGCAGGGCGGGGCGGGCTGTCTCCCCCACTCCAGGAGCCCAGAGGCACTGGGAAAGGGAACCTGACTCCGCAGGCCACCCAGGTCTGGGACCATTATTTTGGAATTCCTCTTTTCAAACAAAAGAGAGGCAACCTAGATGGGACCAGAAACTATATTACGTTTTATAGGTTTCGTGTCTCATTGGCCAGTCGTTGTGGGAGAAACTCTTGTTTACGTGAGGCCTCCATGTAGACAGCTCAGGGAAGAAGATAGCGTTTCAAAGGGTGACAAAGTCCGCAGAGCCCTGTGCACTCATGGCTCGTCCGGGGCCTCGGGACTGACCCTGCCGCGGCCCGGCTCTTGCCTGGTCCTTGATCCTGACCCCGAGCCCTCTTGTCACTGGGGCACGAGCTTGGGAAGGACTGGGCACTTCTCATCAGCTGGGCTCCCGTTTGCACAGGGCTGAGCCAGTGGGGTCAGGTCAGGGGTGGCACAGGGCGCACCCGGCTCCAGGACGCGTGGCTCCCGTCCACTGGCCCTGGGCGCTGTGTGCGGAGGGTGGGCGTGGCTGTCCACTCCCTCCCCCGCCCCCTCATGCCACGCCCCGTCATCCTCACCGCGGCTGCTCGCTGACGCCCAGCATGAGCCAGCACCCTCCCAGGCACAGGGCGTGGGGGTGACACCAGCAGCCTGCTGGCCATGGAGGCTCCCGTCCTGGGGGCCCAGAAAGGCTGGGCCTCGCCCTGCTTTCATCCCCTGCCCCTCCCCGGAGTGCAGTAAGCTCTCCCATCTGAAGCCTGAATTAGGATGCGAAGGGTGATATTATTTTCATTTTAACTGTGAGATTAATATGGAATTATGGTCCTAGTTAATTCTCTTATTTGGACGAAGATCCCAGTGGACAGACATTTAGAAGCAGAGATGATATTAATTTGCAAGATATATTATTGAGAATTTTGGAAGTGGAAGATTCTAACATGAAACAATCGTTAAGGTGATTGCCTCTAAAATATAATATATATTAGGAATTAATGACATAATATGCAATTTGGAGCAACTAGTTAATTTGGCAGAATTATTTTGTCAGAATTTCAAAGAAAATGATGCTTTAAATCTCTTTAAATGATCGAAACACTTTAAAATACTCGAGAAACATCCAGCTGTGTGGAGATTGCCATAAGAAATTAGGCTCGCCAGATCTTTCCCCATCCATTGCTCACGTGTGCATGTACACGCATGCACACACGGGCACACACGCACACCTGCACATGCACACACACACATATGGACACACGCGTGCACACACATGGCCACACACAACTGCACATGCACACATGCACATGTGCACATGCGTGCACACACGGGCACACACCTGCACACACACATGTGCACATGTGCACACATGCAACACACGTGCACACACGCGCACACAGGGGCACACACATGCGCGCGCACACGCACACACATGCGCGCACACACATGGACACATGCGCGCGCACACATGCACACACAGGGGCACACACACGCACATGCGCACGCACACACACACGGACACATGCGCGCGTGCGCACATGGCCACACGCGCGCACACACATGGACACACATGGACACATGTGCGCTCACGGACACATGCGTGCACATGGACACATGTGTGCGCACATGCGAGCACACACACGTGCATGCACACGCGCACACGTGCATGCACACATGGGCACATGCATGCACACACGCACACACATGCACGCATACATGCGGGCACACACATGCACATGCGCGTGCGCACACGCGCACACACATGGACACACGCACGCATGCGAGCACACACATGCACAAATGGGCACACACGTGCACATACATACACACATGTGCACACACATGCTCACACGTGTGCACACATGGACACACACGGGCACACACATGGGCACACGTACATGCGCATGCCCCGGCGTGCACACTAGCCTCACGAGGGCTGTTACGCACTTGGGGCGGGAGTGAATGGGGCCACGCCATCACGGCTTGTCAGTCCCGGAAGGTGCGGACGCTCTTCCGGGCAGAAACACAGATGCTTGCGGGGAGGACGCTGCCGCCCGGCTCTGCATGCCTGCTGCACCCCATCAGGACGCCCCCGGGGCTCTGCCAGATCACTCACCTTTGAAAGGTAGCTTTTCCTCAGCCTGGACTGGTGTGGCTGGTTCTAGTGTCATTTAATGGACGAAGGTGGCTCCCCTGAAGTGTGCGGGGAGTTGCAGCCCCCCCCCACACACACACTGCTTCCTCCGGGTGACCCTGGATGCAGGGCCTGCTGGGGGCGGGCCTTGTTCCACTGCGTAGCCTGCACTCCGCGTGGCAACGCGGCCCCTCAGAGGCCCCTCAGAGGCCACTTCTTGCTCAATTGATTATGATGCCAGTTTGTTTATACCAATATCACATTTCAGTGGTGAGTCAGCTGGATGCTCCCCAAATTAAGAACAGACACAGTACCTGTTTCTTCGAAGAGCGAGAAAACGGACCATCTTGATCAGCATTATTTTCCCTTCCAGTTTTTAAAAGGCTCCTAAAATCGTGCTCCTCCTTCTGCGCTTTTGTTGCTGGGTAATGACACTGTGCTGGACGATGAACACTGCATTCGTGTCTCACGCATAACGTATAAACAAATTCGGCGCCGAGACGTTTTTTTGTTTAACACATGGAAGCCAGGCATTCGCAGGGTTCTCGGCAACCCTCCCCGGGAACACAAGCCATGGCCGATGTGGGTCTCGGCTCTGTGTGACAACTAGAGTTGCACGGCACTCCAGGAGTGGGCTTGGCAAGTCCCTGTGACTCTCTGCCAGCGTGCGTGTCTCATGGACGGCAGGAAACGACTCTCTCGCTCTAGCATTCATCTTTTCAGTTAGCCACCCTGTTACATTTCAGGTCCTCCCATCCGTGCCATCTTCCCGGCGGGGAAGTCACACATTATGTACAGACCGCCTACGCGGTTTTAAAGCTCGTCTGGTGTTTACTCATCACAACAACAACAACAACAACAGAAAGCAACAGAACTCTAGATTAATTTGTGGTCAAAACTCTCAGAAAGAGAGTGATAATTTGAAAAAGAGATTCCCCCATTCCAGGGGTACGTACCCTCCTGTCCACATTCCTGCCTCCTCTTGGCTCCTTCCTGTCAGCCACCTGCTCAGGCTGTATCTTGGTGTCTGGTTGAAGCAGGACGTGGCATTTCTGGGAAAGCCTCCAATGGACACCTCGTCCTTCCACATACAGCCTTGCTGTCGAATTCTGAACTTTCCTGAATTCCCTCGTCTGTGACTATCCCTGTAGCTTATGAATTCGCAGGTACATATCCACGCAACAGAAGAGCAGGGAGGAAGAAAGCCTGCCGCGCCAGGTCCTCTGTGGGGGACGTGGCCAGTCCCCTCTCTAGAAGTGGTTCCTGCCCACGGGCCAGCCCCGCAGTGGACCAAATCGGCACGGTACTGCAGTGACATGCCCCAGGAGCTTCGATAGCTCATGGCCGGCCGATGGGGCTTCTCTATCCCTGAGAGCTGAGTGCACTGCGTTTTCTCATTTCTCATTTTAAAACAAAAGTGCTTCCTTGAGATTCATTCTTTCAACGGCTTCTGAGTGGTGTAAGCTGCACGCACGGCTGGCCGAGTTCCCCAAACCGCCCAGCAGCCACGCCCGGCACAGAGCTGAGGGCTGCCCCAACGGCGGGGCGGCTCTGCACTGGAGGCCAGCGCCCGAGGGTACAGGGCCTCTGGGACCACCCAGGTAGTTCCCCTATGCGCTCCGTGGACAGGAGTGGGGGCGAGGGGCCGGGGAGGCAGGAAGCGTGGCGCAGGACGGTGTCTCCTGGGGCTAGTGCAGGGGTGGCACTTCTGGCTCCCGGACCAGGGGCGGTGCTGGTGGCCTCGGGACCAGGGGCGGTGCTGGTGGCCTCGGGACCAGGGGCGGTGCTGGTGGCCCCTGCTCTGGCTCCAGTGAGGAGGGATGGGGCGCGTGGGAAGGGTGACGACCTTG
Source organism: Eonycteris spelaea (assembly GCA_003508835.1). NCBI lineage: Eukaryota > Metazoa > Chordata > Mammalia > Chiroptera > Pteropodidae > Eonycteris > Eonycteris spelaea. The sequence continues at coordinate 10,255,037 of PUFA01000056.1, read as the reverse complement.
GGGCTGAGCACCCCCTCTTCGTGGAAGGCGGCAGTCCTGTGCACTTGGGGGGTCTTGCCCATGAGTCACGGGCTAGGGAACTTGTTCATGGTCAGAGCCACTCATGGCCTGTGCGAGCAGCGGTCCCCAGCCTTGTGGCGCTGGGGACTGGTGCTCCTGTGAGAATCTAGGCCTGACGATCTGAGGCGGAGCTGAGGCGGAGCTGAGGCGGTGATGCTGGCGCTGGGGGCGGCTGCGACACACGTGAAGGTTCACTCGCTTGCCCACCGCTTGCCTCCTGCTGTGCGGTCCGGTTCCTCACTGGCCACGAACGGTACCGGTCCGCGGCCCGAGGGTTGAATTAGAGGACCTCCAGTCAGGGGACCAGGGTGACAGCTGTCCTGATCTTCAGAACGTGTGTCTGCCCCCTCCCCGAGCTAGCAGCCTCTGGTCTCCTTCTCGTCCATGTCCCATGCTTTACAGCACAGCACGGGGGTCCAAGGACAGGCAGACACCCAGCGCGGGCCTCTGTGTGGTCTCGTAAAATGTTAATGGGCGCAGCGTCCCCGGCTCTGCTGTGGGTCTGCTTTCCCTGCGGCCAGCAGTGCTGGAGGGCGGGCTGAGCGCGCTGGGGGGCCTGCCCTCGGGGAGGAGCAGCAGCCTGGGGTTGGAGTCACGGAGCACAGGGAGCCAGAGTCACAGAGACAGGGATGGGAGTCACGGAGGACAGGGATGCCTATGGCTCCTTCTTCATGCTCCTGACGGGAGGGAGGGGCGGGAAGGAGCGGGGCGGGGCGGGGGGCAGGTAGGCAGGGCAGGTGGTGCTTTCCAGCCGTTCCTGCAGTCATGCGTCTCCCACCCGGGCGGGGCTCCAGGGGTCACTGCAGCCTCCGTGCCTTCAGCGGTCCCCCCCACACTTCTGGGGGGCGCATGCTCAGAATAGATGCCCCTGGCCCCCGTCACTCTGCTCTCCCAGCAAAGCCCATGCAGTGGGGACACGGGGTGCCCACGTTAACAGGGCGGCCACTCCCTTCGCCCTCACTGTGGTCACGTGCTGGACACCCTGCTGACCACTCTCTGCAACTTGCCTTCTAAGTGCGGAGAGGTTTTAAGACAGAGCATTTCTGACATTCCACGTGCAATACACGCTTCCGATGTGCCTACGAGGGCCCAAAAGGGACTTTGAAGAGAAGCCCCAGAAGCAACAGCACCTGTTTCAAGGTGGCTGGTGAGCGAGCGGGACCTAAAGGAAGGGCCCGGAGTTGGGGTGTGAGCGCGGCAGCCCCCGCCCCCGTGTGGCCCTGAGTTTGGGTGTGGACGCGGCCTGCGGCCAGGGGCACCCACCCGCCGGTTAAGTGAAAGGTTCGCGGAAGCGGCGGGGCAAGGCGGTGACCGACAGCGCGGGCAGCACGCGCGCTCGCGAGGACCCGCTCCGGCTCCCGGCCGCGCCCGCCCCTTCTGCAGCCGTGAGTGCGAAGGCGGGCGACGTGGGACTCGCGACTGAAACGCGTCCCCGCCCCCAGCCGCTTCCATGTCTCTGAGGGACAGAGCTGCCTGCCCGGCGCCCAGCGCCACCGCCACCAGGAGCGGCAAGGGGAGCGTCTGCCGTCACCGCCGGTGACGCCTCGGAAAGACGCCTTTGCTCACCCAGCTATAAGTCACTGCTGACCAAGGAAATGACACATTCCGCAGTCTAACGGGGCGTGGCGGGGGGGGGGGGATGAGGGAGGCAGACCCCCACAGGTCCTCGTTCTCTGTCCGTGCTCCAGGGCAGGGTCTGCAGCCCTGACTCTCGGGCCCCCTGGCCTCACACAGAGGCCGGCAGCCAGAGTCTCTCAAACGTGGGCGGAGGGTGGAGAGTCCGCCGTGGGGGCCCCCTCTTGCTGAGGCCACACCGCGTGGGGCCATAACCACAGGTTCAGGGCTGTGTGGTCACGGGCAGGTGCATGGGCCCAGGACAGCAAGACCCATCTTCTAAGGGGGGCCCCTGCTCTGTGCCCGTGGAACACTTGGTTTGCTAGCACGTTCCCCAGAATGGTCCCGTCTCTTTCCAAAATAGCATCCATGTCATATTTTAGAAAAGTAACAATAAATGCGGAAAAATTGACATTTGAAAAAAATGAACACTTTTGATGTTGTTTGCATTCATTATTGCTTCATGTTAACCGGTCTTTAGCAGCCAACAGTGTAACTGCTAATTTTAACAGTTAAATTTACAGTTTTAAACAGTTTTTATGATGCCCAGCTACATCAACTTGACAAGTCTACTGTTAAAATAACTGTTTAAACACCACATTTATAGTAGAAACATTCTTTTTCACTGCTAAATCGACTCATTTCAACTGCTATTTATTGTCAAAAACATTTTTTTTTTTTTAATTGCAGAGTGAGAACATAGCAGTTTCTGTAACTTTGAAATTAAGTCACTCAAACTGTTTGGAATACGTAGAAACACACTACATTGAAACCGATCTTACTAAGAAGTAGGGGGACCGTTTGTCTGACTTGCAGTGAACGTCGGGACCCCCGCTCCCTGGGCCCTGAGGTCTCCGCTCGGCCAGAGGTCACAGGAGAGCATCGGGCCCCGGCCGCCTCGTGGGCTTAAGCTTCTCCTCAGAGGGGAAAAGTGGTTGTAAGAATTAGCTTCATTGATAATGAACGTTAAACATTCACTGCTGAGGTATCATTTAAAAGTGTTCACGTTTAATGCACGGTGCTTATGTGTTGTTCACGCAGGAAGTAAGCAAATTGGGTAACTTTTTTTAAGGTCTGTTTTAAGCTGTTCTCAGAGAAATGAGGACAGCGGCATCTTTGATCACATAGCCCGTTACGGTTCCATCACACCTGTGATAGATACACACGGTCATTTTAGAACTTGCGACACCACGTCACCTGTGTGCACATACGCAGCTTTCTACGGCCCAGTTTCTTCTACGAGCTTTTAAAACTTTGAATCACTAATAATCATTTTGATTCACCTTTTCCCCTGCTCGTCAATTGGTTGTCCTTATTTCTTTACCTGGGGGACACACGAAGCCCTTATATGGTTTTAACAATGAAAAAAAAAGTCATTGGACATTAAGTTAATGTGCAGTTGATCATCAAAATCCAGAAGTATTCTTCATTTAGTTTGAAAAGAGGAAATAAGTGAACCCCTAGTTCAAAGCACCCTTGTAATCTCAGAGAGAAGTAAAATGAGATGCTGTCCCCACGTGAATTTTGAGGTTTCTGCTGATGCAGAAATAGTCCTGGTATCATCACAGCAGAGTGTGCACTCAGGCCGGATTTCACGCCAGTTCAGGCGACTCTGGAATTCATGGTGCGAACGGGAGGGGGAGAGTTTCGTCCTCCTTCATGCCCGCTGCTGGGCACTGAGTCTACGCCCGGCCGTGACGCATAAGGTTGAATGCGCGTGAGCACCGTGTCCCCAGGCTGAGGTGACATTCGCTGCAAGGAACAAGGGTTACAGAGACGCGTGATCAAGCCGCAGAGCAGAAAACAGAGATGGAAGTGTCAGAAATTCTTAGTGGGCAAAACTGGAGAGTTTCTAAAGAAAAGGCAGCTTTTTAAAGATGAGTCACTGGTTCTTTTCTGATTGGGAGGTGGAGGAATAATCTTTGAGTGAGCGGTGGTTTGGGGGTTTGTGGACAGCCACGTGAATCGATGTGTCATAGCACATGGCTGGTGATGGCAGTTCCCGAAGGACATGACTTTGGGACACGTATTCTGACAACGCATCACCGGTCGGGCCCAGCTTTACTGTTAAAAACAAACTGGTCACACAACAGGCCACACATGTGTGGCCGCAGGTCCCCTGCCTGCCGACGTGGCACAGCATGAGCGTGAGCTGTCATGGCCCTCACCCCTGGCTGTCCATCAATGCAAGGGACAGCCTGTCCCCAGCGCTCATACTGTCCTTAGGACCCACCCTGACACTTTCCTGTGACGTCTCACTGGCGAGATCCCACTGTCACCCAGGCCTCGTCATCCGCACGTCCCAGGCCCAGGACAGGACCGGACGAGGGTCCTGTGAGCTGGCAGAGCTCGTGCATCGCTCACTCAGCACTGGGGACACGGCTCTGCGTGCTCATGGACGGGGCTCTGCGTGTCCACAGACACAGCCCTGCGTGCTCACAGATGGGGCTCTGCATGCCAGACACTGCTCTCTTCCCTGTGGCCATCTGGGCGGGGACCACGCACACACACGCCCACCACGGTGGCCTCCAGCAGCCCGTCAGCCACCCGGGTGCACACCACTTAGTTGGGAAACAGGCACCCACACCCCGTTCTCAGCGCCGAGCTGCCCGTTCACGTCTGCAGCCATGCTGGCTTTCCTGGCGCTCACCTGTGCGGAATCTACGCACACGCTCAGCCGCGGCTTGTGGGTCCAGCTTTGAAAAAGTACCGGGTCATCACAGACTTTGAAGTGCAAGCCGAAACAAAGCAGCTCACTGAATATTGCAATTTGCCCACCTGTTCCAATTCCTCGCCACAATGGGGCTGCCACTCTCTCTCCCCAGTTTTCGCGTTATTATTCCGGTTTAACAATAGAGGCGAGTAAACGAAACCCAATTAAAGACGAGGGGAGCGGTTTCTAGCGGTTCACGTAGAATATCTGTTCACGAATAATTAGCACCAAGAATGCGAGTGTTTGGTGCAGAATTTCCAGACGTGCCTGTGCCGTGGTGTCTTGAGGGGTGTCCATGCGACACCCCCAACTCCCCCGCCGCGCCGCCCAGTGGCGGTTTGCAATGACTGCGCCCTTTGTGGGAAGGGTTATGGGAGAACGCCAACCTGCGTTCACACTTCAGTGTGCAGAGCTTGAGCCTGGTCCCAGCTACCGAGCCTGGCGCTTCCTCGCTGTCTTGTCACCAGGCTGACCCCTCCGCCCTCTCTCGTCCGCGTCCCCTGCGTCTCGGTCAGACCCCGGTGTGAGCAGCCGCTCAGCCCGGGAGGCGGCGGCCGCAGTGTGAACACAGGGCTGGGAAGAACGGCGCCCAGAACCAGCCAGGCCAGGCAGGCAGGCCGGGGCTCCTGTGAGGAGACGCTGTCCCCAACCCCTCGCAGACGGGCCGACCAGAAACGCGCGAGTGAGCGCGGGTGGGCGGCTCCCTGACCTGCCGGCCTCCCGCTAGGGTTTAACAGGCCCCTGCCCCAAACTGGATTAGGAACAAAATGTGATTTGTAAAAATGAGGGTCGAAGAGTGATAACATTTGTAAACGTATCAGGGAAGTCACTCGGAGTTCACGATTTTAACGTTGATTTGTCCTTTCCTCCAGAAGAACGCATGAAGACTTTCATGACCTCACACGTCCACTTTACGCGAGGCCGTCAGTTGGGATGAGTTTGATGGCTAGTGACAGAGAAACCCAGCCCAGGGCAGCTGTTGGCCCGCGGGGGCGTGGACGGTGGTGGTGGCCCGTCTGACTTGTGGTCACTCACTCCCTTTCTCTCCAGTTTTCTTCGCTCTGCCTTCCGGTGTGTTTGTTCCCACCCCCCAGTGGCCTCCTGAGTCACCGCCCTTCCCTGACCCATCGCTGAGGCAAAGGGGCCTGGATGCTCCAGCCGAGGGCCGGCTCTGGGAACGGGGCAGAGTTCCCCCCCAACCCCAAGCTGGGCAGAAGCACACTGGAGTGTGTGTGTGGGGGGGTGTCGGCAAGGCGCCCCGTGACGGACAGGGCCGCAGACACCGGGCTGGCCTCCTCAGGGGTCCCGCCCAACAGCGCGGGCCCGTCAGGGCCGGGGCGGCGCGCGCAGCCGTGGGTTCCCGGGCGGCCCGTGGGTTCCTGGGAGACCCCGTCTGTCTTCCTCAGCCACCGCGGCTCAGTGGCTGTTTCCGTGACCACGGTCCCCCACTGACCAAGCTGCCGGACGCTTTCTTCGCTGTCCTCCGCCACGGCTGAAACCACCCTGCGATCGTTCTTCCTGCGCTTATTGGGGCACATGCCCACTGTGTGCCAGGGATTCTGCTGGGCGTGGAAAATGAGGCCCAGACGGTGGCCGCTCCAGCCAGCGGGGGGGACAGACGCCGTCACCGTGACATGACACGTGGCCTGAGAAACGGAGGTGCACGGGCGGAGCGAAGGGCGCCCCTCGGGCGGGGCCGACGCGAGCGGGCGGCGCCGAGGCCGGACCCCGAGCTCGTCCGCTCCGCGCGTCCGCCTCGCCCGCTGCCCCTTGGGGATTAGCCCCCACCCGACACCGGACCGCAAGCGCGGGCGGAGCTGCAACGCTGACGCCGGTTTGCAAGGACGGCGGAGCCCCTTAGCACGCATGCGGACTTCGCGTGCCCGTGGTCGGCACTGGGGACCCGTGCGTCGTCTCCGCCGAGCCTTTCCGCAGGACCCCGCGTCCTCTGAGAGAGCCAGTGTCCCCGTCCCTGTCCTTCCGTACCTGACACACGTCCCTCTCTCCCCGAGCGTCAGGAGTCCCTTGTCAGACAGGGGGCGGTGCTTCTGAGATCGCCCAGTGGGACGACGGCGAAGGGCGGCGGGGGCTGTCGGTGGCCCTGTGCCCGGCCTTCACCGCGAGGCCTTTGCCAGGAGAAGGTGTCGAGTTAGGTCTTGCTCTGGCATCCGGGCTCGGTGGTGCATTTGCCTCTGACGAGTGACGGCTTTGTCATCGTCTCATCGCCAGGGTCAGAGCCAGCGAGTCACCACGTCTCTCTGTTCCTGCTCCAGGCATGTGACAAGCCAGCCGCTTGCCAGCCTCTCTTTTAAACTAGCTGTGAGGGCAACGAGCTCCACCACCCAATCAATCAATTTCAAAGTGCCAATCAGGCCGGGTGGCGGGTGACCCTTTACACCGAGTGTGAGGTTGGGGGTGGCTCCCCGACCCTCCGGGGTGTGGGGAGGCATCGTCCTCTCCCGAGTGGGGGCCGTGACAGTGGCGCCAGCTGCCGTGGCAGGTCCCGGGGCAGCCCAGGGCCCAGATCTGGTCCCGAGGTGTGCGGGTGACCTCCAGACGCTGCCACTTGTGCACTTGTAAACACACTTGTGTCTCCCACAGGGTCTGATTTTAATTTGGGTAATATTCCCGTTAATAATAACATCTAATTACGACATCCATTAAAAGTTAGTAACATTAATTTAACAGGGAGAAAATCTAATAGAGTTCTTAGAGTGATATTGGCATTTTTCCATTAAATTAATGTTACAAACTTTTAACAGGATGTCTTAAATGGGCATCGTTAGCGTCGGGAATATTAAACAAATTAACTTCAGGCCTGTGCTGCGAGGTGGAGCCGCTTTACGAATCCACAGCAAGGTGTCCGTCGGCCTCTTTCATCCACTTCAAACATCGGGCAGGAAGCTCAGGGCGGTGCGGGAGGGGCCTTCAGGCCTGGGACACCCGGAAGGGGGGTGGCAGGGGCTCCCAGGGCGCGGTGCTCTCTCCTCGGTGCCTTCACGGCAGGGGGCCGCCAGAGGTGCAGAGCCACCTTTGCACCTACAAGTCCTAAGTTTCCTGGTTCCCACGAAATAACAGGATCACGGGTCAAAGCTAAGACAATGATGGACTCCGAAGACCCCAGGTCCCAGGCCGGGCTACTGCTTCTTCTCTGCAGGTCGTCCAGGCGCGCAGAGGCCAGCGTGGCCGGCCGGGACCCCGGCGGCCAGGGCAGCGCTGCTAAAACCACAGACTGCGGACTTGCCGGTCAGAGAGTGGGCGCAGCGGGTCCTCGGGACTGAGCGACAGCTCTCCACCTTTACTGGGCAGTGAGTGGGCATGTCCCCCCTTCCCGGGTATATTTCCCAGTTCGTTGTCTGAACAGTGTATAAAACAAGGCTGCGTGCAGGACACAGCGGGTGAACGTGGTGGACCAGGGAAGGATGCGTTTCTCTGACCCGAAGTGGGGAGCAGGGGTGGCTGCACCTGGGCAGATGGCAAGACTGTGGGTGTGGCACTTCGACTTATGTCTTTAACAGATAGATGGCAGACGGGATGTCTCCGATCATTAGAATAAACCACAATTTCAACACAAATTGTTACAACTTCTTATTTGGAATGTATCTTATCTCTAAAAAATTGTGTATTACATTAGACCTTTTTCTCTCTAGAAACTCTGGTGCAAGCCTTATAGCTTCTTATGCCACATGGTACTAATTTTTATTAGGAGATAACTATGCACTATACAGATGTAATTCATCTTCTCTGAAAAAGTCATAAAACTCGCGGTATCTTAATCATATTTGACTGAACTCAGCAGAAACTGCTTAGGCAAAGAAATCCTGAATTCTTCTCTACAGCTACGTATTTGCCAGGTTTCAAGAGCTGTGACTTCACGTAATATCTGTATACGAACGTATGTGCATGACATGCTCATGAACATGCATTTTATGTATCTCGTGCAGGTGGAGCACACCTGCAGTGAGACCCATGCGTGTGTGTGCGTGTGTGTGTGTGCACGTGTGTGCGTGTGTATGAGTGTGTATGCGTGTGCACGCGTGCGCGTGTGTGTAGCAGTGAGGGCGCAGGCTAAGCAGTTTTCCTTTAACAGCGTGGCCCCCAGCGTGACTTGACCCCAGTGGCCATGTGACTGCGGGCACCCCCGCTCCCTGTGGCCTCGCGCTTCTCACTTGTCCAGTGGGTCACGGTGTCCATCTTGGGGGGCCTGTCTGAGGCTTAGAAATAATGGCAAAGCACGCGGCCCAAGCCCGGCACAGAGCTTGCTAAATAAGGAAGGGATTATGTTTCCAGTGCCATCTTAAAAGGAGCAAGACGAGTTGAGTGAGCTCCTGAAGGGTCTTCCAAATCTGTGGTTTAGGAAATGGCACATAGTGTTGCAGCCGCCCCTCCGCTGGGCGTGGCACAGCTGCTTCTGAGGGGACGGGCGCAGGACTGCGACCCTGCGGAGGTGCGGGCCCGGGCCTGCGTGCGGCTCGCTGAGGGCTCCAACCCGAGCGCGAGGAGACCACGCGCGTGCAGAGGGGTGAGCCGGGGAGAGTTTCAGTGAAAAAGCATCGCTCCGTGGGAAGGGTGGGTTCGGTGGGGGGACGCACACCCCGGCGGGCTCCGGGCCACGTGCCAGGCCGTCCGGAGCTGACTGGTCTGGGGTGCTCACTGACTATGGATTTTGAGAAAAGGCATTTTCCCAGCCGGTTATAATTAAGAACACAGACAGGACATGATATGAAAAAGAGCATTCCGGGAGCATCTGGCTCTCGTGGGTGAGGGGATGGGCGCGTCCTGGGCTCCCCACCCCCCGTGTGTGCTGTCCCAGCAGCGGGGAGGGGAGTGAACCCCCACCAGAGGCTGCGCCCTCCAGACTGGGCCGGGGCGCTTGATGGTGTGGAGTTCCTGTTAACCAGTCGATCTGCTTTAGAACTTTATTTAGGGGCGCAGCCGGTGACTTCCTGGCTCTCAGACATCCCCTCCTGCTGTGGGGTGCCGTGTCAGCCTCAGTAGGCAGGAGCAGCTGCAAGCATCTGGGTGTTTCTCCCAGGGCGGAAGTCACCCCTCGTCTGCGTGAAGGTAGCAAGGAGCTGCCTGCAGGTGTCCCCTCGGGAAGCGGGGTGTGGGAGTGCCGCCTGCACACCCTGAACCCCCAGCCTGAACAGAGGGCATGTCTAATGCGCATCAGAGCCGGCACAGATTCAGATGCACTGAGGACCTGTCTCGTTCTGCAGTTACCTGGTTCTTCTGTACGCGGCTCATTAAAAAGAAGAAAATCACTCAAGCCCCGAACGCGCTGCGCTGTGAGGGGCAGACATGCGGCGGGGAGCACGTCGAGGTCGCCGTCTCGTGTGCCCTCACTTTCCTGGGTTTTATTATGCCGAGTTGTTCAGAGCTAAGTCTCTGGTTCCAGCTCCCCAAGGGCTAAAATCGAAGCATCACATTCACGTGCCAGTGTCCGGACCTGCAGGCTGGTCCCGCGTGCCCGGTGACACGGACCGGCTGCCCAGGAGGTGAGCCCGACGGAGGAGGGCACGGAGTTACCAGTCGTGAGCTTCGTCTCCACTTACCCTCTGCTCTTCACTGTCAGTCTTATTCCCAGAGGACGCGTTCGTCTGTCCTGTTTTTCGAAAGCCGCAGCCATGCGTCGCTCTCTTGAGAAGCATCTGAGACGCAGCCGGCTCCGATCGCCCTCTGACTTCCACCCCTGAGGGACAGAGGGGCCTTGGGCTCGTAAGAGAAGGTCAGACAGACACAGGCACTGGGAGAGCGTCATTGGGCACCATTCTGGGGGCGGCGTTGGGGAGCCAAATTGTGAGGAGGAAAGATTTCAAAGCATTTAAGGGAACACTTGGCATTTCCAGGCAGCTCTCCTGGGTCCGTTTCAGCTTTGAACACTGTCTGATCTGGGGGAAGCGCGGGGTGTGTGCCGTGTGTGTGTGGACGTGGGTGTGTGTGCCATGCGGCACATGTATGTCCGTGTGCCGTGTGTGTGCGTGCATGTGTGTTCGTGTGGGGATGGATGGGACACAGTCAGGGTGCACAGGGAGGCAGGCTGAGCACTCCGTGTCTCTGAACACAACTGTCCCTTGAGAGTCCAGTGTCCCGGTCCATGCCAGTGGTGGCCTGGCTGGGAAGACCAGACAAGGGGCACGGAAAGTCACCTCGCCTCCGCCCGGCCCATGTGGTGGCATCTGCACGCGGCTGTACGTGGGGCGAGTCGCTAGGTCCCCGGCGACGCGTCTGAGCGGGGGCGCACACGGCGGCACCGGCGCGTCTGGGCTCCGGCCTCGGCGTGCGCCACGCAGAACCCTGGCCGAGCAGTTTGGTTCGTTCGGCTCCCGTCTTGGTTCAGCGGAGGCGGTTCACCACGAAGCCCCGAGGCTGCCGCTGGCACCGAGGCTGTGGGGGCAGAGCCGCCGCCTCTGGGCAGGAAGCCCCCCACCCCCGCGTACCCTGGGCCCAGGCGTGGCCAGCCCTTGTGTGCTGCCCTTGCAAACTGGCCAGGGCACCGGCGGTCCTGGGTTTGGTCAGAGCTCAGCCCGATTTGATTGGCTTTCACGTGTGCTGGGCCGAGGCTCGGAGAACCTCGGTTGTTTGGGGACCTCAGCATAAGGCACGGAATCCGCCATATTCCTGGTGGGCTGACAGGCCAGGAGCAGCTCCCAAAGAAACCAGATCTGTGACCCGTGCGAAGGGCAATCACTGAAGAGCTGGCTGCACCGATCGATGAATTTACATGAAGTCCCAGGAAAAAGCTCCCCGTGAAAGCGAATAGGACCGGCATGTGCGTTGCCGCTTCTCTGTGGGGACAACACAAGATTAAACATACATGGCTTCCCTTTAGTCATAACATGAAAGCAATACGTTCTGAATTTTTTATTCAGGCTCATCTAAGTTTACCTTGCTTTTAAAATATGCAGATGATAATGAATGTTTACCTATCTATCTATACGATTGAAATACAACACCGAGATTGGTCGTTGGCTCTGGCTTCTCATATTTCTCCCTGGTGAATCGTGGCAACATGATAAACAAAAGAGCCCACCCGTTACCGTGACGACCGCTAGGAGAATGGCATGGGAAGGGGGAAAAGCTACAGTAACTTCATTGTGGCCAGAATGTATGTTAAATTCACCGTAGAGTGTGTCTTAACGTAGAGGATGACACACCGTGTGCCATAAACGAAACGCGGTGGGAGGAATTACATCCCTCGTCTAAAGTATGACACTTAAAAGAAGAGCAGCCAAGTTCGTAATCTAACATCCTCCGGGACGTTTCAGTGGTAGGGGCCGCGGTGCACACGACACACACGGGGATGACGGAGGCAGACACGGGTGCTGTGCGTCTCCCTGTATGGTCACGTCAGGCAGAACTGCGTGTGTCGCTGTAATCGGAAGGGAACCAGATAGACTCATCACGCTAGCGTCAGAGGAAAAACCTCAATAAAACCTGCCAAGCAGCCTGCTTGTAACGAGGTGATTGCTTTTCCTTTAGAATGGTGACACTACAGATTTCGGTAATATGACTTATTGATTATCGCTGTCAGTGCCTTCAGCACTGCGGATGGGGTGAGGACACACAGCCCACACCTCGCATGATTCCTTCTGCCGTCCGGGAAATCACGCACTTGGATGCTCTCAGCTCTGAAATTCTCATTAGCGAAGGGTTCCTGGTCCTCTAGGAAGTGACTTAATTAGAAGTTGGTTTTACACTTCTAACCGGCTTCGTTGCAATCCTTACACTCCTGCGATGGCTGCTGGAGGTTGCCTCTTCCTTGCTCTGCCGTCCGGAGCTGCAGATGGCTGTCCTCGCAGCAGTGGCCTTAGCAAGGTCACCCAGAGAGCTCAGTGCTGTGAGGGGCGCGACGCAGTCCTCTGAGAGCCCGGAAATCAATCCCAATTAGCATGGGACTGGCTTCCTGCACGCAGAGCTCCGGAGAGGGGAGGGGCGGCGGGCGGCGTGCGCATGGGCAACGCGCGGGCTTCCGGCTCAGGTCCCCGTGGGCGGCAGTGCGACGTCATCCTGGCCAGCGCTGGCACTTCTGGGCGGGGCCGCTGGGGGAGGTGGTCCTGGAATCCTGCGGGTTCGGTCGCTTCTCAGTGTGTCGAAACTGGCTTTACGGGAGCGCTCGGGGAAAACCGCTGTGGAGAAGCGCGGCACCAGCCGGCCCCGACCCTGGCGCGTCCTGCCACTGGCACCGGAGCCTGGCTGCCCTCGCTCCGTCGTGTCCGCCCGGCACCCGCCAGCGCTGCCTCCTCTCTTCTCCCGTTTGCGCCTCCCCTTCCCCTCCTTCCTAGCCTCAGCCCCCGACGTGGGCCTTTTCTGCGAACCTGCCTCGCGCCCACCTCCCTGCCCGTCCCGGGCTCCCTGCTCCGCCTGTTGGCAGATCACATTCTTCCCGAGACCTTCCAGAATCGGGACTGTGAGCTCGGTATTCCTCACCAGGCTGACCATCCTTTGAGACCAGGACACAATTCCTAACAGCCTTTATGTTTCTTACAGGGTCTAGTAAAACTCAAAGGGTATGGCGGGTGGGTAGGTGTCACATGCTTGTTAACGGATTGGAAACTCACGAGCTCACCGGAGTCCAAGATTGATATGCGAACCTTACGAAGGCAACCACTGGAGGCAGAGGTCCGGGTTGAGTGAGACGAAGCCACACGAAGGAGCCTGTGGCACTGTGTGTGTGTGAACCTTGCCTCCTGTGTGTCAGCCAGAACACGCCGGGCACAGTGACAGATGAAACTACTTAACAATAAAGGGGGGGAAAACCAATCAGAACGGCAGCATTCGCCGGTACCCAGGCCGGTGTGACGTGGCCTGTCGTGTGCGGGAGCGCGTTACCGGAAGCTGGAACAAGCGGATTTCAGGCTGAGCTCCCTGAGGGTCTTGGGGGCATGGAGCAGTGATCGGGGTGCGAGGACGCCCTCCAGTTTCGAGGGCCCTGGCAGGGCGACGAGAGGCGGCATGAGACGCAGTGTGAACGAATCCACTCAGATCTCCTTTTCTTCGTTCTCACCCCCGTCAGGAAGCAAAAGGCTTCGTCTCCACTGAGGAATTGATTGACAGGAGTCAGAAAGGGCCTGGGGACCCCAACGCCGTTTCTCTGCATCGGAAAGACCCTGGGTGTCCCTGAGCACACACAGTGACCGACGCCTCCGGTTCCAAGGTCCTGGTCTGTGCTGAAGCCTTGGTCCTGTGCCCCAAAGTTTGGCCCCAGGTGCTGGTCTGTGTAAGACTGGAAGAATGAGGACACGGCTCGGTGAGGAGACAGCCACGTGAGGCCGTCAGCATTGGGCTAGGGAGATGCCGCTGCCTCGCTCTCTCCCAGCCCAGCTCACGAGTCAAATGGAAACAAGAACGTTTATCATGGTTGTTCAAGGACGCATGAACCGTTGGCGAGTCGAGGCCTGCCTGTGTGCATGGCTGTGTGTGCCTTCATGGCAGCGTGTGCATGCACACGTGTGTATTGTGTGTGTGCATGTGTGTGCGGTGTGTGTGCAGGGCTATGATGTGCATTCATGGCAGCGTGTGCATGCACATGTGCGTATTGTGTGTGCGTGCATGGTGTTGTGAAGGGCTGTGAGCATTCACGGCAGCGTGTGCATGCACATGAGTGTATTGTGTGTGTGTGCAGGCGTGCATGGTGGGTGTACAGGGCTGTGACGTGCGTGGTCATGCATGCATGTGTGTCGGTGTTGTCCTACTTGAGGCCACAGTGACTCGCCTGGCAGATTGACGTGCCAGTGAGGCACGCCTCGTGTTTGGAGACAGCTTGCAGACAGAGGAGGCGGCCCACCTGGCAGACGGCCCTCTAGTTGGGCCGTCCTGGTGTGGGTTTGCCTTAGTGGGATCTGCGGTGACGTTTCTTCTGTCCCCACGGAGCAGGGAGCCTCTGCCAACTGACAGTTTGATGGAGCCGCTGTCCCTGGCTGGGAGGGAGAGGGTGCCCCTGGGCGGACCAGAGCTCCAGACCCGCGGCTGAGATGCACCTCTGTGCCCTGCTCATCTGTGGACACGGACCCAGGGAGCCCCAGCTCGCAGCCCGAGACCCTGGGAGGGGCACCTGGAGCTGCGTGGTGAGGCCGACGGGCGGCAGGAGTCCGCCAGCTAATCGTTCGTCCCAGCTGCGCTGGGCGGGGCCCTGGGCGCAGGTCGGTGGATGTTTGCGGGGTTCCGGGAACCAGGGTGTGCCGATGGTGGGAGGTTCGGTTGCCAAGGCTTCCCCTGACGGCAGAGGGGAGGAGGACAACAAGCCTGTCCCTGTGGTCGCGGAGTCCGGGGTCAGGACTGGACGTCCAGATCCTGCTGGGCACCGCTGTCACTCCGCGGCCCAGGAACGCGGAGGCGCGCAGGGCGGCGCTGCCTTCGTTAGCTTCTCCCCTGTCCGCGTTCCTCGCCCTATCACGAGGCGCTGAAGCCCAAGATCTTGTTGGAAGAAAACGAAAAAGGAAGCCGTTTCAGCCTTTTTCTGTACTGAGCCCCGCGTTCGTCGCAGGCGCGGTGACCCTGGGTCTCCGCGCCACAGACACGCGCGATGCGTGCGGGAGGGACCGCGAACCCGCACGGGCGGCTCCGGCCACACCGTGCGACTCTCCCCTCTGGGGACCTGGGCGACCACACATGCCCCGGGAAGACGGGGCGCCCCCACCCCGCAGGCCCCGGCAACGCCCGAGATCCTCCACCCACCTGGGGTCAGAGACAGTCGTGGGGCTGCGACGCGCATGGCCCAGGCCCCTGTAGTACCAGCCGGCGACAACTGGAGATGTCGCTTCTCCTCCCGCTGATCGTGGCCTCTGTTCTCCGTGCTGCTCGGAGGGACGTCGGGCGTGTGAATCCGGCGGAGGGACGAGGGGCCCCCTTCCCGGTTCAGCTGCGGCTTCCGCCGGCTGACGGCTGCTGGCAAGGCTGGGTTCTAGTTTTTGTGAATTTAAGTAAAGGAAACACGGTCGCGACCCTCTGAACATCCGGGTTACTGGGAAAAGACTTGGGGGGTGTGAGCGCTGTGAGCTGCAGGGCGGGAGGGCGCTCCCAGTGCCGCGGTGCGTGTCCCCCACAAGGTCACGGCTGACTCACAGGCGAGGGGCCCCTGCAGGACACGCATGCCGCGCTGGTGTGGCTTTGGGGACATTTCACCAGGGCAGGACGCGAGGACTTTTCTATAACATCACCACACCCTGCACACGTGACCCCCAGGGAGGCTCGATTATCCAGAAATGGAATTTAGCGCTGGCGGGTGCATGAGAGCCACATAGAGGGGTCGTCAGATTGAGGGGTCCTTTTCCATAAGCGAACAGTAACGGAGGAGGACCCTGAGTTAAGGGAAGCACCGGCCCCTGCATCCTGCCCATGAAAACGGGGGGAGCCGAGTGACCCGTCATGGGCGTGAGAACCCTTGTCCACCAGCACGTTTGTTGGATCTCTCTGTGTCTTCCCCTGGATTTTGGGAGCCGGCGAAGTGGTTTTCCCTGTATTTATTCATAAACCTCTCACGAGGGTTCGTACTTATGGCCTTAAGTCAGTCAACATGACGTTTCTGCCTCTGAGCGTGACCTTTTGTTTCCTTTTCAGTGGTTCTCTTAATTTTCCCCTTAAACGCATACAGAAAAACGTTCACGTCGAAACTTCTGTTTCAGCTTGAAGAGGTTTTTCTGCAGACCGACTGGCAGCTATGACTTGCGTTTAAAGGCCCAGACCTGTTTCCTGAATCTGTTTGAAGTTGTCTCTATCATGATATTTGTTAAAACCTTACAGTTTACAGTATTTTCCTTTTTTTAGTTCGCAAAATGCACGTGCGATGTGATGGTGGTGAAATTAGCGTGATGGTTCACAAGGTCACAGCCGCCCGCGAACCCCGGAGGCTGCCGCCTGCTCTCGGAGGCTCTTGGCTCGGTCCCCGCGGACTCCGCGTGGGGCCCGGGATCACACTGAGAACACGCACAATAAAAACAACAACTGCCAGGTGCTCACACTCCCCTTGTTTACTTGCGAGTCTTTTCAGGGCGCTGCGCAGCCGCGTGCTGCGCGAACCTCTCTCCGCGCACCCGTAGGTGGCGCTGTGCTGCGCTTCCATTTCCGGCTGTCGCAAGCTATTTCCAATTTCCCTTTTGATTTCTTTTTTGGCCTATCACAAATTTGCAGATTTTCCAGTTTCCCGCCTGCTGTTAATTTCCAGTTTCATACCATTTCGAAAAGCTACCCTGGTCTGATTTCAGTATCTTACAATTTGCTAAGGCTTGTTTCGCCACCTAACATGCTCCGTCAGAGGGACTTCACATGAGCTCTAGACAGGAATGAGCACGCTGCCGCTGACGACGGGCCTGGACGCGTCTGCCAAGTCCATTTGACCTAAAGCACAGCACCAGTTCAGTGTCCCCTTCTTTACTTTCTGTCTGGATGAACGGTGCCCCATTTTATTGATGAAAAGTGGGGTACTGAAGCCCCCTAGTTTGAATTTCGTAATGGAACACATTCTTATTATTTCAGGAGTCACGGCAGAATGAACGTTTATTAATAATTTACCAGACGCTTGAGGCTGTGCATTTTGCTAACTAAAAAAAATGAAAATACTGTAAACTGTAAGGTTTTAACAAATGTCATGATAGAGACAACTTCAAACAGATTCAGAAAACAGGTCTTGGTCTGTAAATGCAAGTCCCGTCCGCAGGCTGGATCTGTGCCTCCTCGTCTTTCGTCTGTGGCGTTTTGTTCATGCTAACCACTTCTGGTCCTTAAGATCCACCATGCCCCTCCAGAAACTGTGTGTGTGCACATGCGTGTGTGAGTGTGTGCACTCCTTAGGGTTTTCATGATACAAGATCAGATCACCTGCAGACAGAGTTTTTCTCTCCTTTCCTTGACGCATTTCAGTGTTTTATCATTATGTAAGTTGTTAGCGGGGAGTTTAATAAGTAACCTTTATCAGGTCGAGAAAGAGCCCTTTTATTCCAAGTTTGTTGAGTGTTGTTATCATGAAAATGTTCTGAATTTGTTGAATGTTTTTTTTCTGCATCTGAGGAGAGGATTATGGTTTTGCTGTTGCTAACAGGCTGTATCACGCCGATTGATTTCCATGTGTTGAACTAACCTTGCATTACCGGCATGAACCCGTATGGCCATGCGGCTTACTATTTTTTGGGGTGTTGCTCTATTCGGTTTGGCAGTGTTGTTGTTGTTGTTGTTGTTGTTGTTGTTTATGATCTATCTGTATTAATAATGGATACCTCTACAATTTTACTTTCTTGTGTTATCTTTGTTTGATTTTGAAATTAGGGAGATACAGGCCTCATAGAATAAGTTGGAAAGTGTTCCCTCCTGTTCTATTTTGTTTGTAAATGATTGGTGTTAATTCTTCTTTAAAAGTCCAGTAGATTTAACAAATAAACCATCTGATTCTGGGCATTTCTCTATGGGGAGATGATGATCATCATCATCAATTATTACAACCTCTACTTATTATGGGTCTATTCAGATTTTTGATTCCTTCTGAAATCAGATTTTCAAGTTCTTCTGGAATAGTTTGTGTCTTTTAAGGAATTTTTAAAAATTTCATATATTATCTAATTTTTGGTATGAAATTTGTTTATTGGATTGCCTTATAATTCTTTGCATTTCTGTGAGGTAGGCAGTAATGTCTGGATTTTAGTAATTTAAGCGTTCTCTAGTTTCTTGACCAGTCTAGCTAAGGATTTGTCAATTTTGTTGCTCTTTTCAAATAATTTTTTTTTGTTTTGGTTTTCTATTTTTTTTCCTATTCCCCATTTCATTTATTTCCCTTCTTATTTTTATTATGTCCTTCCTTCTGCTTTCTTGGGCTTACTTTTACCCTTTTTAAGGTGAATGATTAAATTGTTCATTTGAGATCTTTTTTCTTTTTTTAACGTAGGCATTTACAGCTATACATTTCTGATCACCGCTTTCACTGTGTCTCATCATTTTGGGTACATTTTGTTTTCGTTTTCCTCATCTTGAAGTATTTTCTAATTTCCATCGTGATTTCTTCTTTGACTTCCTGGTTATTTAGAAGTATGTTGTTTGATTTCCTTGCTTTGTAAATTTCCTGTTTTTGATTTCTAATTTTATTCAGTTTTTTCTCTCAGAGAATGCTTGGTATGATTTTCATCCTTTTAAATTAATCGAGACTTGTTTCATGGACTAACATAAAGTCTAGGAAAATGTTCCATGTGAACTTGAGAAGCATGCGCATGCTGCTGTTCGTAGGGGGAAGTGTTCTGCATATGCCCATTAGGTCTAATTGTTCTAGTCCCCTATTTTCTGGTTGACCTTCTGTCTTGTTTATTGACAATGGAACATTAAAGTCTCCAGCCACTGTTTTCATTGTCTGCTCTTCCTTTGAATTCTGTCAGTCTTTGCTTCATGTGTTTCTGAACTCTGTTATTAGGTGCACATATGTTTGTAATTGTTATGTTGGTTTTTTTTTTAACGGATTGACACTTTTATTATTATTATAAAATTTCTTTGTCTCTAGGGACAATAGTTGCCTTAAAGTCTATTTTGTCTGGTATTGGTAGACCACTCCAGCTTTTTTTGTTTACTGTTTGCATGGCGTATCCCTTTTCCAACCTTTTATTTTCAACTTATTTGTATCTTTTATCTAAAGTGTGTCTCTTACAGACAGTATACAGTTGTGTTTTGATTTTAAATCCACTCTGCCAATCTCTGCCTTTTAATTGGAGTGCTTTATCCATTTACATTTAATTCAATTACTGGTGATATTGGATTTATGTCCGTTCTTTGTTTTCTATATGTCTTATCTAGTTTATGTTAATTGGATTTGTTAATCATTTTAATTAAGTTGGTTATTAACCTAAACTAGATTTTGAAACATGAATTATAATCCCAAGGGCACCCTATGAGAAAATAACTAAAAAAATATATTAACAGAAAAGGCAAGAGAATTAAAATGACACACAAGAAAATAATCTCAGAAGGCAAAGAAGCAGGAATGTAGAAACAAAACAAAATAAAATATATAACATCAATTTAGTTTCAATAGTGTACAAAACTGTGCTTCCGTGTTTCTCCATCCCGCCCCTTTCCTTCTTCCTGTTGTTTTTATATGAATTATGACCTTATGTACTGCGTGACCACCAACACATTCCCAAGTATTGCTTTGTGCAGTTGTCTTTTAAATTGGATGGGGGGAAGAAGTGTCACGAACAGATGCCACCAGGGAGGATCTTTGCACACTGGGCGAGCTGGGTCGGGCCACGTTAACACAGCCTTGCAGGTGGGGTTCCCTGGGAACCCCAGGCAGGTCGGATAATGACACTTTTCCAGGGGTGAGGCCGGGGGAGCTGTTTTCACCTGGACCACAGCCCTTTGATTTCGAAGGCAGAGATGGAGAGGCGGACGTTTTCTGTGCAAAAATGCTTCCTGGATTCCTGCAAACTTTTCGTTAATTCCCAGAGTTCTGACAAAACTGATTCTGACAACTTTTGCCAGTTTTTTCATTCCCTTACGTGAGATACTTTCTGGAGGCCCTTAACGCTGCCATTTTCGGTGATGTTTCAATCCCTGTGGGTTTTTTTTTTTTGGTGCGGGTGACCCGATTTCCCCAGCTCCAGGAGGGAGCATGGCATCCGCCTGCAAATGAGCATTACAGCTGTTGGTTCAGAGGTGGGGGTTGGTCTCAGCCGCCAAGTCAGCCCTGGGCTTTTCTCAAACCCTCGTGAAAGAGACACTCTTTCCTCCTAAGTTGTTGAACTGCTGAAAATGCGGGATTGCACGGAATGGGGGTCGCTTCCTGGGAGGCAGACAGCACTGGGGAGCCGGGCTCACACCTGTGGGGTGCCACCCTGACCGCTCTGGGCCCTGGGTCCAGTGCTGCCTGTGCTTCCACACCCTGGGGGAAACGACAGCTGCATCTGAATTCCCACACGATGACGGCAGCGTGCAGGGACCACGTTATCCGTGACTTAATAATTCCGTGAGCTTGTTGAAGTTCACAGTCCCGCCTGCTTTCCTGGGACCCAGCCTGCAAGGGGAAGCAGTCTGGGCCTTGGGGACGGGGCCCGGAGGTGGTCGGGCTGCGATCCGGTTTTCCTCGTCACCCCCTGGGTGCCAGGTTTACTCTGAAGCAGAGCTGGTGACAAGGACCGCGTGTCCGTCTGCAGTGCTTATCCATCGCTTCCACTGGCGACAACAGAAACGTGAGCACTTCCACTCATGACCCTCGCATGGTTTGGGCCCTGATCACCTAAGACAAATGCTTCCCCGGACTTCAGATGCCCACGCATGGGAGGCCCAGCCCGAACGCAGGCCGCTGCGTTCTGAGGAAACTCTGCAGCAAGAATGATAGGCTGCCTCCATGCGCGTGCAGGATTTTTCCTGTGGTGGAACGTAGCTTGGGTGAAAATTATGACTTAGGTAATTCCTTACACTGTGCCGCGGCCACGGAGCTCTTCAGATTATCCCATCATTCTTCCTCCCTAATGCTCCTTTTATTCACTTATTTTCCCGTGGGGAAGTTATTTTTACCGCACAACTTGTGCAAAGCAGTTGAGAGATTCCCGGCAGAACGAGCGGCTCAGAGGGCGGATTTGCTGACTCACTCTTAGGTGAACTCTGATTCCCCGGGTGCACAAGCCACCACGCAGTCACCAGCGTGCCGGTGGCCGGGGCTCTTTCCTGCAACTTTTATGATGCCTCGCTCCAAGTCAGGTAGCACTTCGGAGGAGCCGGATCGCTGCAGGCTGAGCGCTTTCCTGCCGTGAGGCCCGCGCCGGGCTGGGCGCAGAGCCCGAGTGCTGCGTGCGTGTCACTGCAGGTTTGCCATGGTCTCCAAACACGCTCACGGCGGAACGTGAGGCCCGTGAGGCCGTCACAGGTGTCTTGCAGGCAGTGACTTCTGCACATTCATACTCAGTGGAGAGAGGGAGGAGGAGGGGGAGGAGGGAGAGGGAGGGAGGGGGGAGGGCGACGGGGGCCCAAACTGTCTTCTCTCTGAAGGATGAGGCGAGGTTGGCGGTGGCGAATCTTTAGACGACTGTGTCACGAGAGTCTCTACACTTTCAAATCTTTCTTATGTAACGCTATTAGTATACATGACAGACTTTGTAACTTGAATTCTTTTATTCGCAGAAAAGCAGAGCGCGCTGGCCTGCGTGCCCGCCGGGAGCACGGCGCCCCGTCGCCACTCCCGGGCGCAGCCGTGCGGGCTCAGCGCCCTGTCCGGCCGGTGACTGGGGCCGCTTACGGGAGCCGCCCCTTGCCTGTCACGGTCTAGTCCCTCAGAGTCGCCACTGAAACGCCCTCCGGGCCCGCGACAAGCCTCCCCACTGCTCTTCTTGGGGGATGTACACGCCCCCTCCCCCCAGGGGCTCAGGCTAAGCCGCGTCACCCAGAGGCTGTGACCGCGGTCGCCGGCGCCGCTCGGGGCCGCTCTGGAGCGTCAACACGTGATCTGCTTCCTTTGTCCGTGAGGCCCGGAGTGTGCGCCACTCGGCCGCCTGACCCCGGGCTCCAGGCTCCCTGGCTCCGCCGTCGTGGCTGCCAGAGCCCAGGCCCCTCGGGTGGTCTCTGCCCGCCCCAGCCCGTCGCGCAGCCCCTGGGCGGCAGGAGGAAACCGCGCAGCCGCCCCCAGGCCGGTAGCTGGGCTACCCGCTCTGAAGGACACGCGGGCCCACGGCTGTCCCCACGACGCGCCCCGGGGCCGCCCCTCTGCGCAAACTGCAAAGCGGCAGCAATGCAGCCTCTTCCACCCACGTGGCGCAAACCTCTCCGGCCATGGGCACCAAGCCTTAAACCCCGGCGCGGGGTGAGGGCCCAGCTCAGCCGGCCCCGTGGTCGCCGTCCGCAGCGGCGCAGGGCCGTCGTGCGCCGGGGAGCAGGGCGGCGCTCCAGGCGACGGCTCGCTCTCCGGGCCACGTGCGTCCGGAGCCCGCGCATCTTGCTGCGAGAGGCTGGGACCCTCCCGAGCGCCCAGCCCGCGCGTGCCTCTCTCTGACAGTCAGTAGCCGTCCCTAAATCGCTAATCACTCCTGGTGACTTCTGTTATTCCGGTGATTATTCTTAGCCTCGCCGAAGAATAGGATGATTTGGTTGGCAGCGCAAAGTAGGATCATTTTGTTTCTCACCGCGGGACGAGTAAAATTGACAGCCTCCTCCACCCGCACTGTGTCATAATTAGGAATTAGAGCTGCGTCACACTGTTCGCGGCAGCTGTACGCGCTGGCAGCGGCCCGAGGAGCGCCTCAAACCCTGGCAGCTCCCGGCTCGGCCCGCTCCTGCCCACTGCAAGAGCAACCGAGCACGATTCGTGGGCTTTCAGGCAGTTCTTGTAGTTAAAGATTGCCCTCTTTTCAATGGGGAAAAAATTAATCTCAACTTGTTCTCGAAATCTTTGCTTTTAAGATATAGACAGACATTGGTTTTTTATTATATCAAAGCAAAATGCTTACAAATTAATATGACGGGCACAAAAGGGGTGAAATTTCAAGAAAGGGATGGTTATGCCATGCAGCCCCTAAGGGCTCGCTGGCTCTGCGCGCCGAGCCGCCTCTCACCGGCCCGCTCACTGTCACAACCCAGCTCCGTCATCCTGTCATCTGCCTGCGCACCACGTGCGGCAGCTCAGGCCTTCACTCTTCCCAGGAGAGGTGCACGCTGGCTGCCCACACCGGTGCCTGATGCCGGGCGTCCCACAATCCACCGCGCGTCCACCCTGCGCCACACGCGCGCCCCCACCGCGCGCCCCCGTTCTCTTGCGCTTTGGAGGCAGAGTGGCCTCTGGATATTAATGGGTGACAAGCGCTGTCCTGGGCCAGTCCTTCTGCCCGTGCCCTCCTGGCATGCACCTTGGGACCCTAAAGCCGCCTGTGCCCTCGATGGCCCCACTGCACACATGCACACTCATATGACATGTGCACACACATGCACTCACATGACACTCATGCACACGCAGATGACACTCATGCACACATGACACATGTACACATACATACTCACACAATGCTCATGAACACACGACGCTCATGCACACACATGTTCATATATTCACAAATCACACACACACACGCACACACATACACACACACACAGCTTCCTCTCTCCCCACTCTGGGAGGGGCACCCTGGCTATAGCCGCTGTCACCTGAGGCACTCGCTAAACATCCCAGAGCTCCCCTGGGCCCTCCGGGGTCTCTGGTCCCTGGGCCTGGCACGGGCCTGGGCCCACGTGTCTTAGTGAGTGACCAGGAGAGAGGGTGTGGGGCGCTGGCGTTGATGACTCCCGCCCTGGGAGGCACGACGTGTCTGCCTGTGCTCAGCGGCTGGGGTGCACACCTGTGGCCAGCCAGCTGCCCCGCTCCTGAGCTGTGCACATCGCCACTGACCAGGACAGGGACTGACGTTCCACCACAGGATCTGCCTCCGTGCCTGCGCCCCCAGCGGGCTCCCAGCCAGGCGGGCTGGGTCCCCAGCCTGTCCTGTGAGTGATGGGTGCTTGGCGGCTCTCCCTGAGTGATGGTGCCGGTCACACGTCTCTAGCAGTGGGGCCATCGAGAGGCTGTTTCAATTCCTCACAGCGTCGCCGTCAACACCCACGTCCAGTGATCTTGTCTCTGTGAGAGTGTTCTCCTCCAGCTTTGTCCCTCCCCAGCCCCCGGGTCTGGGTAACCCACGGGGAGCTGGCTGCCCCTCTCCATTCACCCGTCTTATCTCTTGGGGTGTCACCACTCCCTGGTTTAGACGCTCCCATGCCACTGAAGCCTGGAGATTGAAGCCCCCGCTCCAGCGGCCAGCCACCCAGTGGTGAGCCGGGCCCCCTGCCTGCCTGCCCTCCATGTCCTCCATACAGTGTCCCCGCTTTTAGGGAAAACGGACTCGGCTTTCCGGGCCTGGCACGGAGCCGCCTCTCCCCGGCAGCCAGGAAGGTGGCTCCCGGCCCCGCCTCCCTCGCTTCTGCGACAACGACGCCGTTTGCCGCTGCCGCCCGCGTCCTGTCTGCGTCTCCGTCTCGGCGCTGTCGTGACGATGAAGCGTCTCTCTTGGAGACCAGGAGCATGCCGTTGGCTGTGAATTTAAATGGGCACATTGATTCATAATTGATCATCAGACCCGAGATTTGCAAAGGCGGCGGAAAGAAACGAGATGGCTCCCGAGTCAGCAAAACCGAGCTGACAGCAGACTGAAGACACTCGCGTGTTGTGAGGAAGACTGAGGCTGGGAGGGGCTTGGTCAGCCTGGGGCGCGGGGCGGGCGGCGGCACCGTCGCGAGGCTGGCGCGCCCACGGCCTCCCGCCATGCTGCGCCCGCCCGGCGGCTTTGGGCTGACGGGCTCCCATCCGGCCGGCTCGCGCCCTCTTCACGGTCTCACACGCCTTGCGAATTCCTCACTCTCAGACGTGACTTAGTCAGATAACGCATCTGTCCCATCGACCCCCCAGGGCGTGCAGGCTGAAATGAGCTGAAATGGCCGCACGTCTCCCGTTTCTTTTTCTACCATTGCTCGCCCCCGCCTCCCCACCCCCCAGCTCTGTTCCTCTGCGAGGTTTGCGTCCTGTTCGTCCCCTCTCGCCCTTCCGATTCGCTGCTGGACTCCAGTCCTGAGCTTTTATCTGTGGCCGACAGATAACTCAGCCTTCCCAGCTCTGCGGAGCCCCGCGGCCTCGAGTCCAGGGAGTGCGAAGTGCTGGGGTCGCTCCTGCTCCACGCCAGCTCTCGCCTCTCTCGGCCTCCTCCAGCTGTGGTTGGCCTTGATGCTGACCCCGAGGAGCGCCTGGGTGCCAGAGCGGCCAGGCTCAGCCACTCATCAGACGGGATGGGGGTTCAGGGAAGTCCGCAGGGTGAGGTCCGGCCCACCAACGCCCGGGGGCAGCACAGCTGGGCAGGCACCCTTGGATGCACAGGAGAGAATGGCCCGCGTATCTAGGTGGAAGGTTGATTTGGACGGGGTCTTGAAGAGATGATCTCGGCAAAGCTGTGGACCTGGGAGAGAATGGAAGAGCGTGTTCGGAGATTTAAAGCGACAGGCTGACAGGAAGGAGGCAGGGATCGGCCACGCTCAGGAAAGTGGCGTGAGAATGGGAAGGGGTGGGCAACATGGTTGACAAAGAGGCCGCTTCCACGTGGAGGCAACACTCTGGGTGCCGTCGACTTCTTCCTTGACGGGGAAAATGGTGCTGAGTTTTATATATGCTCTTTATCTATAGACTTCTAATTATTGAGAAAATTTCCATAAAATACAAAGAACCCTTTCAGTTGAAAAGAGATTAGCAAACTGTTTTAAAAATGGTAAACACCCCTCACTGCAACACTACACCCTAGCCACTTGGGCCTTTTGAATTAATTACTGGAACTTTAGAACAAACAGAGATAAAATCTGATTGAGATATAAATCACGAGTTACACCTTGAGGGAATACAGCCAGCTCTGGAGCAAAAAACTCAAAGTGTGTTTTATCGAGCCTCGACTGTAGGTGACACACCAACGGCTTCCACAGGTGTTTTAGAATTCACAGAGCGCATTCTCCTGGGTTACTTCAACTTGGGAGTGACTGTTCCCCATTTACAGGAGGAAAAGGTTCCAGAAGGTGGAGCGATTTACCCAAGCTTACGCAGATAGAGCAATCAGGACCCAAAGGTTTCACTCACTGTTGTTTTTTGCAGCGTGCAAACACGTGTCCTGTTCAGGCCCAGGGTGGGGTAGGTGACCAAAAGAGAAGAGGAATTAACCAGGGAGCAGAAGCTGTATTTAAACCGTCACCCATTGACTTCAGGCGGGAGTTGGTTAAGTGCTTTTGCTCACACCTTCTCTTTATAAATGGAGCATGACAGCTTTGCCGGCCAATATCGAGGAATGCTATCAGATGATGCAACCTGTTAAAGAGACTGGGATTTCGGGGAGACACGGTCCTTGAAAAGACGAATCACATCTTTCACTCAAATTCTCCCCTAATCATTGGTCCCATGTTTCCAGTTTCACAAGCCACTTGCAATCTGGATGTTCCTTTGTCACCTAAAATTCGATGTGTCGAAAACTGGTCTGTGATCTCTCTCCACGCAGCTGGCCCTTGCCAGGGAGCCAGGCTGGGGAGGTGGCTGTCCGGCGACCACAGGGACACAGCCGGCTCCTCCCTGCCGTGAATCTGGGGCTCAGTGACTCCACATTTAAAAAGCTGCACATGAAGACGGAGGACATTATGGAGTGAAACTGAACGGGACTGAGAACTACCTTTATTTCTCAAGTTGAAGATAATATTGTTTTTTAATTGTTCCATATTAGGTTTCATTTTGAAATCTTAGGCAATGTGCTATTTAAATTCAAAATAGAGGTTCCTTTGCAGTAGTAATGAAGATTAGAGGTGGACTCTGCACCAGAAGGTACCTACCAGGGAAGGGCGCCCAGTGGATGAGTGTGCTGAAATCCAAAAGCAGAGCCAAGGAACTGTTTGTAAATAGGGGTCTTCTCTATTTTCAGAGAGAAGCCTGCACTGTGGTCCTGCCTGTGAGCCAGTCCTTATAAAAGAGTTTCTGGAATCCCATTTCAACCAATGGGACTGAGGCTTTCCCTGTCCAATCAGAATTACGCAACTGTATCACCATCATCTTCACCAACGAAATCAGAGCAACCCCACTCCAACCAATCAGGACAGCACCTTTGGACCAATCAAACTGTGAGGATTTGGAGTCCTCATTTGGCCTGAGGATGGACCAATCAGGGACCAGGGGCAGAGATTTCTGTCTATATAAATCAGGGGAGCTGTTTCCTGTTTGTGGGTAAGAGAGTTTTTTCTTGTTAGAGTTGAATCGTTGAAGATGCAGCATCAGAGCTGACTGGGCTGGAACAGGAATGAGCAGAGCATAAATGTCTAGCTGAAGTGGGGTGGCACCCCGGGCCTCTTCTCAGCCCTGGTGCTTCACTGCTGAGCTGTAACTCATCAGTGGCACAGCCACGCTGTACCGTAGCTGTCCTGAGTAAAGTTTCTTCCTTCGCTGCACCCTGAAGTGGGGATTCCTGTTGGTGGTGAATGAATTGGCCCAAGGACCATGCGCTGACAGGTTACATGGAAAATGAGGATTCGGAGTGCTCTAGAAACAGAGGCACTCTTCCAGACGTGGGTCGTAGCCTGGCAATCAAAATAAGTGGCATGTGCGGTGTGACCGAGGGCCTTGGGGCTGTGTGCTTATCTATCTCCATCCATACGTGATGCCAACCGCCTTTCCTGGAGCTGTCCTGTTTGTGACTGTCACTTGGACACAGCTCTGTACTGGGCAGGCAACTGTATTGGGCAGTGTCAATGGGAAAGTTTTGTTTTTTCAAGGATTCTTGAACACATTTCTACCCATAGATATCAACCTGTTAGGGTGACATTCTCCTGCCGAGCATGTGGTTGCTAGTTTACTGATTGAAAGTGGCTCTGGTGTGGACTGCTCACACCAAAGATGTATTCCAAACTGGAGAATGAGACACGTTCTCCCTGTTCCGAGAGCGAGGCAGCCATTTCCCTTAGAACTTTGCAGGCTGCGTTTCTTCTCTGCGGGGCGACCCTGTGAATATCTCTCAGTCCAGGAACAGCTGGGGGTGGGAAGGAGACAGATACAGGAGCACACCTTCCCACCGCATGTGCCCGGGACAAGCTCACCTCTTCAAGAAAGCTCATTAAAAACCAGCCGTGCTCAGGGATGTTATTGCAAACCTATCAACCTCCGCGGTAAAGGACGCCGGCCCCGCCTGGATCCATGGGCCTTCCTTGCGACGCTGCCGACCAGTGATAGGAATTGATTTCAAAGGCTCTAAAATTAGCTGCATGAGTCACAGGATTGTTCCAATGCGTCTGTAACCTGCAGGTGTACGAGTGTCACGGTGCCCGCATGTCCCCTGGTGCAGGGACTGCAGACAGAGTTCAGTCCCTCTTGAGGTGACATTGCAGAAGGGACTTCTGGGACACAGAGCTGACCCCTCCACTTGTTGGTGGAGGACAGTGTGAGTTTCGGCGTTCACAGGGTCCCTCTGCTGCCCAGACCCGGTGCGGTTTCTCTCCCGCAAGGCACTGCGGGTGGGAACCAATGACAGAAGGTCACCCACTTCCTGGCTGAACTCCGGAAGGCGATGCACAGGGATGCGGGGGCAGTGGCATGCCGTCCTCCCGTCGGGGCTGACGGCCTCGTCTCCTCTTCACTTCTTGTTTTAACCTTTGACATGTTTCCTTCAAATGGTCAAATATAAACCTTGAGTTTTTTAAGGTCTTAATTTTCCTTTACTGAGACAGAGGCTGCACCGGCAGACAGCGGTGGTCTGGGAAGCAAAACCCAACAAGCCCCCTTCGCGGTTCCCCCTGGGGTGGGAGAGCTGCGGATTTCTGAACCATCTATTTAAACTGTCCTGCTTGCCTCCTTCCTCCCTCCCTCCCTTCCAACTCTTTTTATTCTTCCTTTCTGATGGTGTGGGCTGTGGCTTTGCGTTGCCGTTCCTGAAAAAATCAGATAGTTACAGTCAAATGATTGGTTGATACAGAGAGCAACAAAGAAGTCAATCAAATTGGTGGTTTGACTGAATTGACCGGCCCTCATACACACAGCTAGATCGATACTAGGAAAGTCTAATGTCCACAGAAATCTTGAGGGTGTCATTTGCCCGCAGCCGGGGGAGGGCTGTGCCTGTGGACCGGCGCGTCTGTGCCGTGCACGCTGTCCACCCCGTGCACGCTGTCCGCCCCATCGGGAGATTCTCCACCTCACACGCCCTGCGTGGCTGGTGTCGCCTTGCAGGAGCTGTGGGATGCTCCAGGGCCTCGTGCTCACGAAGCGATGGGGGTCGGCCCTTGGTCTGCGAGCCCCATACAGGGTCCTTGCCGTAGGCTGGGCCACCCTGACAGTGCAGGACAATCCCCCCATTTTCGGGTCACCTGATTAGCATGCCGAGTCCCATCTGCAGCCTTCACACCGCTTGTCCTGTAATGCAACTTGTTTGTAGGTCGGGGGTTAACGTGGGGCCTTCTTTGGGGCCTGGCATTCTGCCCGTCACACTTGTGTCCCAGCTCTGCTCAAGTCAGGTGGTCCAGTGTGACAGGCACGCTCAGGTGCTCGTTCCCAGGCCGCCCCCGCCCTGCTCCCCGGCACAGTCAGCAGAGGGTGGAGGGCGTGCCTTCGCACAGGGCCTGGCCATCACTTATATCCTGATATTTTACGTCTTACGTCCCATAGCCACGCTGCATGAGACGGCAGAGCACTGCATGAGTCTGGCGACGAGGAGAGGAGGGCTCACGGAGATTAATGTCCGTGAACGTCCCCCTCGGTGTCGGCAGGGGTGTGGGTCCCAGCGGGGTGCGTCTGACGCCCGCCTCAGATCTGCGTGACACCCGTCGAAGGAGTATTTGTCCTTTACTACAAATTAAAACTGGAGAAGCAGAATGAACGGACCTTCGACATGACACAGGTGATACCTCCGGTGGGCACATGGGTGGCTGGCAGGTCCTTCCATCTGCCTGGGGCCATCGCTTCACCTTTGGGCCGAGAGGAACACGGTGAAGACTCAGCACTCAGCTCTCATGCCCAATTTCTTATTCCTAGGGGCTGTATTTTGAAGCAGAGTTGGAAATTATTTACAGGCTAATGCTACTTCCCTCTGGGAGCATGTTGGATGCCCACTGCAGACCTGGGGGAGGGCATGGGTCATCTTTGCAGACGAGGGCTGGCGTAGCGATGGCGAGGGGCTCGCTCGAGCCATCAGTGCTGGCGGAGTCAGCACCCACACCCAGCTCCCGTGCATTCGCCTGCTGAGGCATTCCCGGGGCGGCCCGTGGCGCCGGTGGGGAGTGCACCCCACGGCCGTGCGCCTCCCCCAATGCAAAGGAAACCCTTTGTGAAAACCCCCCATGGCCAGGAGCTGGTTTGGGAGGGTGAAAATGATGGTGAAAACCTCTGTATACGTGGTTGGTGAGCATCTCTAGTTAGTAGCACGGACGAGTCACAATCACCGAGACCCTGAAT
This sequence comes from Eonycteris spelaea, assembly GCA_003508835.1. Classification (NCBI taxonomy): domain Eukaryota; kingdom Metazoa; phylum Chordata; class Mammalia; order Chiroptera; family Pteropodidae; genus Eonycteris; species Eonycteris spelaea. Next base: position 10,224,711 of record PUFA01000056.1, on the reverse strand, counting down.
GTTAAAACCTCCACGTTGTGTCGAACGTTTCTTCTGCCACAGTTATAGCCTCGCTCCTCCTGCCAACCTCGCGGGGCACGGCCGCAAGGCGGCTCGGATTCCGTCTCCAGGACGTGCTCTTGCCGCTCCTTCACGGGGACACTGTGGGCAGGAAGGGCGAGGGCAGCGGGTGAGGAAGGACAGGAGGCGAGGCGAGGGGCTGGGTAACGAGCGAGTAACACGCACGGTTCCCTGTAACTGAAATTTAGTTCGTGACATTTCTGTTTCCCACATCGCTGTCATGATGTCACTTACAGTTTCGCTAAATAATGCACTGCTTTGAAGTGAAAAAACGAAGTTAATATCGTTTTTTCCAATGATAAGTAGATACTAGTAAGTATTTTTAACGATGTTACTTTTTTAATGTGTTAAGTCGGAGGTCTTGGTTTCTGACGCCGACTGGAGCAAAAGAGCAGAAGCATCGATTTCCGACGCAGAGTTCCAGTACCTGCAGAAGCTGCTGGCTTGTTGAATGTCCACGGCATGGGACACCGGGCGAGCCACGCTCTCTGCGGCCGCTCGCGGGTGAGGCGGCCCACGGGCGCCGGGTCCTGCCGGCAGGCCGGGCCGGCGGGGTGACCCGCGACACCAGGAGGTCCGCCTAGACGCATTGTGCGTGGTCCTCCTGGAGCGCTGACCGCGGCCGGGACACTTCGTGCGCCCAGGCGAAGGCACGCGAGGAAAGTCTGTTCACGCCCAGCGGGCGTTATGTACTGAGTTGAGCTGAAAGAAATACAAATGGCCTCCAATTTCCAGTCGGTCGTCAGGGATTAATAACCGCCAGCCTTGCACCTGTCTGATGGAAGGACGAGGTTTTGCCAAGTGTGGTTTTCGAGGACTGGGTTGACTGATGTCACCATCACGGAGCTGAGGACTTGCTTTATGTGTTGCGACATTTACCTGCTCCTGGCGAAGCCATCGCTTCCTCGCGGAACTTCCTGTGTGCAACAGGTGTCATCTGACTTCGGCAGGCTACCTGCCTGTTACGAGCTCACAGGACACTGAGGGACATATGCTTGGCGTTGCCAAGCTCCTCCGGGCAGGCTCACGCCGGGCGGTGGCAGCACAGGAGGGGGTCGCGAGGCCGGGGTTTCCCGGGGGCGGGGGTTGAGAAAGGCCCCCCACCCTTGTCAATACGCGCATGCGACTCCGAGGGACGTGAAGCAAATAGAGCGAAATCCGGTTTGGGGGGCCGTGTTCAGCCTGTTGCTTCTCCGGCCGGTCCCGGCGACGTCAGACTTGCTGTCCACATGCCTCCTACGAGTTCCCAAAGGTGCTCCTGTTTTGGGACGGTCACTGAGAGCAGGTTCCATCCCGCTCTGACTGTGCCCGCGTCCTGTCCTTCTCCGCATGGGTGAGGCCTTCCCTGGGGGCGGGGAGGGGGGGTGACCTGGCTGCTCAGAAGCAGCACCTGTTCCAGCAGGTGCTTTTGAAAGACTCAGGGGACGCGGCGGTGCCCTCGTGGCCACCTTCTGCGCGTGCCCGGAGCGCCGGGAGCGCGCCTGGTCTGGGGTCAGGTCGGTGGGGAGGGCTGCGAGGCCATCGGAGGCGTCCGGACGGGGTCACCGGGTCAAGCCGCTGTGGCGCCCACACAAGCGTTTCCAGGAGAGACAGAAGGTAGGACCCCAGGGGACCGTGCCCTGTAAGCAGCACGCGGCCTGCGCTGCTCCGAGTAGCGCTGGCGGATGGAGGTGATGTTCGCGTGAGTAGTTCCGGTTAGGTGCTGGCTCTTCGTTTCTCTAGCGTGAAATAAAACCAGACCGTGACATGACGTCACTTTTGAAATTTGGCATCACTTTATAATCATATTTGTGTATTTTATGGTTTACAGAAATTTTGTATTTTTATAATTTACATGGCTTTCATTACCACTGCCTAATTGTGTCTCAGGACCCGGAAGGCCGTCCTGGCGCCCGTCGGGCGGTTTCCTCTCCGCTCCGGCTCTCGCTGGCGTGGGACGCCGCTCCCAGGGCACGCAGGCCTCAGGCGGGAACTGCCAGCAGAGTAGGGATGGGTTTGAACTGGCAAAACCGTGAACTTATCTGGCTTTTATTTTCAATTAGAAAGAAAAATTAGATGCAAATTAAAGCTACATCAAACATTAAGCAGAAAGTAGGTCATTCTGAATAGTCATACTAAAAAATAAATATCGATGTGGAAGTTGGCTCCATCTTACAAAAATTGACTTAATCATGAATTTCAACCTTTATCAACTTTAATTGGGACGTGTCTTTAAGTCACTGCAAATTTCATACCTACTCAGAACTCTGCTTTATGTTTTCTAGAAACCCACAGTTGTTAGGTTTCATTATGTTAGAATCTTTATGACTCACGCGCCAAATGGAATTTTATAATAAAAGCCTATAACACAGTTATTTAATCAATTATAGCTTAACGATTGTGGTTCTAATTTGCCAACTACAATAATATGCCACTCTGCCGACTTTTCATTTTGAGGTGCTTGTGCAGTTGCAGAAAACAGCGCGGAGAGGTCCCGCGCGGCCTGCGACCCCGTCGCCCCGCGGCAGCGGCCCACGTGGTCACGGAGCGGCGCGCGGGGACGCGCCGGTGCGACGTCCCCGCCCCGTCAGACCGCAGCGGCTGCACGCGCGTGCGTGGGCTGCGTGTGTGCGCGTGCGCGGGCTGCGTGCGTGGGCTGCGTGTGTGCGCGTGCGTGGGCTGCGTGCGTGGGCTGCGTGCGTGGACGTGCGTGCGATCCCCTGCCGTTTCAGCGCAGGTGCAGGCTCGCGGGAGCGCCCCGGGTCGGGTCGGGGACGCAGCAGCCGCATCGCCGGCACCCCGGCCTCCCGCGGCTCCGTGCACGGCCCCCCTCGCTCGGCTCGCGAGCGCCCGCTCCCCCCGCTAATCCGCTGTGCATCTTTATAATTTTATCATTTCAAAACGGTGCAGACGTGGGATGGTACAGTATGCCCCATTTGAGGCTGGCTCTGCTCGGGGAGCATAATTAATCCCCTTGAGACCCATCCAAGTGCTCGCGCGTATTAATAGCTCCTTTGATGTGAAGTGGCTCCATTCTCTGGACGGCCGGCGCTTGTTTAACCATTCACCCTTTGACAGGCGTTTGGGCTCTTTCCAGTTTCGGGTTATCACAAATAAGGCCGCTGCGAACATCTGTGTGCAGACTTTTGTGTGAATATAAGTTTTCATTTCTCTCGGGGTAAATGCCCGGAGATGCGGTTGCCAGGTCACGTGGGAGGCACCGGCGTGGCTTTGTAGGAGGGGCCCCCAGGTTCCAGGAGTAGCTGTGCCGTTCTGTGGGCCCCGCACTCCTGGCCGTGCTGCACCGGCGGGTTCGCGGCACCCTCGCCAGCGCTGGGTGTCACTGTCTCCGTGTGTGTGTTTGTGTGCACGCGCGCGCCATTCTGATGCGTGTGCGAGGCTGTCTCCTGGCTTGCGTCTGCATCCTGGTGGCCACTGATGCCCACACCTCGTCAGGGGCGTGTCCGCTCCCTGCGTCTCCTCTTCCCAGCAGCGGCTTCTCCTGTCTTGTGCCCGTTTTCTAATGGAGTTGTTTGGGTTTTCGCTACTGCCTTTTGGGAGTTGTCCCATATCGTAGGTACCAGCACTAGTCAGATATGGGGTTTGCGGGTCTTTCCTCCAGGCTGTGGCTTGTCTGCGTCCCCTTTTCACAGAGCAAGCGCCACTCATCGGCACCCCGCCCATGGTGAGTTTTCGGGTGAGGTCAAAGGACTCTGCCCAACAGAGCCCCAGGAGATTTCCCCTACTTTTTTTCTAAAAGCGTTGCAGTTTTCCATCTTATGTGCACGTCCGCACCCCGTGTGGAGTTAATTTCGCCTCAGGTGCGAGGTCCCGGGGAGCGCCTCGTGTTCTGTCCACTGTTCAACCGCTTCGTGGCATTTTGTGCCTTTGCCAGAACTCAGCCGTTGTCTGCATGCGACCATTTGTGGGCTCCCTGCTCTGGCCCAGCCCGGAGGGGGGCTGGGCACCGGGGCGGGCGTCACCCCACAGGGCTCTGGGTAACGAGCTCATGCCTGAGTTTGTTTTTCCGTATCATTCGTATGAGAACCTGGGTCTCAGCCGGTGACGTACAGATCGCCAACTGCCATCTGAGTGGAGCCGCCTGAGGATGGACCTTGTGTGCGTCCCTTAGGCCCGGGAGAGGCCCCTTGCACCCGCGCTCCCGGCAGCTCAGCGTGGGACGTTTCTGTATCCAGCGTGTCCCCACGCCGAGTTACCTGATCTCCGAGGACGCTCCGAAATCAGATACAAAGGCCCGACACATGTCACCACCACCACCACCATCATCATCATTATTATTATTTAAAAGTGAGCCTCTGGGCCAGGAGGTAGCCTGACGCTCGCCCGACTCTGCGGGAGCCAACGACGTGATTATGAAGAAGGGAGACGTGGGATTGCCTCCTGTCCCCACGGCTGCCCTGGGCCAAACGCTGGACGCAGCCCGCAGGCCTCGGGGGCAAGCCCTGACCCGTCCCGCTCATTAGCGTCTCTGGGCAGTGGCACGGTGGCTCTTCAGTCATCGCCGCCGACCCCGGCTCGCAGGCACGGAGACAAACGATGTGCTGCCACCGAGGTCAGAGGTCAGCTGTGAGCCGAGCCTGGCCGGGGCCTGTGCCGGCAAGCCGCGCGGACCGCGGGGCGCAGGGGGCCCACTGTGTTTTTGTGTTCTCCGTGCAGCTGGAATGCATGCCACGGTTTTCTTTCCCCCTTCCCTGTGGGGCGGGGGGAGCAGGGGGTGGCGATCTCTCCTGGCTGCTTCTCTGAATCGCGAGGCCGACACTCACGGCAAGATGGGGAGGCTCCCCAGGTCCCCTCGCCCTGCCCGGAGCCTCCAGCACCGACAAAGCTCAGGGGGCGGGGGGCCCCTGCATCTCTGCCGCCTTTCTCTTTGCCACCGCGGCCTCGGAAGACTGGCGGCCGAAGCGCCCAGTGCAGAGTAAATGAGCCTCATTCATTTCCTGCCGCTGGCATATGGCATGCCATTGTCCTCGGTCACCGAGGCAGAAGTGATGCAATTTGTTGGCATGTCCTGCCCGGCGCAGACTCTCCACCCCACTGAGCCCCAAGAAAACAACAGAAGCCAGGAAAGGGCAGCCAAGAACTTCACCGCTTCATCACGGCGCCACCCGGCCCAGGGTGGGCGACGGGCGCCCCATTTCTGTGTGTGCGGGGTGGGGGCCAGGGGGATCTTACAATGCTTCACCCTCTGTCTCTCTCTGTCTCTTTGTCTCTCTCTGACTAGCAAGGACGTCCGAGTCACCAATATTTTAGGACAGCATTCCAGGACACCGTGTGGAACGGTCCTCTGTTTGCACCTCTGCTGTGCTCTCCTCCCAATGACACGACACAACACAACACGACACAACACAACACAACACAACACAACACAACACAACACAACACAACACACAGACAACGGGGTCTACATGCAGAGTCAGTGATGGGAACCAAAATGCGCCGAATCGCCTCATCCAGAAGAGACGAGGCTTATGAAAAGGTCCAGCTATTGTTTCAAGTGACAAGGAAGGAAACGCTGATGCTCACACTGGGCAGGCACGTGCAGGAAGGGTCAGGACGGGTGCTCCACCGCGGGGCTCCCCAAGCTGAAACGACACCCCAGTGGCGTCTGGGTTTTTCTGAGCGACCCACGTCCAGTGCCCGAAGCTGGTGCGAAGCGGTTGGAAGCGTCTTGCTCCTCAGGGTTTGGATTTTCTGCACAGGTGACACGAACGTCCTAGCGCCCGAGGCGGAGTGATCTGTGCCGGACCCAACGACTCCCACGTCATGGTGACACAGACGACCCCATGCGCTGTCGTTACTGGACTGGACTGGAGCGCACTGGGCTGGCCCGCTCCATCACTCCTGCAGCCAGGCGGGGCTACGTCCCCCACGGGGCCGAAGCGAGCATCGCAGAGCAAAGAGCCACCTGAGTGGATGGTGACAGAGACGCCACAGCCCCTGGGCCTTCGCCACCTTTCTCATTTTACCACTCACCTGAGAACAGGTCATTGGAGAAGGTGCCAAGCATCCTTCTAGCCCTGAAACGGTGTCCTTCGCTAACGGGACGGCTCTCGCCGTTCGCCGTGGTGGCCGTGAGTGTCCGGCACCAGCGACGCGGCCGCTCTGCGTGCGGAGGCCGGCTCCTCCCGCACGGGCACCGCCTGTCCGTGACACCAGGAGAGGCGCCCTGACCGCGGAACGGTCCCTGGGAAGCGTCGCGCCAGCCCGCGGGGAGCCCGGCCGTCTGTGCGTGGCTGTCAGGAGCAGCCTGAGCCCGTGGCCCCCTCACAGGGTCCCTCAGGGTCTGGGGTCGTTTCTCTGTCCTCTATTACTGTCAGAGTGCAGAGAGCGACATGCAGAGAGGTACTTAACAGAGACACCTTGATTAATTTGTGTGGATGTATTGACCCCCCGGGACTGGAGGACAAGGTAGGGAAATTAATTTTTAGCTTAAAAGAGTGAACGCGGACTAGAACACGGCAACTCACACTGGAGGAAAAACAGGTGTTGACAGATTAGGAGACAAGTAAAAATTTTCCTCCATTCTGGGGAAACTGTCTCTTTTCGATTCTCACATTGTTATTTTGAAAAGGGGGAAGCAGCTGGCAAAGGAGGCGCGTAGCACTGAGTTCGCTCCTTCTACGTTGCAACGTGAACATTTGTCGAGGACGCGCTGCGTGTTCTGCATGCCAGGAAGGGACCGTGAGTGACACAAACGAGCCTTCCGGCCCCCGGGAGCCTGAGGCCTGGCGGGCGGGGGGCCTCTGCTTTGAGGGGGGTGAAGCCCACTTTCCCTGCGCCGCCCCACGGGGAGAGGGGCCCTGGACTGGGCCTGGAAGACCGAGGGGCCTGGACGGTGCGGGGTGGAGGCTGCTGTCCCACGGCCGGGCTGAGGACAGGAAGGTGGGTTTCCCTTGAAGCCCCCTGTCCCCACTGGGAGGCAAAGAGCCCTCTGCCCAGAAATGCCCGTGGCCCATGTCCACACACTCTGGCCGGAGGACGGAGCAGCGACGCCTGGCAGGACGGCGACTTTCCACACAGAGACCACCGTGCTCTGGCCACGCCATGTGCCCCTGCACCCACCAGCAAGGAGGGGACCCAGGCCATGTGCCTCAGGCCGTGGTGAGGTCCCTAGCCCCCGCCAGCGTGGTCCCAGGGGAGGCCAAGGGGTTCCTGGACTTGGGTCTGCCCGGCCTGGATGAGCCGCTTGGCCTTGCAGGGCCAGTGGCGATGATATGGGGGTACAGGTGCGGATCCCCATGCCACAGCCCAGTGGGCGTCGGGTCCCTCTCTGCCCTGCTCAGTCACCTGGACCACGCGTTCCCGGTGCTGAGTGGAGGCCACGCAGGGAGGGGGAGCACCCCTCGTCCCCCACCCTCCGCCTGTGGACGGTCCTGCACCTGGGCCTGAGATGGCACCTCCACCACCCCGTGCGGTGCCAGAGGACGCCAGCTGGGGCCACGGGCTGAGTCGAAGTCGGTCTCTTAAGTCACGGGTCCAGGCCTGAGGCCCGAGTCCCTGGTCACGTGCGGGGCCTGGAAGCTCTCAGACGGGGTGAACAAGCCCGGGGGAAAGCGACGCTAGCTTATCCTCAGCGGTGGCGGGTTAGACAGACTCAGCGCGTCTGCACTGTGAGACGTGTCCAGCAACGAGGGGACACACCGTGACAGGCAGTAGCCCAGCGGGTTTCCAGGGAGCTGTGCTGCACGGGGCAGGCCCCCCGAAGGTGACCTGCTGTGTGGCGCGCTTTGCGTGCCATTCTCGGAAGGCGGGGGTTGGGGAGGAAGCGCGGTTGAGGCTGGGGGCGGGGCAGCCCGGGGGCGGTGCGGCCCGCTCCGGGCTGTGTCGGTGTCGGCGTCCGGTGAGAGTCTGGGCAGCGCGGCCGTGGGCTCCGCGCCCCTGACAGCTGCGCGTGAGTCCACGGGACGCGGACGGCGCGGGTCCCCGCGGGGCGGTGCGCACCATGCGGCCGCAGGCCCGTCCCCGCCCGCGGGGCTTGCTGTGCGGCGGGGAGGCGCGGGAACGCGTGGCCCTGCGTGTGACCGCGCCACATGCGCCGAACCTGTGCGAAGACGGACCTGGGCACAGTGCCATTAGGGGCCGAGGGCGTCAGGCTTGACCCAGCGTCCGTGGGACGGCGCCACAGAAACGTAAATGGACACCTCTCCGGACAAGCATGCCGGGCTCGCCGCCAGGTTACCAAGTGGAAATAGTTGCCGCACGTATGTATTCAAACTTCAGGAAAACATTCGAACGACCTTTATCGTAGTGAAAAAATAAAGAGCCGAGTGAGAGTCTAAGCCAGAGTCCCGACGTCGCGGCCAGACTCAGTTTATCCTTTCTGCGGATTCACACGGCGGTCGCTACTTAATAATCACCCTCAACATCAGCTGTTTCCAATGCAATTAACCCATTTTCATTGTAGAAAAGTATTTATAAAAGGAAAAGGAAGAAAAATCAGAGGACAAGCTCTAAGCCCGTCAGATACGTATTTACATAGTAACGATTATATGGTACTGGGCAGCGGGAAGGATGAATGTTTTTGCTTTTAGTTGGAGGAGATAGAGAATGAAAATCTAATATGCAAATGAGTAACAAACAGAAACACGTGGCCGGCATGGACGCCGACAGACGGAAGTTTCTGCGCTGCCATCCTGAGGCGGAGGCTGCTCCTCCGCTGATGGGCCGGCCGGACCCCCGATGCTCCGGGACCCCGATGCTCCGCGCGCTGCTGCGCCCCGCGCTGTCCCGCGGCGCTGGAGCCCTGGGAAAGGGAGGCACGAAGCTCATCGTGGCTCCAGGGACCACCTGGCCAATCCCACACCCGTTCTTGATACAATCCCAGGGTCCTCCTGGTGATCTGAGCACTCAGAGAAGGCGGGATCTGCGGTGTCACGGGAATGGCAGCCTACCTGGGTCCCCGCCTGTCTGAGCGCATACCGCCTGGCCCGCCCCCGGAGCGTCGTGTGCACACATGCCGCAGCCACCAGCGACCGGAAACCAGGCTGGCTCAGGAGCACCAGGCATCAACTCCACAGAGGAATCAAAGCCCAGGTCCAGCTCCGTGAGTGAAAAAGTCCTTGATCTCTCTGAAACCCACCTGTTTGCTTTTTTAAAAAGAGATAAAAGGATAGTAGTTGGTTCCTATTATGGCAAATCCCATTAACAGCAGCGACCTACCTGAGCTGATGCTGGGTGGCAGTGTGTGTGCTCTGGCTAGGCACGGCCCCATTTACATGCTGTTACTTTAGAGGGAAACAGTGTATAAACAGTTATAGGTTTCGAATTTCACCAGCAAGTTTGTATAAGATACATTTTATTTATTTCAAAGAATACATGGGATGACAGTTCTGGAGAATAGCTACAACAAATTTTCAAATTGTATTTTCCCAACATTTTGCTACATTGTGAACTTAAAATATCATTAATTAGAATGAAACTTTACTTTCTTTTGTCAGAGTTTCCCCATAAAAAAAGGCCAAATAAGCAGAGACACTGTATTATTCTCAATACCCAGAACAAAAAATTTTGCTGGAGAAGTTCCTTTTTGTATTCTTTGGGGTTTTCTACCCAGACATGCATGCCATCTGCAAAGACAGTTTCATTTCTCTTTTCGAAACTACGTTCTTTCTTGGTTTTTCGTGTCGTGCTGCGGTAGCTGGGGCTTCCACTGTGATGCTGAATAGGAGTGGTGACGGCACGTCCTTCACTTGTTTCCAATCTCAGGCTGTCACTACTGAGAATTGTCTTAATGGTAGGTTTGTTTTTTTATAGATGTCCTCTATTAAGTTGAGGAAACTCCCCCTCTATCCCTAGTTTGTTAGGAATTTCCGTCTTGAATGGGTGTTGGAGTTTGTCAAATGCGTTTTCTGCATCAATCGATATGACCATATAAGCTACCTTTACTTCCTGCCATAAAACAACGTCAGTCATCTAACGTTGCAATAGTGGCAGCTTTGAATTCACTTGCCAGCCTGTAACCACGTAGACTTTTCTAAGAGGTTTACTGCCTTTAATTTGGAGGCTTGGGGTCCATTTAGGCCGGATCCACACTACAGCTATGTTTCTGTTACTGGCTGGAGATTTGCCAGCTGGAATCTACAAGTCGGCAAGTTCTAAGATACACCTCAGTGAAAATTTTGCCTCAGCTACATTCTCTATGTGCTGATACCAGGGAACACCAGATGATGGAACCGTCTTCAGTCATTTACTTCGCTGACATTCCGTCTCTGGTGACGCAGCTTTGTGTCTCTGGCACCGCCCCAGTGTGTAACCAAGCATCTAGGATGACACATGGCTTTGCAGAACAGCCATCTAGCTATGCTGTGTGTGATAACTCACCCCGCCCTGTGCTTAACCCAATGACATTTATTTTCCACAAATAGCGAAGACAGAAAACCCACAGCAACTTTATCAGTACGTCAAGGATCTTCTCACTTTTTCTGCTTCTTCCGTGTTCCTTTGTCCGCTGCAAACAACATCTGTTCAGTGCATGTTTGGTGTTTCTCATGAACAGAAATGAATAATTCAGCTTGACAGGACAGTAGTCAAATGACACCTTTAGGCACTATTTATAGCCAGTAAATAATTCTTTTGGCAAGGTGGGTGGTGGAGACAAACCAGCAACTCCAAGCGTCCAGAAATGACTTATAGGTTTCCCATCAGACTAGTTCCTCGGGGTAAATTTGACACAGGGAGGGGAGGGGCCTGGTTAGTCCTAGAGACTCTGCTTCAGTTCTTGGGAATTTGAACAGTAATCTGATTGTTTCGTGACATATAGACTTATTGGTGACAGCCACATGTTTGTTGGTTTTTCTTTTTAATTGCTGAGGACATTATGAAAGAAAATGTATTGAAATGGTTTCCAGCAGAGAGATATTTAAAAAATATTACTGGAATTGTAAAACGTGGGAAGTTCTATGAGGGACAAAGTTTAGGTGTGGGCAGCAGTGACACAGGACACTTCGAACAATAATTCATTTCTCCATCCTTCGCCAATCTTTTCTTTCATGTCATTTGCCGTTACAGAGTGTACGACTCTAGAACTCAGTTATTGATCCGTGATTGATTCTGTATTTTCATTTGAGAGGAAAGTTTAAGAGTCCCCCCCATAAATATCTATGTGATTTTTAAGTGCACGTTTACAGTTTTAATATACCATTGATAGGCAAGCTGGGTAATGAATAAATATATGTACATACTTTCTAATTTTAAATTAGGTGAACTTTGATCTTTCTAAAAGAATAAAACCAGCTTCCAAAGGTGTCTACGGAGATAAATTCCCCGGGGGTCAGAAAATTCAGCAGTTCTCATCTGGCTTCTTGAGTTTTTGGATCTCATGACAAAGTAAAATAAAAAATTTTAAAAATTGATATGGATTCACCCACGTTTAAAACAAAAACTTGTTTCAATTGAAAACATGCAACACACACTTAAAACACAAGGTGTGATTTATCACCATCTTCCTGAAAAACAAGTGCCATTTAAAGGTTTCTGTTCTTCCGTTGCTCATGTCTCTGCGGAGCGGTGAGCACTGGGCTCCGTCCTGCCTGCAGCGTCTCGGGACAGAGTTTGACTTGTTCACTAGTGTCACTGAGTGTAAGGGGACCGGAACGGCTGTGTGTGCGTGTGCACATGTGCGCTCACGCGTGTGAGTGCTCGCGTGCACGTGTGCGCGTGCGTGCGTGTGCGTGTGCGTGCTGCTTTTTGCTCCGCTTTGCCTGTGGCTGCCCAGTTGTCCCAGCCCCTTTTGGTGAAAAGACAACCTTTCCGCGTTGTGTCGTCTCTGCCCCTGTGTCAAAGACAAGTCGCCCGTATTTCCGGGCGCCTGGTTCCGTGCCGCGACCCACGGGGCTGCCTTTGGCTGCTGCTTCGCAGCGGGTCTCGGCGTCGGCCCCGAACCTGTGCTCGTCTGCCCATCGCTTGGGCCGTTCGGGGTCTTCGGCTCCGTGTGAACTGTAGCGTCTCCGCTGATTCCCCGGAAATGCACCCGCTTGTGGCTGGGACTGCGCTGGGTTTACACGTCAAGTTGGGGAGACGAAATCGACAACGTGGAAGTTTCCCACCCCGGACTGCGGCTATTTCTCCCTGAATTTCGTTGTTTTTTGATTTTTTTCACTCACTGGAGCTCTGTAGTTTTCCTCCTATTGATCTCGTCCATGTTGTATTAGCGATTCACCTAAGTCTCTCATTTTCTGAGGGGCTAATTTAAGGGGTACAGTGTTTTTAGTTTCAAATGCCACTTGTTCATGGCTGGTGTGCGAGGAAGCGATTGGCTTTTGTGTATTCACTCATTGGTTCCAGTTTTTTCTTTCTTTCGTCAGTTCTTTTGATTTTCAATGTAGACCACTATGGCATCTATGAACAAAACAGATTTATTTTTACTCCCCAATCTGTATGCATTTCATTTCCTGTGCTTGTCTTACTGAATTAGCTAGATCTTCCAGGACAATGCCGAAAGCAGTGGTGACAGGCGACGCCCCCGCCTTGGCCCTGATCTTAATGGGACAGCTTCAAGTTTCTCACGTCAAGTAAGACGTTAGCTTAGTTTTTGTGTAGATATTCTGTATCAAGTCGAGGATCAAAATAAGCTTTAAAGATGAATAATACATCATGTGAACTCTGTAATATTTTAAATGTCCTGGGAATATGATATTTATGATTAGCTGTAGCATTCCTTGAATGGATGTAAATGATTGGTTTACATATGCATCCATTGGGTATTTCCTGTATTTAAGCATCAGAGGGACATAATGAGATGATGTGTTATCTTGCCCTCTGTCTCTCAGGTTCATCACACATGTGAGTTACTGTTTTTATTTTTATTTCTTGTGAGAGTCTTTACTGTTAGGTATGTTATTGAACTTACTTTTATTGTCATAATATAGCTCGTTCTAACATCTGGTTTTTTGTTGTTGTTTATTTATTCTTTTCTTTAACATATTTTTCTATAGCAGCCATGCTGTATTTGATTGTTTCCCTTTAGCAAATGGAAAAATTATATTCTGTTTTTATTATAAAGTGTTAATCTTTTGCTTAGTTATTTAAAATTAATTAGTTCCTCTTATCAAGTTAAAAAAAAATGACTATGGTGACTCTCATTGTAATTCCATAATGCCTCTGGTTCTTGCTCTTCTTCTTTATCAGCATGTGTTAACATAAGTTTGGATTTTAGAGCCAGATTATTATTGAATTACTCATTTTAAATTATTGGGGTTTTTTCCTTTAAATTATCCCTTTTAAAATTATATTTCATGTTATAAAACAATTGTTTGGCTTGATCTCCATTTTAGTGGTTTCTTTGGTTACAATTAATTCTGTTATTATTCTGTTATTAAACTGTGATTTCACCACTCTGAGGTCTCTCTCTGTTTCTCTCTGTCTCTGTCTGTCTGTCTGTCTGTCTCCCTCTCTCAAAATCGCACCGATAGTCCTTTAACTCTAGCGTCGGTGCCGCATGGCAAAACTGTATCAGTCTGTAGGTAACATTTTTTTTGTGCCTAAAGGTTTGTATTATTATTTCTGACTTTCCATTAGGTTATGTTCAGGTGTCGGCCTCTGTATTACTACATTTTTTTTTTTAACTCAGTGATCCCTGTTGACTTACAGGCTGGAGGCCGTTTTTAACTAAGGGAAGCGCATCAGTCGGCTTGCACCGCCTCGCGGGCCTCGGCGGCCGGGCGGGCTGAGCAGCAGAGGCCACGTCCCGCGGTCCTGGCGGCTGGAAGTCCAGCCGAAGGCGTGGGTGGGGCCGGCGCGCTGAGCCTCAATCTCGTCTCGCGGCGCCCGCTTCCTACCGTGTCCCCACTCGGTTTGTGGGAGCTTGTACCATCTAATGTCTCTGCGTGTGTCCAAATTTCCTCGTGCGTACCCCAGTGAGGCGGAATCGGGGCCCCACAGACGGCCACTTTGCCCTGAGCACGGCTGTGAGCCCCTCTCTCTGAGCTCCGCTCACGCTGAGGTCGGGGGCCCTAGGGCCCCAACACAGCAATTTCTGAGGCCCACAAGTCAGCCCACGTACGGTTATGTTTTTTTTTTTTTTTAATTATTTAATTGGCTTTTTAAAGTGTTTTAGCTCTTTAAGTCTTATTACATGTGCTCTAAATTTTCTAAGTCTAGCTTCCCTTTCTGCTATGAATTTTCTCCACGCTTTGCTCTCGTTTCTGGGAGAAATGCCTGTTCTTATCACCAACGTTGTTGATTGGATGCCCTGCGTGCTCCATCAGCGGATAACCGATAACGACTCCATTGTTTTTGTTTCCACACCGTGTCCTGTCTCAGCTTCCTCCTCTATTCTTGGATCCCTTGTCAATCCTAGTAAGAAAACGAGTTTTAAAAAGTGTTCTGTTTCTCGTAGTAAGTGTTTTGTAGGGAGAGACTTGATTCCGTCCTTCCAAAGAATTATGGCAAGAATCAGAAAAACTCTCATCTTTATTTTTTTACCCTGCAAAACAGTTTCCACCAGAAACAGGAACACGCTGTGCAAATGAACGCCACTTACTCGCTGTCACAAACGTCACGAAAACTTGAGCCCGCTTCCCTTCGGGCAGTCCCGAGCCCAGAGCACGTGTGGGAAAGACCCCGGGAAACGCAGACAAACCCGGGCGTGGCACGGGCAGCGCGGCCAGCGCCCCTGTGTCCCTTCGCCGCCCGGGAGGACCAAGAAATGGCTTTGCTGACACTCCCTGTCACTAATTGAAAAGCTTTTAAAGCATAAACAATCCTGCTCATGCTTTAGCTCTTCCTCCCGAGTCGGTGGCCGGCCACGGTGAAACCTGCAGAAGATGGCTTCGGGTGGCCCAGGGACAAATGCGATGCTCCCCTTGCCTCTCCGTGCTTCTGACGACAAGCCCAGTGGGTCCTCTGTGGGACGAGGCCGGGACAGATCAAAAGCTTGGCCGCTATTGGGGGTGAGAGGGCACTTCTGAAGGTTTTGCTTTGGAAAATGCAGATTCTGGTTATGTCATGGTCCCAAAGTCAGCCAATCATTAAAGGTCATTTCTGTGGACACCTCCTGGTCACAAGGACACCCAGACACCCAGGTTCAGGCTCTCTCTGCAGCCCAGGTCAGCGGGGCCACCCGGCATTGGGCCCAGGAGCCCTGCACCCCAGCTGGTCGGGGGTGCGGCGTCCCAGAGGCTGCCCACCCTGGACATCAGGATGTCCTTCCCCTCAGCGGTCATCCGGCCTTCCACAGACCAGGTCAGGAGGTTGCTCCCTCCGCCAGGCATCTGCTCAGCTCAGTCTTCCCATTGTTGTTGGCCCACCGGCATCCTTGTCCCCTCCTCCGAGAGATCTCGCAGGACGCGTTAATGGTGCCATTTCGTGTGGCACTGTAAACCTAGCCGCTCCTGGAGGCGCAGCGAGCTCGGCGCGTCCTGCCTCACCTCGCCGATGCTGAGCTGCTGAGCTTGTTTCATCTGCAAGTCGCTGTCCATGACTCACGCTGCTGGCCAGGCCCCCTCAGAGCTTCGAAGCGTCGTCAAACCAACTTTTTTCTGAAATATGCCTGGAAAAGTAGGCACAGCTCGAAATCAACTGGTTCATCATCTGAATTTCTCTTTGCCTGAGTAGATTCTATAACTTGGGCATTTTATAGATTATAAGTCAAATTAATGCGTAAAAAGATTTATTGCTATAGCTATGAAGCAGTCTGTCATCTATCTATAGTTTTCCATTTTTCTGTGTATCTATCAGTCCGTCGTCTGCCTGTTACCTTCCTATGTACCTGTCTACCTGTCCAGTACCCATCTAATCTACGTATACACACACACGACACAGACACGTAGCGGTCAAACAGGTAGCAACTGACAGAAAGGGGCCTTCTATCTTAAACAATAATTAGCTTAGTTTGCCAGCTTTCCTTTCATCCCTTCAGGGGAGAGAAAGAGGCGGGGGAAGACAGAATAGAGGTCGTCATCATTTTATTTAATTTAAACTCCTGTTAGATATTGGTCACAGGGTACGAAGGTTCAGTTCTAAGATGAGTAAGCTCTGTAAGTCTAATGTAACACGGTGCTTATAGTTAATACTAATGTGTTGTAAACTTGAAATTAGCCAAGAGAATAGATCTTAAGCGTTCTCACCACACACACACACACACACACACACACACACTGGTAACTATGCGAAGTGAAGAACGTGTTAATTAGCTTGATTGTGGTAACCATTTTACAATGTGTATACATATCGAAACACCATGTAATATACCTAAATGTACATTTCTTTTGTCAATTTTACCTCTGTAAAGCTGGAAAAATTAAGAAAATAAAACTGAAATAATATCTTATTTTGTGTGAGGTGATGGTATTTGAGAAGTTTCCTTAGATGCAAAAAAAAAAAAAAAATACAAAAACCGCTGACCTCGCCGACGTGCATTGTTCTTACAGGAGACGGTGGCCACGCTGGTGTTTGCCGCTGCTTGGAGGCGTATGACGCGCTCGTGCGCCTCTGTGTGTGTGCACGTGTGTCTGTGTGTGCACATGTGTTTGTGTGTGTGTGTGTCCATGTGTTTGAGTATCTGTGTGTGTGCATGTTCGTGTGTTTGTGTGCATGTGTGTTTGATCAAATATCTGTGTACATGTGTTTGTGTGGGTATGTTTGAGTGTGTGTTTGTGCGTGTGTGTGTCTGTGTGTGTGCGTGTTTGTGCTTCCTGTCCTTCCTCACCCCCCCCCCGCCCTGTCTCTTGGACTCGAATGGAAAATGGGTCCTGTGGATCCTTTTATCTGCTCTTCAAGATAGAGACGTCAGAGCAGCGGGCTGCAGCGCGGGTGTCTGGCCGCTCTGGCTCCGCCACCGACGCTGGGCAGGCCCGGAAGGAGGCCCCCGCGCTCGGGACCGAGGGTGGAGCACGCTCCCACGACCGGTCCGCTATCGTCGGGCCCTGCAGACGCCGCGTGGGCGGGAAAGGGACTTGGCTGCGTGTGCCGTGTCACGCCGGTGACAGCTAGTAGGGCGGCGGCTCATTCCTCTCGGCTGGTTCAAAATCCGCGAGAGCCTTTGAAGTGGGGTGTCTGCATCTCTGCGGCCACGGCCACGGCCACACCCACACTCACAGCTCTACGTCCACGTCTGTTCCAGCTCCATCCCATCCCTGACCCCAACACCATCTCATCCCCATCCCATCCCATCCCCAACCTTCCTCCCCAACCCCAGCACATCCCATCCCATCCCACCCCCGACCCCATCCCCATCCCATCCCAACCCCATCTCAATCCCCATCCCCATCCCTAACCACTTCGCATCTCCATCTCCATCATCGATCCCCACGACCATCCAATGTCCATTTACATCGATACCTGTACCCATGCCCACATCTATACAAAGGTGTTTTTTGGACAACAGCACGACTTTATTTTTACCTCTGATAATAAACTTCATTTGATAAAAGCAAAGGGGACTGTGCGGTTCAACTTTTTTACTTTAATAAAATCAGAACATGCACAGCAATGCAGTGTTAGCATCTAAGCCAATAAAACAAGCAATTAGTAAAACTACAATGATTTGTTTTAATCCTTTTCGTTGGCAAGTTTCAGTCTATTCCTACACAATTTTTGGACCTTTATTTGTTAGCTGAAATGATTTCTTGCTGAAAAAATCTTTTCAATGATATCACTGAACACACAAGTCGCCGAATAAGCCACTCTAACGAAAATAACCACATTTTTGAGGGTTGCAGTGTGCCTGAAAATCTGCATTCACATCTGTATTGATCTGTATCATCTGTACCTGTGTGCACACCTGCACCAAGCTTAAACCCAACCTGTACCCACACCACACCACACCTGTTCCTACAGCTACACCTACATCTATCTGCATCCTCTCGATCTCTAGCTAACCATCTACATCTCTATTATATCAATATCTATAATGCCGACGTAGGTCGGAACGACATGCTTGGATTCTCTTCATCAGCTGCCCCTGTGTCACAAGCTGGTTGCAATTAGGGAATCTATTAATAACCATGGGAGAGTTTTGCTCAGGTGCAGAGACAAGCAAATTGAGGGTGAAATTAGATTATAGACAACAGGTTATGATGGGTGAGACGTTTTTCTTTTTACCAAAGAGGAATATGTTAAATACACACCTTGGGAACGCAGAAGCCTGGTTCATCACGGGTTTCAGTTCCCATTTTTGGGACGCCTCTTGCACGCCCGTAAGATGTTCACCGCAGAATGTTGCTCGGCCCTTCCGGGGTTGGAGGACTATGTGTTCTGCTCTGCAGCGATGGAAGTGCGGGCTAAAATGAGTCCTCCTCCTCCCCCTTCTCCTCCTCCTCCTCCTCCTCCCCTCTCCTCCTCTCCCCTCCTCCTCCCCTCCTCCTCCTCCCTCCTCTCCTCCCTCCTCCTCCTTCCCCTCCTCCTCCTCCTTCTCCTCCTCCTCCTCCTCCTCCTCCTCCTTCTTCTGATTTTGACTTTTCGTGGAAACGTGATAGTGTGGACAGGGGATGATGGCCGTGGACGCTTAGGACACGGGGATCCAGCACCTACAGGACCCGTCAGGGCCGGGGGATGGGGACTGTTAGGTTCGTCCCTTCAGTATCAGCCCCCGGCCCTGAAATTAAATGCTGGAGGACTGGTGATCAGAACAGGGTTTCTTAGGGGGTGAACGAGACACTGAGGGGGCGTGCGTTTTTTACAGCAGTCGTGTTTTGGGAGTCTGTTTAATGAGCTCTAGAGCTGGAAAACGTCTCCCACCACTGGTCACGTAGTCTGAACCCGCGGAACCGGGGTGGGGCGGGGCGGGGGATGGGAGGGCTCACAGCCACGCGACCCGTCCAAGGTGAAAACAACACGATTCCTCAGGGAAGACAGACGTCCTCGGTGATCGCAAACGGTGACAGTCTCGTGGGACACCGGGACTTCACGACGTCTAGCTGGAGAGCAGCCGGCCTAATTCTGATGATGAACTTGAATGCCTGCCTCACAGGGAGAGGCCCTCACTGACTCTCTGGCGGGCGCGTCTGCACACAGCCTCTCCGTGAACCTGACCCACACCTGCCGCTTCGCCCGGAGCGGTCGGGTCCATACGTGCAGAAAACGCCGGAAACGCCCGCGCAGGAAGGCGGGCGGTTCGCCGCGGCGCCCCCTCCCACGGCGCCTCCCAGTTCAGGGCTAAAGGGACAGCGAATGAGTCAGTGACCCTCGCGGGCACCTCAGCCCTCTCAGCCAGCACCCCTCCACTGAGCCCCTCCCTCCTGGGCCCCACGGACCCTGAAACGCAGGTTTATCTCACGCAGGGGCAGAAAGAGAGCACAGCCGTGCGCGAAGCCTGCCCGCGTAAAACCGCTCTGCGGAGCACAGACGTCACGGCTAAGAGGACATGGCCCCAGTGAGCGCTTCCCACGGGGACAGGGTCCCTGAAGGGAACCGACGTTGGTGGGTGGGGTCAGTGTGAGGACCCGGCGGGTAGCCTGCGATTCCTTCGGGTCTGGGACCAGGCGGGTGTCTGCAGCCTGCGGGGTAACACGCAAGTCTGTGTCTGCGGGATGTGGGGTGACACACACCCCGGGTCTGCGGGGTGCGGGGTGGCTTGTAGGCCTGGGTTTGCGGGGTGGGCTTCTGGGGGCGAGAGCGTCGGGTCCAAGAGCAAGTACGTTTTAAATATTGAAGCACATGTCAGGCTTTGATAGCGGTTGCTAAATTACCTATAGAGGCTGTATTGATCACCACATATTTGAGTCACGAAAGACAGCATCTGTCCTCAACTGGGACAGGTAAGTGTGCCAGCAGCTTTAGGTCTTTGTCAAGCGGATGGATGAAAAGTTGTTAATTTGTGTTTCTCGTGTAATGCGTGAGGCGGGCCATTTTCCATATGGTTAGGAGCTATTTTTATGTCCTTTGCATTTACCGTTTGTTCTCACATTTCACCTATATTGCTATCCTGTTATTGATCTTCCTCTTATTGATCTGTAGAAGCTCCTTAAACTAAGGGAGGCGGCACCGTCTCAGAGATGCATGTTGTAAATATGCTGCCTCGTTATTTCTGCTCTGCCTCTTTTGTGGAGCTTTGCAATCAGAAAACATCTATTTTTATACGCTTGCATTTATCGGTCTATTTTCTTATGGCTTCTGCATTTTTGTTTTGCGTAGAAAGGAGATTTTCCTCACTTAGTGATTGGAAACATTTTCTAGTATTTTCTTCCAGTTTTCTGCTTTGTTGTTATTTTATATTTAAGGTTATATTTGGTTTAGCATTTATTTTGATGTCAGTAGAAAGGTGGGAATTAAACTTTGTTGTTTTCTCTTTTTTTTTTCAGATTTCCGCTGGTGTCCCTGTAGTATTTATTGAACGTTATTTTTCTGAATGATATGAAATGACACCTTTATTATATCCTAAGTCCCTGGTATAGATATTTGGATCTATTCTGGACTCACTATTCTCTTCCATCGATTTACCCGTCATTCAGCTCAGCCGCTGTGACACTGACTTCGCGATGCGTTTCAGCACCTGGCGTGATGCTCCCTCCTTATCACTCGTCTTTACCAGAGCAATTTTATAGATATTATGTTATGCTTTTTCCCTCATGGAGGTTTTATCAGGATTTCATGGTGTTTTAAATTAATTCAAGTAGAATTGACATCTTCATGATACAGGCTTCTTATCTAAAGGCAGACCGTGACGTTCAATGCAGAAAATTTTCCTTTTGGAAAACTCAGTCGAGTTCTACAGACGCCGTTACGCGTCTGCCGTGCGGATCGTGCCGGCTCCTCTTCGCCCGTCACGTTGTTCACCTGACAGCTGACTGAGCACGGGAAGGTAACGGTGCTGGTGTCTTAGTATTTACCTGGTCACCTCACTGAATCATTTTACAGTTCAAAACATCTTCGGGTGATTGATTCCTTTGTGTTTTCTGGGTGTGCGATCCTGTCACCTGCAAACGGCGAGTGACGCATGCGCGGTCTTGGCTCTGCAGCTCCGCCCTGTTCGCACCCCCCTCCCCGCCAAGCCTCAAACTCTCGCGGCTCTTCCCAAGCTCACCTCGGTTTCATCCTTCCTTGTTCATCACAACACACTTGGTGTTGTTTCTGCTTTGTCATCATCTGAGACTTGCTGTCACCTTGGCCCATCCATGGTCACTGCAGGCCAGCTGACAGGAGTCGGGAAAGGCGCCGGCCCCAGGGGGTTGGGGACCCGGTTGGGGGCCTGGCCGAGCGCCCCGTCTGACTGCGGCCCCCATCCGCCCGCTTAAGGGCTGTGCTCTCCGCCGCCCTGTCCTCTGGTTCCCTCCCTCCTGTCCTCCCAGCTCGTAGCCTGGTTCGTGACCTCGGCTCCCCTGGCCTCTGCTCAGACCCCCAGACCTCGGCCCCGCTCGGCGGCGGCTCCCGCCGCAGCCCGCGGTGGCTCCTGCTCACGGCCCTGCCCCGATCTCCGTGTTCCCGTCACGGCTCGCACACATGCACGCGCTTGCGTGACGAAGTCCCCACACGGCCCGTAGAGTCGCGTCTGTCTGTCCTCACTGCGTCTCGGTCGCGTGCCCGCATGGCTGCGCCCTGACTAGCAGCAGCGTGCTGTCCGCAGCGCTCGCCGGTCCGCCGTGAGCGTTTCATGTTAAGCGGAGATACTGCGTGTCATGTCGCCGCCTGTGCAAGGCTCCGGCGTGCCCGTGACGCAGCGCTGTGCTCCCCATCCTGCTCTCCCGGTGACTCCAGTTCTCAGGTTGTCACTTTCGGAGTCCTTCCCTACTCTTCCAGGATAATCCCCCTCGTTGGTGGCGGTCCACCAACTACTGGCCGGCGTGTTAGCACCACGGCTGCAGGGACAACGGCCATGACAGAGCAGTGACAGGGGCTCGGCCTTACGCTGGGCACCGAATGGTCAGACCCTTAGGTCTCGCAGGGCGCTGCGCGCCGGTGGCGCCCGCAGCGGTTCTCTGACTGGAGCCCGAGGAGGACGCGCCTCACTGCGAGAGGGACCTGGCGCCCAGCGCTGAGCGTCGCGAGTGCCAGTGCCACACCAGCGTGACAGGCCCTGGCTCGCGGGCCCGTGCAGCCCAGGGGCCGTGCGCCTGCGGCGCGCTCTGGCCGTGCACGGGGCGGGTCCCCGAGTCGGAAGCCAGGTCTTATCGTGGTGGTCAGTGGCCAGCGCAGCCCCGGCACACGCCCTTGGCACTTGGCCTGGGCGAAGCCGGTCTGCGGCGCTTGACTGAGAGGACAGGTGTTTGCCCGGGGCACGAGGAGAGCACTCCGGCCACCTCAATGGCCTCGGTGCCCTGCAGTGACCTCAGCCGGTGGACAGCACCCCCTGGGTGAGGATCTGGCCACCCACCGGCCACCTACGTGCATTCCAGCTGCAGGGAGATGGCCTTGGACCAAGGAAAACACTGATAAGCTGTGTCCTCAAGTGTGAGAACTTGACATTCAAGAAAGCCCGTGACCTTGGAGCCCATGGCCTTCGCTGCTCTGTGGGAACACTTGCTAGCTGAGTGCCTCTGTCCCTGGCCGGGGTGTGAGTGGGGACACTCACGTGAGGTCGGAGCCAGGCATTGCACATGGACGTTGTCTGCAGGGGACCTGACAGCAAGGCCGGACTGCCCTGGGCGTCCTGAGCTCTTGTCTGCAGAGTCACACAGCTGTTACGATCCTTTCAATGTGTCTAGTGGTGCCACGCTGGCCCTGGCTCCCTTCGGATGTGGACCTGGGCCTTGTCACCTGGCCACTCCTTGTCCTGGGTTGGCAGGAAGCAGGGTGTGGTGACCCTCCTCTGGGGATAGCCCAGGGGACTTGTCCACATGCTGACGCCAGCCCGCCCCTGCCCAGACACCGTGTGTCAGCCACTGCCCGGCGTGGTCCGGGCTTAGACTCTAGGTCAGGGGTCCCTCTGTGTGTGCCTGTCCCATCTGGAGGCTCTGCATTTGAAAGTGTGGCTGTGACCGGAGCAGCCTGCAGTGCAGCGTCAGGGGCGGGCGGCCTGCCCGGCAAGGGTGAGGATGTGGGCAGCCCCCTGCCCCAACCTGTGTGCAACCTTGGGGCGGCGGGCAGCAGGGCCACTGAGTCCTTGCCAGCAGCATGGGTCAGAGTTCGGCTTTCCGTTTGTCTCTGGAACCCGAGGGGATGCAGTGAAGGTCACATGGGAGCCTCTCACTGGCCACTCAATGTTGTTTCAGGGACCAGCAGTGGTGGGGGACAGCGTCCAGGCAGGACGTTGCCTTTATCCAGCTCTGCCTGCTACTTGTGCCCCCTCGAGGCTGCCGCCAGCCGGGGAGCCGTGAAAACCCAGCAGCACTGGGAGTGGCCCTGGTACAGACACCACGGTGTGAGCGTCAGCGCCTGGCAGGGCTTCCTAGGTGGTCACCAGTGAGGGGGGCAGCAGAGGCCTGGCCCCGCCCCAGGAGTCTTGGGGAGCTGGGGGAGGGCGTGGACACGGCAGGACCACGGACAGCAGGTGCCGACCCACCCGGAGTCGGCGTGGACACAGGGCTCCAGGGCAGGACCACAGCAGGACCACGGCAGCAGGTGCCCACCCGTTGGCTGGCACAGAGTGCCACGCAGTCTACACCGTGGTGCAGCCCCTTCTGGGAGCGCCCGGCCGGGCTCCGGGGGAGAGCAGGATCCGGGACCTGGGGGCCTCCCGTGGACAGGGGCTCGCGAGACGAAGTGCGTCACTGGGTTCTGAGAGACAAAGGACAGGGGCCGAGCCGCGTCCCCGGGACCGAGGACCAGCCCGCCAGCCATGCGTGGACAGTGGCGTGAGAGAGCCCGCCCGGACCCCTGTGCTGTGCGCGTGAACGTTGCGCGGTGACCAAGATATCTCCGCGCCGGCTCGTCCTGGTCCGCGGGCAAATTCGCCGTTTTGCGTTGCGGCCCCCACCGCGGCGGATGACGCGAAAGGGGAGGGAACGGCTCACTCTGCGTGATCGATCGAGTCAGAGATGACGCCGTTTGACTGCCAAGCATCGGAACCGGAACCGGAACCGGTGGGGAAGCGTCAGGCCTGGGGGAGGGGCTGCCGTGGACCCCAGGCTGGTGGTTCTGCCGAGGAGAAAGCCGCTTTGTGTGAGCCGAGCTGACACTACGCGGAATGTTAGGAGCTCGAGGTCGCATGAGAGCCAGAGGAAAGAGAAGAACTGGGGAGGTGACGAGACGCAGGCGCTGGAGGGCTGTCATGGAGCCGCCGCCCGGCAGAGCGAGGCACGCGGGGGCGGCTCCCAGAACTCTCCTTCTGCAGCGGGGTCCCTGGCCCCGGGAATGGGGAAAGGAAGGTGCCAAGGGCCCCAGGGGTAACGAGCCTCTGGAAGCCGTCACAGTCCCCAGCCCTGGCTTTGCGGGATGCACACGCCTCCTGTGACAGCGGGCTTAGGGGTGGTCATGCTGGACATCGGGAAACAGAGAGAGGCCTCCCGGCCCCTGGCGCCCCAGGCAGCGGCCCCATCCCCCCAGCACAGAGGGGCTGGCCCGAGGACTCACTCGCAGGTCTGACCCCCAACGTGCTCCTGGCCGCGAGTCCAGCTTCCTGCAGGCCCTGGGGTCTGTGTCCCCTGAGCGCATTTCCCCACGGGACACGGGGACCGGGAGGGGTTTGAAGTGGAGCCATGGTAGAGGCCCTGCAGCCAGATGGCCTGGCGCCCACGGCGAGGGGACAGGGGCTCACCTCTGCCCTGTGCCTGGGACAGTGCGGTCTGGGAAGGGGCGTGTGGCACCGTGGCAGCTGGCCGAGGTCCTGCCCACATTTAGACAAAGCTCTGAAGCGCAGGTAGGGTGATCCTTGCCCGCCGACGGGAACGTCACCTCTGTCACTTTTGCCCTCTGTGCCTCCTGAGAGGCCACCACGCTGAGCGGTGCTGGGGGCTGGTAACATCTAACAAACACCCATGAACCCGGTGACCAGAAACTGCGAGCAAAGAAGAAATGAAAAACATTTTTTTCATTTTTTCAAATGTTTGCCCATTTTATTGGATAGAATTTTCCTGATGTTATGCTGCTTTTCTCTTTTTGTTTTTCTTTCTTTTTTTCTTTCCTTTAGCCAGGAGAAAGATGCAAAAGTTTCAGACCAGAAACACAAAATCGCAGTTATATAAAAAGAGAGTAGATAGCAAGTGAAGATTATGTCACAGCACTTGATAAAATTTGTAACAACTTCCAGACAAATCCTGAGAAAAAGAAACTCAAATAACAGAGCTTCAGATAACGAGTAGAAAGTCAATGATTATATTTCCCAACGTCACAACAGATGAAATCACATCTCAAAAATTGTTTTTGAGTGATTTCTTAGAGCTGACTGACAATCCCTTATCTGTGTAATAAGCCCAGACAGCGCCGGGACAGGTGCACAGCGAGCCATTTTTTCCACATGCGCATTCCAGCCTCCCGCCTTCAGACAGGACGTTTCGCCTCTGGTCCCGCGGCGGGACGGGCTCCCGCAGCGACTCACGCATGGTCCACTCAGACCGAAAGTTTGCCTGTCGCCCGATCGAACCTTTGCAATTGGGGAAATTAAGAGTTTATTGTTTGAAAGTCAAATAGCAGCCATGTTTTATGATACAATTATCCTACCGGGCCAGGCCATGGCTACCACGAGAAGCAGCTTTTGATCTTTCTGTGGGAGAATGTCGTGGACCCCTCAAAATGCAGGGGAGCAGCCTACCCACCCCTGGAAAGATAGCCGGCTGGACAAAGCGGCCTCAGGGGTCCGCTTATTCATTCTGCATTAATTTAACAGCGAGGTACTGAGCACCTTCTTCCCACCAGGCAAAGGGGGGCACAAAAGGCTCCCCGAGCACCCGGACCCCGTGCCTACCCTCCCCCCACGACTCGCAGCAGCCGCCCTGGCCTCCGGCGCCAAACCCCAAGCCCCACCTGCGGTTCGTGGCCTCTGCCTCTCGGCCTCAAGCCACCACTGTCCTCACTGGCCGGGCTCTAAACGAAGCCCGCTCGCTCCCCACTTTCTCCATGAGCCGCTGGCTGGCCGCTCGGTGGTGGCTGGGCTGGTCTGGCCGCGGTGGGAAAGGCAGAGGGGCCAGGAAACGCCAGGTGATGTTCAACCCGTTTTGCAGCCTGGGCAGCGCCCGCACTTTGGATCGTGGCTGGGGCCTGGGCCCAGCGCCCCTCAGGATGGCAGCGGCGTCTCTGGACACTGTGCGAGGTGGAGGGAGCGCTGGGCGCCCGGTCCCCTCCTCTGCAGACCCGGTCGGTCGCTGTCCTCCGGTTGTGCGCAGCCTGCGTTGTGCACGGCCTGTGCGCCCTCGGCTCCTGGGGCGGGGCCGCTGGGCCCTGTGCCCTTCACGTGGTCTGAGCCCCAGAGGGCTGGGGGCCGTCTGCCTGGGCGGACGGAGTTCATGCAGCTGGGTGGAGGCCGCCGCCCCTGCCCTCCCTGACCTGCAGGAGGCCCCGGCGCCCGCAGACACGTTGCCCACTGAGTGACCCGCCCACGCGTCTTTGGAAGTGCTGCGCGTGCGGCCACTGCGGTGTGGGCCTGGCCTGGGGGTGGGGAACGGTCAGCTCCCAAGTCGCCCGGAGGTGGCCCACGCGTCCGGTTTTCAAATCCGTTAGTGCATCTTTCTCCCAGTTACCTCACAGACAATCAAAGACACTGTTCTGACAAACGCGTGTCCCTTATGGCTAATGGTGAGCGAGACATGGTCATAAAATAGGACATATGAAAATAGGACTGTTTTGGGAAAAAGAAAATGTTTACATAAATCTCTTTTAAGGGTATAAAAAAAGTCTAGCATTATATGGGTATCGTTCTAATAAATTTGGTAAATATTTGCAAGCTCTCTTTCCATGCAGATTCATAATTGGTGGAAGTATGTCATGGAAATAAAGTAAAAGACATGTTAGCGTTTGTCCCCCCCTCCCCATAACCCATTAGTCTAAGAAATTGCCTTAAAAGCAGCATGTCATTATTTTAGAGTTAAACAGTTAAATGTTTTATACAGGAACATCAAAACCATATATGCTTCAAACACCAAACCTTTTTTTAATGGCTTTCAGATAAAACAATTTATTTATGCAATTAACAACAACATGCAATTTCTAATAATTAGCAGATAATAGTTATCTGCAAAGTACTTTATAAAATTGCCTTTGAACTGCTTTCGTTCTGTGGGGAATCACTGAAAATTGGACTATAAAATTACCAGAAAATGTACTGCATTAACAAGAATTTTCTGTATTCAGTTTCTCTTCAAATTTATGAGCTTGAATATTTGTAAACATTCGGTTTCATGGACAGAAACCCCATCACCTCGCCTCTCTCAAAAGGGAAAACGCACATCACAGCGCGTTCGGTCACTGCAGAGTTTTTATTCCCCTCGTTGTAACTTCGCTTCCTGCACACACTCCCCTAACAAGGGCATCGTTCTGTTATTATTTCTTCTTTGAGAATTAAAAATAAATCCCCAATATGCCGTTTTTATTGGTATACATCAGTTCTTCCTAATTCCCTCTTAGAAACAATATTATACATTCAGAATTGTAAAACATTTCTATTAAACTGAACTGTCTTTGAAGAAAAACAATAAAAAACATTAAAGAAACACGCTGGCAAACACGGAGCGCACACGGAATGTCAGCGGCTGTTTCCTGCCGCCCTCGCGCTCGGAAGAGAAATTCCCATTGTGTCACCACAGACAGCTCAGATTTGTTCTGCAGTGTTGGAAAATGTCACTTAGAGGCCCACGTCCCTCCTGTTCCCACAGGGCATCGCGTGCTGCCATCACAGGGTCCGGAACACACGTCCGGGTCCTTTGCCAGGATGAGAAGATAAAGCAGGGACCCCCTCCTGTGTGATGCCGGTGGCCTGGCCTGGCTGGGACCCCCGGGGCCAAGTGAGGCCCTCGGGCTCAGTGGGCGGTAAGGCCTCAGTCCCCTCCCGGCTGTGTGCGTGCCCCTGTCTGGATGCCATGCCCCACGTGAGCCTCAGAAGAGGTGGCCGTCGGCGGAGTTCCACCAGGAGGATGCACTCCCTGTGACGTGGGGACTGGGCCTTCCTAGGAGGCTGTTCACGTCCCAGTCGGGGTGGGGGACACTGTCAACAAGAACAGCAGCGCCCTGTCTCGGAGGTGGCCTCGGTGGGGGGCTGTCCTTCTAGGCCCTGCACATGTCTTGTGGGCTGTGCCCGTCACAGTGGGTCCCCCGGGAAGGCTGGCCGCGTTCTGGGCAGGGCTGCAGAACCACACGGGCAGCGAGGTCACACACGTGAGCTTGAAGACGAGGACAAGTGTGGTCGCTGACACCCTGTGGGACTCAAGGCCTCGCTGAGACCCCTGGGTGGGGCCCCCGGGGACGGCTGGCTGCAGCCCAGGGGCAGGGCCAGGCCCCCAGGCCTCGACGTGGTGCCCTGGTGCCTTCTGTCCCCTCCCCTCTGGGCAGCTGGCCAAGGGTGTCCCCTCCAGGCACATGCAGTGACATGGGTTTCTCTGAGGACTCAGTACATAAAGCACGGAGTGTGTGTGATAATTTTCAGTATTTTGAACTTCATAAGTGTTACACAGAATCAGCGGTGACCCAGACAGAGCCTCTGGGCAGCCGACACGGCCTGGCGACTCAGAGGGCCTTACGCAGACCCTTGGGCCACTCAGCTCGCTGTGTGCTCTGCCGCTTCGCCCGCCTGCTCAGCGATAGGCCTGGCCCAGCCCTCCTCCCTGCTCAACACTCGCCTTTTCCTGCCTCAGTTTACTTCGTTAGGTGCGCGTGGGGGAGGGCCTCGGGCAGGACAGGCTGAGCACTGGCCCCGGCGTGAAGGGGCCACCCGCATATCGGGAGCAGGCACGCCTCAGGCAGACGGAAGGAAAGCGGACAATCCGTGCATCCTCAAGGCCGCAGATGCCCCCCCAGGCAGAGGCCTCAGCCCTCTGCGTATCCATCCCACGCTCTCCCCAGTCCCGAAAATAAATCCCTCATCAGGGGTACTAAGAGAAGCAACAGACTGAATTTAAAATGCCTTGGAAGAGAGAAACTAAGCCACACATTAAAAATATATATAAAAAATCCTTCACATTTATGACATACCCAAGCTAGAAATTCGTCATTTACATACAGTGCAAGATGTCATTTGGCAGTTTCGGTAAAGGTCACAGTGTCACATACTTGGTGCATTCTTAATGGCGACGAGCTTGGTGACAGGTCGCTTGGCAGCCTGGGCGTCAGCGGGAGCTGTCCTGCCCGCCGGCCTCCGGGGCTGGGCTCGCAGCCACGGACTGGTGTGTCGACAGGACGCTGGTCTCCAAATTGCCTTACAGCAAATGAATCTTGGATGAATCGACTCAAATTTCATTCTTTCTCTAGAAATTTTTAATTGAACTTATTTTGGGGTCATTGTAGATTCACAGGCAGTTGTAAGACACAGCACAGGGCACCCGTGTGCTCGCATGCGGCTTCTCCTGGGGTGGCCTCTGGCACACTGCGGCCAGTGTCACAGCCAGGATGGGGACACTCACGCAGTCCAGACACAGGGCACGCAGGGCACCCCTCCTCCCCAGGCCACACGGGTTTCCGTCCCTCCCCCACCCCTGGCCCGCCACGGGGACTCTGTGGTCCCCCCACACTTCTGTCCCTCCGAGTTTTATGTAACTAGAGCCATCCACCATATGACCTTTGACACTTTCTCTCCCCCGGCCTGAGTCCCTGGACACCCGCCCGCACTGTCACGTGTCACATTTGCTGCCGGTGGCATTCTGCGTGCTCACCTGAACCTTGCGAAGTGACAGGCAATGGCATTCACCCGAGATCAAGTAACAGCTGCCCGGGAAGAGCTGGCCTGGGGTGGGCCCAGTCGGAGCTCGGGGTGGGAGACAAAGGTGGGGTGTGTGTGGGAGGGGCGGGGACTTCCATCTGTGCGGCTGATGTCATAGTGACCTTCATTCTAAGCCGTGCTTTTAGTGTTCAGTGCGGTGTCCACCCACAGTGAAGCCATATCTTCACCCAGAGACACCGAACAGTCCCCTGAAGCACACAAAGCAGTAAAGGCCGCCCCATGCCAAGTCCCTTCGCCGGTGCCACCTCAGCCATTCCTCGGAGCTCACAACAGGTAACACGGCCACTTATCCAGGTGGAAAGTAGTTTTAAAAGTCAGTTCTTATACACATTTAAGAAAAAATAATGATTATCGGGATTCAAACCTAATAATTTATCTACTTAGTTTCAAGTATCTTTAGATGAAAGGAAACAGGAATGTATTTTCAGTGGCTTCATCATATCTCTTGATCATCTTTTAAAAATATACTGGTCCAACATGGGTTGTTTGTATGAAAATACGTTGTCTGGGCTTAGCATTTTGGGGGGTCATTCTCACAATTCTAATTCTTGTATCATGGATGTCAACTATGCAGACAAATGACTCAGTTTTTCTCTTTACTCAGAAAATGGACGTTCTCATATCGTACAGTTATAGGGGAATATTTGGGGGAGGAGTTTACGTTTTGCATTTAGCACACACACTGAGAGTGCTTCTAAGGTTTGGTGTCTACAAATCAACGTTCACTTTTATATTAATGTGCTGTTTCCTGTTCGTACACGCAGGGGTGCACGAAGCTGCGTTTTGGAGAACGATCGGGGGACTTTGGTTGCATGAGCAGGCGGCAGGCAGTGTTTGTGTGGTTCTTGATGAGTTGCAAAGTAGTTTTATGGGGACTGGTTAATTTAAAGTAAAAAACGACCTTGCAGCATCTATATATAAAACAAACAGCGTCGCTATTGTCCTCCTTTACAGAAAAGGAAACTGAAAATCAGGGGGTTTTAATGGTTCGCCTTTATCAAAGAGATGGAGAGATTTAAACACAAAAAGAAAGAGCCAGGAGGAGAGTGAAGGTTCTCGCGGGCGATTGGGCGATCGGGCAGGCGTTTTCAGGCATGCGCTGCGCTCCCATCCTCTGGGTGACCTGCCCCCGCCCCTGCCTCCCACCCCTGCGTGGGCCCCGCAGCGTAGCCAGTCCTGCAGACCTAGGGGAGGGGCGGGGCAGGGTGTCCGAGGACCGCGTCTTTGGGGTTGGGGCTGGTGTCACCCCTCCCAGCCGTGCGCGTTTCCCACTACCCTGATGGGCTATTTCTGACGTACATTTTGGGGCTAGTCTTGGCATCCCGATTGCCTTTGGTCTCGAAACTCGCAGTTTTCCCAAGTAAAGGTTTGTGCCAAGAGACTGTAAGTGCACTGTGTGTGCTGACGGGCAACAGTGCCGACGAAGAGTCCCCACCCCTGCAGCCGGCGACCGGCGGGGACGCACAGGCGGACGTGCACGTCGCCACCAGCAGCGGAGGAAAGGGGGCGGGCGCAGCGCTGTCCTCCTCGCCGTCCTCCTCCTTGATGCGTCGAGGTGATCACGGTGGAGGCCGCCGGGTCGCACTACCCGCCTGCTCTGGTTTGCGGGCTCCTCCCGCGAGCCCTCGCAGCCGGGCTGTCCACGTGAGTTCCGAAGGCGGCAGGATGCTCTGTTGACCTCGTGGTTATTCTCTGTGTGTGGTTAGCTCCGTTTACATGTATGTGTAAGCTTGTTTTATGCTCTTTAAAACGCAGTAAAACTAAATTATATATGATTCCCCAAGAGCAGAGAGGGCACCGGGGGCAGAAGGGGGCTCTGTGTTCGCTCCGAGTCACTGATTTAGAAACGGCGGGCCCCCTCTGTGTGCTGGGCGCTGCGGGGGTCGGAGCAGAGCAGATAGGCTGAGCCTCAGAGAAAGTTCACCGCTTGGCAGGGAACGAGAGGCCGTCAATGAACAGCACATGCTTGGCCGAAAGAGCGCGGGGCTGGAAAAGGCTCAGAACAGCTCAGGAAGGCGGCGGACGGACCGTCCTTCTCTGATTTCTGAATCAGGGAGTTTCTACAAAGGCAATATTCAGCTAGATTTTGAAGGACATGCATACCTTTGAGAAGCAGAAAAACAGCATCTTGCTGAGGGCTGGAAGAAAAGGAAACAGGGACTTTTTTGGGGGGGGGTGTTCCATGCGTGAATAAATTGAGGTGCCACGCTGGAGACCAGATGTCCGGAACAGAGAAAGCGGAGGTCGGTCTGCAGGTGGACTGTCGCCCCATGGTGTGGGCGAGGCGGCGTCGCGCGTGCGCGCATGCGTCAGGAGCGGGACACCTGGTGTGGGTGCTCAAGGCGCAGTGCGCCCCGGGAAACCTCTGCTCCCAGCAGAAGCCCCTCCCCCCCCACCCCGCTTCCCGATCTGAACAGCGGGGTGAGAACAGCGCCCCTCTCAGGATGTCATTCGGCTGGCCAAGTAAGAAACCGCGAGGTGCCCGCACGCTCCACGCTTCTGGGCGCCCGGGAAGCGGTCACTGAGGGCGAACTGCGTTTCAGTCAAGACGGAAAACACAAAACAGAAACGCGCGCTGGGGTCCCCTGGGGTCGGCGTGGAGAGGAGGAAACAGACTGCACACAGAACGTCAGAAGTCAGGAAAGAAAGGACGACGGTGAGGAGCGGGGAGAAGCTGTCACAGGCAGGCGGCAGCAGGACAGCGTGAGGCGACTCGGGACAAGGACGCGAACACGGGAGAGGTCCAGGGCATCGCCTGGGAATGTCGGGGGTTGCAGACGGATCAAGGCGCCGTGAGCTGCGCAGATTCCGTTAGATTTGCAGAAATGGTCTTTAAGAGATAGTTTGTAAAAAATTCCGAGGAGGCCAATCGTAAGGCGAAGTGCTGCGTGGCGGGGAGGGAGCCACAAGGAGGGGACAAGACAGTGCTTGACGACTCTGGTGGCCGGCAACGAAGCGTCCAGCCCAGAAGAGCGCGCTGGGGTCGCGGGGTCCGAGGGGGGTCCCAGGACGCAGGAGCTCCGCGTGGACTGGGCACGGCGTCCCCGACAGCGGTCGAAGCCGGACGCAGCTGAGGAGGGACGCACGGCTGGGCCAGGGCAGGCGACCCGGGCGTGGCGGAGAAGGTGGCGGCGAGGACTTGCGCAGCGTGAGTTGGGGGGAGGCAACCCCGCTCGCCGGCCGTTGCCTCACAGTGGGGGAGGGGTCGGAGCCCCGGGCCGGCCACCGTCCTGGCCTTGCACACAGCGCTCCATCTCGGTTTCTCCTGGAAGACGCAGACGCCACGCGACCTGGAAGGTCCTTTCTGACACCAGCAGCCACGTCGCCCGTTCTCTGCGCCGACCCCAGGTCTGCTGGGGGCGAGGGCTTCTCACACGAACGCAGTTTTGAATTTTAATTGAAGGTGCCGCTGAGTAAGTGACACCTCGATTTGCAGGCATCGGTGCGGGGCGGGGGGAGGGCTGTCCCAGCCCCTGGGCGAGCCAGGATGGCACACCCGCCAGTCACGATTCTTTACGTGTGACGGTGACACTGCGCCACCGACGGCTTGCTCATTGTTGGCCTTGTTTTCCTTTAAAAATGTCCTATTATAATATGTCCTTATTAGGGAAGATTTAAGGATCTATGAAGTAGAAAAATGACCGAGCCTGCCGCTCACGACCGCCGACTGCTCACACCTCACGCGCGCCCGCCGCTTCGCAGCACAGACGCCCGCGTGTCCACGTGATCGCACCCTGCCATACGAGACGCTTCCTGCCCTGACGCAGTCACCGTGCACTTTGACCTGCATTGTCACGGCTGCAGGGCACGGTGAGCAGAGTCCACGGCAGGGCGGTGATGGCCCCGAGGGCGACAACGGTCCTTGCCGCCCTGGCCGATGCGGGCACCGTGCAGGGGCGGGGCACGGAGCGCGGGCACAGAGGGCCCAGGCGCTGTCACACTCCAAAACACGCCGGCATTTGGCAGATTAAAATCGGCTCTTCCACGCACAAAGTCCACGAAAAATGAGCTGCCCTGAGACCTGGGAAGAACCTCAAGTTCAAGGTCAGCACGACTTGGGCTGAGCTTTGGCTCGTGCAGTTGGCTGTCGCTGGCGGCAGCGAAGCCGCCGTAAAACTCACAGGAGGAAAGCGAGGCCGGCGCGGGGGTGTCGCGGCGCCAGCGGCCCCGGCCGCGCGGGTGGATGACGGGATTCGCGCCTGGCGGCCACGGGACAAAGGGAGGCCCCGCCGGACCCGCCCGCGTTCGTCTCCTCGTGTCTGACGTCATTTCCGGTTCCTGTTTCTCACGCTTCTGCCTTAGCTCCGTCCCGGGCTCTAGGACGCAGCTTTGCACGCCGTCTTGCTTTCCCCGTAAGTCATGTGTCCCTTAGACCTTTTCCCCCCAAGTTCCTCCCGTTGGGCGGCAGGGTAAAGCCTCCTGGGACATGGGGTACCGGGCGTTTGAAAAGGCAGAGTCGTGTCGGGTGTCAGGATGAGGAAAGCTAGACCGGGGTGCGTGCGCCTTGGGGAGGCGGAGGTCCGCGTTTTCTCGCTGGGACGCGAGCTCGGGGCCACTGTGGGGGTGTCGGTGGCTGCGGTCGGTGGCTGGACCCTTGGACTGTGAGGGAAGCGGCCTCGTCCTGCCCTCCTGATCCCTTAGGAGCAAAGACGGAGGATTCTTGTCTGAGTTTTTGCCGGCGCCCTCCGCGGATGGCCGGCTCCGCAGATGTTGGGGCTGCTGCCTCCCACGCCAGGTAAGCCAGTTCCTTGCATGTGCCTTCATATGCGAATATTCCATATATATTCATATATAATATATTAATACATAAGACGTGCTTCCATGCGTCTAGTCCACATATGCATTTGTTCCATAGGTACAGACTGCTTGGGGGACACGAGACCTTTGCCTGATAGTGGGGGGTGGCTGTAACAGGACACGGAGGTGGATTTGGGGGAGGTCGATGGGGGGCTGGACGGGTGTCAGGGCGCATCCACAAAGCCGAGGTGCAGGGAGCAGACGTGAGCAGAAACACCGGCTCTGCTGACGGCGCTTGCAGCTGAGCAGGTGCAGGGCGCCTCGCGAGGGCGTGAGGAAGCCAGGGGAGGCCTGGAGGCTGGGCAGAGCGCGGCCGGCAGTGGGTGGCGAGCAGAAGGTGCAGATCGGCGCTTAGCAGAAATACTGCTAAGCAAAGTGCCCACAGCGTGGCCTGCTTCCCCTCTGCTGCTTACGGTAAACGCAGGGAGAGAAAGACACACGGAGGAAAGACTTAAGTAAAAGGGACTAAGGCTTGTGGTTTGGGAAATTCTCAGCCATCTGGACAGCAGGACACACGGAAATAAGAGATTCGCTCGCAGGAGCGCGTGCTCTGAGGTGCGCTCGCCCCCCAGAAAGGTTCGGGGTGGAACCGTCGGCCACCAGGGGCTCTTCGCAGAGACCGCTGTGGCACAGAGCCCCCTTCCATCAAGCCGGAGGATGTCTGTAAGCTTCCGGCGACGTCCCTCGGCCACCTCAGCAGAAGCCAGAGGTGCCCGGGGTCGCGTAGGGAAGACTGCGGGCGAGCCTCCCGCCTGGGGCACGTCCCTGGGACACACATCGGAGACCCACCGCGTTTTTGAGAATTTTATATTAGTGAAAACACTTGGCTTGGTCCGCGAGGAAGAGCCAGGGCTGTCAGACCCCCAAAGTCAGGCTGAGGAAACTCGCAGCGGAAAGTGAGCGTTAGCTTTCCCGAGACATGGCGATGGCTTGGAGCCAAGTGATAAAGGACTGAGCCCGGACCGGGAAGCCAAATGACTTCCCTATTTTGAAATTGCTTGGAGCTCCTTTTTTCCTTCTGTTTTTTTTCTCTTTTGAACCAAAATGTCTGTAATTGGCACTCAACACTCACCACACCATCATGCTTCGAGATCCAAGAAGTCATTTTCCAGTCCCGCAGGTCTGTTTGTAGGGGGCTACTCTGCCCCAAGTCCCTGCCTGTACCTCATTCAGTGATGAGTAATGGGAACTAACACAGTATTTTAGGAAAAGATAATACAACATATGATCACGAACTGCCACTTTTATTCAACAGACTTTCTGGCATGCTTACTTATTCACAGCATTACAGTACAACACACAGCTATGCGATTTATTTGTAGGTAGTGTGTGCCACCATGACATTTAAAGACCAATATAAATGCAAATCCAACATGAGTATCTTTATGAACTTTCATTTTCTTTTTAGAATAAAAATGAGGATCATGATAATTCTTCCCGTAATAGATTGTCATAATCCCATGTTTTACTAAAGTCATTCTTATCACCAATTAGCAGGAAGCCATTTGCATGAGATTTTAGGTGAGCGTGGGAGGCATGGTGAGCCCAGCAGAGTGGCCCCATTTCACAGGAAGAAAACACGTTGGGGGAGGAGCTCGATGAGGGACAGGCCAGTCGGGGGGCGGGCGCAAGTGTGCCGTTTCAGCTCTCACCCATGTGTCAGCTGTTTGTCTGTCTCTTGTGACCTTGAGTGACAACGAGACTTGTCCCCACCTGGGAGGGAACTGG
Organism: Eonycteris spelaea; assembly: GCA_003508835.1. Taxonomy (NCBI): domain Eukaryota; kingdom Metazoa; phylum Chordata; class Mammalia; order Chiroptera; family Pteropodidae; genus Eonycteris; species Eonycteris spelaea. Next base: position 10,188,452 of record PUFA01000056.1, on the reverse strand, counting down.
TGCCCACTGGTGGGCAACCCTTCATCACGCAGAATGTCTCTGCTAGGTGCCGAAGCAATGCAACCCAGAGTTACCGTGCGATACTGTACCCACAAATGGCATAATTACAAACCAATCCCTAATTTGAGAATTCCAGAGAGTTCAAAGAGGTCAAATGCTTAATTGAAATGGAATATTTAAGCTAAATTGCTAGAGCGCCACTTCAATATTATTGAAGTACTAATAAATACATTAAAAGACTGTTAGCAAAACTGTTTCCTGCTGGAGGATGATCATCGCAAGCAAACCAGCAGCTCGGTCTGTAATACACAGAGAATGTCGTTTCCAGCTAATTAAATGCACGCATTTTTGATAGCACTTAACAATATGTGGTTAATTATTATTATGCAGGGTTTGTTCCATAGCATTAATTATGATGAACTCATTTGGCTTGTACAAGACCAGGAAATGTGTTGGTTGGGGGAGGTACAGTGCTTATGGCATTTTATTGTAATTTAGATTTAAATTAATAAACTTTTGGAACATTATATGAAAAACAAAGAGTTTTCGAAGTAGGTTCTAACATTGGGACAAAAAATAGAGTTGAGGGAAGAATCCCATAGGTTTGACAGTGAAGTGCCTTCTACATTACGAAGCATCATCTTCAGGCAAATCACTATGAGAAGCATAAGTGTGAGCTGGCTGGACAGTGTTTAGTGTCTGTTGCCAGGGTGGTCTGAAAACTTTCCGGCCCCAAAACGAGCTCTGGTGGCCTCTGGCCCTGACACTGCTTTTGGCTTCTCCGTTGGAGCGGAGGGGGAGCTTCCTCCCACCACGGGGACCTCCCCTGTGGGCCAGGCCCTCAGACGCCAGGTCACATGCGTGTCAGCCCCAAACCCACAATCTCTCTGGTCAGTAGAGGGGTCAGGACTTTGTAATTTAAACTGCAAGTGCCTGGGCTGGGCTGTGACGGATAAGGGTGTCCTGATCACACTCTGTAAATTCACTATGAGCCATCGCCCCGCGCAGTACACTGAGCACACACAGTGTGTGGCCTGCTGGTGCCCCACACGGGCGTCAAGGGGGAAGCGTGTGGAGGGGCATCCCCCACGGTCCTGAGCCTGTGGGCACAGGTGCTGCCCAGCGGGGCTGCAGAGAGCGCCGGGCTCATGGGCTGCAGGGCACCTGTGTGCACGGGCACAGGTGGGCTCCGCCGACCTCGTCTGCAGGTGTCTGTCAGGCGCTTTTTGTCTGTGCGGCACACGCGTGTGACTGCAGCTGAGCTGTCCAGCAACACCGGGCGCAGAGAGCGGAGCAGCGTAGACCCGGGAGAGACAGCCCCCTGCGTGGGAGGGGAGCGCTGGGCCAGCTGCTGAGCTGTCGTCAGCGTGGGCGGACGCTCGGGCACAGATCTGCGTGTGATGTCAGTGGAGTGGCACAGGGCTGGGGGCCCGTCTCTGCCCGCCCCCTCTAGAGAATGCGCAGAATGCACCGAGGGGCTTCCCCACGCCATCTCTGTGCCTGAGGAAAGCGTCCCTTGCCACGCCCTCGCCAGCGCGAGGTGAAAGGCTCCCAGGGCTCAGCGCCCCGGTAGGAAACCAGGTTTTCCCGGGCCGGCGGCCACCGCGCACCGTGGTCCCAGGTCGCGCCCCACGCCGAACCAGGAAGTCGGTGTTACTGCAGTGAGCGGTAGACACTGCTCCCCGCGGTCGTGTTTCCGGGGTGCTCGGGTGCGAGGAAGACTTGTTTTAACTAGGAGACATCGGGGTAGCATCTTCCCCGGCGGGCGGGCGGTGTCCGCAGCCCTGACTGGCCTCCCGTAGTGCGGACAGTGGGCGGGCACGGGGGCTGGACAGGGACAGAGCCAGAGGAGAAACGGGTTCCGAGCAGGCCTCCCGCCGGCCCGAAGTGTCCCTTCTGCCCTCCGCTCCATTTTGTCTTCCGCGCCTCTGTCACGGGCTGGGCGAACATCGCCGAGATTTCCCGGCATGGTTTTGTCTGCTTTTGGTTTTACAGATTAAGTACAAAGCCGGGTGTGTTGCACGGTGACAGCTGGCAGAATGAGGCTAATGGCAAGGGTTTGGGGGGCATGTAGCCCAGCAAATAGTGGGGGTGACACAGGGGTGGCGCGTGGGATGTCGCAAGTCGGCTGAGGGGCGCAGCTGGGTGGCTTATGCTCGGGGTTCCGCCCACCTCACATTCTAGCTTGTCCTTCGTGCTCAGAAACCTTCTGATTTCTCAAGGTCCTGTGTTTCTATACTATTTAAGGGACAGTAAACGCAGCAGAGAGGAAGGCGTAGGGCCTGAGGAGCCGACGCCATCTCACTGGCCCTCGTGGGAGACAGAAATCCCGGCTTTGGGGCTGATCCCGCAGCCACCAAGCCTCTCTGCCTTCAGTCTACACACGCGGACAGCGGGAGGATCAAACATGGTCAAGTGTCACGTGCTTGGCAAGTGCCCAGAAAGCAGGAGGGGAGAGCAGGGAGGGGGCGGCTCCTGGGGGCGCCCCGTGCAGGCTCCGCGTGGCACTGCCCGCCCGCTCCCTTACCCCTTGGTCCTCGACTCCGGGACGCCAGGCTGTGCGGGCGACAGGAGGTCCGCCCGGCCAGGTGAGCCTGTGAGGCGGCTGCCTGGTTTTGGTTGGCGCCAAGTTCCCGCCTGTAGGCAGCTGCACTTGAGGTAACGAAGCCAGAGCGTGAAGGTGGCTTCCGTGGGCGCAAACGGTGGCCTGAGGGCCCAGGGACTACTGAGACGCTCTGCTCCTACCTGCCCCTGTGGCTGGAAGCCGCCGCCAGGTGCGCTGCGGAGGTGAGCATCAGCCGGCCGGCGGGGGGCGCCAGGCGTTCATAAGCTCTCGTAGTCAATGGGAGATCAGGCCTAACTGCGCGCGGCCAGGTGCTGCTGTCTCTGAAATCCAGGTTCGCTTCTAAACTGTTAAGGGTCAGGTTAGCCCAGTGCCTCCCCCACCTCCCCACCTCCCTACCTCCCCCCCCCCCCCCAGTGCTAACCGCCAGCGGAGGAAGGAAGGGAAAGGCCGACCTCGACGAGCGCCCGCCTCTCCCTCGGCACCAGTGGGGTGAAAACGCGACGCAGATGTGTCAGATGTCACGGCTCTTCGCTCGGGCTGCGGCGCGGGCGCTGACCCAGAAAGACATCGGAGCGTTAGCACTGAACAAATATTTAAAAATATGATGCCTGTAGGTTACATAATTTTACACTAGAACCCGAATGGCCTTTAAAAATAAACTCTTCTTAAATGTTTAAAGGAAAAGATCACCCCGTTACAATGTAGCTGTTTTCATAGAAGATGGCGGTATGAGATATCAATTAAGATAAAGCCACAAGTACTGGGGAGATTTGCTTCGTCCGGGGCCCGGCCCGCTCAGAGGCTGTTCCACAAGCTCTGTGTCCCCTGGGACGTCCGCCCAAAGCAGCTTTGTCGTTGCAGCCAGGAACATGCAAATGCGCGTGTACGAACCGATCCAGGTGTTTATCAGGGTCGAGCAATACACGCTGACACACACACGGCAGCTCCGTGCCCGCTGGCTCGCGGCTGCGGAGCTCAGCTGTCACAGAGCCACCGTGACATGCTGTTTTTATTGCTTTGAAATAGTGATTCATGGCACCTCTCGGTGAGCTTGAGGACTTGTGCTCATGACAAAGGCGACACGCGGTGACGTGCACACACCCGCATCTCCACGCTGCCCACGATCAACGGCTGCAAGCAGAGGGGCGCGTGTGAGCCCACAGCTGGGGTCTGGGACTCCGGGGGGACAGGTTCACGCAAATCACAGAGTCACGGTCCGGGCTGCTGATTCCGCCCGGCCCACCTTCCCGCGAACCAGGACACTCTGCCACGCGTCCCCTGGCCAGTCATGTACCCACGTCCTTCAGACAGTTCTAGGCATAGAGCGTGCGCAGGGAATGACTTATAGCTCCCTCTGGTACATCGCTTTAACCCGTGCACTGCGGGAGGCCAGCCTTCCATCGCTCGCTTTTCTCAGGGATAAAACGGGAATAACGGGAGCGCCGCTCTCATCGACTCTGCAAGGTGGTGAGAATCAGGCGAAGCGCGGAAAGCTGGGTAATGTGTGACTTCAGTGAGCGTATGTGGCTAGTATTCGCCTTCGTCGCCGCAGCTGTCCTCATCTAGGTGGGATACAGCCCAGGACACTGGCACTGCTGTCTGAGCACAACCGTCATTAGAAATTTTCTTTTTTCATCAAAATGTTAGCTGAAGTTAATTGCATTTGTTTCACCATTAATCTCTTTGGAGCATCTTGTAAATAGCCAGTAAAAACCCGGTGGTTCTGGGGACTCATGTAGCCGTGAGAAAGTTGCCCATTAATGGGTTTTCCGCCAGGAGGGAGACGCCCAGCGAGCTGGTCGGGAAGGGCTGCGGGAGACGTGCGAGGCTCGCTGTGTGCGGACCCGGGGAGCAGGTTCCCGGACAAGGCGCGGCACAGGGCCCAGTTCCGAGCTGACTGGCCTCCCTGCGGGAGGACGAGCTGGCAGGGTGGCAACTCGGATGGCCTGGCCTTCCCCTGACGCGCCGTGCCCGGCTGCTCCCACCTTTTGGGTCAAAGCCTTATGCTTCCCTCGGTACCTTTGCTATTCTTGCTTCAATAGGCCTCAGATTCAGTTGCATGTAGAAATGGATAAATATGTTGTGTGCTTGAAAAGAATCGATTGATAATATACACTAATTATGTTGATAAATTCTTGTTTTCTGAGAGGTTTATTCAAGCCACTAGCGGGAGGTGCTCTAATAAGAACTCATGCTCAGTTCTCTTCGACCGTTCACTCGGCAGTAGATTCTGGAAACCCAGCCGTGGTGTTCGGAAGTGACCATTTGTCAGCACACCCACCGTGTCCCGTCTGCACCCGGGAGGCCTTCGCCTCGTTGTTGGGTCACCTCAACCCGTGGGGTCACGTGTCATCGCCTACTAGGAGAAAGGGACTCGTTTGAGTTTAAATTTTTATTTTGCTGCTGAGAAGGATCAGCACAAATATATAAATTAGAGCAATCTGTGTTTATTATGCAACCGTGAGCGGTCTTGTCTGACGCATTTGGGTTGGCAGCAAAAAAATATCTTTTTTCTGAGGATTGGGACATTATTCCTTTTTACCATATATGCCCATACACGTGAGCTGAAGATTTCTTTTTAATTGTCGGAAAGAAAATACGGATGGCGTCACTCCCTTTATCTGCTGGCACGACAGACCACGAGGGGTTTTTCCCCTTCCCTCTTAGGCAAGCACAGTGCCCACAGATGATCTCTCAGGAGACGCGTGCATTGCTGTCCCAGCTCCTTCATTTCCATACGTTGGAAATAGTTTTCTCCAGCCCCTCGCCCATTTTTGTTTTGTATATATGAGGCTGTTTGTGGGCAAACACTTGCAGCCGTATCTGCAATTGCCATCGCTCGTGTCAGGCCCTTCATAAATATCCCACGAGGATGTGACGCGATGCCTTCGCCGTCTGGGACGGAGCACACTGCATAGTCCTGTTTCCGACGCAGCTAAATGTATCACATCTGCTTTCTCTGTCCTGTGGAATTGGAACCCTATAAGACGTTGACTAAGAAAACTGATACGACCGCTTATCTGTCCAAAAGCTGGTGGCGTTAGGAAGCCTCGTAATTGAAAAATGGATAGCATTGATATTTGAACCTTTTTATATAACCTTTGAAGTGTAAGCCTTTTGGGGAATAAATTGCCTTTTGTAACAAGAACAATGTCAGATCCCATATTTAGAAACCGTGCACTTAATTCATTTTCAGACTGAGAAACTCATGTTGTCTTGTTGGGGAAAACACTGCAAAATGGATTAAGCGTCACCCTGGAGAGATGATAACCTAATATAAATACCTGCAGGCTGGTCTTTATTAGTTACCGAGCAAATATTGCCCAACAGGACAGGCGACCTTCAGTGCTGATTGATCTAGGGCCGGTCACGGGCAGCGGTGTCTTCAGAGGATAACTTTGGGGCATTCTGGGGTCTTTAGTCTCTTCTAATTTGAGGGGACGTGCTGAAGCTAATGTTCGGGAAGAGTAAGTTCATCTTCTTCAGTGGGAGGCTGGGCGCTCACCACACCAGTGCCGGCCGGCCCAGCCTTGCTGAGCTGATCGGACTGGCAGGCGGCGGGCGCCACTGGGTTCTGACCCACAAGTGGCAGAACCACTCCAGTCCAGGGGCGACCGCTCGACCTTTGCATTCCATCAGCTCTGTGATAACGAATCATTCACTCAGCGTGACCCTTGGGGAACGGGGCATCATGGGACTGGTCGTACACTGTAGCTCGGAACAGGGACAGGGTTGGGGTGATGCTGGCCTGTCCGCATCAGGCTGAAAGGTCCTTCAGTTCGAGGAGAGAGGCGCGCCAGCCAGAGGGGCCAGTTTTCCTAAAAGTAGAATGAAAAAGAAGCAGCAATGAACTCAGAGCAGCAGAACTCCCTGGTTTTCTTTTCTGATGGCCGGCTACGGGGAGGACACTCCCCTGTCCCTGTTCCTGGCACGGTCCTCCTCTGCTTCTGTTTAAAACGTAGGTTTCCACATTCCAAGAACTTTCTGACACCTTCGTCTTCGTCGGCCTTTCCTCACGGTTGACAGTTTTGGGGACGAGCCAGGCAGTTTACAGAGTGTCCTTCACGGGGAATTGTCCCCTGTGTTCTCACGGTCGGAAGGGGCCTGGGGGTCGGGGGAGGTAAAGTGCCATCGTGTCACGTGAAGGTGCATGCTGTCACCATGGCTCGTCGCCCTCGACCACGGGGCTGAGGCATGTCTCAGGCGTCTGCACGGTGAAGTCACGCTGACCCCCTTTGCAGGCTGTGGTCTCTGGAGGGAAGTCAGGGGCGCCCTGATCCAGCAGTGATGAAACCCGGCCGGCCTCCCGAGGACGGAGGGTCCGTGCTGGTATTTGGGGTCCTGCAGGGAGTGCTGTCTGTTCCCTCCCACTCCCTGACGTAATCATCTGTGCCGTGTGAACCCACGGGCGTTCATCACACACGCTGGGCCATAATCTAATACTTCTTAGCTTATTTTGTCGCTCATACTGTTCTGGCTCTTTCCGTCCGGTCCTCTGTCCCTTTGACACCCTCCCCCACTGCCCGGTGCTGTTTTCAGTCCTTCCCCACTTCCGGCCCCATGGCCGACATCAGCCATTCCCGCGGGGAGCGCGGGTGACTCTGCCGCAGTCACGTGCTCGCCGCGGGGTTGGGGGGCGGGCTGGTTTCTTTGCGACTTAGCTCCGCGTCCTTACGGGGGAAGCAGAACCAGCCCCAGCTCCCGCTGCGCTGCAGGCTGGGCGGAGGGAACGAAGCCTGCGGCCCGCGCCCGCGGAGTGCCGGGTTCTCTCCCGCCGCCTCAGCCCGTCCTGCCCTCGGGTTGTCTGCTCTGCGCTGCCCGTGGGCTCTGCAGACTCCGTTCCCTCGTTGCGCCCAGCTGGCCTTTCCCTGGGACCTGCCAGTAGGACGCATGGCTGGAGATCAAAAGGCAGGTGGGGCAGAGAGGCTCCCGGCTCGCGGACACCTGCTGGCAGGCGCCGGCTGGTCATGGCCAGCAGGAGAGGCAGCGGCAGCTTCTCCATGGCAGGGCTTGGCAGCCGTCCCTCTTCTGGGGACACAGAGCTGACGGCAGCGGGCACCTGTGGGGTCCGCGCAGGCCGTCGCCTCCGCGCACCCAGCGCCCCCGCTCTGTGCTCTCGGGGTTCGGCTGGCACCCGGCGAACAGCGCACGGTCCCTGCGTCCCCGTCCCTCAAACCGCGAGGGCCGCGTTTCTTCCCCGGCCGGTGATGCCGTTACTCCTCTTTGCCTGGTGTGTAGGGTGACTCAGGGGGCTGCTCGTCGCCACCTCACGTGGCAGCCGAGAGAAGTCCTCTGTCTTCCCCAAAGTGAGGCCCCATGGAGGGGGGGAATCAAGGACACTTTCGGGGCCAGACCCTGAATGCCTGTCTTGTCTGGGACCCCCTAGGAAAATAGAGCGCTGTCCAGTTCACGCCCGGCCCCGCTGCCTCCTGGCCTGGTGGACTCTGGGCCCACCCGTCTGGGCCGTGCCTGCCCCTGCGCTGGGGGGAGAGGCAGGGGCAGAGACAGGTCAGACCCCAAAGGGCACAGTTGGGGCTCCAGATGGCCCCCAAACGCTGGCCTGACCCTGTCCTGGGGACGGCCATACGGGACGGACGGCCTCAGACACGAGGCCGGGTGTCGCCCACGTGGTACTAGAAAGGAGGGTTGTCTCTGCCAGCCACGCCTTCCCGGGGAGGCGCCTGTCCGCAGAGCGGAGCGGCTGCCCCAAAGCTGGGCAGTGTTGTGTCTGCCCCGGCTGACTGGGCACTAGGGATGGGGCCTGAAAAGGTGGACTGGGGGCGGAGCCTTAGGGGCGGGGCCTTGGGGGGCCTTAAGGGCGGGGCCTGTGAGGCGTGGTCACGGGGGCGGGGCCTGTGCTCAGGTGAACCAGGGGTCCCACTTCGCTAGCATATACTCAGGTGTTTCAGAAGAGAACATGCTAAGCCACTGCTCGGTCACCCAACAGCTGAGCGTGAGACAGGAGGTGAGATGGCGGCACGTGTGCCTTGTGCGTGCGCGTGTGCGGATGTGTGTGTGACCAGGACAAGTCGAGAAGGGGGCTTGGCAGCGCGAGGGAGCAAGGCCATGAATTTCCTGGTGGACAGCAGATGAACATGTGGCTGTGGGCATCCCGGTGGCCCTCTAATTATGTAAAGAGTAAAACGCCACGATTTTAAGGCGCTCTGTCATCTCAGTCACTTAACAATACACGTGGTTTTCCCTCTGAAAAAGGGACTACAGTTCACCTTCAGAATGGTCTAATTTTACTGTTTCTTCAAGACTAGAGTTTCTTTCTTTTTTTTTTTTTAGGGGTTGATATTACAGGAAAGGTCAGGGTGATTATTTAATGGGAAAAATTGTATTTGCTAAGAGTTTATTGGTTCTCTCTCAGAGATCCAAATTATTTATGGTATAAGACATTTTAGGGCGGTTGATAGGAGTTATTTCTCTTTTATGACACCTCTTCTTCCGTGTAAAATTGTGCCATAAATGATATTGACAGTGTCACACAGTACTACTGTATTTTTGTATGTTGTAAAACTTTGCTTCTTTATGGTCAAACAGAAGTTGTGACTGTCAGCTTCTCGGATAAAAGCCTTTCCGGTTTTGAAGAGTGCATTTAAGAGAATAATATATGGGGTAGAAATGTCTCTAAAAAGAAGGGTAACCCAAGCCTTTACTTTTATGCTTCGCCTGGATGCAGGATTAGTCTGAGGTCATGGTCCCCATTTCGCAGTGAGCACCCAGGGGTCACCCAGTTTGTCCTTGGTCACTCTCGTTCCTGGGTGCGATGCCCGTGGTCTCAGCCTCGCACACCGTGTCTTTGGCGCTGCCTGAGTTAATGAGTTTCCCGACCTGCCTGGACAGTCAGCCGTGTTACTGCTCTGGGCTGGGCAGGGCTGCTGGGAAGCCCCGCTGCCTTCTCAGTCAAGGAGGGAAGTCGCTCTTTGGGTTCCCCTGAGACTCTCCTACCGGTGCTCCAGCTCGGACTTCAGCCCAAGGTCAAGGCACCTCAGGGCGGCTGCTGCGGATGGGAGGGGGCTCCACACTCAGCTTTCACCCACTTCTCAACACAGCAGCCCCCTAGCTGCGTGTGATTCTTGCTGGTTTCCAAAGTTTTTGGTCTAAGCTAAATACACAGCCGCATGACAGGAAGCACGGGAGTGACAAGGAGCATCGGAGGGGACCGTGTCCTCATTCACACCATCGTTGGCAGTTTTCACTGGGGTTTCATGAGACTGTCTACCTCTCTCTCTCTCTCTCTCTCTCTCTCTCTCTCTCTCGCTCGCTCTCTCTCATCTATCATCATCTATCATCTATCATCATTTTAATCTTTACCACAAATGTGGGGAGAAGATGAGGAAGGTGTAATCATCTCCAATTTTTGCAGAAGGAACAGCCTTACAGAGGTTTAGGACTTAATATCACACAGCGAGCGACTAGCAGATCTGTGACAATAAGCCAGGCCTGAATCCAGGTGGCATTCTCGTTCTGCCAGAAAGGTGATTTTAACCCAAGAAGACGGAGAAACCACAAGCTGTAGCCAACTGTAGGGAGCGTCCGGCAGGTCTGTGAGCCTGGGGTGCATGTAGGGACGGACTGTGGGTGCCACGGTCGCAGTCAGATTAACCTTTAATCTGCCAGGTAGACTCACAGTAGTGGCGGGAGATGGGACAGACACCTTTTAGAATAACCCGAGCCAATAACAAGCAGCCCCGTCTGACTCTGAGGACACTGGGAATCGGGGCTCTGTGACCTCACGCACCCTCTGCGTGCCCGACACCTCCTGTTCACTGCATTGCCCCCCACAGTCCTCGCAGAGGCCCTGTGGGACAGCGCTGCGTCACACGCCCACTTCGTGGCAGGGGGCACTGGATCTGAGAAGCCAGGGCCGGTGTTCATTGGATGTGGAGAGGCCAGGCGAGTGCCTGGGAGGCTCAGCCCCTCCGCTGCTGAGTTGGCGCTGGGTCTTGGCCACCTGACTCCGGAGCAGCCGCGTCATTGGACGAGGCGTTTGCCGTGTGCCTGGGCAAACGGGCTCTGGGTTGAGTGACCCTCACAAGCCCACAATGAGCACTGGCTGGGCTGGCGTCAGGTGCTGGGCCTTCCTCACCTGCTGCTGTCTCGTGCAGGTGTGCGCCCGTGTCAGGCAGGCGTTCGTCCTGCCGAGGCCCCGGTGTGTCTGTCTTTGAGGCTGCCTGAGAGGCCGCCAAGACGGATCGGCTGCCGCACTGCCACGTGGCCGGGGCCATCGGGGCCAGCGCCGCGGCCGGTCCCCGCGGCGTCCGAGGCCCGCGCGGGCCCTGGTGACGCACCGGGCGTGCGGCGGCGATTCCCTGGGTTTCTGCAGAAAGGATGGGAGCCGCCTTCGTGGCGTGGAGAGCCCACTGAGACAGTCACATCGTGGCTTTCAATCGCAGTGAGAACTCAGAATAAGGGCGATCTTCCGTCTCTTGTTGCTGATAATAAGAGAGCGCTAGCAATTGCGTGTCCTTGCTTAGTAGAAGGAAGAAATTGCACAATTTTTAAAAATAAATATCGTTGGTTTGGCAAACAAAAGTCTTCGGAGCCACGGAACCCGCGTCCTCGGTGACGTGCGTGTGGGGCCAGGGGGCCCTCGGCCATGTCCCCTTCGCAAGGGGAATGCCAGGGTGCTCCGGGGACCTGGGGGTTTGTCACCTGGTGCTCCCTCCCGCACCCACGCCCTCGGCGGCGCTCTGCGCTCGGGGCCTATCAGAATCAGACCCGCCCGCGTGCTCCCGCAGCCGCCTCTGGAAATCGCTCCGCCTCCCGCTTCAGGTCCCGGCTCTGCACGGCGGCTCCGCTTTCCTCCCGGGCAGCTGATGCTCTGGGGAGCCCTGATCCACGCAAGGCCCGGCGCGGGGGCGCCCGCTCCCCCTGGCCGTGTCTTGCGTCTTTGCCTTCCCTCTGCCAGGGCGACTGCAAGGTGGACATTCTGGCCGAACGTGGCCCCCACGCTCGTGCTAATGCTTCGTTTCTTAGGTTTTGGTGTTTTTAAATGCTGAACTCAGCTTTTTACATAAAATAGTATTTCCAATTTTAAAAAGTTATCTGTAGGGTTAGGAGAGGCTTTTGAAAAAAGTCCAGATTTTTTTTTTGTTTTCTGATTTTTTTTCTTTCCCCTTTTGGCTAAGAAAAATAAACCAGTTCTTTGAGTTTCTGCATGCTCATTGTTTGTCAATAATATTTAAAGGAACGTTACTGCTAAATTTAATATGTGACAATAAATGACCGCTGTCTTCTGAAACACCTTCGGGCATCTAATTCAGCATAGTTGGAGGTGCAGGATGCAGACGGGGAGGGAGGGGCCCAGGTGGCCCCTCTGCCAGGTGGCCCTCACACTTGCCCTGAGTGGGGCAGATTGGGGCCCAGGCCGGCAGGCACATTTTCACCGGAAGGTGATAGTGTCAGCACTGAGCAGCCAGCACAAGTCCTTGAAAAAACGTTTTTCTCTCCCAGGCTTGGACCTCAGTGATGTCTGACTTTCACTCTTTAGGACACATGTGTGCATGTGCTTGTGCGTGTGTGGGTGTGTGTGTGCACGCGACTGTGTACATGCGTGTGAATGTGTGTGCGTAGGCGTGCATGTGACTTCAGGTGTGATGCGTGATTGTGCATGCATGTGCATGCAAGTGTTGCTGTGTGCATGTGCATGCGAGTGTGCATGTGTGTGCATGTGACTGTGTACATGTGTTATGTGTGCATGTGTGTGAGTGCATGTGACTGTGTGGCTGTGTGTATCTGCATGTGAGTGCATGTGTGTGTGTTTGTGCACGTGACTGCATGTGCATGTGACTGTGCATGTGACTGTGTGTCTGCATGTGCATGCGAGTGTGTGCACATGGGTGTGGAGTCCCCAAGTTCTCCAGGGCCGGATGTTTTGTTCGTTCCTCCAGTCAGCCATCTCAGGTGACGCTGTACCAAGTACGCTGAGTGGGAGGGAGCCACGTGTGCGTCCCACGGGAGGCAGATTGGGGACAGCGAGCGAGGGGTGAGCGAGGGATGGAGACGCAGAGATGGGGGACCCGGGGGACAGGCGGGGGAGAGCCGGCTCGCACGGGGCCTGCGGGCCCCTGGCTCAGGAGTTGCCAGCGCCCACAGAGCGTGCAGACAGGACCCCGCACTGGCGGCCAGGACCCGCCTGTCCGCGGGGGACGGTGGCCGCGCTCTCCTCTCTGCCGCCCCTTCCGCTCCCCTGTCTGGCCGTCGCCGGTGCCCTCGACAGCGCGGGCGCCGGCAGCTCGGGACGCCAGCCTGGCACGCAGCGCGGGCGGTGCCAGCAGCTCTGGTGCGACGTGCTAATGGCTTCTTTTCATTTCAGCCTCCCTGAGAGACCCAGTGGCAGATTGTAGACTCAATTACTCTCATGTCAGGTGATTATCCTAGGTCTTAATGTAATCTTCCATTCACACATACCATATTTCAATTACGGCAGCTATGAAACAAGCTGTGTATTCAAATCGCCAATCACCTTATCACTGCTGAGCAATGTCAACTGTAAAAAACGCCAGCTGAAGGCAATTACACATGTGTTGAGAGCCGATTATGATTACTCTCTGTGGTATTTGTGATGAGCTGGGGAGTGTTCTGAAAATTTAATTTAATGACAATATGCTTGCTGTACAATCCATAATACCTCCTGAATCCAGCATGGGGCTATTAAAACTGATGGGAGCATCTTACCGCCGCGCGGAGAGGCCGGGCCGGGTGGCTGGTGGATGCCTCTGCAGGGACGGGAGGTAATTTCTCCACATCTTCCTAACGGCTGAGGCAGACAGCTTCCAATCCCAGCTGCACGCCGAAGGTGGTCCCTCTTCTCCCGAGCTGAGTGAAGGTGTTTTCTCCGCGGCTCCAGCTCCCGGGAACCGAGGGGCTCTGCCCTCCTCGTGTGGTCCCGGGGGTGGGCCGGGCCCCAGAGCATCCCCCTCACGCTGAGGGCCAGGTCTGCTGGAGGTCTGTGCCGCCCAGTCACCGCCTGCCGTGTGGCCGTGCCTGCAGCCGCTCTGCCACACCTTAAAAAATGTGTAGGACAATGGTCCCGCTTAGGGACCCCGGCTGCAGGCGCCGGAGGGTGATTTCAGATGGCTGTAGCCAAAGCCCAGCAAAGCACGTCCACAGGGGACAGTGTGATACCCTCTGCCCCCAGTCACCAGCCCAGCAAGGGCTCCCCCTGAGTAGAGGGTAACATCCAGACATGGCTTCAGGCCTGGGGAATGTGTGTGCGGCAGGCGTGGGGGTGTGTGCGGGCGAGGACAGGGGCCCCAGCTGGGCGGACAGGGGAGGACGGGGAGCCGTACTTCCCGTGCCCGGTGAGCTGGGGACGTCTCCACGCCACACTGAAGTCAGGACCGAGCCTGCCGTGGTGCTCTGAGTTGTCGCACAGGGGGAGAGCTGCTCAGGCCAGCTCCAAAGGCCTGAGGTTTTTCTCCTGACTCGACACAAACCCGTACATCGGTCCATCCCTAGGGCAGCAGTGACCTGGTTCATTCACAAATGACACAGCGGTCCACCTCACTGAGGCCATGGATGGAGGAAACGGAGACACAGCCTTGGTTTCCGTGACACTTAAGTTTTATAAGTGAGTCTATCAACCGAAGAACATACGTTCTGTGGGGAATCAGCAGCCTAGCCCCTCAGACCAGTCTCAAGCACATGCAAGTGTAAGTGGACGCTTAGTTCGGACATATTTTTCAATCCTGGGTATTTCTTCAATAGAACGTGTCTCTTTAGAGTGTTCTCGTATTTCATTCCTTGGATGAAACCCTCATTTTGACAACCAGCACACACACTCTCAAATCCTCCTTTCTGCTCAACATTCCTTATGGGGTGCTGTCTCCATAGCGTACGTAAACACTCTCCTTGATTATTTTGTTTGTCACTGTCTCCCTTTATCAGAGTTTAAGCAGCATGGAGACAGGCATTTTTGCTTGTTTTTTAATTACTGAAATGTAAAACCCAATAATGTGTGGGGAACGGGTGTGTAAACCTTTCAGTGTAAGTACCTGCTGTGTACTTACCATGACTTTGCATTTGGGTGTATGCAATGAAAAATCGGTATGGCATGAGATATGTAAATTGCTAAGTAACCCCCCAAATTATTCTGACTACAGTCCTGTGAAAACAGACATCCTGCCATTTTGAAAACCTCATGCGCTTAGAGTAACTATTACACACCTGTAGTTTTCGCTGAGTTTATCCACAGGATTGGGATGGAAAGGTCGGAGGGACGCGGAGGTGGAAGGGTGAGACCCCTGCGTTCCTGGCGGGAGGGGTGGGGGGAGGGGGGGCTCGGCTCCCCACCCAGTGAAGGTGGCGCGTGTCCCGCAGTGTTGGCGCCCGCTTCGTGGCCGGTGCGGGCTTCCCCTGCCTGGCGCTGACTGGCAGCGACCTGGCTGCAAGGCACTGGGTCCCGAGCCCAGCCCGCGAGCAGAGCCCAGGTGCGGGGTCGGACGGCAGGTGGCCTGCGGGCATTTCTACCGTTGAGGGCAGTGCCGCCGAGGTCCACTGTGCACCTGCTCCTGCCATAGCAAAGTCACGACAGTCGGAAGATGGAGGCAGTTTCTGCTTTTGGAGCTGCCTGCCCGCAGGTAGGGCCTCGCGGGTCCCGGCGTTGTGGTCAGTCTGTGCCGCGTGGGCGCGACGGTCACGCGGACGCCGGAGGCCAGGGAGATCGGCCCGCGGCGGTGAGCGTCCTGCCTGAGCTCCGCGTGCGTTTTCCTTCGGTCGTCGCGGGCGCGCGGATGCGCACCGAGCGGGGCTGCTGGGCGCCGGTGACCGGAAGCCCCTGCTGCACGCTGCGGCTCCTGTGCGAATTGCCGTTTCTGACCTGTCGCCCCCTTGTCCTCTGCTCGAGGTCGCTGTGACAATTTGCGTGTCATCATTACACACGGAGGGCGGCGAGCTCTGTCACGCTCGGTCACGACATTGTCTGCGCTGCCGGCCAGATGCGTGGCCCCCTCAAAGGGACCCTGCGCACCAGAGTCCTCTCGTGACACAGGCAGAGGACCCTGCAGGAGGAGGTGGCCCATGCTCCTGGACTCCTGGGAAAGGGGAGCCCGCCGAGCCTCGGGGTACCCGTGAAGGTCCGCATCAGGGCTACTGGGACGCGTCTTCCATGAGGGAGTGGGGGCAGGGGCCCCAGCATCCTGGTCGCCCCTCCGCAGCTGCCTGCTGCTGCCAGCAGGCTGACACCCTCGTTGTGCCACCACCGGTGACGGGGACCTGCAGACCCAGTGCTGCAGAGTAAGTCCCCAGAACTAAACATTCAGTACATTTCATCGTGACAGTGGCTTGGTGTCTAAGCTCGCACTGTGATCGATCTTGGGTCTTTTCCATGTAAAACATTTAAAGAGTATGTTTCAAAACCTATGTGTGTCAATGAGCCGTGCCCTGACTTACCATTACCTAGAGAGCATTTTATAATATTCTCAGTAATATTCTTGAGGTTGCTTTAAGACAGAAAAAAAGAACCACGCAAATTCAAGAAAACTGACTTCCTGGACAGTACATATTTTTTCTTTTTCTTCCTCCAAAGTTTATAAGTCAAGGACCATTACAACATATAAAGATATCAAGAACGAGCACTGATTTCTGCATCATTTAGATTTGAGAATTTATTGTTTTCAGAATTGTGCTGTAAATGTTACTCTACTGCTACTTATATATTTTTATAGATGTCAGAGAAAAGGCGTGCTAGCTTCAAATTTATGTGTAGCTTAGCTATTAACCTTTTTGAATAAAATACATGAAATGTGTTAATTATAGAATGGAGGGCAATAATCGTGCTTATTGGTATGATTCTTGCAATTGCATATAGAGAAAATAGGCATTTGCTCTTAAATATGATCCTATTTTCAAAGACAAGCAGTCGAATCACCCAAGAAATGCAGGACCTTTGCGGCAGCCTGTGCTGCTAGCTGTTTTTCTTCACGTATAATTCTTTGCTGGGAAAAAATGCTATCTGATTACAAATTATATACCTTTTCTTACTTCTCCTGCCCAAGGCAGCAGTTAATTTTTGCCATAGGTCATAGAGGATAAAGCCCCAAAGAACTGGGAGCTTCTTAATTGCATTGCATACAACTAGCTGTCGCCTGGCATCTCAAAGGAGTTATTGCACCTTGCAGATAATACCCTTTCCCTGGGAGCCATGAAATGATTCTTCCTCTGTTGCTATATTAATTAGACTTCAAGGATGTTAGAAAAATTATAGCTTAGGCTTCTGTTCAAAAAATTTAGGCAATATTATAGAAGGATCCTAGCCAGAACTTACAGGGAGATGAATTAACCTTGAGGCTTTTGTTTTGTTTTGTTTTGTTTTGAAGAGAAAAGGAAAAAGAACCCCAACCTCTCTTACCCTTGGCCCCCTTACAACAATATATAAGTTTTGATAGAATTCTAGGTTAAGTTGGTCAGTTCCGATGTTGTAAAAACGGAAGGAATTGCCGCGACCTGTGGAAGTCTCGGGGAGCGTTCGAACGTCCCTTGGCCGGCTGTATATCAAACGTACAGTGAGGAAAAGAGAGGGAAGGAAAGCAGAGAAAGAGGGCAAAAGGCGAAATGGTTTGTGTCCATTCGAGAAAAAATCAATAATAGCATAAAATTGATTTAGTGCTTGTCATAAAACATAAGTAAGTGCTGGAAAATAGAGAAAATTGAGTCTCAATTTAATCTGCACAAAAGCCACACTGTACTGATGAAGTGCCCGGGGTGGGGGAGGGGCTGGCATAAAACCTAAAGACAGATACTTAATTGTCATATTAAAGACTCTTTTCGGCTGCGGTCTTCGTCGAGGGTGGACCCATCAATCATGTGGATAAGGGGCATTGAAATCAAATCTCAATTAAAATCTGTTCAATAATGTCTCTAATATGTTTCTCGAGCATTAATTTTTTCCCATCGATCCCACAGCCCATAAATCAGGTCCGAGGCAGTGCATGTAATGCTTTATGGAGGAGGCGATTATGGCTTTATGAAGTTAACGCAGCAGATCCATTTAATTTACACGGGCTAAAGTTTTATGTCTGTTGTTCATTTCTGTTATTTTTTTCAGCTAAAAATTATCTGGGTAATAAAACTAAAATCCAAGTTCATTTTTCCCCCAAATGTCTATGTATTTGGCAATCGAATTCCAGGTCGCGTTCCCCAAATTTAGCCAGAAGGAATGACAGGTATTGGGAAGGCCAGAGAGCCTGTCCTCTGTGAGGAGGGGGTTTCAAAGCAGGTGCCTGGCAGGCTTCGCGGAGGCTTCTCAAAACCCCTAAAAGCCCAGCTTCTCTGTCACTGCATCGGGACAGTCTCGGTGCTTTCGGAGGGCTGTGCCTTACAGCAGACAGCAGTGTGTCCATCCAAAGTCGTCCTGTCGGCAGGCGGTGGTGCTACCTCCGTACAGAGGAAGGTGAACTTTTGTTCGGAAATCAATGACATGGATGTCTCATTGTCACCAGCAAATTCACTGGAGTTGGGGCTTTTCAAAAATGGGATGGTTTTGTAGCCTTCTGTCCCTTTGGTGTTATCTGAAAACTCTGTTTGAAACTGCACGCAATTTAGGAAAAGATAAAAGAGCAGCGGGTTTTCGGGACCTTGGATTCTACAGCGTGGAGGGGGCGTGGGCAGGACGTCAGCCCCCCCACGTGGCTGCGTAACAGGGAATCACCATCCACTGACCCACATGTGGCTCCTGCTCCGGGTCCCATGACATGCAGCATTTCAGAAACGGCAGGGAGAGGGTTAACTACCTCATAAAGTCCTCAGTTCCCAAAATACATTTTGAGGTGGCAGTCCCCCATAAATGGTGTTTTTGAAAATGTTTTATCAACAGCTAAAACTTTGAAAAAAAAGTCTCACAGAAAACCAGAGCATCAGAAACCAGGGTCGTATTTTGTGAGCATAAATGTGTTGGCCTCAGCTCTGTCCTCGATGGCCAGGAAGCAGGAAGGTCACGTCTATTCCCAGCACGGCCAGGAGAGGGATGGGGGAAGAAGCCACAGCAGCTGTGAAAGTTCTCGTGTGTAATAATGATCAATGATCAAACCCTCAGACTGGGGAGGCCCAGTGAATTCCGAGGAGGATATATTAGAAGAAGAACATGTTTAACCATATCCTAGTCAAACCACAGAGCTACCATCATGCAGAGAAACTCTGAAAACAGCCCCAGGAGAAGGGAGGCATGCACACAGTTGGAAACACTGGCCCCGTGGTTAACCCTGGGCCAGAGCAGGAGGGTGTGGGGGACACCTGCAAAATCCCCAGGGCGGGTGACGTCCCCACCTTCCTGTCCTTGGAGACCAAGGGTGGAGTGATCACATTTCCGGAAAGATGAAAGGTGAAACCACTTACTGGCACCCAATACTCACTAAGGGAGCCCTGGTCGATGGGCCAGCAGGAGAGGAAGTGACCGCAGGGGAGGGTCTGCGTGGGAGAAGACGTGTGTCTACATCATACATAGTAAATGGATTACAAGTTATTTATATAGTGTGATATATACAATACATAATATATTACATATTTGATTCACATTATAAAAGTTAACTGAAAATTCTCAAAATAGATTATGAACCTAATGCAGAACTAAATTGTAAATTTCTAGAAAAAATAGGAGAAAATCTTTAAAATTTGAGATGAAACTTAGACAAAGATCTCTTAAATAAGACATGAAATTCACAAATTATTAAATAAAAAATTGATACAATTCTATTTTATTAAAATAAAAAACTTCTCAAAACCACTGCTAAGAAGATTAAAAGGAAATTCAAAGTTTAGGGGAAAATATTTGCAAATATGTATCTGAAGAAGCACTTGAATAATGCTGACAACTCAATAACAAGAAAAACAAAAGGTTAATAAACACGCGAGTAAACATTTGGTAGATTCTCACCAAGCTGATGGAAGTGCGTGTAGCTTCGCTAGACACGAGGGACATGCAGATCCAAACCACAGCGTCACCAGCACATGACCTTTTGAGTGGCCAGCAGGAAAAGACTGACCAGACCAAAAGTCCGCAAGGCTGCGGGGCAGCTGGGACCGTCACAGGCTGCCTGCCGGTGGGGACGCGGAACGGTGCAGCCATTGGGAAAACAACTTGGCGTCTCGTTATTAATTGAAAAGTCCACGGAAGGCAGAAAGGCCCCTCTTAGGTGTTTCCCCGAGAGAAATACAAACATTTAAATAAAAACACGAAGCCGAAATGGTCAGCGAACCAAGTGTTTGTCAGCTAGGGGGTGGCTGAACAAGTTGTGGTACGTCCATAAAAGGGACACTCTTGGGAAATAAAGACGACGACCCTGACGTCCATGGCAGTGTGGGCCGCGCCGTGTTAAATGCAGGAACCGGAAAACCGTGTGCCGCCTGGTCCCGGCCAGGAGCGAGATGCCGAGGCGGACTGCGGGGCACGGGGCTGTGAGGGCCGGGTGGGAGGGGACGGAAGTACTCCGCTGTGACAGGGTGACGGCCACGCGGCTGTTCACACCTGCCCAAACTCACCGATTCTGCACTTTAAATTAGCGAATGTTCTTGCAGGTAGATTAGACTCCGTAATGCTGCCCAACGCTCGGGCACACTCAAGCCGGAGAAGCTGGAGCGAAGGCAAAGCGTGAAAGGGAGAACACGCAGGCGACTCCCGGACAAGTTAGGCGGTCACAGCGGAGGCAGACGCGCAGCCCCGGGACGCGCGGGGGCCGCACGCACCGTCCGCGTGCGCGGGGCAGAGGCGCGGGGATCCTGTCCTGCCGGCCAGGGAAGGCTCGCGGCCACGGGAGCGGCTCCTCCGCCGCCTCCGGCCGTGCCCGCTGCCAGCCCGTGCCCCGCTCGCCCCGACCCTCCAGTTTCCCGTGCCTTCCTCGCCCCTCCTGCTCCGCACGTGTCCATCAGGTGCCACTCGGAGCGTGGTGGCTCCAGGAGAGCAACACCCACCCTCCGAGGCTCCGGCGGGTGGCAGCTGGCACTGCACCCTGGCACAGGACAGCAGTGTCCAACGGAGAGCCGCTCACCAGGGCCATGGCCTCCGGGGATGCAGCGTGAGGCGCTGAGGCCTAGGAGGATGGCCGCCAGGTGAATGCGGGGCTGTCCCGGGGAGCCCAGGGGGACGCTGCGGGGACCATGAGGAGGCGGGCTGCGAATGAGATCTCTGCCAATGGAGAGGCAGAGTGGAAAGGGGGCGCGACCCATTAAGATGCCAGCACTTCAGCGTGACCTCTCTTTGTTGTCATGGGATGATGACAGGTACTTGAGACAGGTGTTCACGGGGCTCAGAGAGCCGACAGGGCAGGTGTGCACGCGGAAGACTGGGAGTGGGCCCGCATCCAGCCATATTCTAAGAGAAACGGAGGCAGGTCGGAACCGGGGCCACAGAGCAGTGAGTGCCCAGCTCAGGACCGCGGGCTCCCTCTGAGAGCGAAGAGGGGTCTCCGAAAATGAAGGGTTTAGGGTTAAAAGGGCTTCTTTGCCGAAGTGAGGTGCAATCAGGATTGACAGAGAAGCTGATTAAGAACGCATTGAAAGCCCGAGGCAGAAGGTCCTAGAAAGACACAGACGTTCTGTGGGGCACATTGGGAGGGCTCAGAGGGCGGCGGACGACACCCACGGCAGGGAACACACATCGCAGACCATGATGTGGGGTCAAGTTTCAGTGAACAAGTCCCGAGAGGCTTCACGTTCGCGTTTCGTCCTTGAGCAGGGAGCACGAGGAGATGGGGAGGCGACACATTCATCGGGGGGGCTCCCGCGAGGCGGGGCATGTCCATCCCCGTGGGCTCCCGGCTTAGGGCTGGCAGACGGCAGCCAGCCGGGCGCTACAGAACGGCCGCCCCGCGCTGTGGGATGCGGAGCGCCAGCCTGGGTTGGTGCTGCGGCGGCGACGTCGAAGGGAAAGGGCCGCGGGCCTCGTTCTGGCGCCGGAAGCGGATTGGGGTCCGGCTCGGCGGCGGCGCCACCTTCCTCGGTGACAGCCGTCGTGAGAGCAACTCCCGAGACCGGGTCTGGCAGCCACGTGTGGCCCTAACAGCAGCCTCTGCCTCAGCTGGGAAAACTATTCACGGACATGCGATCGGGAGGGTTCCATTAGGGCAATTCACTCTGAAATTATTATTTTCTGTAAGCTTTAGTGTTCTAAAAAGATTTTATTTTCATGTAAAGTGCCTGATTCTGCAGTCTTGGGTAAGGCAGTAACTTTTCATTAACCTCATTTTTCATTTTTATCTCCCTCTGAGTGTTACAGAACATAGCGTGTGATTTCGAATGCCATGTAGTAACAGCTCTCTAAAATTATCTGCCTGTCCTTGCATTTGACACCCTACTTGAGATGTTAAGTTAAGCAGATGAGCAAATGCAGGTCTGCGTCATTTCGCCTTGGGTGATAATAAGAGCTGTCAGTTTCACATTTCCTCGTTGAATTCATGTAGCTAATGACTACTGATTTCTTTTTATTAAAAAAATACGTATTGTGTGTACGTGTGTGTGTGTGTGTTGGTGTTGAGAGGGAGAATAGAGAATGCATTTCAAGTGGTACCAGAAAAAGAAAAAGGAGCATTTCATATTTTTTATTTGTTTAAATGATTGAGATCTTGCAGAAGAGATTAAAAGTGGATTCCTACTGAAAACAACTTGTTGACTTACTTTTATTTAAAAAAATAATGTGGGTCCACAAGGAAAGTTCTATGCATTTAAAAACAAAAGTTTTGTGCATTTAAATCAGTTAGATACTGTTTAACCACATCGCATCCAAGCCGTGGTGGAGAAGCCAGCACAGACTCATAATGGGAAACAAAGTTACCCTGCTTCCCCCATATGTGGTCTGCTCTCATGGGACCAGGTTGATGCTCATGCTGATATTTTAATATGTGACATCTGCGATTACTCGTTGACTTGTCCTTTTCGACACTGTGGATGCCATTTTTCAGAATATAAGGGATTCCTGTCCCCCGAGCTAGTGAGCTGAGCACACTGTGTCTTCCTCCTCCGCAGACACGCGTGGGAGGACCACGACCCAAGTCCGGCCGGCGGGTCCGGTCCCACCTGTTCTAAGATGCAGACCGTCGAGGCCATTTCTCCTCACTTCTGTGGGGGTCTCGCGGTCACGGGCCCCTTGCTGGGGGCTCCGTGGGCTGGGTTTGCTTTTCTTTACAAATGCAGAGTGTTGGGCCCAGCCACCTGCCCGTGACATCGCACCATGGAATTCGCATGACGGTCATGGAAAGTTCCCTAAGCAGTGACATGGAATGATTTTCCGCTGCCGACCCGGCCGCATATAGAGTGCGACTTCACTCTGTCTTCATCCGCCGCCGGCGAGCGGCCCGCGTGTCCTCATCCGTCCTCACAGAGCTGCCCCCCGTCTCGCAGAAAGCCCGAGATGAAATTGTCACCACCTCCCTGAATGTCTTCCTTAAGTTTTCAGTATTTTAAAACATGAAGATGCGCCATAAATCTAAACACGAAACGAGGAGACACGCGCTGCATCCGGGGATCCGGGGACGTGCGGGGCGACAGCAGGCGGCCAGCGGCCCGCCTGCGCCCCCGTCACCGGAAGGGCGGGGCAAGGGCGCACCGCCAGCGCCTGGACCTGCTTTTCTCTGTCCCCCTGGATTTCGGGAAGTCCTAATCCTCCGAGGGTGTTTCTTTGCGAAATCAGAGAAAATGAAGACTGAACCGGCCCTGACACCTCTGGAGACTTTTTCACCAGTGCGACAGGGGCTGGGGGGAGGGAGGGAAGACGGTGCTGTGCTTAGAAAACTGGGAGCAGATTCCGGGGCCACGGGCGGAAGCCTTTGATGAAAGCGTCTGAAGCTGAAACCTTTTCAGCTTTTAGAATTCATTGAAAACTTCCGATTTTTATCAGTGCAATAGCATAGAGTTTCCGAAAAATGAAAGACTGCTAAACAGGGTTGCTTTACGAGTCGACTGGTCAGGTGACCTCAAGTACCCTTGGGGGAGGCACTCACGGCGCAGGCCTGTGAAGTCCTGTCACCGGTGCCGTGTGTCCATCACGGCAGCATAGGGCACCCTTTCTTCTGGATCGGTTACGCCCATGACGTGGGGTGTTAGGAAAGCTTGTCGCTTTCAGGGGGTGCTGTGGCCCTGCTGGCCGGGTGCCAGGAAGCGCCCTAGACGTCTCCTGGAGCCCCGAACTGTTTGCTGTAAACGCAGCCCGGGCGCAGGACACAGGTGTGCAGCAGCATGGCACGCGGGGTTACCTGGGGTGCGGGGGCCACCTGGGGCGCGTGGGGCCACCTGGGGCGCGTGGGCCCACCTGGGGTACTGAGCTGAGCCCGGGGCTCCAGCGCCGGGTGCTGCACCTGGGCGTAGGTCTGACCCCTCCTCTGCGCTCCGTGCGTTTGTCTTCCTCCGCGTGAGCAGCGCCGGAGAAACGAGGTCCCCAGTCGTCGCTTCCCCGGGGAATCTGGCTGTCATTTCTGCACGCGGGGTTCTTGCTGCAGGATCAGAGGGACACGAGGCGATAGGAAAGCGGGCAGACCTCCTGCCGCGTGGGTACAAGCCAAGTGTGAGTGAGGAGGCGCAGGAGCCATTGCCCTGTTTTCAGGAAAAACGTGCCCTTTTGACGACATCAGAGCCACTGTGTGTATCGGTCTGTTAAGTTTCTTCGGAGGTGAGGGACTGTGAGTAGCGCAGCCAGGAGCCACGGACCCACGGAGCCCTCCTGGTTTCTGACAGGCCTGGGGGCCAAGTCCGCCTCTCTCCTGCGTCAGGCCGCGCGGCCGAGCGTCTCTGCTCCTGAACACCTGACGACCAGTTTTGCAATGTCACCATTTTTTCCTGGCACCCAAATACCGCCAATTCAATTAAGCGGCTACACTTCCTGCCCGGTCCTCCGGGGTGAGTGGCCCCGACCGAGGGCATGAGCGGACGAGCCCGTGCTGTCCCCGTGAGATATGGCTCAATCAGCAGCCAAAGTTTTTCTTGTCAGTTTTGATATATCCGATAATAGCTGTAGGTTGTTTTGCGATGTCCAATGTCCTCTGGAGATGGGCTTTTCATATTCTTTATTGTTTTTTACTGACAAAATGTTGCCTGGACTTCTGCAGTTTTCTGAAATGAAACAACAGAGCGGGCGATATATAATTTAGCCCTCATACACCTGAGTGGGCTCCGGCCCTGGTGGCGAGTTTTGGTCAGCCTCTAATGAGTTCCTGTTCATTGATCCCGTCATAAGCGGGCTCGGTGATTGAACACGACCCCCAACCAAAACGCCACAACTCATTCGGGCCCTCCCGCCCACGTGGACCCTGGCGTGACATCAGCGGGCCGCTCAGCGACCCATGATGATATTTCACTGCCGCTCGGAGTGGGGCCTGACAGGAGGGGAATAGGAATGGGCCTTTCCGAAACGCTGCAGCCCGCCGTGGCTCTTCCTGACCCCGCGGAGCCGCGCGTTCGTCCTGTAGGTGACTTGTTTCTTCCCTAGGGACCGCAATTTGTTCCTTTTTCATTCTTTTCTTTTTCTCCTAGGTTATGTGGAGATAATATCACACAAGTCAGCAAATTCTGGTGCTCGCGGAGCTGGTCCTTGCCGCCCGGCCCAGGGCCCCGCACGCGGCCAGACACGCGTGGGCATGCGCACGAAGCCACGTGAGCAGCTGCGGAGGGCGTGAGACAGGTGCGCCGATGCTTGCGCATGCGTCATCCGCATCACTGTGCGCTTGCCACCGTCACACGCACGCACACGTGTCTGTTATCTTGGCTCTGGGCTAAGTGACGTGTTTTCATAGCTGTGACCAGTATCAAGACTCAGAACGATGACTGCCGTCGGCGGTGTTCTCTCTCTTGCGGGGACCCACGCCAGCGCGGACCCAGGCCAGTGCGCCCCCCTCCGCCCCCACGGCGACGAGCGGCTGTCACCCGTGCGGGCCGGCGCGCGCATCCCGCCGGGAGCCCGCCTTCAGCGGGGCGCGTCTCCAGCTCGCACCCGGTGTCTCGCTCATTCTTAACCTCCGAGCGCACCGAGCGGTTCCTGACGCCAGGTGAACTTCTGAATGGTTTGCGTACAGATGGGTTCCGCGGCTTGCCACGCAGAAACGCATGTAACTCTTCAGAAGTGAAGCAGCAACGTGTATCTATTCTTAGAGGCTCCACTCTCTGTCCCGTGGGGACAAGTTAGCGGGATCACACAGAAGCAGGTCATGAGCGCAGTGCGTCGTCTGTCCCGCGATGGGAAAGCCTCTTTCCTGGTCACCATGGGGACGACCAGGTCCCTGGAGTGACGGCAGCACCAGGGCCTCGCCCATCTAGACTACAGCCTGAGGTGGCCTGGTGCCCTCAGAGGAGGAGCGGAGGCTCTGAGAGGGGAGGACGCCCTGGGGTAGGTGGGGCTCTGGGGTTTGAAACGGGGCTGTGGGAGCCCAGTGCCACCGTGGGGGTCCCCTGCTGTCCTCCGAGCCACGCGCAAGTCTTGCCTAATTATTTTCTCTCTCCGACGACGAGGTCTGTCCTCAGAGGTGTCCCTCCGTGCGTGTCTGAGGTCACGGTGCTGGGCATCCTCTCGGGTCCGACAGCACCGTGGGGCCCAGTCATGTGAAAGTGACTGTGACCTTAACTGGTCCTTCCACAGTCCCTGGACCTCGAAATCTGGTTAGTAAACAGTGTGCTGAAACCTAGGCCACCATGGCCCTGTCCCCTGGGAGGAGGGGATCGGGGCCGGGGACCTTCAGCAGGAGAGGGTCTGGGGTTTGGTCCACTTGGGGCATCGGGTGAGGCTTCTGTGCTCGTCACAGTTCATCTGGGGTCTGCAAGATGCCCACCTGGGGAGGCAGGACACGCAGAGTTCCAGGAAGCAAAGGGTTGGGACACCTCAGGCAGCATGGCTCGGATGGAGCTGGGTCGACTAATAGGTGGGGCCTCGGGAGCCTGAAGCTCCTGCCAGGGACTCCGGCCCCTGCTTCTGTGGTGACGTTACACTGTTTCACGTCTAGCGGAAGTAGGCGGTGTGGGACGCGCCATGGGCCCACGCGTGTTCTTGAAAGAGCAGTCTTGTGCCATGCCAGGGACTGATGCGGGGTGGGGACAAGCCCTCGGAGTCAAGCAGAGGTGGCTCAGTCACCCAGGACAGAGACACAGAGGTGACTCAGTCACCTAGGACAGAGACACAGAGGTGACTCAGTCACCTAGGACAGAGACACAGAGGTGACTCAGTCACCAGGACAGAGACACAGAGGTGACTCAGTCACCTAGGACAGAGATGCGAGACCGCAGTGGACCCAGCAGAGGGCAGGTATGCAGAATTCTAGAAAATATAGAAACTCCATAAAAGTGACAAATATAAAAAAATCCATAATTACATTAGAATGACATATCTACAGTTACCATTTGAAAATTTTCCTTTTAGTTTTTTTCTGTGCAAACTTATCTTTACTTACACTCTACTTTTTTCAATTAGTATTATATAGCCAGCATTGTCTCACGTCGTTAAGAACTGTCCTAAATATGTTTTCAATGCTTTATGACTTTCCACAAGAACATAAATAATTTATGTTATTATCTCTGAAATGTACTTTTCATTTTACACTCATCAAGCATGTTAAAGTAGTCTATCATCTATCATCTATCACTTATCATCTCTTTCATTTATCTATTTATGTATCATCTATCATCATCATCATCATCATCATCATCATCATCATCATCATCATCTATCTGTCTATCTATTATAGAAAGACCTCGTGAATCACTGGCTTATGCATGATAATTTAAAAGCCTGTTTTCTTAAACCCTGCTCATTAAGTATTAGATTATTTTTGAATGTGATGGGCAAAAAACATTATCTTAATTTTTTTAGCTGTCAATTTTTCATTATTTGTCAGAATGAACATTTTTTAAATGTTTTATTTGCTATTATTTTTTGCTTCATTTAATTGTGTTAATCATCAGAGTTGCTAATTTTATGTGTTTTTGTCATATTTGTAACAAATTTTTCATAAATGTTTAGTATATCCACTATTACAAATCATAAACAAGTAGAGGATATTCTAGGTCTATCTGAAAAATGACAGCTATACATATGTGTCTTCTGGGATTTTGGAACTTTTGTTCAAATGGATCGCTTATTGTCTAAATTATTACTGTAATTATTACTGCCCTAGAAATGTACTTTCAATTTACCTAAGTTACTCTGAAGAAACAGCGAGGTCTGAGCTGTCTTGGAGACTGTATTAAACACACAAAAAGGACCTCAGGAAAAATCTGTCACAAAGTGGCGGTGCAGAGGATGTCCACTGTGGCACTGTGTAAAATATCTTATCTTTTAAATGTGCAGTGGTGGAGCAATAGTTAGGCCAGTGATGACACGCCCAAAACATGCCTGCGTGTGCAGCTCTCAAAACAGACCGAACGTCCGTACACTTGTACCATTGTTTTTCAACTCTGGAAAACTGTGCACTTTATTCATGAGGACAGGAAGGAAAATAATGACAGACAGTGAGTGGTTTTCTAGGGACCACAGATGTATTTTTTCTAATTCTATTTATTTTTAATTCCATTAATGGTGCTCTAAATTTTTTCCCCGTATTCTAAAATAAAGAAATAACTCAAAAAATGAGTTAAAACTGAAAGCAAAATTATTCTGGAAAAGGTTTTTAAATGAATGGAAGTGAGTCTGATAAGGGACGGCCGAGGCACAGACCCGGCGCCTTTGGGATGAGACGGGCTTTGCTGCGCGGGGCTGGCTTCCTGTCATCGGATGTGCTACTGCGCCAGTCCTGGCCACATCGAGGGTTTTCCTGGAGTTTTTTTTATTTGTGTTGGATCCACACGCACACTGTGAATTAAACGAAGCTCCCTACTTTCAAGGCGCTTACTCCTTGAAGGTGTAAAGCTGTAAGAAATAGATGGGCTCATAACAAGTGTTCATCCATATCGCCGGTAATAGCATGAGTCTCTAATTAGGCCTTTTAACCATACAGTCAATGCAGCCAGGATGTGAAATGTGTTGGAGCTAATGTTACAATTAGAACATCGGCATTTGCATTTACTGACTTTTTGTGCTTAAATTTGTAATCTTAACTCTGCCTTAACCAGTTTTTATGTTTAATTTCTTTTCCATTTTTTGAAAAAGCAGAAAGGAGCAGACAGCACTTAACAGCGTTTGCATTTAAACGGCCCGTGTGGGCTGCCCGGATCCAGGAGGCAGCACTCAGGGCCTGAGGCTCCCAGCAGACTGGCTCTGGCTCTTGTCTGGAATTCTGCAGCCAAAGAACCCAGGGGCACAGTAAATGTATAAAAAAGTTTGGATTTGCTGGAGGGATGAGAGTGAAGACATTGGAGTAAAAATATTAACACAGAATTTCCCCCTGACCAAGAAATACTTTTAAACACTGCAGAAAGTGTGTCCAGCTGCCGGGCTACGGATGGTGACGGGGCTGGTGAGACCGCGGTCCCCGAGCCCAGCACATTCCCTGCATGATGGCAGTCCCGATGTGCACCTTGGGGCAGCCCGCAGACAAGGCCAGCCTGGTGGGTGGGCGGCCCTGCACTTGTCGGCTGCTGGACACCCTCAGCCCAGAACCAGAGGTAGAGGTGGCCTTCATGCCCAGGGTACCTGGGCGCCTGGCCCAGCGGGCTCCGTAAGAGCACAGGTGTCCTGGGGGATCGGCCCAGTGCCTCCCAGGGTCCAGCGCTGGTCTCAGGTCAGATGGAAGGCTCCCCTGGACTCCCCCAGATGCCCCCCACCAGCCCTCAACTTATGCCCCGGGGCCTTGCCTTCCCTCTCCGTGGCCCCTCTATTTCCCTCTCTTCCCCACCCACCGGCGTCCCACCCAGCATCAGAGGGAACAGGCGGGGAGCCCCACTCCGGGTTCCGCCCACCCCTCGGGGTTTGGCCCCTACAGAGCAGCTGTGACAGCTGCCACACCCAGCACCCCTGCCCTGGGGGACACTGCTCAGACAGAGCTGTGGGACTCAGCCGCTGCCCTGGCCCAAGACATGGAGAGGGGGCAGGGAGGTGGAGAAACAGGATGACCCGGGCGATGTTTCCGAGCTTGGTGACATGACGGCGCATGTCAGCTCGTGTGACAAGCCGGGGCCAGTCAGCTCGTGTGAGGTTCTCAGGGACACTGCTGGCTTCGGAAGGCATGGCCCGAAGGGCGCCTGCCAGACCCTGATGACGGGACGGGCCAGCTGGGGGCTTCCCTGTGCGCGGCAGCCTTGGCCATCAGCCTTCTGTGGCTCCGGGGTCGTGGCCGATTATCGTGTCTGCTCCCTGCCTCCTCCATCAAGCGCCCCGGGGAGAGGTGGGGGTGACAGGCCGGGACCCCTGGTCCAGCTCAGCTTGTCCTTCTGCGGCTCCTGAGTGCCTGGCCCGGGGAAGTTTAAGTTAGAGGCCCTCATGTCACTTTCCTGTGCCAGGGGGACAACAGAGAATCCCTTCCAGGAGGCTCTGCGGACATGTGGTGTGGGAGGGGCTTCATAACTCCACGCCTGATGCTCCGAGAGCACCAGACGCCATCAGGCAGAGCTCGGGAGTTTGTGACAGACAGCAAGGAGGGCCCGGGTGGCGCTGACCCTCTGTCCCCGCAGCCCTGGGCGGGGCTCGAAGCCCCGGGGGCGCCAGGCCGCTTCACACCCACCAGCCCCGTGACCGCAGGTGAGGCGGTTCCCGGCACAGACTCGCTCACTGCGCAGCGTTTTTGAGGGGGCAGAAGTTTGCGGGAATATTGGGGTTTCTAATGAGGGGAACTTTGGATGTTATTAAATTTCACATTAGATACGGAAGCCTGAGTTCAGCTGAAGCACCATGTGTGTACGTGTATTCACTTAATCACGTTTACAATTTTTGTTTTTAATGCACAATTTCTGTACATAGTTGTAATCTTAACACTGTACTCACAAAAATTCGACATTACTTTTTCAATGTTATGTAGTTGCTTTCCAGGATACGATTCAGTCATTGTTTTTAAGATTAAATGCCATTTAATAACTCTATTGTTTAACTTTTGAATACTTAAATGATCACCAGTTGGAGCTATGTGTTAATTTAACATTAATTAATATTACTATTTTAAACGATTTTTATATATTTCAGTTAAGCTTGGAAAACTAGCTTTGCAAGTGTGTTAAAGTTCGTGAACAACAATAAAAGTTTAAAAATCCAATCTAAGGGATACCTTTAAACATCTGAGTGTTCAACTGGGATAATCTCGTTGGTGGAAAGAAGCTAGAAATTGTAGCCAATTACTTCCACTTCCATTAAACTGACAAATGAGTTCACCTTGGACTTGAATTTCACATTTAAGAAGAGAAAGGGCAGGAGGGGAATAAAAAACCCAACATTTATCAAAGAGCAGTGTACGACGGGACCTGAAATACATGTTTTCTTATTTGATGCTTAGACTATTTTACAGATGAGAGAAGATGGCGAGGCGGAAGGCCTGGCAGCGAGCGCCCTGCCACGCGGTGCTGGTGTCGCCTCGGAAACCTGTCGCTCTGCCCCCCCCCCCCACCCCAGTGGATCACCACGGGGAGGGCGTCGGGGGAGGGCGTGGCAACGTGCACATTCACACATTTAAGTCAGAGGCAAATTATTGCATTTGGACTATTGAGTGATTTCTGCACATTGCTAATAGCTGTCTTACGAAAATATCCACCCTTATTGTTAAAAAATACTTTTCCCTGGGTGTCCTTTTCAGCGAAGACGTTCAAATGGCCGCAGACCAGCTCCAGTGGAAATGGGTCACCTGCTGAGCACACGTGCGTGGGTGGCTGGGCCGTCACCAGGGACCGCTACCTGGGAGGAGGTGGCCTCCGGCCTCGCAAGCGCTGCCGGGAAGGCGGGGGGCCAAGAGGGCTCTCTGGGCGGTGGTGGGGCTGGGGCGCAGCCTGCGGGTTCTGGGTGTCCGCGCTGTCCCGGCCGGCGGCGAGAACGGCGCATGCGGCAGGTGCGCGCGCTGGTTTGAGATCCAGTGGTTGTGATGACTAGGGAGCAGCCAGGTGGTCTTTAGTAGAAGGTGTTTTAAAAACATTCGACCGATTTTGAATGGGTTGGCCTTAAATATTGAAGCCCATTTCACTTTCCTTGATGATCATTTCAGCAGAGAACATGAGACGCAGAAGTTCCATGAATCGCTGCTGTACCAGGTGCATCCCCTGTTAAAACTCGGTTATAATTGGCCCACTTTCCGCATTCAGGCGCTGGTTGTCACTTAAGCGTCAACATCCGTTCCTGGTCTCCCCTTTTTTTTTTCTGAGAGTTTCTGTGGCAAAGTTGCCATAAGAAAAGATTAAGATCTGATTTATTCTTTTCTTCTGGGACCCTTAGCTGGCACTGGGTTAGATGATGGGTGGCGTGGGCAGACACCTTCCCCGGTGAGTCAGAGCTCCGGGGAAATCGTCCGTGGTATTAGGACTCTCAGGTCGTTGGCTGTCCCAATTTAATTTGGGCAGTACAGGACATTTCTAATAATTAATACTGTAATAACACTTAATGATCTGCACTCATGCAGACTGAAAATCCAGCTAATGGTGCAGTTTTTAGTGATTGCACAAACAGCAAGTTTTAAATGTGTCCAATGCTGCTATTTCAGCATCCTGGTACCACGCAGGGGACCCTGCCTGGAGGGCTGTCGCAGCCCCTGACCAGAGCCTGGACAGGGGTGCGACGGCCAGGGGCTGGGTCTCCAGGGAGAGGCTGCCTGTTTGGAACTGGGTCTAAGGCAGGAGCATTCGGCATTTCCTCCAGACGGGAGGGACATCTAAAAGCTGTGACGATGGTCACAGGGAGGAAGCACGGAACCTGGAAGTCAGTAGCAAGAGTGTGAAGACTTCTACGAACTTCATTCGGGTGGAAAGAGTATTCTGGAGACCTGCCCTACAGACAGCGTGTGCTGACCATCCCTGCTGGCTGTCCCTGCTGGCCGTTCCTGCCCTGGCGGGCTCACTGCTCTGTCCAGTGCCATGCCAGCCCTTTGGCAAGCTGTCCTGCGGTCGCTGGCCTCAGGCCATCTCAGGATCCAACGTCAGTGACTGTGTGCCGCATTGTGAATGGTGCCATAGCTTTCCTTCTGTTTCCGTTTTTCTCTTCCTTTTTTTTTTTTTTGATGGGGAAGACATTAAATCTACTACTAGCGATTATTTCCAGAAGAACAGAAAACAGTAAAACTGAAGCTTTAAAAACGTGGTCATGGTCATGATGGTGGCTGTCGGCAGTGTGGGGACTCGGTTTCCTCCTGCCGGGGCTCACCTCACTGCTGCCTCGTTTAGGTTCTGGTCACCGATTGTCACTAGGGGAAACTGGGGAAGAGAACCCGAAGGAATGCACAAGGAAAAGGCCATGCGCCTCAGACCGTTGAAATCCTGTCTCCTCCTTTCCCCTGCAAGGTCCCTGGGATGGGGCCTGGGGCGCTCTGCGGCGGCACCCCAGCGGGGTGCATGGGTGGAGCCCCGTGTGCCGGCAGCTGGTGCCCGGTGCGTAGGGCAGACGGACGCCGCTCTGCAGTTTCAAAGCCCGAGTGTTTGGCAGATGCCACCACTTCCACACCGCGTTGCAAGGATTTTAAAATCCATGTGAGTGCATATTCTGCAATTGCCCAAATGGCAGACAATGGCTCTTTCTAGGAGAGGCTTCGTCGTTACAATTAATATTGTAAATGATCAGATCTTGCTTTTCTTTTTGACTGTAATTTCAAAGCCTCCATGCTGTTTCGCTACGGTGGGAATGAGAGAAGCCCTGGGATGTGGACATCTTACCGGGGGGCCCGGGCAGAGTCCGTTCTGGAAGTCTGGAAGTCTGTGGGACGAGGGACGAGTGGGGACACAGATGAAGTCTCACTAATTCACAGTGGACGGGAGGGGAAGGGAGGGGAGCATCCCGCAGCCGAGCTCTGATGCAGGGTCACCTGGTGGGGCAGGTCCCCATGTCCCTAGGAAAAGCTGTCCCTCCATCGAAGTCCCGACCCCTCCCTCTGTCCCCAGGGTTGCATAGGAGGCAGGATCTCATTACCGACGAGAATTAAATCAACAACGACTTTAAAAAAAAAGTCACCTGCGTTAAAGTAACAAGGAGGTGCTTTTGTACACAGGACCTTCGAAGCTGGGAGCCCGGCCGAAAGCGCAGGCCCGAGGTCGCCGCCTGCGGCCAGGCTGAGCGCTGCGGCACTGTCCACCCGCGGGGGGCCACGGAAGGCGTCGCTACGTGGAGCCTCGCGAACTCCCGCTTTGCAGTCGGATAGAGCGAGTGAACGGAGAGAACTTAGCCCGCGAACAGCATGGGGTGCGAGGGTCTGAGACGCCCCACGCACGCGCGGTCCTTCCCCCGGCACCCCGCCCTCGGAGACTATTTCGGGGTCACACAGCCAACTGCAGGATTTGAGAAAGACTGGGCATTTGAAATTCTTGCCGCAAAGCACAAATCCAACACTGACCCACTGAGTACACCCTCAGACCCGGGTTTTGGAGGCGGAGACAGGTGCCCGGGGTTAAGCGCCCCGGGGCGCGTGCCGGGCGCGCAGAGCGGCCCCGGCGCCGCCACAGCGGGCGGGGGCAGCACAGCCACTTCGGCGCACATCTCGCCGCGACCCGGGGCGGCGGCATCAGTGAGACCCAGGAGACGCGCACAGGCTGTTGGGTGAGCAAAGGTAGGGGACGAGGCTCTGGCACCGCCAACATCTAATCCAGTGCTTTTGAAATAATCCAGCTTAGAAACGTAGCTGCCGACGGGTGCAGAGTGTGCGCGGCCACCGTGGGTTAGCACGCTGGCCGTCGGTCCCACCCCGCAGGTGGGGACCCACAGGGCCCCCCAGCCAGTCTGCTCCACTGCCAGCCCCGTGCCCGGCCCTGGGTGAGCAGCCCCAGGGTGGGGGAGGGGCTGCCTTGAGGTCACAGTGGGGAACCAGAGCTCTTCCCAGCCCGACCCCAGGATGGGACGGTTTGTCTGCCAGCGACTGCAGAGGGTCTCCACGCTGGGGTCTCCACGCTGGGGCCTGCGTTTTAAACGGAAGCACTAGACAATTCCACGTGACTTGGAAAGTGTTAACCTCGGAACCCAGCAGTGGAGAGTCTCTGTGGGCCGACCTGCCAAGGCCGATACGTTTTCCAGAAATTCACAATCTGCCTCCGCAGCTTTCTCTACTTTGGCCCAAACCGTCTAGCTAAGAGGGTAACGGGACCCACTTTCCTGAGCCGGATCACGGCCACCACGGCCCGGCATCGCGAGGACGGCCCTCACTCGCTGCATGAGCGACCCCGAGGGCGCCCACCTCTGCTCCCCGGCTCCAAGGCCCGGGAGGCGCGCAGGCATGATGAGGGAGGGTCCTCGCTGCTGCCCTCAGAAAGCCGCTGTCCGCACCCAGCAAAAGCCATGAGCCGGATCTCTGCGAACGTGCTTCTTGAGCCTCAATTTGCAGACCAAAGAGCTGGGCTACCGAATGGCTTATAAAGAGCCAACGGGTGTGTTCTTGTGGGACGTCGCAGCTCCGCGTCCACTGTCACAAAGAACTGTAAACAGCTGCTTGGGGGCCGATGCGCTGGTTCACACGGCCAGATGTCATCATCGGACAGAGCGGACGTGGTCGAGAATCTGAGGAACTGCGCCACGGAAGGGTGACCATTGCCTGAAGTCGTCCTGGCTTTTGGTTCATGTTAAATAAAAGCAACATTAAAGCACTGAAACACTTGTGGACAGAGACGCGTTTACAGCACGTGGGAGACTCTCTCATAGCTTTGTAAAAGGACCGTACCTCCTGTTTGTTCTGCTCTTAAAAATACAAGCGCAGTATTTGAAACGATCATGCCTATTTTAAATCTCAGATTTAGCCCATTTAAAAAATAAGCTATTTCACTTTGATAAGACATAATACTTTTAAATCCCAGAAAACTGACAGAAATCATATGCATTTCTATTATAGATGCATTACAATAGATAATATAATTTTAAAAATACAGATTCTAATCATCTGAATATCAATATGTTTTATAAATTTTCTTGCATTAAGAAACACATTGATTTCTGTTAACATTTTTCGTAATTTATTGACACTGCAAAATTCTCCTCTTTAAAGTGATTTGCAGTTGAGCAGACGCTCACACACAGAGATGCCCACCACACACACACATCTGCATCACTGTGGCCCGAAACAGCTGCATTCAGAACGTTAGTTCACGCTCCTCTGGGCAGCTGTTTTATTCTTCCACTTACAAGTGGTTTATCCATAAGAAGCAGAGCATGAATGTTCGGCATCTGCAAAATTTGAGGTCTGGTATGAAAGGATAATCCTCATCAGAAATAATGTGGACAGGACAAATTTTACTTTTCTATTTTTTTCTTCCATTTCTAAAAATTCTTTTTATGTCCTGCCTCTTCCAAACATGCATTTGAGATTCTGTGTGCCCAAGGAACATAGACTCATCCATAATAAAATACAGGAGAAATAAGAATCCTCAAGGAAGATAAAGCTGATGTGCTAACTGGTCGGTTGGTCAATACGATTTCTAAAAATAAACTATTTGTTTCTATAGAATACACTATTGATATGAGCATGGATTTAATTGAGCATTATTTGGATTAAAAGATGCTATTTGTCAACCTATTGATTTTCATGTGTTAATAAGATGTTTCCCATTTTATATCAACAGTAAGATAAAGTTGCAAATGCTGAGGTTAGTTAATGTGGGAGAAATATATTTTGAAATCCTCGTGCACAAACACAAAAGGCACGAGAAGCTACCAACTTTCTCGTCAGAATCCACTTTCAATGACGGCCTTCATGAAGGTTCATTGTTAAGAAACATCTTAAGAATTTTTTAAGAAAGTTCCGTCTTGGATGAATTACCCTGCCTGTGGCAGCCGCGCTTGAGACGAGAGTGTTGAACCTGAAAGACTGGCACCCGGAGCCATGGAGCCTCGGAAAATAATCTCTCTCTTCTAAAAGGGACTTCAGTTCACATCAAGCTCCTTTTCTATTGTTTTCAGATTCCTTTCAAGGTTAGATCAGAAAATTAGTAATTACAG
This sequence comes from Eonycteris spelaea, assembly GCA_003508835.1. NCBI lineage: Eukaryota > Metazoa > Chordata > Mammalia > Chiroptera > Pteropodidae > Eonycteris > Eonycteris spelaea. The sequence goes on along the minus strand of PUFA01000056.1, from coordinate 10,151,943 downwards.
TTAAAACTAGAAACGGGAAAATGTCAGCTGCTGCAGGCGAGTCTTCCAAGTGGGTGATTTCAGAGCGCCTTTGTCGCAAAGATTCAGCCGCAGCGCTTCCCCCCACCCCGTGTGTCTCCGCTAAAAATAAACCTTAGGAGCCTAGGAAAGATTCATCGTGCAGACGTCGCGGGCGCGCGCGTAGTCAGGCGAGCCGCTGACCGGCAACCGCGCCTGCAGACCGTGTCCTCGCTGCTGCTTTCGGCCTTGATGCTTATTCCAGTCTTTCCAAACAGACTTTCATTTCTTGTTGCTTATCAAAAAAGACATCTTTGCGGACTCAGAAATCTCATATTAAGATTTGGGGGCATGTTCCATCTGGGTTCATGCCAGCATGTGTTCGGGGCGGCGACTCAGCTGGGAAAAGCCGTGATGAGGTAGTTGTCTTTTACATATTTTAGTTTATTCAGGGCTTAGGTTGAGTTGCTAAATTATTGTGAGTGGGTGATTTTTTTTTCCTGAAATGTTTGCAAATTCTGATGCAGAAGACCATGGGTGAGCAGGCTCCCCTTCATTCCTCCAGCGTCCGGGCCGACTGTGCCCCACAGTGACGGGCAGTGTTTGGTCCCCGCGTCTGGGCTCCCCCTCCTGGTCGGCATTGGGGGGTGGCAGCCTGCTGCTCCGCTGGCCCCTGCTGCTCCCTGGCGCCCACCATGAGCAGTCGCAGCTGAGTTTCCTGCCCGGGGTCACTGTACATGTGAGGTCCTGCGAGGCTCTGCACCCCGGCCTCTGACTTCAGGGTGGACGGAGGGCATGAGGGCCACAAGCAGATCTGCTAGGGACAGGTGTGTTCCCAGCTAGCAACACCGTGCTCATGCATCGCAGCCCATCGGCCCGGGGTCACCAGCGATGCCGGGACCACGCTTCCTTTCTGCGTGAGAGAGAACGTCGCGAAAGTCCCCACCAATGACTGGACAGCAAAGATGCGATGGGGCTTGTGTGTCTTTATCTCCAGAAGCCTGGGAAAGGTACGTCCTGTCCCCCGATTCTAAAGCCAGCCTGGGCCCCGGAGACGGCGGGTCCGGTGCTAACGCAGCAACATGAGGGAGCCGGGGCCCCCAGCCTGGGTCCGCCCTGCCGGCCACTCAGTGGCACAGCCAAGTGCAGACTCTATTTCCTGGCAGCCAACAGGAGCCGGCAGACTCTGCGCCCACCTCACCCACTCACAGGCGGGGACCCGTGTCTTCCTCCCGCTGCCCAGCTGCTCTGTCCCTTCCTGATCTTCACACAGCGGACACCGACCTTGACTTTCACCTTGTAGCTCTGCAAGAACTGCACGTTGGCCTCACATCATAACTGGAATGTTTCTTAGGGAGATTCTGCCACCGTGTGTATAGATCCAAGACAGTTTCTGTTTAAATGTATGTGTCATGGGCGACACTGGGTTCCACAACTCACGGAGGCAAATGCCCGAAGCCCTTGCCTATCGTCACGCAGGCAGGTCACAGTGACCCACGATGGCCCAGACCAACCGCCAGAGCCGGGCGCCAGTGGCGTCCGGGCGAGGCGAGCCCCACCGTGTTGGGGCTGCTGAGCTGCCGCGTTGTGTCCAGTGTAAGACCCTGGGCTATGGCTGATCGTCTCTGACCTGGACACCTTTTGAAAGTGACAGTCCCATCAATAGCGTTCAGCAGGCTTCCTTGTGGCACTAATGAGTGTATGGCTTTTCTTTGATCATATTCATAGGTTTCCATAACGCACGCCAGTCACTCCAGCACGCCAGGCCGTGCAGACTCAGGCCATTTTTCATAACCCTGTTTCCTTGTCTGCGCGTCAGAGCCAGTAAGGAGCTGCTGGCTCGTCCGCGGGTGCGAGCCTGGGTCGGCCCGGCCGCTGTGCGCACGAGCTTGAAACATCTCCTGTTGGAGGAGACGTGCACTTATTAATATTGTGAGGGACCGTGCGTGAGATTTCCCCCAGCACAGGCTGACAAGCCGCCTGGCACATCGTCATTTGTCATCGTACACTACATCTGTCAACTAGAGAAACCATTTCAATAAAAAATTTCTGCATGAAATTACTTCGCGGGGGAACCAACTGGGCCTGCCGCTCGCGTGTGCCGCTCTGGGTCTCTGCCTCGCTTCTGTTTGTTCCTCCTTCTCCTCCTTTTTTAATTTTGGCTGTGAAAGGTACTTAATGTACCAAAAACAATTTGTACAGACATTATTTCACCACTTGCGCGTGTGCACGGCTTGCTGAGGCCCCCTGATCTAACTGTTGCTAATACACTCTCACGCTGTGCTCTCGCGGCTTCATTTTACAGTTGAGGGGATCACCCGCGCCATGCTGTGCTGGAAATGGGGCCCTCGCCACTCGGGTCCGCAGAGTGCAGTTAGCGTGTGAACAGCAAGCCGCGCTAAAGCGTCTTCATTCTCGTGAGGCTCCTCGTCTCAAACTGGGCTGGTTTGGTCTTCGGTGTCTCCCGACAGCTGAGCGCAGCCGCTGCGAGCCGCGGGGGCGGCCAATGCGCTCGCCGCAAGGGGCAGGTGGCCCGATGCACGCACCGACCGGCCAGCGCGCGGCGCGGGTTTCAGGCGTGCGCCCGGACACCCAGCGCCAGGCAGGTGCTGGGGCCCCGCGCGCTGGGGCCCTGCGCGCCGCCGCTCCGCGCTCTGCAGAGAAGCCAGCGGTAATTTCTGTGGTTCACTGATACCCCATAATTGTTCCTGCACGTGTCGGGTTTCTCGTGCGAGCCCAGGAAAGGAAAAAAGCCGCGTGGCCTGTGGCCCGCGGCCCTTGGCGCTCCTGGGCCGGGGACGCGGGGGCATCACGCCGCGCGGCGGGCGGGCGGCGGGCGGGCGGCGGGCAGACGGGGACCGGCCTCCGCGGCCCTGGCTTTCCGCCCCGTCAGGTTTCCACCCAGCTATGGATTTTTGTCATCGACTCCTGATGATTGTGCTGACGCCCCTGTCAGAAAATAAATTTTTCACTCCCCACTTGGTTGACTCCATTCACAGGGTGGAACTCTGTCAAAAAACGCTCGCGCCTTGGCTGGTGGCCGAGCCCTCTCGGGGCTCTCCGCTGGTCACGGGCCCCTCCTTATCCCACGGTGCCCTGTTGGGGTGGGGTGTTCTCCCTGCACCTGATTTAATGACAAAAACGAGCCCATTTGCATCGAATCCGTGCAGAATGCAGGATGCTTATGGGAAAGGACAGCAGAGGCTTGGCCGAAAGATGGAATTGGGCATAAATCTTATTTCTTGTTCCGCTGCCTGGTTTTAAATCTGCAAAATACATTTGCCTCACCTATAACATCTACCCGACTCGCCGTGGGAAAAGGCTCCGTGAGGCCGGGCGGCGAGGCCCGCGCAGCCGCCGTCACGCACGGCCCAGGACACGCAGCGCCGCAGCGGCGCGCGGGCCGCGGGGCTTCCGGGCGGGTCCACGCAGCAGCGGCCCAGCCGGGTCTGTCCGCAGCGCGGGGGACGAAGCAGCAACAAACGCCGTGGGCTCCACAGGGCGCGTCTCTACGCGTCATGTAGCCCGTGCACATGTGAGTGTGAGTGGTGCGTCCGCTCAACGTGCAGAGACGGGACTGGCGTCGCAGACCCGTGGCCCTGGGCAAAGCCGGACGCGGGCCGAGGATGCTCGACGCCGGCAGCAACGCGACGGGCTGCGCGCCCGCGGGCCTGCTCCGGCCCTGCGTCTGTGTGCACCGCGCGCACCCGCGCGCCAGCCCGCAGCACCGCGCGGGGCACTGCCGGGGCGGCGCACGGTCCGGGCGCGAGGGGCGCCCACCTCCCCCCCCACCCCGCCCCGGAGTCCGGCTCCCAGGGCGCCAGACATGACCTTCCCCGGGACTGCGGCCTTGCAGGTGAGTGGCGCGCGCCCTGGCCTTGCCTCAGTGATCAGCGAGTTCACAGAGGACAAGCCCCGGAGGGACGTGCTGGGGGGAGGGGGCCGGGTGAGGACAGGCGGGGACACAGCCACGCTGCAGCCACAGCCCAGGACAGCGACTCCAGTGGGGCCCCGAAGGCGAGAGGCGGCGGGTGCCTTAGCCCTCAGGGTGAGCGGGCCCTGCCGGCCTCGGTCCATCCCTCCTGTGTGAGAGCGACGTCTCTCGTTCTGAGACACCCTGTTCGTGGCGCCCCTTTGTTGTGACAGCCCAGGACTCGGTCGAGCAGGCAGGGCAGCTCCCTGCCGCCACCTGCAAAGTCACTTGGCTCCACCGGGGTTCACCCGCCTGGAAGCTAAGTTTTCTTCTACATCTCTGTGTTTAACACTGAGCCATCTGGGAGGACAGCAGACATCACCCCAGTGCTGTGTCGGGGACCCCAACATTCCAGTACCTGCGATGCATCGTTCACCCAGCAATACCTACGGAAGGACCACTAAGTGCCAGGAATGGCCCGGGATGGGGAACAAAGTCCTTACAACCAAGGGGCTTGACGGAACACTGCGGACGTGGTGGCTCAGGCCACGTTTCTCTAAGGCCAACACCGCCCGGACCGCCTGGAGACGGGGTCCCACTGCGGTCCTGGCTCTCTGAGTCTGCGGTCACCCGCGAGGTCGCGCTTCTCACCATCTTCCTGCTGACGCGGAAGCCTCGTCTCCACGCGCCCCCGGAAAGAGGCGCAATTTTAGGCACCGCCGCTCTCAAAATACACGGCTGTCTTAGAGACTTGGCTGGGTGCCAATTACGTGTCTTAAGGGGAAGCCCATCCGACGGTTGGCAGTTTAAAATCAGCCGAGATCCGGAGGAGCTCGTCGGGGGCGCGGGCGTGGGGTGGAGGTGGGGGAGGGAGCGCGCTGCCTCGTTCTCTTGGCTTCTTTCTTCCCAGAGCCTGCTTACAGAAGAGTGCCATTTCCTAAACCACCATCTTAGAACTTTCGCGAGGTGTCAGTTACAATCTTCATTAACTCATTTTTTTGACCTGTGATTCAACGTTTTTCTAATGAACAGACTCTGTACTGGCGGCGTAGGATTCTGGAGACCAGGGGACACGTGAAATACGCTAAGTCCTTACATTAAGGACACATAACAGAAAATGAATGTTTAAAAATGTCAGTCGTGGCCGGCAGCGTGAACTGAAGCATGCCCTGAGACACAGAACAGGGGTCTCACCTAGCCTAGAGCGAGACACCCCAGAAGCCACATGGACTGGACTTCGGACTCCCCAAGACCGGCTCTGCCTTGTCCCGTGTATTCCCACTTCCTAATGACCTCTCCTGGGGTCACATGTGGTGCTGCCCGCGTGACCGCTGTCCATTATCGCCACCCTTGGACTCGGTCCTGGCGGGCCTGGCAGGTGCCACCGCTCAGCTCTCCAGCTCACTCCCAAAGGCGTCCGGGCACTGAGCTTCCTGAGAACCACGGCTGAGGCAGGAGCAGCAAAGCCATCTCAGCCCCACAGGAGCCGGAGAACAATGCCATGTCCAAGCGCAAGCACGTCAGGCTGCCGAGCTCCATCACCTGGAGGCAGTGCTGGATTCTGCAGGTACCGGGCCCAATGGCACCGTCGGTGTCTGAGCAGGCCTGCGCCCACCTGCAGGGCCGCCAGAGCCTGGACCCTGTGAGGACCGTGAGCACAGACACCCGCTTTGTTCATCCAGTGTCTGGCCCGGCATGAAACCAGTCTCCTCAAAGGGGCGTGGAATGACGAGTCAAAACCCGGGTTTAAAGCATCCAGGCCTGAAACCAGATCTGGGCAGGACAGTGGACCTTGACGACATGCTGACTTCTGCAGGGAGCCTCCCTTTAAGAGCCATCTTTATGACCAGAGTGGGCCACAGAATCCAGAAGTTTCTAAACTATCGATCGAATTGGCTGCACCCGGATAGGGCTGGGAGTGAGGGTCCAAGGCTCAGCTCCTCTCTGGCAGTGATTCTGGTCTCTGCTGGGCTCTGGGTTCAAATCACACCCACCAGCTGCTGAGCAAGGCACAATCGAAGGGCCATGTCAGCTCGACCAGCCTGAACACTCAGTAGATTTTTTTGTTTACTTTTTAAAATTAAAGATTGTAAAAAATTAATAAGAAAATAACAATCATCCAATCTCTACCATCTAGAATTAACTATTGTTTACATATTTATATAATTGTTTCCAGTCTTCTCTTGTTTTCTTAAGAAAAACCGTCCTATTGCTTTTGCAGAAATTATGCATGAATGTACTTATAAACAATTCAAATAGGGCATAGACATATAATGAAATGCATAAAATTATAATGAGAGATAACCTTCATAAACATTAGTGAATATTATTTCAAATATCTTTCTATGTGTAGACTTAGGTAGAAAGATGGATGCTGATACTTACATGAAAATAAGACAATACTATAGGTATTTTAATAAAAGATAAAATTTAATTTTATGTGAATTTAAGTCAATGAAAGTAAAATAAAGAATATAATGAAAATCAAAACAAATGATTCTTTATTGCAAGAAAGGATTTTAGAAAATTAAGAAAACAAACTATGAAACATAGTAAAACAAATTGATTGATTTGCCATAAAAGTTAGAGATTAAACACACAACCTCACATTCAACATTCTCTTATCTCCTAACTTTGGGTGGTTACATTGTATTACATTATACATGTTTTATGTTATGTTATGTTATATATTTTATTACATTTCTCAAGGTTTGAGGCTCCAAAGATTTTTGTTACATTCTGTTACATTTTGTTACATGATGAGGATGTTGAGCACTAATCTCTCATATTATTGATACATGTTTGTTTGTCTAACTCATATTATTGATACATGTTTCTAATATATGTTAACCCAGAATTCTGGGTTCTACCACCATTTACAATGATAATTTCTAACCCTTCCTTTCTCAGTGTGGATTTACAAATAATTTGTCTTCTAAATCACACATGAATCATTTAAAAAAGGCAAACGACTGTAAAAATGTTGTTTCTTTTTTCAGGCTTGAAACTTTGCTTTTATCCCCAAATATCAAATCAAGTCTGTTGGACTATTATCATTATAAGTGCAAATATCATCTTAGGGCTGCAGAAGTCTGTTGTATCTCATTATCTCAGAAAAACGTGTTATAAACAGACATTCGAAGGATGAGGGTGAATTCCATGGATTAGAGAGAAAGAGTGTTTGATGTGGGCAGCGTGCGTCATACAGGGCGTCTGTTGTATAAGCCTTTTTTGGAACCATCTTTTGGGTGATTTTATAGAAAAGACAGTTTCTGACAAATCTGGTTCAACGATTAATATGCAGTGTGAGTTGTAATGAGAGGGTTGAATCAGAGGTAATGAAGGTTTAAAAATAGAAAACAGATGTAATATTTTAAATGACATTTTCTTGGTACTGTATTTATTTTCCTCTTTCAGTAATGAGTAAAATGTTTTCAGTTTTTAAAAACAGCTTATTACTGTGAACACAATAATCCCATATGTGTAAAAATGAAATAAAAAATTGTGAAAAACAGATGATACATACTTCGCATTGTGTGGATAAGGAGAAATAGTGGGGAAAAAAGACTACTATAGAATATAAATAATTAAATACTGGTTAAACCATTAAAATAATTATTTATATATAAATAGCTAATATAATTATTTATATGTTAGGGCCAAACCTATAAATAGTTAAAATCATTCAAACAAAAATAACTGATATTCAAGCAATTCTGTGAGTCTGTCCTTCTTTAATTGTGCATAAATAATTTGTTACAGAAAAAAAGACTATAAATCTGAAAATTCATTGTACTGGGAATTTAATTTTTTTTTTCACAATTTAAAGACTGAAAAAAATTATCTACACTTTCCTCTCTTGGCATCGATGATGGTATATTTTTAAAAAGACTAAAATGACCAACCAGAGACTTGAAGTCAGCAAAGCATGTTCTTTTGAGGCCATCGGGGCCGGGGAGGTAGCCGCCCAGGCTGGAGGCCGCCCTGCACGTCCACTGCGCCAGCCCGACCCCTGCCGGCCTGTGCTGTCGGTAGGAACAAGAGCCTCAAGAAGTCTTATGAGCTCAAGAATTTTCTGGAACTGCCCGTTGGATATTTCCAGAACAAAGTTATTAACATATCCAAAAAATAAATGACAATGGTGACTTTATTTTAAGGAAATGACTATTTGTTTGTTTGTTTGTTTTTCTGTGAGTTTAGTTTCCAGCATGTGAGCTTATGCTTCGAGCCAATTATTACCCTAAAAACAAGTGAAATGTAATCACCTTTTTATAGACACATTAAAAGCAAATAAATAGCAGAGCCAGTAGTTCTGTTCTTGTCTAAAGGCGCAGCCAGCTCCCCAGCTGGGGTCTGGACAAGCCTGGGTGAGGGGTGGGTGGGTCGGGGATGGGGGATGAGGAGGTGGGGGAGTGGGGAGCAGGGGCGGAGGGATGGTGACACGGCCCCATAGCATGAGGAGAGGCAAAGGCTCTCCTGATGCCAACCGATGAGCAAAGCAAGAATAAGTGCAGCCACCAGACCGAAACATGTTGGGGGGAAAATGCTTCTGTTACAAATGCGTTTCCACTTTTAGTTATAACCTCTGAGCCACGGTGAGTGATGCTGCTGCCCGAGCCACTGGGTCCCGTGCAGGTCACCATCGTATAGCTGGGAACTGCTGTGGGGGGTGTCTGCCAGCCATGGGGGTGGCACCTCATAGCTGGAGACCGGCTGTGGGCAGAAATTGGGGAGGGTGACTCAGAACCCCCGTCTCATGGGGTTTAGCTGTGGGTGACGAGGCAGAGTGTGTCCCCAGCCTGCCTTTCTGTGACCCGAGGCCCAAGGGGGACAGCGCGGCTGCATTCCTAAGCATTCTCCAGGCACCGAGTGCCACGACCACAATCGTCATCCTGGGTCTGAGGCCACAGCAGTAAGGGTGACAGAGCCCAGGATATGGTCATGAGCTGGACACCGCGAGTCAGACACCACCGTCCGTGCTCCTTCACCACTGATGTCCCCACCACAGGAAGACAGTGACGAAAGCTGTCGTATTTCACACAGAACTATCGTGAGAGCCTGATAAATGCAGAGGCGTCTACAAAAGCTGGTCAGTATCAGGAATTAAGAAGCAAGTAGGGACCATCCCAAGTGTATCAACAAATACAAATAAGGTGACCAAATCTAGAGAGTCCAGAAAGGGTGACGATGGCAGTGACAATATCAAGTGATATGTACAAGTACTTACTAGGTGCCAGCCTCTGTTCCCACCACTTCACTTTCATCACATATCCCTGCTGCTGCTGGGCCTTGACTATCATCAAGTTCAATATCAGAGTCCTGAGGGAGAGGCTGTGGGGCACTCCACAGAGCTCCATGCTAGGTGCTGGGGGAGCCCGGTCCACACCCAGGTGCTCCCGCTGCTGTCAGGTGTTCTCAGACTCTGCCTGCCCCACCTCTTATAACAAACAAGCTCACCAGTTTTGAGCACAGGACCATGTGAAGTTACCCAATCAAAACAATTTCAGAGACGAGTACACCAAAGATTTGGTGTCCAAGATTCTTGAACTGTAATGTTGGGCTTTTGCTAAGGTCAAAGCTATCGAACAAAGTTGCAGGACAATTGAGATTTAATCATACAGCAGCCAGTGGGCCGTGCTTATGTGAAATCAGAGAAAAGAACAAAATATTTTGGAGAGATATGAAAAGATACATAAAGAGAATGCCAATAATGACTATGAATAGAAGTATGAATAGCTACAAACCATTCCTGCCATTTTAAATCACATTAAGGTGCGTGTCAACTTTACAAAATAAAAACGCAGAGATGGCTATTTTCAAAAGTAATTTTAGGACTCTAAGAAATAATCATGAGGAAATGTTAGCAATCAAAATAATACTGTAAGAGAAAAAAATTTTGACAGGCTCACCAGAAGATGCACCTGAGGACACAATCAGTGAATTTGAATACAGGTAGGGAGCAACTCCTCAAATGCAAATACAAATAAAAAAAGAAAAACAATGGAAAAATTTTACATTACAGGATATTATAAAAAAGAGTGATATACACATTATTGGAATACCAGAAAGAAGAGAGAGAACAAAGCAGGAGAAACATTTGAAGTAACTATGGCTCAGAACTTTCCCAAATTAATGACAGACACAAAACCACAGATCTGAGTAGCTCAGAAGAGACCAGTCAGGATAAATATAGATCATACTAAAACTACAGTAAATCGAAGACAAGAGTAAGCCTTGAAAAATGTCAGAATAGTAAAAAAGAAAAGATAAGAAAATTACCTTTAAAGGAGCAATGATGAGAATCACAGCTAGCTTCTTATCAGACTATGCAAGGAGGAAGGAAATGCAGGGAGGTGGTGTGAAGGAAATATACTAAAGAAACATGCACAAGTCTCCTGCAAAGAAGGAAAATAAGTTGTCAGACAAACAACAGCTTGGATAATTCATCACCGACAAAACTTCCCTGCAAGAATACTAAAGTTCTTCAGGCAGAAAGGAAATCACACGGGTCAGAACTTGGGACTATGTGGAGTGTTAAAGTTATACATGAGGGCAAAACAGAATATCTTGTTTTTATTTTAAATTAATCTAAAAGCTAATTGTTTGTTTAAAGCAATAATAGTGACAATGTATTGGGTGATCATAACAAATGGAAGAATGCGTAATGACAGCGGTGTCACGAGAGGACATACCATCAGAACGGGGGCTCCGGGGAGCCTTGCAGAATGAAGCACTCCCCCATGGATGCCTGCCGTTCACGGCGGCCTGTGGTGTGCCAGGCGCTGGGCTGAGCATGCTCTACACTAATCCCATGTGCGTGGGGGCGCAGCACAGCACCGTGGCTCGCCCAGCACTCCCCACGCGCCCGCGTCCCAAGGCCCGGAGCGTGTTCTCTGCTGCCTTCCGACAAGGTGGGACGTAGCTAGCTGTATTCAAGGGGCAAATGGGTGAGCAAATGCCCTAGCAATGTCACTCAGGTAGAGGATGCCTCTGGGTGGAAGCAGCACCTAAAAGACTAAAAAGGTGGGGCTGGGGGAGCCCCGAGGGGTGGGGCCCAGTCTTTGTATCTGCACCACAAATCCCTATCTGCTGAGTTCTCTTATGAAAAATGGAAAAACAAAAGAAAATGATGCCGGCAATGAATGACCCAGAGAGTCGAGGAATGAGAAAAATTTACATCGGTTGTTAGCCACCTGCAGCTTGTTTTGGGGGGTGCTGCATGGAGGTAAACAGTCTCTTTAAAGCATTAACTGAAAGAAAGCAAGTCATTCTTTGTTGATTTCTAATTTGTTCTCAAACTGTGAGGTAAATTCACCTCTACTGGCAAAGAGGGAGCTGGATGCTTTATCAGCCTCTCTGCCTCACTTTTCATTACAGCTGGAAGGGAAAAGGGAAAAGGAGTTTCCTGGCTGGAAGCAGATAAAGAACACACAAATTTATCTGGAAACAGATGAAGAACACAGATTCATCTGGAGACTTCGGCCTTAACGGCATGCTATTGACACTTTTGAGCATGTGGAAGAAATTCACTCTCAAGAATTTCCGCGTCTTTGTGACATTTCCCAGAACGAGCATATCGGTGGACATCCAGCGCTTCCTCCAGGAGGTGAGGTCCCACAGCAGGCAGCAGGTGGGGAGCGCGTTCTTGCCTGTCTGATGGGGCGTTGGGGAGGTGGCCAACGTGGGCCGCCCGCCCTCCGCGTCCATGCTCTGTGGGCGCACATCCTGGGGGCGCCTATGGGAGCCCAGCAGTCGGTGGCCTGCGGGATGTTCAGAGGTGGACCTGACTGCATGCCTGGGGTGCGGGGACCCGTTCTTCCCTCCGACCGCTGCTCAGATCCCAAACTGACAGCTGGACGCTGTCACTTGGATTCATGGGTTAAAACTTGACATCTTCTTAGTATTTTAGGTTTTATTTTCTTTATCAGCTTGACTTTCATGTCCAGAGTGCTCTTGCTACAATATGCTTTTAAGAGTACACTTGTCAGGGTCCATTTGCTACCAGCCACCTTGATGGTGACATCGGCCATGCCTGTGGCTTACCTTTTGACCTTATAGAGGCAGCAGATGGGCCTAGTAATAAATCCCGATTATTAGTGAAGGAGCCAATAGCTCGGAAAGGCAGACATAAAAGTCGGGCAGTTTTACGCTGTGATTCTCGTTATCGGCTCTGACGCCGAGTCGTGAGCCCTGTCAGGGCAGGTGACGGGCGGTGTAGACAGCTGCAGTGCCTCTCCCACCACTCCCCTGCTCCCTTCTTCTTCTCCTCCCCCCGCCCCCTTTCTCCTCCTTCTCTTGCTTTCCGCCCTCCCCAGGCCGACTTTCGCTCTACTGCAATAAGCGCCTGGAGTTTGGCCGCGAGCACATGGCGCGGCCGCCCGGTGCGGTCCGGCCCAGAGCGCCTTTCACGCCCCCGACGCGTCATATCCAGCGCGCGGGTCGAGGAAAGACGCCCACGGCGTGACTCGCGTGCTTTTGGCGAATGAAGGAGTCTTGTTATTTCTTCTTCTCCTTTTTCTTTTCCTTTTTTTTTTTTTTTTTTTTTTTTTTTTTTTTTTTTTTTTGCACTACGCCAGGAGGGGCCTGAGAAGTTTCAACAGCCGAGGAGCGGAGCCGTCGTGCTTCTAGCTCCTACGCCCAGCCCTGGCGAAGGTCTGGCTGTCCGCGGGCAGACGCGGGGCTCGAGCTAAACATTCTTAGGTATAAACAAGGGACTACATATCTGTGAGCATTACGGTTCGTATTTGTTTATAAATTCTGAAATTTAATAATAATTTCTATAAAAGTTCAAAATCATTTTTTTTCCTCTTTTAAATTTCCTTTGACAAAGGAACAACAGATGAGAAAGCCACGAAAAGAATGATTGGTGTAGTCACTTGTTCCAAAGAGAGTTCCAGACTGGCCTGACTTAATGGGAAAATCCAGGCTGGTTCTTTCTGTTTTGAAACTTGCATTTAAAGGGTTACCAAAAAAAAAAAAAAAAAAAAAAAAAGACAACAATTTTTAAAAAGATTTTGAAAACTCATGAAATAACAATTGCTTTTGCGGATTTCTTCACTGTCGAATTCCTTATTAAGCTAAAATGAAAGCTTTGTTGTTATAGTTATAAACCTTTTTTCACTTCTAGTGCTGTAATTTCTACGTGGGAGTAAGAGGCTGTCGCTGGCAATCCGGGTTTGAAAGGTGCATGGCGCACGCGGTCAGAGGTGTAAGAATAGGAACTGGACTTTGGGGCTGAGGTGACCGAAGACGAGTGACTGCATCTCTCTGACAAACACATCCCCAGGGCAATCAAATACTATTTTTCAAGAACAAACCAGAAGGATCACTCAAAAAAAGTGCTTGTCACAAAATTAAAATTATTTTTCCTCCTCAGTAAAGTTAATCTGTAAACAAAAGATTAACAAACAGAACGTGATTTCTAGTGTCACGTTGCCTTGTTACTTGTTTGTGAAGTTTTTTATCCCCCCAGTGCATTGTCACACTGTCCCTTTCCTAACGCTGAGATGTAGCCAGGGGACCACACTGCCTCCTTAATGATTGCGCCGTGAGGCTTGTTATAAGACCCAATGTGAATATTAATTTTATAAATCAATGGAGGTGATTGAGCCAAGGAAGGATCCCACGATGATGCTTCGTGGTGAGAGCCAGTGGCAGAGACTGGCCACTGGCCAGAGGGCGCGAGCCCTGATAAAGGAGAACGTAGAAGCAAAACCCTCGGTTATTTATTAATAAGTACGGGAGGCAGACGTTGTAATTGGAAATTGGTGCGATGTAAAGTCATTGGTCTCCTTTATCAGTGTGGAGCTGCAGAAATGATTTCCATTCCTGTGTAGAAATGAGGAGCTCACTGATTTGTGCAAAGGAGTGTGTTTGTGCATGTGCGAGTGTGTGCACGTGTGTTTCTGCAGGTGTTTAAATTGTGTTTGCTTTTTGTGTAAATATCCAGTTAAAAAAATATATCCAGGTGGTTTTTTTTTTTCCTTTTGCAGAAACAAAAATAGCAAACAACCCAAGGGCTAATGTGCTAATTATCAGTGTCTGTGCAAGCCTCCCAAACGCACGTCTCCTATAACCCCTGGAAAAATTCTGACATATTATAAACTGTTCGAATTAGCGTAAATCAGTAAACAACAAATTGGTGCCAGCCCAGTACCAGAAGAGTGTGATGCATACTAAGCGACTTAGGTACAGCGATGCCAGAAACACCGCGAAGCATCATCAATTTAATCCAACCCCAAAACATCCGCGTTCGTCCAGCAGGGAAGGCACGGTGGTGGGTGTTCCAGAGACGATGGGAAGCAACGAGGCAGTCCCCAGTTTCCTTGTCTAATGTGCGTGCGTGTGCGTGCATGTGTGCATGGGTGTGTCATCCAACAAAGACATCTGAGAAGACACAAGGAGGGGCAGCTGTGAGCAGTGTGAGAGGTGGTGGTTGTCTCCAGCGAGTCTAAGCGTTTAGGGATAATAATTACGGCTACAGCGCACACACGGTCGAGCTCTACAGACTTATAATAAGCAGCCCCCCGGCCCGCACAGGGAAATCAGTAAATCAACACACATGCATATTCATAAAATATCTACATTTCTCTTAAAATTCCTTTTGTCCTTCAAAATTTAAACCTGCTACGATGCTGAAAATTTCTTACTGGTAGAAAAGTGTTCTACCAGGTATCCGTTGATTTTTCTTTTTTTAATGCCACCCAACCTCATATACATTTCAACCTTATTTGACTGTTTGTTTGTTTGTTTGTTTTTTGATAAATCTGATGTGGTTTAAACATACCTTGAAAGATTCAACTATGCAACAACTGATGAGTTTTAAGCAGCAGTCATCAGGTTTAATTATGTGACCTCATCTTACACACAGTGGGTGCTCAATCTGTTTCTGGCGTAGATGTGTTTTTTAATTTTGGGGGTCAGAGCTCGGGAGAGGGAAGAGCTGTTCTCTAGCTGCCAGCTAAGTTTAGAGGTAAAACAATAAAAATTCTTGACCATTTTAAGCCTGTTCTTTTCTGACTACAAAAATGGCTTCGCGTCAACAGAGACTGTTCTGGACTCTGTCTCTTCTGTTAGGACGAGCGCAAAGCTGGGCAGCGGAACGTGCAGGAAAACGGTGCTAAAACAACTACAATGACCGCGCTAGCGAACGCATGGACGTTCATCGCGAGTGCCGAGTGGACGTATCCAGTGGGAAAAGATGGAGCAAGTTCTTAAGACGACACCCGAAGTTCCTTTGTTAGAGGAAGTTTAATATTCATAGGATGAGGCCGGTTTCATTTGCAGTGACTGGGAGAGCCCAGGCCGCTGCAGAGGGGGAGGGGTGCGTGTCACGCGGGCCCCGGCCCCTCCCCCGGCTGGATTATAGGGCTTACGAGGGCCGGCCGGACATATGGTTTAATCATGATGTGCCTAAGCCTCTTCTTATCTGCTTAGGAATTTATTTTTCCTTTAATTGATTCATTGTTACTCTAATTTGAGTCATGATTCGCCTTTCCTAGAGGGACAAACAAATCCGCGTGTGTACAGCACTATTAACAGAACAAATACGACTTTCAAAGTGTCCCAACGTAGAACGTCCGGCGGGCTGAAGGCCGCGGTTCGGCTTCGACGCTGCGTGGACGCGGGGACAGCGTCTCGCGCGCAGCAGGCGGCCTGAGAGGAGGGTGGGAGCGGCGGAGGGAGCGCGACTCGCATCGCGCCGGCATCGCGTCCGGGCCGGCGCCCTTCTGTCTCCCCCAGCGCTGCCGTTACCCTTCGTCCTGACAAGCCCCCTGCTTTTAGAGTAGATTGAAGTGAGTGGCGAGAACACGAACGAAACGAGGCCGCAGGCTGCCTCAGCGTCGTCCGCGTTTCCAGCAGCAGCAGCATCTCTTCCCGAGTGCGGACGCTGAGTGCAGACGGCGACACAGCCAGGGGCCGGGTGGGCGAGCACGTCCGCTCGGAAAGCAGCAGCTCGGGGCCGGGGACGCATGCCGCTCCCGACAGACCTGCGCAGGCGCGGCGGCGCAGCGGGCGGTGTCCTCGCCCAGGACCAGGGCCGGCCACCAGCGGCGACGGCGCCCGATCGGCAGCCTCGCGCGCGTTTCGGTTTGAAGACTGGAGGACGTGTCAGTCTGCCGCGTGACGACCGGCGACCGTCACGTTAGAGGCAGACGCACAGGAAGCCGCCGACGGCCGCGTGCGCCGTGGCCGAGCTGTCTGACGGTTTGCCTCGCAGTCGAAGAGTTCCCGGCTCGTCGCCGCCGGGTTTCATGGCTCAAACGACAGCGTGTGTTCTCATACTCGTGACATAGCTCTGCGGAGATGGGGGGCGGTGGACTGTCTGCTGGGCGCTGAGTGTGCCACGTGAGCACATTCTAGAACAATCTGGAACAGTCTCTGGTTCCTGGCGTGGGAATGAAGTGTTCTGACACGATTCACCAAGCTCTGAAGACGCTCAGACAAGGCGGCTTGCGCGGCGCGAGCGGCGAACAGGTACGATTTAGGACGCGTGGTCTGGGGTGAGGGCCGGACATTCGCCCGAGGGGACAGAGAGCCAGGAGCCCTCCGCTGGACAGTGGCCGTGAGACCCGAGGTTTACCTGGAGTCGTCAGGGAGACTGTGCGAGAGGAAAGAGCCATGGACCCAGAGCGGCACTTCGGGGACCGTGGCGCTCATGGGTCCTGGGCGCGCCCCGGAGGGAGGCGCCCGGGCCGTGTCCCCCTCCGCCGGCGCGGGCTCCTAGCCGGCTCGCGGGCCGCCCTTCTGCCTCCCATGCGTGGATGTTTGCGTGCCGGGCGTTTGATGGAAGGATGCGGAGGCCAGAGGCACAGGCCGGGGAGTGCGGGGCTCCACCCCGAAGCGGCAGCACTGCTGGCGCCGGCCCCGCCTCCCTCCCTCCCGGCCTGTCCCCGCTGCCCCTCTCCAATCAGACGGCTCTGTTCTCCGGTTCAGACTGTGAACACGTCTCGTTGGGCCCAAGGCTGAGGCTTCTCCGCGGATATCGCGGACAGCCGACCGGCCGGGCGGCCCGCTCCTCAGGGGGGCCGGGAATCCGGACCCGGGACCGCATCTGCGCCGCGCTCGGTCTGGCGGAGCCCGCGCTGTGCCTTTGCCTGAGATGGCGTCTGCCCCCTCTGGATTCTGCGGGAAAATGAAGTGGCTTTTGAGGACAGTCGTTGGGGTCGCCCAGGACGCACCCAGACCACCGGGCCTGCACCGCACGGCCCTCTCGGCTGATTCCCGCTTCATCATCCTTACATCCCCTTAAGTGGTCTCAGGATCGACCGATTGATTCAAACTCATTTTATGGAAATCTTGCTGTTTAATTAGATTGCTTTCCAGTACCTGACAGCTACGCTTTTCATTAATAACAAGTGCTGTCCTGTCGTAGAAGAGGCTGTTATAAGTTTTAACTCCGTAGACAGTCGATCAAAAGCCAGAGACAGCCCATCTCGGAGGCCTTGGGTCCCCATGCATGACCACCTCATCAATAAGGAGCGAATGGCCAAGGAAAGATGCATTCGTAGCCTCTGAGTAAATAATGGAGACGGATAAATGAAATTTACTAAATCAAGATGAAATACGCTTCTGAGCCTGTGTCAGCCTCACTCTCGGCTGGGGGCGGGGAAGGAACCCACCTGGCAGCCGCTGTGGGGCAAAGGCCTGCGTGGGAGGCCATGCGCCTTTGCTTGATGCGTGTTCCCAACCACAGGACAGGAGGGCTGGTCCCCCAGCGTGTCACTCCAGTTATTTCTGGCCACTGATTGCGCCCGCGCGCGCTCTCTCTCTCTCTCTCTCTCTCTCTCCATCTAGCTGTCTGTCTTCTGACAGTACGCTGAAAGTCAGTGTGGACCAAGTTCAAGTTTTTCTTAAAGTTCTCTAAGAAATCTCAAAAATAATTTCGATGGGCTTAAAACGTCTTCTCCCACGATGCCTCAGTTTTGCGCCCCTATTTTTACGTGTGGTACGCGTACATAGGGTTTTGGTTACCTTGGCGCAGGCGCTGTGCTTCCCGCGGCCAGGTGCGGGTCACCAGCACAGGACAGCGTGTCCCGCATCCCCGCCATCAGCCGACCCTGCCCTTGGCCACGTTCTCCAGAGCGGGGACCAGGCTCAGGCCGCACTAGGAGCAGGTCCGGGGCCTTCACGCGTCTTCACCTGCCTGTGCGCTGCCCAGGTTCCGGTTCATTTGCTTCCTCCGCCGATTCATCGCCCGAAGCGCTGAAGACGCTCCGGGTGCACTGCTCCTCCTCCAGGGAGAGCTCAGCTCAGCTCAGCGCGGGGTCCACTCCCTTGCCAAGTGCTGGACACCAAAACGGTCCCTGCCCTAGAGTTCCCTGGGGTGCCACGTGAAGCCGACCGACCTGTGATCACGATGGAGGCGACCGCCCAGCGAGCAGAGCAGCGACAGAGCAGGGCGGTCACGGGAAGCCTGCTACCCGCCCCGGCCCCAAGGCCCAGCGCGTGACGTTTCACCCCGTCCGGGTTCCACGACAAGCCAGCTTTCGGTGCGACACAGAGGCTCCGGTAGGCCCCCTTGCTTGTCGCGGTCTCCTCGCAGCACCTGGGGAGGAGCACGAGGCACTGCGACACCGCCACCTCCCGCATGCCCTTCGCCCTTCACCTGGCGTCCTGCGCCTGCGCTGGGCTGTGCCCGTGGCGCGCGCGCGCTCACCTGGGTCAGGTCGCCTCTGGTCTTCCTGTCATTGCCACGACTTCATCACTTTCTAGGTGGGAGGGCGAGGGTGACGGGCGTGGGTGTCGCCCCGGCTCCTTGTCGAAGAGGCTGGCTCTGCTCACATCTCGTGGCGGACAGGCTCTGAGCCCGGGGAGACAGAGTCACCAAGTCCTGACGCCTGGGCGCCCGGAGGGAACCGTGATGGGCAGGAGAGGACGGCGGTTAAAGGCGCGGGCACCACGCCTAACCTGTCTCCCGCGGACCGGCTGCACGACCGCGGACAACTTAACCTCTGAACATCTCCGGTTCGGGTTGGCACAGGATGGGAATGGCGTCTAGTTCCTTCCGATGGGACCGCTGGGCCACGTCACACCCGCCCGGCCGGAGACACAGGCTCCGGCACCTGTAGGACCCCCGCTCCCACCGCCCCTCCGCGCCGGCGCGGGCCTCCCGCCGGCTCTCGGCAACGCGGGGCCACGCACTTTTGCGTCACAGGGACGTCCCCTCGTCACGTGTGGGACACGTGCCGACCCCGGGCGACCGGCGATTGGACGTGACACTCCGGAGTTCCAGGAAGCAAGTTAACAAAAACGCAGAGCTGCAGACGGATGATTTTCTTCCGACGTTATTTTAAACCGAGGATACACCTTTCTGTAAAACGGTGGTGTCTCTATTTAGAAAACATGCCATTGTCATGCCAAGGAAACAGGCCGTTTGCCCCTTTCACTGCCACACAAGGAAGCGTCCAACGTGAAAAAGGCAAAAAAAAAAAAAAAAGTTTTCAACCGATCAGAGCTTTGTTAATTCAGACTTCAGATCAGTCTTCTCAGAAGGTGCAGATGTGAAAAACAAGAACTATTAATAGAGGGATGATGCGTCTATGACTTACACGGGGAGGCGAGGCCATGGGCGGCACACAGGGACCCTTCCTTAGTTGACCTCAATGTGTCAAAGGTAGCAGGGAAAGTGCAGTGACATAAGTGGCTTCTTGCGTGTGCACTCCCTCCGACGGGCACGCCTGGTTACCCGCAGGCCATGGCGAGTGACAGAAAGCACGCCAGAAGCCAGAGGCTCACGTGCAGCAACGCTGCGTGCTAACACCCATCACCAGGTTGCCCCGCCATTTATTAAATATTTTAACCAGAAAGGAACTTTAAAGGGACCTTCAGATTAGGGACACAATTGAAAAGCCTCTAAGAAAGGAAATATCTTATTAATTCATTAAGTCAAACTGCTTGTGTCTACACTTGTATGACTAGAATTATGGTTCATTAACTTCATTTCTTTATATGAGTTAATTAGCTCAGAGGAGGCCAGAAATTAATTACCAGCTTATATAGTTTGTGCAGAATGGCGTTGTTTATTTAGTTTCTCCTATTAACTTTTAATCTCTTCAAACAATAAAAGAGGTAATTAGTATTTTATAAACAAAAATGTATGCAACGAAGGCGAATAATTTCCCCGATACTGAAGCCCCCGTGAGGACAGTGATGGCTGGGGTGGCGGAAGTCACGGACCTGTTCGGTGTCGACTCCGGGAGATCTTGGTGGCATGTGGGGACAGTCCTGAGTTGCCGGCCCCTCGTCTGTCAGAGGTGGGAGCTTCAGGCACACCTCACCCGGCCCAGACTCCAGCCTTCCAACCCTTCCCGCTGTTTGGAAATAATTGCCCATGTGCTGAACTACTGTCGCCATGTAAACTCTCTCCAAAGACGTTAAAAGGACACTCATATGAAGCAAGGCGTGAGAACACGCTGGCACAGCTGATGCTCTTAATGTGCCCTTATTGTCACAGAGATCGAAGGCAATAGGCCGGCTCATTGTGTTACCTAAACTATGTCGGTTCATGTAGTTGCCGGATGCATATCACATAGCACACAGTATCTATTCAAAGGAAACAATGACAAAGTTAAACTGTGACTGATGCTGAAGTTGATCTTTTCGGATGAGCAAGAGTCATCTGCGATTTACAGGAACGAATGTGCGTGCCAATGAAACTGACCATGCGGATCTGTTCCGCGAAATGTGTTCTCCGACTTGTAACTATTATATGATTTTCAAACTTCCAAGGGGAATTTCACAGTCTGTATGCTTAGCCACTTTCTAGGAAGATGTTTAATGAATTACAGGAGTTATTTAACCAATGTATTTTGTTAGCATAACATTAATATTAATTAAATGTTCATTAAAAAAGTAGGATCCTTACCAGCCCCAGCCCAGGGCCTGCAGGCGCATCGCGCTGGGCGGGCAGCTGCCCCCCGTGAGGCTGTTATCAGACAAACTCGTGTCATGGGACCTTGCCTACGAGGTCTTGTATCAGTCATTTCCTTCAAAACAATAACTTGAACTGCAAAGGTCCACTGAGCTCGATTTCTCTGCCCTGGGAATGCTCACGCTCTCCCTGCCTTCTCCACCCGCTGGGACAGGGTGGAGTGTCGCGAGATGAGGGGCCACGCCTTCGCAGCCCACAGGTGAGGCGGGCAGGGGACCTGGTGCAATCGAACCCGAAGTCAACCTGTTAAGGGCAGCTTTGCCCAGGCGAGGGCTGTGAGGGTCCCCTGTCTGGGCGGAAAATTCCCAGAGAAAAAGACTTCGACGGTGGCACTGCGCATGCGCCGAGTCCCGGATCGCGTCGGCGCCTCTGGACTAACACGCTGTCACGGCCCCGCGCTAGGGAGCGTTACGTTCTTCTCTAGAAGGGTCCGAATCATCAGAATAGATTTAACCTGCGACAAACCAGAATTTGCCGGGCCCCGCTCTGCCCTGAGCCTGCGCGCTTTCGTCTCGTGGTCCCCGTGGGGGACAGCTGCCACCTTCCCCGACTCACAGACAGTCCCAGGACCTTTAGTGCCACCACAGCGCGGCAAAGGCGCCTGCGAGCCCCGTCTTTTCCAGGGGGCTTCCAGGGGGAGACTCAGAGTGCTGTGTGGTCCGCAAACTCTGGTTACTGCAGCAACGCGGAGAAAACGAGATGTTCGGGGCCGTTTCTGGGGTAAACAGTTCATCTACCTGCCCCGGCTTCTGGAAACACCTGTGGTTTTCAGGTGTAAGAAAGACGCCCAGCGTGATGGTATGAACATCAACTTCTCTTGCCACCTGTAGGTTTCAAAGAGTGAAATTTTCTTAGAAACACAGAGAAGTCACAGAGCGTAAGTCACAGTGATCTTCATATTTGTTTACAACTCCGCTGTTGACACAAAAGCTTAGATTTTCTTTTAGAAGGACCTCCAGGAACCTCGGTGTGAAGACGCCGGTAGCACAGGGCCAGGGCTGGGCACAATCCAGGTATGGGGATGGCGGGTTGCCACACAGGTGTGTCATTATGGAATTGTAATGTAACCCGGGCCTCACAAAGACGTCACGCTCCATACAGTGTATTCTAAATGCTTGTCACAAGGCGTGGGACAGCATCTCAGGCACTACTGAGAGGTGACTGTGCTGTCAGGGTCCAATTCACTTGCTACACCAAGTAAATCTTGGATAATAGAAGATATATAGTAGTAATAAAAAAGGCACAGGATGGAAAATATTTACTTAATTATTTCCAAGGACATAGAGGTCGATGACATATTTTAAGGCTCAGTTACTTTTTTTAACCGATAGAGTGGGGTTGTAGGGATCACTCTTCAATGACGAACTGACCTGTCACCTCCCCCTTTATGCCCCTTCCTCTGCATGAGGCACCTCCTACTTCTACGACCCAGTGTAGTGGGAAGAAAAGTCTTCTAGGGTCTGAGCCCAAACCGCATGGCTGTTGACAATCACTTAAGGTGGCCATTCAAGAATCACGACTTCAAGCGAATGTACTCTGCGTGGTTTGGTGGCCACAGTTCTGAGTGTAAACATAACTATGACCAAACATTTAATTTATTTCTCTCTGTTTAACTTAGCACATCCTGTGCTCACGCTCACGTGCACATAGGAAGCTGCACAATGGTTATGTGTATTTCAATATCCAGCTAAGGATCCAGAAAAACCAGATGCCTCCATGTGGTGGAAGTGCCGGCCCAGTCCCCCAGGGGGCTGTGGTCAGAGGTCCCCACCCGCACGGCTCCTGGGGCTCCCCACATGGACTCCAAAAGCTTCCGTCACCGTGACGTGTGGACGCACTTGCCAGGCGGACGGACACCAGCGGGCCCCCACCTGTGACCGGGGGAAATGATCCCTCCCCTTATTCTCTCTCTTGACCAAGGTTATTCTCTACCGCGTGCAGATTTTACTGAGTGCTGCCACTCAGGGGGACAGAAGCAAACAATGACAGTGCTGCCGTGACGAAGTGCACGGCCGAGTCACCGAGGCTTCGTGCGGAGCACATCGAGTCCCATCTACTTCTCATCCATTATTTAGGGGTGATTGGGCAGGCTTGGCTTCTATAGATTTGATAATCATTCAGATGTCCATATTTAATATGTAACATAAATTTCTCATTTAGATGTCGATGGCTTGTCACCACAGAACAACAATGCATAAAAGGAGAGGTAATGTATGGATTCCCGGACATATTTGACATGAATAAATATGTAAAAGGGAGAGAATATCAAGTGTGTTTCTGTCTGCCTGCCAGCAAGCCTTCATGTCAGACTGGACAGCACATCTAATGGCGCGATTTCACGCAGCTGTATCCCATGAATATTGGCCTGCACGCCGGAGATTAAGGCACACCAGATGTTTCTCTGCAGGGCTAACAAATATATCACCCCTGATAACGGATGACAAATGTTGTTCCATATTGTGTCAGACAAAACCGGGCTCTTGTAGAACAAGTGTTGCAGCTGGGACAAGGTGTTGGAACACAGTCCCCTAAGGAGAAGGCAGGCAGACGCCCCCGCTTCGAAGGTGCCCCCACCCCAAAGGTGCCCGACTGCCCAGTGACCACTGCGTGTCCCCGCCAGGGCCTGCGGAGGCAGCTTGCAAAGTGCTGGGGATTAAGCGCCAGGCGCGGTCACTCGTGAGTTTCCAGCGAGTCACCAGCGTCCTTCCCTCCGCGAGGACCCAGCAGCAGAGACAGAAAACGCACCGCGGCTGCTGCGGGAGGCTGGCGGAGACAGGAGCGACGGGCCACCGACCGGAACAGCTCATCGCTTTATTTACTCCGACGGTCTCGAGCAGCCAGCGAGATTTATGAGCGACCGAGCAGTAAATGTCACCAGGATGGGACTGACAAAAAACGCTCCCTTTTATGAAGTATTACACCAGGTTAATTAGCTAACGCGTGCCCCGTTCGGCCGTTAAACCCGGGCCTTCTCAGGCCGATGCAGAGCGGGAGTCGCGTCCTCCCCTAACCTCGGCACAGTCGGGCGGTGCTAATCTGTCCCTCTTTACCCATTTGTTTATTAATGCTCCGTCTTTCCTCTCTGCCTTCGCTGCAAAAAAAATAAATAAATCCTCCTCCGTAACCTTCACGCCCGACAGCGCCGCAGCGGAGCGCGTGCGGCCGGGGGCTCGCTCTTCGCCTCTCTCGGCACCAGGCACCCCGCGTCCTGGGAGGCCGCGCTGTCGCTGGACCGGGCGGCTGAGGAAGGCCTCCCTCTCTTTTGCCAATAAAGAAGCAGGCAGCGGGAGGGAGGCGGCCACTTGCCATGGCCTCGGACTTGCTAACGTGCGTGTCCTCACCTCCCCACCCTCGCCCCCGCCCGGGGTGAGACGCAGCTTCCCAAGAACCGCGTTTTCCCCAAACAATTCAATACCGCGACGGTAACAGTTGTTTGTCTGATAAAGCCTGCACTATTTAGAACACAGATGTTTGATTATTATTTATTTCTCTCTGAAGCCCACTAATTCAGTCCCAAATGATCTCTTTCTCCCTTTTGCTTAAATTTAATTTGGAATGTATGTTGTTGGTAAGTGACAGACAGTTTAATTATTAATAGGGTTCTGCAATGTGCCGCCTGGTAGTGTTCGTCTCTTTGGGGCGCGACACCGCACCCCCGTCCTCCCTCACGCCGCCATGGCCTGGGTGAGAACAGAGGTGAGTACGATGTGCGTGACCAACCCGCGCGGCTGCCTCGTCCTCCCGCGTCTGTGCTGGCTTGTCGTTTCAGCAGGTGCCACGCGAGGCCTCGGGCGGGTCCCTCTCCTTGAAGCCGGGGCGTTTATCTCCAGCTGCCTGAGGTCTCACCGTGTCTCATACACCGCTGTGTGGGTTTCCCGCCATGGCCTGGGCCACGGTGGGGACACGGCAGGGGGCCGCAGTGGCGTGGGGTAGGCAGCCAAGCCGAAGTAAAAGTGAAGCAAGAGGCGGAGAAACGGTCGCTGCGGAGCACGGCGGAGAGCCTGCCGGGTTTCCGGCTTGCTTGGTGGCGGGAGGGGGCGGGGCGGAGGGGAGGGGCGGGGCGGAGGGGAGGGGGCGGGGAGGGGAGGGGGCGGGCTACCGCTGGTGGCAATCGGCCCGGTTGTCATCTCTCAGGTCGCCTCCCTAATCGCAGCCAGCGTCCACAACGTTTGCTGCGGGCCAGAGGGGGTGAAGCCCCAGGAGTGCATGGGGGGGGCGCAGGGAACGCGTGCGGGCTCTCCGTGCAGCGTGCAGGGCCGCCACCCAGCCCGGGTCCTCACGGCAGCAACCCGCCCGCTTGTGCGTATGGCACTGCTCGGTGAGCAGTTTCAGGAATTTAAATGTCCGTGTCCTTCCTCAGATGCAGGGCTCCTGCGAGGTGACTGCTCTTGGCTGGTCACGTGTCCCCACACGTGGGCCGTTTGGGGTCCTCGCAATGCTGTGATGCTAACCACCTCTCTGCTGTGGACCCCTGCACAGGACACCGTGACGGCCTCAGTCCCCGCGGAAGACGCCAGCCCTGCCGCCGGCTCGCTGCCGGGCCCCTCGTCTGCTCCCTCCTTCCCCCATCAAAGCAGGGGCGGCTCGCCCACGAGTTTAGCGGTGCTTGGCTAAATCAGGCACCTCGGAGTCACGCGTGCAGTGACATTCTGAATATCGATTACGTGCAACAGGTGGTGTGCGTTGCGGGTGCAGAGTCCCTGGTGAGGACACGTGGCTGGACGGGGAGGCTGGTGGTGAAGGCCCAGAAGCAGGGGGCCAGGCGGCGCCCCACAGACTGCCTGGTGACAGTGCATGTTTGCAGCTGGAGCCTGGCATGTCCACGTGGGCAACTGGGGACGATTCTGGTGTCCTTGAGCCAAGAACACCCCTGTGACTGCAGGAGGCCCAGGCTTGAGAAGAGCCGGGGAAAGAGCAGGTGGGACTCAGGAGGGGACCCTGACCTGCCCCGCTGAGCAGACAGCGGGAGCGACCTGACTCTTAGCCTAAGTGTCAGTGCCGCTGTCCCCAAACCGGAGGCCAGTGTTGGCCAGCAGGGGCAGGCATGTTTGCTCGATCACCAGGGTCCTCCAAATGCAGCTGGCCAGCCAGGACACTTCGTAATCTGCTGATAAATTAAATATGGGTCACAGATGTTTTTAAATTTCATATGTCCCCCAAATTGCAGCTAGTCTTTGCAAATGAGAGCTCAGAATGTCAGTATCATTTAGATTCGGAATCCCGACCCCATGTGTCTGCACCCCCAGGTCTCCTTATTTGCTGCTCCCTGAATTACTCGTTGTTTTTCCGCTTGGGACCTGTGAGATGGGAGAGCGGGTTTCTCCACGGGCTGGGGGGACAGCCAGTGGCACCGTGGAGAGGGAGGAAGAGGAAGCCGGTCCCCAAAGCGTGGGGCCTTGGAATGCCGAGGTCTCCATTTGAGACTGGAGTTGGGATCCGGTTCTAAGAACCTCGTTTGACTCCTAGCTTTCAAAGGTCACATGTGTTGTTCCTTTTCTTTCTCTTTCCTCCCGTGGGAGTGCTTTATACAATTTTTTGAAAAGTGAGCTGCAGTATCCCTGTGAGAATTGGAACGGTATTAACATAGTAATTAAAGAACTGAGTAAGCAGGAGGTGGGGAGGGGCGGGCGGGGGCGGAGCAGACAGAGCGGGCATCTGGAGGCCGGGCGGGGCAGCTTGGAGGGGCAGGGGCCTCGAGTCTACCCGCCCCCCACTCCCACCCCGTGACCTCAGCCTCAGCAGGTAAGAGCTGCGTGTTCTGATGTGTTCATTGCTGTTGGCACTGGGGTTTGACTCAGTATATTTTTCCTAACGCTGCTTATTTTTTCTCTACTTCTTCTACTGGGGAAAAAAAAGCACACTCTTTAATGAGCATCTTCTTATCAAGGAATGTCTGATTATGGAAGAAACGACGGAACAACTGAATCCCGGAGACATGGCACCCCACAACATGACCCCTTCGCTGAACACGCCGCCCACAGAGCATTCCAGATGCGATTGTAACACAGCCACATGAGAATATGCTCCCGCTTCTGCTCGCTTTCGTGTCTCAGTAGAGTTTACGAATATCACATTATTTTCTAAGTCCCATCTAGGTTTTCGAGGTAGCCGGAGAAGTGGTAAACCCATTCTTACCAACAAGGCTGGGGGCCAAATTCTACTGAAATGGGTGTGAATAAATGATCATACCCTCGTGGGAACCACGTGGAGGGAATAAACTCTTAGACGATTGTCTGACCCCAGGTGAGGATTCGGCCATTTGCCATTTGCATTAATCCGCGGAATTCGGCTTCCTTGCGGGGCGGTGGCCGGTCTGAGGGACGGAGGCCACTTGCCGCTCCCGCCTCCCCGTGGAGATGGAAGCGTGAGCTCTGTCCCAGACGGGGCGCGAGGACGTGACCCCGTGGGCGGGCAGTGCCACCTCGCGGGCCAGGGCTGGCCGGCTTGTCCCCCTCCACGGGAGAGGTGAGTGGGGGCTGCTGTGTGCCTCGGAACTGGGTCTCTGGAAAAACGGTCTCTGTAGCTGTGGAAGACCCTGTGACCATTAACTGCGGTCAAATATAAAAACGCTTAAAGTCAAAATGGAGGCCGTCCTGACTGGAGGCAGAAGGGAAACTTCGTCTGCCGGCCGCATGGCCTTGACCAGCCCCGGGGACTCCGGACTTCTGGGCCCCCAGCTGTGCCAGGTGTCCATGGCGTGCAGCTGTGCGTCACACCTCCCTTCAGTGGGGGGCGCAGGTGCCAGGCCTTTGTCAAGGTGGGTTTGGGCCCCGCCTGCTGCAGCTGTGCCCTGACCCCATGAGGTCTGAGAAGGCGCATGCGCAATCCTGACCCCGGCGCTCGCTCGCATGTGGGATTCTCTCCATCGTTCGTCCTGGGCACCCCCAGTGTGTGCCGCCCTTCCAGTGCTATTAGTGGCATTCCACGTCGAGGAAGAGGGGGCCACAGGACGAGGAAAGCACACCGGTCCCTGGGCAGGGACGAGGAGGAGCTGACGATGACGACCTGCCCACGGTGACAGCTGGAGCCGTGGGGAACTCACCAACTTGCCCTCACGTGGGCCCTGACGACATTCTGGAAGACTTGCATTGACATGGCTCACGGCCCGGAGCTGCCCCTGAGCTTCGTGCGTTTGCAAGTCGATGACGTGGGTAAGCGCAAAGGGCAGCCCAGGCGTTCCCTCCCTGTCCCCATGGGGGAGTCCACAGGGTCACGATGTAGATGGGGGGACTTCGCAGATTCTTGCAACCTCCGGTCTCCGGAAATGTCCTACCGAGATCTCACGCTCACAATTCCTTGATCTGAAAAAATAAAATTCACCTCCGACGAAACAGAGCTCAGTCGCTTAGCCGCTTTCGAAGTCATTCGTGGTCATTTTCGTGCTCTGTGACGATGCTTCGTTTGTTTCTCTATCTTTCCTCCTGCCCTGGGCCTACGATGGACGCCTGCATACCTAATCACGTGGAGCCTCTTCTACCTGAAGTGGCTCCTGATGCAGACATAGGTTGTCACCCATCAAGTCCATCCCATCCAACAGGGACCCGGCCACAAAGGCTGGGAAGTGAATAAAGACATTGGGAGCGAGAGCCTCCAAGGAGAACAGGGCCGAGGTTTCTCTCTTCCCGGAGGCGCTGTCGCCTGTCCTGATGTGACCTCTCTTCTGCAGAAGCCAAGTACAGAACACAAAATGCGGAGACACTCGGGGGAGGGGCAGAGGTGAAGCTGGCGCGAGTCGTGTGTGCCGGGGCGGGGGGGGTGGGCTGAGGGAATGGGGGTGGGTGAGGGGTGGACCGCGGACCAGGAGAGCGAGGCCCACGCCCCCTCCTCCGGGCTGGCCGGCCCCGCATCCACGGCCTCTGTGTGCGTGGAACTGCCTGGCTTTGGGCTCCGCGAGGCCTGACGTGGGGCGGGCGGCCCCGTGGCTCCGGCGGTCCGGCCGGCGGCGTGTCCTCATCCTCGCTCACCTCAAAGGCGCGCTCAGACCCGGAGGTCTCTGAAGGGGCTCCTGGAGTCCAGGGGTGCCAGGGTCCCTGCTAGAACCTCAGATCATGCCCTAAGGGTCAAAACGTCACTTCGGAGCTGAAACCGAAAGCCACCCGTGCCCTGGTCACGCGCCTCTATCGAGGCCGACGACGCCTGTCTGCGAGGCTGTTTTCGGACGCGGCGAGGCAGAGCCGCGCGGGTCCCCGCTGCTGGCGCCGCGAACGCGGGGGCTGAATTAGCACTCTAAGCCCTAGCGCTTGAAAGGCTGGGCAATTTCAGACCTTCTGTACCAACACGTATCTCTAAGATAAATCCCAGCGAGAGGAAAGCCTGGCCGCTTTGCTTTTCATGTCGCTTTAATTCTTAAAAATGGTAACAGCAAGGGGAATTTTATTTAAAATTAAAGTATACCCAGGAAAGATTAGATTCCAAACTCCCTGCAGGTGGCTTATCCGGCTGGTGGCCACGGGTGGGGGACGTGGAGAGGCCATGCCGAGCCTGGGGTAGTGAAGTCTCCCCGAGGCCCAGTGCTCATGGGGTGGGCGGGTAAAGGCACTTAAAAGGGCCCCTTTCTTCCTGCCTAGGCATGGCCCTGACCAGAAAGCCACCAAGTCCCCACTCCACTTGCTTAAAGGGAAGCTAACAGCTTTGAGTTTCTCAAAGTAATTCAATTTTATGACACTTCTGAGTGCTAATTAGGTCCTATGCGGAATTCTTCCTTCTGCAGCCTTCGCTGGTATATTGAGACATTTATAATGATGATGATAAGAAATATAAATATCTTTTGCCACAGTGGAGGAGAGAAAAAGAAGGTAGGAAAGGGCTTTATCTTGAGAAAAAGTTCAATTCCTATAGAGGTAAATGTGTATGCTTTCTCTATGAAGACAGCAAAATGGTGCATTCTTCAGTGTTTGGTAGTCGAATTTAAAATTTTCTGTTTGAATTTTAATTTGGGGATCTACACCGTGACTTTCTCTTTCTACCATTTTTGCTTAGATGGTTCAAAAACTGAGCGCTGCCCACTTCCTGAACACGGGCCTGCCTTTCTCCAGCCGAGGGGTCTCCATGAGGGGACCAGCTTTGACCTGAGAGCTGCTCATGCTGATCGATTGACACGTAGAATACGAGCCACTCTATTTATTTTCGTATTTTAAAGCAGTGGCCCCTCCCACCTGTCATCACACGATGGTGGCCCACAAGCTCGTGTGCGGCCCTGGTGCATCTCGTTTTCAGGCAGGGGCATCAACGGGACAGTTTAGTCTCAGTCAAATTCCAGCCAATTGTACCATGATCCCCCTAGGACTTCATGTCTTAATACGCTCCCTTCCCCTTCAGCCACCCGCTGTTGCTGACCCAGATCTCTCCCTGGAAAATGGGTTGCCGGCCGCAGAGGAAGTGACGAGACTGGCACCGAGCCGTCTACACATGCCTGCTCCGCCCCACCCTCAAAGCTGACGTGTCCTTACGTGGGAACGAGTTTGGGGTGAAGCATGCCGCCTGATGATTTGTGGATCCGGATTTTCCCAGCTGGAAACTAACTGGCTGGGCCTGGGGCCTGTGACCCACAGCTTCAGAGGGTCACGTTGGAGGCACAGTTCACCCGGCCCAGCCTCGAGTTACATGACCGTTGGGGTCAGGCACTTCAAGGACAAGGATCGCTTGGGACCGGGGCCAGTGGGGAGCACCTCACAGCTGAATTCTCGCTGCACAACCCTGAGCACCGTGTGCAAAAGCCACACTGCTTACCATGGAGCAGAGGTGAACCCCAGTCACGGCACAGGAGACCCCCCCTGCACAGTTTGGTGAATTTAATGGATTCTTAGCCACATAGCAACGTTAGAAAAAGAACCAGACCCATGTGTGAATGACAGCGCCTTGCCCTGCCCGGGGACATGCTCATGGCAGACACATGTCAAAGAAGGATGGTGACATCTGCCCAAGGTCACGCCAGGTGCTCTGAGGTGAGGAACAGCTCTCCCCGAATGGGGATGTGGGGGTTCTTGATTGTGATAAATACGTAAGCAAGCCCCCAGCCCCGGTGAGCTCAGATTGTAGGACACGCTGGACGACACCCTGTTTCATAGCTGGAAAGAAGTGATGCCAACAGCCCTTTCCTCTCACGGCTGGAGCGTATGTAGGTTTAACCAGGGCATGGGAGCGTGGGGTGCTGGGGACGAGCGTGGGGTGCTGGCGGAGAGCGTGAGGTGCTGGGGATGAGCTGGGGTGCTGGGGACAGGTGCTCAGCCTCCCGGCCACGCCCCCGTTGAGTTCCACCTCCAGGAAGAGCCGGCCGCGCTCTCCAGGGCTGGCCTCCTTGAGAACCACCCTGGGGATCAGTGTCTCCCCTCCCTCCCACACCCCCTTTTTCGGTCAGATCATCTTGGCACAACCAGCGCAAACAAACTTTGTTAATGGCCTTAAACTTGGAAGGCTCGCTTTTCAAATATTTGCCGCTACATAATTGAAACAGCTGTTTTAATGAGGTACCTACTGTCATCATTTTACCCCGGCTGAGCTGGGTGACAACAAAGCAGTAATAACGAATTCAATAATAATTAAGTCGGGTCATCTGCTCATCTGTCACGGCCCATCAGCTTTAGGGAGAAAAATCCCAGTGAACTTCTCTCTTTTGTGAGCTTTCCAAAACTCTGCAATAAAAAGCTTAGAGAGGACTCTAGGTAGCCCTTCAAAAGTTCTAAGCAAACTGGTAAGTAGGTTAATTAAATTTTATGCATGTTTAAATGCTAATGATTACCTCGCCGGCATTACAGTGCGAGCTGGATGATGTCATGCCCGCGCTGGTTTTAGTGCCTGAGCACGCTGCGTCGCCACGTCCGGCCGCGGCTCTGGACCATTTATCGAAGGGCAGGAAGGTGACAGCTTGGGAAGGCCAGGTTTGCATTCAGGTCCCTTAGCTTGTCTGACGCATGCTAATCAGGGAAGTCGCAGCAAGCGACTGCTGGAAACCCAGCGGCAAACCGCCACAGTCATCAAAAGGTCCGCTCCGGCGCGCCTCGGCTTCCAAACCCACACGCCTGTCGCGGCGGGAGGAAGGCGGTCGCTCGCCGGGCGGGACTCTAAAAACGAAAGCGAGGTCAAATTTACGGCTTAGTCGGAGGCGCTCACCTTCTGTTCCCCACCCCCCTCCTCCGTGTAAGGCTTTTACGCGACCGCCCGTGTTTTTGAGCAGGAGGAAGCCACCGATACTCAGGCTTCGCACTGTACAGAGAAAATGACCGGCACTTGTCGGTTTTGTAGACAGACGGTCGCGGCGGCGGGAGCAGCCCCGAGGGGCAGCGCTTGGTGGGTTGTGCTGGGCACAGGACCGGCCGCTGTGTCGGGGTGGAGCATCGGCGCCTGGGTCTGGGGTGCGCCTGACAGCCAGCCCAGGCGGCGCACGGCTGAGGGGCGGCCAGGCTCGGGGACTCGCGAGCTTGACTGTGGTCCATTCTGCACAAAAAGAAGCAGAAAACAGGAGACAATTTTCCTGAAACGGGGCCGCCTTTCCCACCTCGATCTGCTTCTCGTTAATTATCTTCGTGGTTTGGAACGAAGATGTTCGGAACCCCCCTTATCTGGAGAGCGGCCTTAGCCCCATGCGCGTCCCTCGGCGCCACACGCAGCCGCGGGACGGGACACCGCTTTTTCCTCTTCCACTGTGAAGCTGATCGGTTCAGTTTCTGCTTTTTCCTCTAAAGGAAGCTGAGGTCGTGAAGCGCTTTGCTCTTTGGATTTTGTAAAGTAGAAGCTGCTCTATATTTAAAATGTTAGACGTGCAATCGGAGTGCAGCAGCGCTGCCCTAGGCGCCATGATCACCACCCCGGGAGGGGACGGGGCCGGCTGCGGTGACGCAGGGGCGAAGGGGCGCTCCCCAGCCCCCCCCCGCCGCCCCCCCGCCCCCCGCCGCCCCCCCCCCGCGCCGCCCCCCGCGTCCGCTGAGACAAAGTCTTCACAGCGCAGAAGATTTCACCGCGTACTTAGGTCGTATTTTTCAGAAGCCCCATCTTGACCCACTTTCCAGAGGCCTAGAACTAATGACGCGGACAAGCATCCTGGGTATAAATAGTGAAGTCCCAGCGCTGGCCTCGTTGGTTTGTCCTTGCGAACGCCGGGCCGCTCTGCGGCTGGCGCGGGGAAGTGCGCGGCTCGAGCGCGAACAGCCCGTGCGCTGCCAAACGCTTGATCCATAACGCAGTTTTCTCTAAATTAAGCATTATCGAGATGTAGGGTTTTTTTTTTTTTCCTCTTCAGGAAAAGCCAGCTCGAGGCTTCTGTGCGTGGGGTTTGAACGAGGATATTTAAGACAAACAGCCCTAGCGGAGAACACTGAGGGCGAAATCCCCAGTCACCAGTAGATAACCTCAGTCCCCATAGCTTTCCTTCCTAATGCACCCCAAGCGCCTTAAAAGCGCTTCGCGTGTCTCAGCGAGCGCGGGATCCGGGCCGTCAGCCCCCCGCACACCTTGGTTGGGGTCCGGAGCTGCCTGCTGACTTCATCAGCTCTCCGAAGAGCTTCGCAAGAGTGAGACGTTTTGCATTTCCACATTGGCCCAGAAAAAAAGGCCGTACGCGTCAGCGTTGTTCTTCCTGCTCTGCACGTAACCGGGGAGGCCTACCGCGTTCCGGCCCGGCCTTTTCAGCCTCCTCAGCGCCCACATCTCCCTCTCCATGTCCCCCAGCCTCGCGCCGGGCCCCGCTCGCCCGTCTGGTGCCCACCGCAGAGACCCCCCCAACCCCTGCCGCCCGCCCGGCGGTGAGTCTGCGCGTGCGCCCCAAACCTGGCTGTCGGGCAGGCTCGGGGGCCTCTGACAACAGAAGAGGGGAGCTCCCGGGACCGTGGCTTCCACCCCGGCCCCCGGCCCACCTGCCCCTAGAGCCAGCGGTGCTACCGCTCCAGCCCAGGGCCTGGACTGCCGGCCGCAGGCGAGTCACGCGAGCCGCTGGCCGGGTCGGGTGAGCAGAGGCCGCAGGCCCGGCTGCGGGGAGACCCGCCGGCCGCACGCGAGGTGGAGAGCGTGCCCCCCGCTTCTCCGAGCGCGAAGCCGAGCGGGGCCCGCTGCGCAGGCGCAGACCCCGGCTCGCCTGTCCTTCCCCGAGGCCTCGATACCCTCCGCGTCCCAGCGTGGACACCCCCTGTCCAGCTCCCAGCGCTGGCTGATGTCACGGCTTCTCACTGCACTATGCGACCCCCTGCAAGGAGAAACCATGCTCCTTATTTTCAGCGTAGTGACCTTCAGCCATGCTTGCGGATTGACGACGTAACGCTACGTCACCACCACGGGTACTGGAGGCGCGGGGACCTGCGTGCGTGGAGAAAAGCCCTCGCAAGCGCGGGAAGCCCCGACGCGGCGCCAGACCAGGGTCCGCGAAGCCCACGAAGGGCCCTCGCTGTGCTGGCGAAAACGTGGCCAGCTTCAGGGGCAAGTGCTGGCTTCCTCCTAAACATTTCTTTACCGCACTCAGAGCTGGTGCGCATCGCATCTCCCCGCGGGGCACTTCACCGAGGACTAAAACAGTCTGAGTGAGTTGTGCGAAGTCATACGCTAATAGCTGGAGGATTAAAATGTAGGTCGCGGGGTCCAAATGTCTAGTTACTGCGGGAAAACGAGGTGTCTGGGTGGGAAGGGCGCACTTGGCCTCTAAGACTTTTTCTCTGAGTGCTAAATGAGGGAGTTCGTCTAGTTGGCCTGCAAATATCTCTTCCAACATGGGACAATTTTTAAAATGCCAGGGGCATTACTGTTAAATCCTGGTGAGACATTATTTAACTAAATTAGATATAGCCGAGGCAGTGGTGATGCAGTGTTTAAGTTAAAAATGCAGGAGTTAAAGTGTAAAATTGGCAAAGAAATTTGTGGTTAGACATAGAAGGAATTTCTGTATGCAAACTAGGTGAGTTGTGCAAGCAATATTTTCTCGACTATCATTAGGAGACAGTCTAAATATTTTAGGAAGTCATGGTTTAGCGTTTTCAAGTTCACACGGCGACTCAAAACGAGGCTAGGGTGTCATCATCTATTATAAACCCCGCCATAGTGAACAGGTAAAAGTTTGATTAGCATATGAATTGCTTGCACGGAAGTGTAATCACTTCGCTGCTAAAAATAGTTTATATTTTTCAATAAATGAAACCTCTGCTTTGAAATCCTGGGGAGCCAGCACGGGAGGCTGCCTCCCAGAGGGTGGGTGGGAGGACACCTCCAAAGACCCCAGACCCAGGGCCCAGGCTGTACCTCACTGCCGACGGGGACCCCCAGGAGAATGTCGGGGGCACAGCCACTGGAGCCTCACTCCCAGGTTGCTCTGCGGTGAGGCCAGTCTCCAATACTTTAAATTTCCCGGCGAGATGCTGGTCAGCTAGGAAGGATGACCCCTGCTGGGCTCTCGAAGGTCAAAGGCGCCTGGGGTTAGACCTCTGGCTGTTGACCCACAGGCTTCTGTGGGATCCACCTTCGGATCATTGGGGGACCTGGGGGTTCCCCCTTAACCTAGGATTGATTTTAGGACTCATTACCCATCTTCCTGGGAAGTTACAGCCAGAGAAATAATACTGGAGGACGTGGGTAAGGAATTCTTATTTTTCACAATGATTTTCTTTTCAGATATAGGTAGATTACTGTTGTTCTGCACAGTGAGGACTAAAGGCCCGTTCCCACGGGCATGTCTGTGGGACAAACCCCAGCCCAGCGTCGTCGGAAGCGGGCCGGGGAGGGGGTGCAGAGCGCATAGAGCGGGTCCCGCTCGCCCCATGTCCGCCCCGCGCCCGCCTGAGCCAGGAGAAAGACAGCAGTTTACCCACGTTCTGGTCCTCGGGCTGTAAATTAGAGGGCCAGATGCACGATCTGGGAACTTTTCCAAATCCATTTCTGGAAAAGGTGAAACCTTCAACAGAAGCAGCCGTGCCACGAGTAACATTTTTTATTTCTGTAAGACAACTGTCAGTGGCCCAACAGGCGAGCCAGGCGCAGGCATTTGTCTGCTCCCTAAATAAAAGCCTCATGTCATCAGGCATCTGAGCCCAGAGGCAGCTGCTCTCACAGGCCAGGGGGTGCTGCTGGCGCCCCCTTCTAACGTCACCCCTCAGGCTACGAGAGGACCCCAGGTCCTGTCTCTCCGTGGAAAGCAGTGGTAACCTGCACCGGGGCTCCATTCTCTATCGTGACAGACACCAACTTCTGATGCCACCAGCCTTGCCTGGTGTCGCTGGCTGAATTATGCTCCCTCGCATTGGTGCGGTGACGCCCTGACCCACAGTGTGACTGCCTGTGTGGGAGACGCGGCCATCAAAGAGGTAATCGAGGTTGCAAGAGGTCCTAAGAGTGCGACCTAGTGCATATGACCGGTGTCCTCGTAAGGGGAGGGGACACAGGGACAAAGGCGAGGCCGCGTGGACCCAGGCGGACGGCGCCATTTGCGGCGGGCGGAGGGCTCTCGCCAAGAAGCAAACCGGCCGGCACCCAGGACTCGCGCCTCCAGGGTCCAGAACCCAGAAGGCAGTGCCTGTCCTTTAGGCCGCGGGTCTGAAGCACTGTCGCCCGGCCCCAGCCCGCTCACACGCCATCACCCCCCCCCCCCCCCCCAGCACCCAGCTTCGAGCCTCGTGCAGCAAGTCAGGGCATGGGGCCCCGAGCTCCAGGACAAAACCAAATCCCCGAATTTCAGCTGGCCTCTCCCTGCTAACTGACAAATTTTAAAAATTACTAATTTTAACTGATTCTGTTTTATAGGTTCTGTTACAAATAATTTCTGCTCTGCTCAACTCACTAAATTCATTGCAATCAAACTACTTATTTTTCTCCTCCTTTGAAAATATCAAGTCTATTCCAACTGCAGTCTCCCAAATCTTCTAGATTCATCTATATCATTCCCTTTTGATGAGGGAGTATTCCTCCTTTTATTCAGAATTAATCCCTTGACCTATATCAGCTGGGTTCCGTCTCCACGGCCATTTCTAAAACCCTGATCTACTGTATTTTATCTCTGTCCTTTGTAATTTATTTTCAATTTCCACAGTGAATACTTTCTTCCCTTTTTTCTTTTTTCTCTTTGTGTAAAAATATATGGGACTTCCAGTTTCAGCTCTGACACTTAAAGATCATGGAAATTGTCACTGCTGTCTTATATAAGAAAAAGCTGGGGGGAAAAAAACCTCAATATTCAACAATTTTTTTTTTTTATAAGCACATCAGAGAACTGAGGGAGGGCACAGGGAAACCTGCCACCCTGAAGTTCTGGGGGCCAGGCAAACCCAGAAATGACAGCAGAGGTCTGCAGACTTGGGGCAGAAGCCACTCTGGGCATAAACCACGGGACACCTCAGTGACTATGTGAGGAGCTGCTGGAGGCTGGGGGGGACTAGCGTGAGAGGAAGGGACTCCTGGGACCTCAGGCTTTACCTGTGGGGCCCCCCAACCCGCGGTGGGGGCAGGGAGAGTCTTCATTACAGGGCAGGCCCAGGGCATTCTGCGGTTCTCAGGCTGATGGCCCAGGTGAACAGGCTGCTGATTCACCCCACCTGGAGGAAGACAAACCCCCAGCTCTGCCGCGTGCTCCGCCTTCCTATCTCACCTGACTGGGAGGGGCCGGGACTGGTGTGCGTGAGCATCACGAGCCATTGACCTGGCCCTTCTCCCCACACCTCAGCTCGTACCCGCGGGGCTCCTGGGTAGAACCGTGGGTGCCAGCTGAGTTGCAGGGTGCAGACTGTCTGCAGAGGACCCAGGGGAGCCCAGAGTCAGCAGGGAGGAGGGAATGGGGAGACTGGAAAGGTCGAAGCCTTCCTAATCAAAGGAAGACAGAACTTAGGGTGACTCCAGGACAAGCCATTTGGAGCAAGGAGAATTATCAGAGATAAAAAGCGACATGGCAAAACAGTGAAGGGGCAAGTTCTCTAAAAGATACAGCGATCTTAAATGCGTGCGCACCTAGCAACAGAGCCTCCGAGTAGGTGAGGCAAAACTCGCCAGAACCGAAGGAAGAAATAGAAAAGCCCAGTGTTACAGGTGGAGGTTTTAACGCCCTCGTTCAGTAATGATACATTCAGCAGGCAGAAAATCAATAAGCATATAGTTTTTTTGAACAGCACCATCAATCAGTTTGATCTGGTTGGAATGTATAGAAAACTCTATCTGACAATAGCACGGCACACTTTCTTTTCAAGTTAACACAGAATATTAACCAAATTAGACCAAATTCTGGGTCGTAAACACACCTCAATATTTTTTAAAAAGAATAGAATGCATGCAAAATATGTTCTTCAACCACAGCAGAAACTGGAAATCAATACCAGAAAGAGAGCTGGAAAAGGTGCAAGTATTGGGAGAAAAGCAAAATACGTCTATAAAAACGTGTCAATGAAAGAGTTCTAGAAAGAAAAATTTTTAAAAGTAACCAGTTAAAATGAAAATATAACATCAAAATGGACGAGTCGCAGGAAAAGCAGAGCTTCAAGGAGAATGCATAGCACTAAATGCTCAGGTTAGAAAATGAGAGACAAAATCATAATCTAAACCTTGGAAGATTACAGAAAATATAATTTAAAACAAAAAGAAAGAAAAGAAAGAGAATGAAAAATTAAAGAAAAAACAATGACATTGAAAAAAGGATGACAATATAGAAAATCAGTGAAACAAAATATAGTTCTTACAAAGAGCAATAAAATCGGTGACATGAGGGAGGCCCAAAAGGCTGGGGGGCGCGGAGAGACACACGTGCACACGGAACTCAAGAACAGTGTCCGAAGTGCAAGGTACAGGGCGGCGTGCCAAACGGAACCGGTCTCCCTCACACCAGCAACAAAGAACCGGAATTTCAAATAAAAAGAATCGACAGAGGGTGAAATACTGGGTGTGTAAATCTACTAAAATGTGTACGGCGTTTGTATGTGAAAATATTCAACATGGATGGAAGAAATCAAAGACCCATTTAAACAGAGATACTTTGGGACTTGAAGACTCACTAACATTAAGGTGTCAACTTGATGATAGGTCTAGGAAAATCCGTATGAAGATCTCAGCAGCCTGTCTGTGGAGATCAACACACTTGCTCTAAAGTCATGTGAAAGGTGTGAGTTGCCTGAAGCAGTGCCTTGGAGGGGGGCTGGGTGGGGGCTGTGGATCGCTGGAGGCTCAGAGGGCACAGGTCTGAAACCTAAAAAGTCCGGGGGACCCAGTCCTCGGGGACCCCTAAATCATGAGATTCCTCTCCAGGGCTCAGGCAGGCACCAGTGGTACATAGCCGGGAGGCGTTGCTGCGGCTTCTGGCAGCAGGTTTGGGGGGCCGGGGTGAATCGCAGAGCACAGAAGGCATTTTAGGCAGTGAAACTATTCTGTATGACTCAATAATGGTGGCTGCCAAGTCACTCTTAGAACAGTCAAACAGAAAAAAGTGCGACGGGTTTCCCAGGCCGTGTGTCAGGATTTACTATGCACGGTGGCAGCCAGGCACCCCGGTACAGGCGCGGTGACAGCAAACAGGCCAGCGGATCAGAATACAAAACGGCAGGGACGGGCTTGCGCATGCACAGAGATTTGACTCGTGTGTTAAGAAATATACTCCAAATGCCGGACTTCGGACCAATGGACGGCTGACTGCCCGACTCCTGGAAGTCCCACTGGCCGGCTGGTTCTCAGGATGCGCTTGTAAAAATGCAGATCCCTAGGCCTCGGGCAGGATCAGAACGTGATTCCACAGCCTGCCATGTGGTTCCCAGGTCACTCAAGCTCGAGAAGCTCTAGCCCCTGGGGTCATGTGACAAAGGCCTCGGGCATGTCATGCGGGTCACAGGTTTTGTTTGACTGTCTCTCATTGGTGAGGACTCAGCCCCTGTCAGGTGAGACATGTGGTTGTAAAAACCTGATGCCATGCAAAGCCTTCGCCTAGGAGAGGTGCCGTGACTTCTGCCCAAGAGAGAAGGCATCTCCCAGGTGAGAGGCGTGCCGCCCTGAGAGGTGGCAGCCACTTCTGCGTCTGACGGCCATTGGCCGCCAGTGTCAGGTTGCAGCTCACTGTGTCCTTGCCCATCCGCTCCTGTGCCTTCCTGGGATGGAGCCCTGTACCCTGCAGGCCCCCTCATGCAAGATTCACACATCTTTGCCAAACGCTCCCTGGGCGGATCTATAAAAATTGCTCGTAACGTTTCGGGAAGTGCTCTTTGAGCCAGGAGATAGGCGGTGTCATGTTGGAGCAAGTGGGAAAGGACCATTTAATAATTGCTGTTGGGAGATGGGTGAGCCACAGGGGGCGAGGGAGGTGGACCCCAGGTGTCCCCGCCACGAACGCGATCAGTCCTCGGGGACTGAGACCGTCCACATGAACCACAAAACCAAGTGCAATAACTTTGCAAGCTTGAGGCGGGGGAAATTTTATGAGACTAAGGACAGGAAATGCTAACTCAAAGGAAAAAACAAACGGAACACAAAACAAGAAAATCAACTACATTAAATTCTGAACTTCTGTGTCTCAAATGACACAAGGAAAACAGTGAGACGATGAGCCGCAAACTAGGAGTACAGATTTGCAGCTCATTCCACTAACAAAGGATTAATAATCAAAATACATATAGAAAGAAACTTCTCCAAATCAGTAATAAAAAGGCAAACAACCTAATAGGTTCACAGCAGAGGAAAAAATATGGCAAATAAACCCACGAACAGATGCTAAACCTCATTAGTAATCTGAGAAATGCAAATTAAAACAATAATGAGATGCCATTTGCACCCACCAGATTGGCAAAAGTTAAAAAGTCTGACGATACTACTTGTTGGTGAGGATGGATCCCAGGGAACGCTTGGCCCTCCGAGCAGGAGCGTGACTGGAACAGCCACTTTGCAGCCGGTTCTGACATCATGCGGCCAGTTTGATGGCCTTGCAGCTCCACTTCCAGCCATGTGCCCTAGACCGTCAGGTGCCCAGGTCACCGGTTGGCAGGAACAGGGCTCTGCCTGGTCGCGTTGCTTGAGCTGTAACAAACCAGAAAAAAGCTTACATGTTGACCCCCAGAGGGAAGATAAAGAACCTGGGCATTTTCACATTTGGGACAGGACACGGCGGTGACAATGGCCATCTACTGCAGGTACCAGCGTGTGTCCCTGAGTTTGGATCACTGGAGCTGAACGGAGACGAGTAACCCTCTTGCCACGAGAAAATGCATTCCTCTGAAAGGATGATATCCCTTCTTACTTTTCATGTCCTGGTTTTTCTTTTTTTAAATTTCGATATTGTAAAAGTTCTTATTCAGTCCCCGAAAGGTGTTAATTATGCCCGGCCAGCCAGCACGTGATCCGAGCCACTTAGCGTAGGCGCTGAAAGCTCGGGCACCTCGACTATCACAGGAAGGAAGCCCACGTGCTGGGTGTTGCTCACAACTCTCATACGTCCATATATTGACCAACCTTCATATCTGCTTTATTTATATTTTAATTGTCATCCAGATAGTTTTTTTTATACAATGAAGGGAATACTAGGAGCAAAGCACACCTCTGGCTTGCATATAAAGTTAGAAAAAGTAATAAAAAATAATAGTGAATTTACATAGCATGAATGATAAGCTGCTTAAGAAATGGTAAAATGAATCGTTCAAAGCCTTGCAAGGTGAGTTGGTATCCTTAGTCTATCTGGGCATTTGTTTTCATTTTTGTGTTATTTGTATTTTACACTTTCAGAAATTGCATTTGTCAATTGCATTGTAACTGCTTTGATGAGATGGTTTTTATATGTAAAAGAGAATGTTCTTTTTTCCACTATATCCCCAAATCCCACTTTAATTCATAAGAAATTTATTGAAAGAAAACAATTGAGGGAAAATTTATTGTTTTACAAAAGAGAGAGAAAAATGGTTGAGTATTAAAATTATCTCAAAGCCTTAAAATGAGAATGTGGCCAAAGATGGAAATGCTGATAAATTAGCGCCCCCCCCGCCTGTCCCCCCCCCCCGCCCTCCCCCTCCACCTAAGGCGGCTCTGCTGGCTTGTTTCTCTCGGGTAGGGAGATGAGATGACTTCACTGAAATAATGAAACACATGGGTGGGAAATAACCCCAAAGATGGGGAAGCTGAAAATGCAAGATTGATAAAGTAATTTTAATTTGGCTCTACATATGTTAAGGTAGTTAGGGCGACTCTCGTGAAGGAGTCCAACTGTGTAAAGACAGATGTGCAGAAGCTGATGGCGCGTGCGCGCGTGCACATGCGTGCGCCCTCCGAGGCCCCGCGCTCCGCAGTCGCCGCGGCGCCACCGGGCGGTGGACGCCGGCCGTGTCCTTAGCAGAGGGCGAGGCAGAGAAGGTCGTGCGTGAGCACGGATCGTGCCCTGCGGGTGCCGCAGAGCGCCCGGCACCTCCTGGCCGCTGCCTTTGTGATCTGGAGGATGCCAGCCGGGCTTTCTTGCAGCCTGTCCTCGGCTCAGGCCCGGGGAGGAGGCGCGGGATGGCTGTGGGGGCGGGGAGGGAGCACAGGGCCCGGGGAGGGAGCACAGGGCTCTCTGCGCAGCTCCGGAGTGCGTGTCTTCCTCCTTAATCTGCCCTGACTGCCGCCGACTCGCAAAACCATCTCAGATGCGACGAAGGCTCCCGCTGCTGCATTGATCTGCGCCACAGCCCGGCCTGCCCAACCGCACGCCCCAGGCCGCACGCGCCCCGGCCCCCGCGGCTCAGCCCCGAGCACAGTCCGGGGCCACCTGGGGTCCGGGGAGGCTGTCGGAGGGGTCGATGTGGTGCGAGAGGGCGGGGGCTGGGCTGCGACCGGGGCTCCCAGGAGAGGCAGGAGCAGGCTGCTCCGGGCGCACCGGGGAAGATGCCGTCTCTCCACGGACCCCTCGAGACCGCGCCCGAGCAGCATGGCCTCCGAGGCGGGGGGAGGGGACTGTCGCCGTCGACTTCCCCTCGCAGTCCTCTTAAGTATCAGAGATCCTGGAGTCACATGCGAATAGGCGAGGTCACACGGCCTTTGCCGGCCTGTGCGGAGGTCAGGTGCGACTCGGCAGGCCTCGAGTGAGGCCTCCTGGTGGCGCTTCGGGGCGCGCTTCTGCTTCGCCGTAAACCTCCGCTGTGGCCACTGCTCGGGTGAGGCGGCCCTGTCAATTCACACCGTCGCTCACTGCACTTTGAAGTCGAGGAGCCAGGCACCCCGGATGAGCTGCCCGGGCGCGGCCGCGGCGCGCACGAAGCCCGGCGGGGACTCGTTATCTGGATGTGAGCAAGAAAATGGCTCCCCAGCGTCTTAGGGGGTCCCCGGGCCTTTTCCAGGGAGCGACCCTCCTCCCCGCTCTTTCCTCCAGCAGAGGGGAACCCGGGGCCATCCGTCGGCCTAACGCGAACTGAGCACAGGCTCAGTCCCGTGAGATGCCGCCACTCCGGGTGCCGATGGCGTGACCGCCACCTTTGCCCCTTGCAGAAAGCACGGGGGTTCGTCGCGGTTTGCACCAGCGCAGGCGTTTCCGGCAGTCGGCACCTCTGACGGGCACGCACGTGACTGCAGAGCATGTGGGGGGCTTGGCGACCCCTCACCGTCGGTCGGAAATGGGGGCCTGCGCGCGCGTGTCCCCGTGTAACCCATCCCCCCGCCCCCGCTCAGAGCGGCTCTCATCCGAGGCTCGGTCCCCGGCCTTTCCTCTGGGCCCGCGGTGGCTCAGCGGTCCGGCCTCCCAGGCAGCGGCCAAGTGCGCCTTACCACCAGGCCTGCCCGCCCACTGCCCCGACACGGCTGTGCGCCCACCGCGGACGAGCGCGTTTTCTAAGGGTAGTGCTGCTGGGACATAGGGTGGATGTCAACTTTACGAACGCCTGCGATAGTCTCCCACGTGGCTCGGCCACTTCACAACGCCACCGCCTGCAGCAGCCGCCCACAGCCGGCCCAGTGTTGCCCCTTGTGTGAGTTTGCTAGGGTGGCTCAGACACAGGAAGTTGTTTTTGT
Source organism: Eonycteris spelaea (assembly GCA_003508835.1). Taxonomy (NCBI): domain Eukaryota; kingdom Metazoa; phylum Chordata; class Mammalia; order Chiroptera; family Pteropodidae; genus Eonycteris; species Eonycteris spelaea. The sequence goes on along the minus strand of PUFA01000056.1, from coordinate 10,108,207 downwards.
CACATTTGGAGGCTGGAAGTCCAAGATCAAAGTCCAGGGATTGGTCCCCACCCCCCAGGCCTCTCCGTTCACTTGCAGACACCGCCTTCTGCTGTGTCCCTACACGGCCTCCTCTGTGTGCGCACATCCCTGGTGTCTGAGTGAGCCCATCCCCTCCTCAAAGGACACCAGCCTCCCGCGGTAAGGACACACCCTGAGGGCCTCGTGTCAACTCCTGGCGCCTTGCTATGGCCTTACCTCCAGAGGCAGTCGCCATCTGAGATTATGGGGCTTAGGGCTTCACATGTGGATTTTATGAGACAAGGTCCACCCCTAACACACCCCTCACCGAAACCGGTTGTATCTGGCTTCTCCCGCCACCCTAGCGGGTGTGAAATGGTATCTCGCTTGCAATTTCCTGATGACTAACAATATTGACCATATTTCATAAGCCTAATGGACATTCATGCCCTCTTTCGCAATATAGCTTTTATTACCCATTTTTAAAAAGTTGAGTTTTCTTCCTATTTTTGATTGAATAGTTTCATTTACCCTTAGCGAAAGTACATTCAATAAAATACATATTTTGTAAATATTTTTCTCAGTCTGCGGTTTGCTTAGTCATTTTCTTATTGGTGTCTTTTGATTAAACTAGCTCTCCTTTTATGATGAATGCTAGCTTTCTCCTGAGAAATATTTGCCTACCCAAGCTGGTGGAGATTTACGGGTCTGCCTCGCCTGTTCAGGCCCATCATAAGTTACTTTCTGTGTATGAAGTGACATGGCTTAAGCTTGTTTTTAACATGCATCTGTTTACTTATGCCAAAAGGTTTTCCTTTCCCCTTTGATTTATCTTGGCATGTTGATTGAAACGCAGTTGGCTGTACATGGGTGGCTCTGGTTCACGACTGTCTATTCTGTTGATCTTTTATTGAAAATTATAGCCATAATTACTATTCTGATTAGTTCAGCTTTCCACCGAGTCTTGACATCGGCCATCGTGACCCATTAGCATTGTTCTTCCTTTGTTCAGGTTATTCTAGATTACATGTATTTCCATGTAAATTTTAGAATCGGCTTATCAGTTTATTGAAAAAGTCTGCTGTGATTTTGGTGGGTTTGATAAATCTATAGGTTGATTTGGGGAGAATGAACATCTTAATAATATTGTGCTTACCAATCCATGAACACGGTGCATCTCACTGTTTATTTCAGGAAACTTTAAGTGGATTTATTCCTAGATACTTGATTTTTAAAATTCTCTTATAAACTGTAACTTTCAAAAATTAAGTTTCTTTTCATCATTGCAATATGTAGAAATTGTTGCAATATCACACTCTATATTGACCTCGTATCCTGAGACTTACCCTATTCACATACCTATTTCAGGTGGAAGGTTTTTGACTTTTTGTTTTGAGATTTCATGGCATCTGCAAATTAAAAGGGTTCCATGTTTTCCTTTCCGATGCACCTGTCTTTTTCTTTTCAAACAGAAGGGGCAAGAGCAGATGCCTTTGATTTCCTGACCTCAGAGAGGCATTCTCTAGGCATTACAATGTGCATCCTTGATGTCTTGATTTATCTAGACTTGCAACTGTACCATTTCCTATAACGTGTAACATTTTGTTTTGAAGAGTATTGTGCTTTTAAAGAAATTAAAATAAAAAAGAAAGTCATATTTTTATTTACCGTTCTTGTGCTCTTCCTGTGGACCTGGCGTGACTTCCCCCAAGCTGAAGAATTACACTGTTACCTGTACTAAGATCCACTTGCTGTCACTGACTCTTAACTTTCCTTCACCTGAAAAAAAAAGCATTTGTTGAAGAACACTTACTGGATGTAGAATTCTGGTTTGTGATTTTCCTTTTTTGTTTTTTGGTTAGTCTTTTGGCATTTAAATTTCTTAAGCTACTATCTTCTTCCCCCTTTTTTTTTTCTAATGGGAAACTAGCTTCTTTTCGTATTATCTTTCACTTTGGTTGTCAGACCATTAGTTTTTCTTCGTGTTTCAGCAGTTTGAATATTATATGCTTAGACATAGATTTGGTAAAATTTTGTATTTTTGTATTTGATTGACTTTCATTGATTTTTCTGGATCAGTGGGTTAATTTCTTTCATCGATGTTAAAAAAATGATCACCATTAATTTTTTCATACTTCCTTCTGCCGTATTCACTCTGTGTCCTGGGCTCCCAGTCACGTCTGTGTTAAAGAGATATTGACTCACAGTCTCAAACCCTCAGTCCTATCATCACCGCCGTGGTCTGCACCATCATTACGTTGAGGATGTCGCCCTTTCCTGCGCTTCCGTTTGGATAACGTACATCGCTCCTCTTTCTGATTATTTTTTCTCACCTTTTCGCACGTGCCCGCTTCCCCACTCCTCTGCAGGACGCTCAGAGTCCACATGCTGTGACGCTCTGCCTGAGATTTTCTGTCCTCTCCTGTCCACCGTCGCTTCTCCTGAGCGTGGGTACCATTGTCCCGCTTCCCCGTGCAGCGTTTCCTTTTTTAACGCGTGACATGCATTGCATATATAACACGACAGCAGAAACTGAAGTCAACGAGCACCCCGAGCGGGTGCCCCTCGTGTCCCGCGGGCGAGCGTCAGTCCGCCTGCTCTGCGGCTGGACCACAGTGTTCTCGGTCTCCTCGTTAGTTGGATTTGGTCAACGCTGCTGCAGAAGTCCTGGGGGAAGGGTCAGGAACCCCCTTCTGCTCTGCAAGGCTCTGAGGACTTCTGCGGCCCTCGTGGCCCCGTGGCCACTGTCCGACCCTTGGGAGCGCCTTCTGATGCCCCCAGCAGCCGGGCAGCCCTCCCGCACCTTCGGGGTCTCCCTCCGCCAGGCCTCCGGCCTTTGGGAAGCAGTTAACTCAGGACATCAAGCTCTGGCCGGCTGCAGACGCCAAGAAGAGCTCTGTAAAAGTTCCTCTTACTCCCCAGATATGGAGGATTTTCTTCTCATTGCGCCACGAAAAGTGAAAAAAGATGTCGCGATTCACTTGCTCAGAAAGTACCGATTATTTTCTGGATGCTCGTCTCTGCTGTTCCCCAGGCATCTTCGGCGCTCTGATGAACGTTAAAAACTACGGTTTTGTAGCTTATACAAATTAGTGTCATGCTTAGAGTGGAAGCAAGTTTCGTGTTTCTCCCCAGACCCTAATTGAAAGCAGAAGTCCAGGTGCTTTCTTTTAAATATATTGTTGGGACAGGGTCTAGCATAAAGGAACATGACCATGAAATTTATCATCCAAGCAGGAACATTTTTCAGAGTAAAAGGAAATGATAAAAACAACTAAAATTATATAACTAAAGTGTTTATTTATCGACTGACAGTTTGGTTTAATTTTATTGATAAAATCTATAAAATAGTCGCATTCAAGACTATTTTAAAACTAAAATTTCTCTGAAACATGTAAATAACATATGTCTGTATACACTAAAACAAACTGTTTGAAATTATTTTTATATTAATTATTTACAAATTAAATAAGCATAAGCATTATAATTACATTCTTGGGACATGTCCATGATGTAATCAATTTCTAAGGCATATCTGTCTCTATATATTATCCTGAGGGTTTAAAAAAACTCTTATTTCTTTGAATTTTCATATAATTGCTTTTGAAAGAGTATACATACTGAGATAGTCAGAAAGCTCAAAAGAATTCTACTAAATGGGAGACACTCAATTCTATTGTTTTATATTAAGATAGTTACATATTTCCATCTCTTTATTTTCTCAAATACTATATTTTCTCTTTTATTCAAGAGGAAAACCCTCATAAATATAACAAAATAAATAATAATAATAATAACATAATACATACAATAATGTATAATAAAAACCCTGAAATTAAGGTACTCTATTAATAATTTTTTGGTAAGTTTTTCCAAATTCAGGTGATATAAAATTATAGGCTTATTTGATGTTATTCCTTGCATTCAGAATAAAAATGATTTTATTTGGTGATAGAAGGTCCACTAGAAGATATTAATTTTAAATTTACAAATTTTAAACATAATTCTTTAATTTCAAAATTAAATCTTAGATGGTCTTTGAGTTCTTGGCATTTAATTTGTTCAGTTTCTACCTTGATTTATGGGAATATTTTTTTATGTCTTTCCCTTTGCAAGTTTTATACCAGAAAAACATAAAGAGTTGTTTAGAAAATATTTGATTTTATTGTAGGACACTTAAGACTGATCCCCAAAAGAGGTCTTCAATAGTGGCACTGCTGCGATGTCTGGCTGATGGCGGGTAGTGAGGACAGAAAACGCCTACTGTGTGCTGAAATTCTCTTCAGACCCAACGCTAGTTTCTTCACCAATGTTTTATAGTTCTGTTACTTTGTGTAAGATAAAATGCTATTAATTTTTGAAGCAAAACTTCTGTCAGTTGGTAAAAAACCACGCCTTCCCCAGTGCGGTTGTGAATCACACATGCACAATCGTCACTTCGAGACACAGTGATGCCTCAAAAGTTTCAGAATTCAATAAAAACATCATTTTTATGCTTTTCCATACAAATTTGCATTTTTATTGTTATCACTAATAAATTATTTTATATTAAACATTAACATTTTCCTTATTTATAACATTCACAATAACCTCACAAATTTCACTTTCTATAGGATAAACTTATAAAAGTTTGATATAAGAAGTGAATAAAAATATTAATTTATTATTGTAAATAAATATTTTTTGTTTACATTTAAACCCTCTAATGCCACATATAAAGCTGGCATTATTTAACTTTGCAGATATCTTTTTTAAATGAGTCAACAACTTTTACTTTGCCTTTATATATATGAAAAAAAAACCTTGAAATAAAAAATATTCAACATTAATTTAGAAAAACACCCACTTTCTCAAACAAAAAGTTACGCTTCGCGGAGGGATATGTACAGACCCTGATGCGGCTGCGTCTGATGAATCATCATCCCCAGGCCATCTCCTGGCCGCGACACTGTCAATCTTTCTGAAAGATGGTTAAGACCCTTCCCGCGGATTCGTACCTTTGGGTTTGTATGAAGTGGACGATATCACTGTGGCCTGCACGGAAGGCGGTAAACGATGTGAGGTGTTTTGTACAAATTACACGCCGTCAGTGGCGGGCCTTGCAGGACAGGTAACGGTGGAGGAGGGGAGACAGACGCACACGGGCTGCGCTGGAATGGGCGCGTGGGCTTCGGCAGGCGACAGGAAGGTCACCTGTCCGGGACTAGGAGCCCCGACAACGGAGAGGTGGGAGCCCTGTGGAGCGCTGCGGGACCGCACCCCGCTGCTGTCCCCTGGTCCCCAGGCCCGGCAGATGCTCGTACCCGGCAGCCCCGTGGCCCGAGACCCCCAGGACCCCGCGTCCCACGCAGGGCCACGCGGTCGCGCTCCGCACCCGAATCTGAGTCTCTGGGGGGCTGACTCGATTCTGTTTACTAAAGAGAAAATTATCTCCGTTCATTTTTTAAACATTTAACTGCATTTTTCTTAATGCAAAATTACAGAATTACAGTAAATGGTAGAAGATAATTAAGGACAAAAGGAGGTTTAATCCAGGCAGAAACAGCCTTGTCTAAGGTAAAGTGAAATCTGTTTACTTGGCAGATTTACTCAAGAAAATAGTTATTTCCAGTCTAAACGAACATCCTCACACCAACCAAATGAATCAAATTATTTTATTGACCTCAATATTATTAAAGGTTTATTTAATTTAGTTTAGCTTATTTCATGTTTTACGATGAAATTGATAAAATAATTGTTTTGCTGTTCTTTGTGTCCAGAACTCGTCATTCCACTTTTTAAAGGATGACTATGTGATCGTATGTCTCTTCTCTCCCCTCCCTGTAAAATAAGAAATGACCCCTCATCACCTGCACTCTCACTGGACTCAGACGGGCTTCGTCCCAGATTGCTGCGAGAGACTTCTTCAATTTGAAGGCATCGCATGTCATTTCCGTGCCTCCAGGATTCTTAACCATTATCTTTAACAATCCGCTCGAAGCTGCCATCCGATACTTCCACAGTGCAAGCCCAGTGCATCTCGTGAGGAGGCAGACGCCTTCTTAGGCTGACAGACATATTTAACTTGAATTTTCTCTTGAAGTTTTGATTAGCTGTCAATTATTTCCCCCAAGGTAATATGTTATCCGCCTCTTTATCATGTTTGAACATTTAATGGGCTTACAAGCACACTACCATATCTTGGAAGAAATTGTTTTATTTTTATTTTTTAAAAAGAACACCTTGTCTTTAAAAATAGTGACATCATTTGAAAGACAATTCTAAATTCTGTGCTAATTAATGAATATTTTATTATTTCCTTTGAAAATCATTAACAAATTATTTTAAAATATGGTTGTTAAAAATCTCATTACTGAATATCATTGTTCCTTTTGGGACTTCTTCAGAAACAAATATATACGGGCACCCCTGAGAGTCCATATTTAAAGACATTTTTGTAAAAAATAAAATGAAGACATTTTTGTGAATTCAAAACTAATCTTTTTAACTTTGTGGGTTTTTTTTTTTTCATTTTCCAAATTGTCAGACCTTTTGTACTATTTTGTGCTTGATGCAAAGCCGAAGCAATGGCAATACCGGAGATGTAATCACAACGGCCCTGTGTTGCACACAGGTAATGAACAAACAGACTGATAGATGATAAACAGGTATTTGACTTAATCCCTGGGGGTTTCTTTGCCAGTGCAAATGATATTCATAATTTCTGTTTTTACATACAGTAATTTTCACCTGGAGAATTTACCATTCTGCCATTTTTTTCTGCTGGTGTGAAAGTGGAGACTGGCACGTTTCTGTGGATTACCCCGAAGGGGGGAAGTCAGTGAGTGGAAGGGAAGAAACTACACTCACGGGAGGAAATCATATTTTTCTCATCATCGTCGAATAAAAAGGCGCTTCTTGCCCTTAGGATGCTAAATCCCCCCCACGACACACCTCGTTGACCTAGAAGACGGGCGCCCCCTCGGTGCGGGAGACGTGCCATTCAGCACCCGCGCAGACAGCCCGAGGCTCTCGTGGATTGAGGGGGGAGGGGGGACGCGCTTCCCCCGACAGCACTTCTGTTGTCCTGCACCACCGCGCGCCACATGTGTCGCGGCTGATTAAAACCCAGCACTAACAGCGAGTTGACGCGGATCGGAGCACATTCTCCACGGGCACCGGGCAGGGACCGCACCCAAGGTACCCTGACAGCGAGAGCGACTCGACACAATGCCACCGACGCGCGTGGGAACGAGCTCTCGGATCCCCCGCGCGCCTGCACAAATGCATTTCCTTTACCAGGTTCTCCCCTTAAAAACAAATCTCAAGCTGCATATTATTAGAAAAACTCTCTCAACTGACAGACGTGGGAAAACACAGGGACCTCGACAGTGCGCGTTTCCCTCAAGACTGCGCTGGCCCCTCAGGACTTGCCGTCTTCTCCACCCCGTCGGTGGGCGTGCGGGGGGGTGTACGGGGTGCGTTGCCGGGACTGGAACCCACACGCCCCGCCACACTGCGCGGGGCTCCAGGCATGTCGGGCAGGGCGGCGGATCGAAGCCAAGTGGCCGCTCCGAGTCCCGGCGGCTTAGCGACGCGCGCGCCGGTCTCACCCGCTAAGGTCAGGACGCCCCTGTCGGTCCTTCCCTGCCCAGGCTTCACTCTGCCTTCCTCCACGTGTCCCGACTTCTGGAGATTTTCTGGAAACCAGAGGAGAAAGGTCACCTTCACGTCCACGTGTGCCCGGCCTGTTGCTTACGGTGGTTGTCACACAAGGAGTCCCCTGAAATATTCGGCATGGAAAAGGGGGCAAAGTAACGGCGTGCGAACTCAACTGATCTCCCTCGGAAGGCGCTTTCATATTGTTTCACATAGGCGGGGGAAGCACTGGCCATTGTCACAGTCCTCCCCAGTCTACACAGTCCCTTCTGTAGCAAGCTCCCGGTCAGCAGGTCTGTCGTATCACAAGCCAGGGACACGCAGGGCAGGCAGGAAAACAACCTCTGACTGAGAACATTCCCGAGTGGTGAAAAGACCCACCTGCAAACCCACACCTGGAATGTGCAGTTAAGAACGCAAACACGTCCTGAATCTGAGTTCCGGCCTGTGCGACCCGGCAGTGACCACCAACGCCTGCGGGTGGCATCCCGGGGCTTGCTCTGCAGACTTGGAGAGAGTGAAACCGGGGAACTGATTTGGGGTTCGCCCCTCAGGACGGAGGGAGTGCCACCCGCCCCCGTGGGCCACAGCTAATGCCGTGGTGACACCACTGTCCTCTGCAAGGGCCGGGCGGTATCTCAGCGCTGGCTCCAATGTGATCTGTGTCCACATCTCACCGCTACATGACCGATGACTTTTGCCGAACGATGTGTATGATTTCTTTCTGGGGCAGTCTACTGCTGGTTGATTGCCTGGTGCTGTAACTGGCTCACAAAAACCTCCAGAAATGACATGGTTTGGGTGGTTTGGCATGGTTCCTTCAAAAGCAGTTTTTGCCTAAACAGCACTGCTCCATATGTGTCCTTGGTTGGTGGGTGTCTCGGGACGTGGCCTTTTCAAAGTGTTTTCTCTTAGGGAATGTTTTCTTTTTTGTTATAAAAGGGTATTGAAGAAGGGGAAATAATGTCGACGCCTTGGCATGTAAACCGAGTTGAAGAACTTACAAGCCGTGTGAAAGTCATTTTCTATAAAATACATGGGCTCTGAGGCACACGGATCCTCCCAGGTAATTTATCCATTTCTTGACCAGGACGAAACGTCCCCCTCCATCGGAGATCACGTTCAGGTGGTGCCCTAACCTGTGACTCGCCCAGCCCGGTGAGTCCATTTGACAGTCTGGGCCGCTGTGACAGGGCAGGTGCCTCTGGCTCACGTTCCCTAGACCGCCCACTGGGGCAGGGACCAGGGCCGTGGGAGCCCCGGTGCAAGGTCCTCCCGCAGGCGGCGGGCACCCTCCGAGTCGGTGGCGACTGACCACGGCGCCGCAAGCAGCGCAGTGCGAGGCGCGGTGTTCCTTTGAGAAAGCACAGCCGAAACGTTCCCGACGGCGTCGCCGGCACGGCAGACGGTGCGTTCAGAGTCCTCCTTCCCCAGCAGCCCCCGAAACGTGAGGAGCGGGGTGCGGTGGCGCCTCGCGCGCGCGCACACCAGACCCATCATCGCGGCGAGAGCGAGAGGAAGCGGGGATATGCAGCCTCGGAAATGGATTAAATGCACATACATTTTGTAATGAGTGACTGTAATGAAAGTCAAATGAATTATAATAAAATATGGAGTTTTAAAGAAGAAAACTACTCTGTGCATAATGTTGCTGGGAGAACATTTACCAGTTTTTCACTGCATGCTATTGTCAAAGTAAATAACTACCCAAGACAAACTTACAAAGTGGTTTTAACTCTAATGTGATGCGCAAAGTCAGCCATTTAATTTGTTAATTAGTATTATGCCAGAAACTATCTATTCAATATGAAGCAAATATGTTTACAATCTTATCTGCCATCTGTTTAATAGATGGGAGAATACTTAGAGCTGGATTCTCCAAGAGCGTTGTTGAAAATTTGTTCCACAATTAGTGGAGCAGATTTTTTAATTCTGGAAGAATTTCGCATGTGTGGGGAGCAGCTCCACCAAGAAGACAGCGTGTCTCGACGCCGCTCCTCGAGGTGGGCGGCTGCCTGCAACGGGCCGCGGCAGATGCTCACGGCGCTCAAGCAGAAACCATTTTTAAAAAGATACCTCCGAACACTTCGATAGGTCTGTACAAATGGAACACCAGCTCATCAGAGGTAGAGCTGCCCGGGCACAAAACAATTTGAAGCCAAATTTATAGAGAACAATAACGGAAGGCTCCGTGTGCTCACGACACACGGTATTTCTGTACTCAGCCATTTCTCAAGATTTTACACAAGAAAACTTCAATTATGCAGTACCTAGCCATTAAAAGGAATTCTCAAGGTGCTTTTAAACTGCTGCTTAAAAATGGATTTTAAATCACTATTTGGAAGAGATTTAAAAATAAGATTGGTGGGAGTCGAGCGTCTTTCGCCGTGGGCGGTGAGTGGGCACGGCCGGCGAGCCCCACGCGCGCAGGCGCAGACCCCGCCGGCGGCCGGGCCCCGCCTCACCTCGCACCTGCGCTGACCGCGCCTCCGTCCGTGTCCAGACTGTTCACATCCCGGACGACGTCCTCCGCTCACGTGGCACTGCTCTTCCCCTCTCACTGAAGACCTTCCAGGTTTCGTGACTGTTACCTTCCCCCGCATTGATGATCCGCCGAGCACGGCTCCGAGACCTTTGCTAAACACACTGCTTCGTTCTTGTGAACGCGACACTCGTATCCATCATCCTGCCAGCCGCACGCGCCAGCGGCACTCTGTTTTTGCCAGTACTATGGATTCTCAGCATGTTGTTTTAACTCTCGTTAACAAATCAAAAATCTCTATTATGACACTTGCTGGTAATTAGCTCTGCTCCTCCTCGTTATTTTCTGGCACAGGTAAAACAGGTTCATCTATTCATTTCAAAGCAAAGGATAACATCCATTTTAGATTTCACCTTCAGGTGTTTATTATTTTTGGATGCTTCTCTGGAATTCTGTAAAGATGCTCAGTCCTGGCAAAAAAAAAAAAAAAAAAAAAAAAAAGGACAGGGAAGAATGTGTAGAGGAGAGCTGGCTCCCGCCGGGGGGTGGCAGCCCCTTCCACCCCTGCTCGCCCGTTTTTCCTGCGGGCGCCCTGCGACCGGGAAGTTTAGCGCCGGCGACGGAAGCCGCTTGCGGGGGGCGGACGCCCATGCGCGGCTCGCGCCGGCAGCAGCTGTTCTGGCCGCGGTCGTTCTCCTTCTCCACTCTGTTGTTCGCTTGCCGTGAGGCACTGAGCTGATGCGCTCGGCCTCGGGGAGACACGGGGCCCTGCACGCTTTCTGGGGTTCTGAGGCCTGCGGATCAGCGGCGTGTCGCCTGGTCACGCCTGTCCCCGTCACGTCGCTGCCGAGCGCGCTCGCAGCACGTCCCCCGGCTACGGAGGGTGCGCGGCGACCGCGAGCCACGTTTTGACAAACCGCGGTCGCCTCCCTGAGTACGTTTTCTTTGTACCTCTTGAAACGCTCCATAATGGTGATTTAATTCCTAGATCCTCATTTAATGCCTGAAATGTTTGACGCGCAGATGGCGGGCACACTGTGTGGACACATACGAATACCCGTGTTTTTGATCCTATGGCTTAAGAGTGTCAGGGACCCTATCTCAATGTCGCGGGAAGATTTCTGTACAGCCCCCGCCCCAGCCCTGCCCCTCCCCTCACGTCTTCGGAAAAAGCCTTTCCGGCCATCGAGGCTCGGCTGATCAGTCACCTGGCCCCCCAGAACCGCGCGCAACTCAGAGTCCAGCGGGGACACCCAGGACCGAGCCCACTGTAACGTTCTGACACTCTGCTCGTCTGTTGGCAACAGCGTTTCAACAGTATCCTAGTAACCTCTTCTGCGACGCTTCATCTGGCCTGTATTTGCAAACACTATTAAAGAAAAAAGGCCTCGTATTCAGGGGAGAAAGTCTGTGTGAAATCGTCGTGGGGCTGCTGGGAAGAGGTGCGGGCCTCTGTGGGCAAGTGTATTTGCCAACGTGCCATATGGGAGTCATGGCTGGGACTTTTTTTTTCCTAGAATAATTAAATGTTGATGGCAGAGTTCAAATGGATCATTAAAATTCAAAAGTGTAAGAAACAGATTTTTTCTTATGTTGCTGAACGCTCCAGAGGGTCGAATAGCGAGCAGAAGTGAGGCAGGCTGCCGTCCTGTGATCAGCATGCGTCGTGATGGTGCTAATTTGATCATAATATAGTCATCTCTGAAGATTACAGCTATTCAATTAAATATTCTAATTAACCTGAAGTATTAGGCAAATGATACTAATTACAAATATTCTCCTGAGATTCACAGCAATGAAAACCCCACTTGCGACTGATACTTCTAGCCAATGTCTCGTAACGCAATGTCCTATATCATAGGCTTTCAGAATATTAAAATGCAGTTAATTTGCCTAAACCTCATTTGTTTAATGGCATTAGCATTTTGTTTGAAATTGTAATAAACGTACATCCCGCTTTCAAGTAAAATTTAAAATGAGTGTCCTCTTGGGGTAACTTAAGGCCCCTGTTTACAGACCCACGCTTCACTCAGCCAGAGGAACAGTTTGAGCTTAACTTTCAGCCATTAAACATATTGAAATTGTTTAAAAATGCTAATAATTTGTCTTTTCAAATAAGAAAAAACAGATATTCTGCAGTAAAATTTCATGACGTGGCACATGTGACCAGGCTCCTACCGGAAGCCCCAGAGCTTGAACCTCCGAGTGGGGGACAAGGGCGGCGGCCCTCGGTCGGCGGGGTGCAGGCTCCGCGGAGCCCCCCAGGACAGACTGTGCGCCCTCGGGCGCCCTGCCTCTGTCCTCCCCGTGTTGTACTTACCGCCCGGGGGAGCTGGCCTCCTGTGTGGCCGCCCTGGGGTTGTAAGAGACTATCATTATCCTCGGACGGTGCCCCCATTATCGGCCCTCCGTTCCCCCCCCCAGTCCGGGGACAGGGGGCTGCCTTCCTACTTGGCCACCACAGACTCCGACTCACCCTGCAGAGCACGCGTCTCTGTGTTTTAGGCATAAACGACGCCTCCCGGTGCCCCCTGCCCCCTTCGCAGCAGCACGGGAAGCCCCGCGTACACCCCGGGTGTTGTAGGGCGCGCAGCGCCAGCGGAGCAGGAGTCTGGGTGCCGGCGCCATCCCCAAGCTGCGGGTCGTTGGGGTGCGGGCATGGCAGGACGGGGCTGACTGCCTCTGCCACCAGCATGACAGCAGAGGGCTGGTGCCAACTGTGACATGGCCCTACCAGTCTGACACCCATGGGAAGGGTAGGTTCGCACTTAAGCGCAGAGACACAGCGGGTATCTGCTGACGTGGCCGTTTGCGTGGACGGAGACTTCGGGGGTTGGGACTTAGAGTCATCGGAGCGAGGAAGGGAAGGGCGTGCGGGGCGCACCGGCACCGTCCCTGCTGGCTACTGCGGCCACGTGTGCGGGCCCCGGCTGCGCACCAGCCCTCGCCAAGGGCGACCCCGGACGGTGCCACTCTGTTTGTGCCTGACCCGGTGCCGCGCGGGGGTCCACGCACCCCTCGGCATGGAGTGAGTGACTTTCGGAAATGCTGATGCCGCCAAACCGCCCGGGAGCGCGCAGCTCTCTGGACACAGCGGCGCGAGGGACCGGCCGCGTTTCTACCGAGCGGAGAGAATGGAGTGATAGGCACCAGCTCAGGCCACGCGTGGCGACATACGTGTTTACGAGACAGCGAACACGGAGAAGGACAGGCCCGGCCGCGTCCCCACTGAGACCAGCGAGGTGCCAGGCGCGCCCGCAGTCCTGGAGTCCAGAGAGCGTCTTCCGCAGGCATCGGAGACACAAGGAACCCCACGCAGGAGGAGTCGCCAGCATGGACACCCCTCTCCGTCCCCTGGCCCTCCCCTGGCAGGGCACGAGGATGCGGAGACTCAGCATCTCACGTTGAAACTTGCCGGGTTTGCCACTCCGCTTCTGGGCGGATGTAGACAAGTCGGCATGAAAATAGTGCTTAAGTGTTTTTCTGTTTCACCAGAGGGAACAGGGGAGTCAGTATCCTCGCCTGGAGTCACAACTTGCTTTTTCTTTCAAAAGAGCACACACAGACTGTCCAACAGAAGCCCCCAGGGCATGCTCCTCCCCCAGCTCGTCACTCGTGTCAACTGTTGAACGTGAACGGGCCGCTGCAGCCCCTCTGACGTCCTCAGGCCGGTCCTCAGGAGGGGGACCGGACAGGACACCTCCCAGGACCCAGCCCTGTCACTCTGAAGAGCTGGTCGCAGCTTCCGATGTTGGTCCTGTCCCCCCCTTTGCCATGAAGCACACGGTCCCTTTCCACCGCGCTTCGCTACTACGGCTCTGTCCCTCGGTATCACTCTAGCCCAGTTCTTTCATTTTTAGTATTTTTGGTGGCCAGGACTTGAACTGTAGCCATTGCAGAGAGCAATGAGCAGTAGGCCGGGTGGGTGCTGTGACAGAGGCCAGCGGTAGAGGGGACGTACGTGTCACACCATAGTCACCTCGGGACCCAGGGTTTTACCAAGGAGCAGAGAATGTCTCTTACAGGACCTTCCAGAGCGTGTTCCCGCCACTTCGCGCACATCCGGGAAACATCGTGGCCCATCGCACAAGCGTCCACAGGGATGGCGGGAGTCTTTCCGGAAGTCTCGCACGTTCTCTTTTGTTCCAGTAGCTGTGAACATCGCGCATGAGGCCAACAGCGCAGGTGGATGATGCACGAGTCTCTGGGGAATGGGCACGTCCTGCGCGCACGAGGTCCAGCCACCAGCGTGAGCCGCGCTGAGACAGATCCCGCTGTCTGCGCTCGCAGGTCCCGGATGGAAGTCGAGGGGGCAGACCCTGGGGCAGACGCGGGGACAGCGTGCGCTCTGCAAAACCGAGTCCCACGTCCCTGTGGGGTGCAGAGCGTTACCCGGCCACACATGGGTACCTGGGTCACCTAGGACTGAGTCACCTGGGCCACAGTGCCTTCACAGTCAATACCAGCCCCCGCTGTAGGGCCGGCAGGCTCGGGGTTCACACCACTTTGTGTGTGTGTGTGTGCGCGCACACACACACACGCGTGCGTGCACACACACACACACAAGTCTCAGCTGGCACTGCATGCTGGAACTTACAACTCACCCATTTCTGTGACACACAGGTGGGTCTCCCTCGGCCACCCAGGCTGTTCACATAACCACGAATGCCCTCGAATGGGGGACAAGGAAAGTCCGAGACACGGGCCACCCAGCCGTGGTCGGCCACAGCGGGAAGTCCCCAGCGAGCCGGGGCCGCCAGGAGGCAGGCACGTGGGAAAGGCTGCAGAGCAAGCTACTCTGTGACACGTTTTTATGACATAATTATATTGATCTGGAAGACAGTCACCCAGACCAACAGCCTTTACACCCCAAGACACATGGAGCCCCTGTAATCTTTTCAATCGCTTGGTATTCATGGTCTCACTGGAGGTCTCTGAGCGTGTCATGCCTGTGGCACTGACATGAGTGTCACCCACCGCACCCACCACCCGCAGCACGTTCCAGTGAGGCAAGTGTCCTGCTGCCCGCCTAGCACTGGTGGGCGGCACCCCGGAACCAGACAGAGGATGACATCTTACTAACGCCTGCGCCTGGAGGACTAAGTCCACTTTATTAATGGAAAATGGGATTTCAGGGGTTTGAGGGTGCCGTGCATGCAGTCGGGGCAGTTGTGAGCCGCCTCTGCACTCTGCAGCCAAGTCTGCAGGACGCGGGGAGGGGCTGGTGGGGGCAAGCCTGCAGGACGCGAGGGGGGGAGTGCCTAGGGGGCGGCTCCCGGCGCAGCACCGCCCACGTGGGAGGAGCAGGCGGCTCCCTCCCCCTTTCAGAGCCAGCCCTGACGACTTGACTTTCCTCCTGCCGTACTTTGGGGTCACCCTATCTCTCTAGGCGAAGGGAGGAAAGAGCACATTCTTTGACCTTTCTAAATCAATGTAAGCATGAAAATTTAAAATAAATACTGAAAATAGTGTCAGATTTTAAAATACCAGCTGTGCTGGGACCCTCGCCTCCCCTAAATCACCTGCTCTGAGTGCTTGCGGCGTCTTTACGACCCTCCCGGGGCCCACTGGCAGTTCCAGACCTTGTCCCTGATTCCGATGGCTGTTCTCCCAGATTTCTGCATCAAAATGGTCCAGACACTCCCCGTTTTAGTTCCTGTAAGCAGCGTGGATCCCTGGAGTTAACCCCTTCACAAACGTGTCTGTGCAAGGAAGTGGCCTTGGCCTCTGGGGGCCCAGCCTAGCACCCTGCAGCCTTGGCCTCTGGGGGCCAGCCCAACACCCCGTGGGGCTCCTGCTGCCGTGACTCTCTTCAAGTAACTACACCCCAAAGAGAGGCCACTCAAGTGTTTTGTTCTTTTCGTTCAGAGAGAGTGTAGACTATTCTTGGAGTAGAAGTAAAAAATTATTAAAAATAAGATCAAGCCAAATGAAACGTTGGCGAGAGGGGGCGCTGCTCAGGGAGGCGCCACTCTGCACAGTTACAGCCCGGGCCGTTCACAGGGAGTCGTGTTTAACCCAGCCGGGTTTTGACACCGCCTTGTTCTGAGGCGACCAGCTCTGCTTGTGAGGCTTCCGGACTTTGATTTCTGCCTCTTGCTGGGCCGTCCCACCTGGGCCTCTCACCACAAACACCTGAGACCTGTCTCAACCCACCCTACCTGTTTCCCCTGCTGTCCTGTGCAGGCGCCATCGTCCTGCCCATCACCCAGCTGTGAACTTCATAGTTGCCCAGCAGGCTTCCTTCCCCTGACCTCGGTCTCCAGTCAGCCACCGAGTTGTCTGATTTCTACCTCCATGCTGCCCCCCATGCTCGCCCTGTGGCCACCTTCTGCTTCTGGCCCCAAGGGCCCAGCCTCCAGGCACACTGTGCCAGCGCCCATGTACCCATGGCCCTCACCCCACCATCCCCCGCCCAGAGTGCCTGACTCGCCTCTGATCACGGCTCAGACTGCAGCCAGCATTCACTGGGCTCCGAATGACTGCTGGGGGTCTGAAGGTCCTTTGCCAGGTGAGTGCTGTCGACGTCCCCAGGTTGGACTTGAGGAAACTGAAGCTCAAACACTTCAAGTGACGTTTCAGAGGTCACACATGCATGCGCGCTTGACCCAGGCCCCAACCCCAGGTGGACGAGAGAGCACCCGTCCCCCCCACCGCCCCTCCCATCGCGGTGCCTGGCCCCCGGGTCTCTCAGCATGCTCCACTCCTTCCTGAGACCAGTCCTCATCCGCTCAGGCTGCCGCTCAGAGTCCGGTCACCGGCTCCTCCCTCTCCCTGTAGCTGTTTCTTCCATTCACCCGCCTGCGCACCTCCCACGCACACGCACACATGCACACGCACACGCATGGGTGCACAGAAAGCACACATGCACATGCACGCACATGTGCATGCACAGACGAGTACACATACATGGACACACACGTGCACGTCTAGGCAAGCACACATGCACACACACATATGCACAAACACACATGCACACACACATGCATGCCCAGACAAGCACACGCACAGACACACATCCAGGTGTCGGGATTTCTGGCGCGTTCTTCAAAGAGCTTCCCGGAACAGACACCCCCTCTTCCGCGGACCGTGCAGAGACAGCATTTAGAAGCCGAGCCGGCTAGGAGGGCAAGTAGAGTGGGACGTGTCCCAGGAGGAACTGTCTTCGCGGCCGGGGACCTCCAGGGCTCCTGGGGGCCTGCGTGGCGGGCGGGAGCAGAGCTCGGCGTGGGAACCCGGGCCAGGCCCACTGACCACCCGCGTGGCTGGGCGCAGCGCTGCGTGCGCGGGTGCCCCGGCCCGACACGGGGAGGCGCCGGGATTTGAATCTGTTTTCTAGGGTGAACAGACCAGAGCGGGAAAAGAAAGACTGTCTTTACTTTGCTCTCACTCTCTGCTTGAGGGTTTTCTTCCTCCGCGTTTATGTTTTACTGGCTTGTGTTATACCCAGTGGAGGTGCGCGAGCCCAGCAGCATAGTTTCTGATGTGCAAACAAAACGCATTTAATTTGACTCAGTGTATTACAAGCATTATAATCCCCCTTTGACTTTAATATGATCGACTAATCTCATCTGTTCAGAGGGATAAGCCTGTCTCAGCCGCGAGGACAGGCTTAGCGCATGATAGAAATTAGGGCGTTCTCGGAGATTATATAGTGTGACAGCAGATAAGGGGTCTGAACAGAACCCCAGCTACAGGTGGCTCTTGCGGGAAACACGGTGGTCGAGGGCGTGTGTGGGAGAGGCACAGAGTCACCGGCGGCGGAGACGCACCAGGGAAGGCGGCCGCGTGGGTCCCCCGCCCCGCGGTGTGGGCGGAGGAAGGACCGCGCCGGCTACGAAGGGGCAGCGCGTGATGCACCCTCACCCGTGGGGGGCACTCTTAACGTCCTGGGGTACGGCTGGCTCGTCCCCGCGTGCACAGGAGCGAGGCGGGCGCCTGGCAATGGAGAGAGACGTGTGAATACATAGCTGGGCCTAGGATGCGAGGGTCTGGGGGAAGGGGACAGAGCCAGACCATCAGCAAAGTGTCAAGGGAGGGCTCTCAGCAAGAGCGTGATTGTGGGGCGCAGCCACCTGCCACGGTCCTGCGGGCTTTATCGTCAGGCTCGTTTGGGGACAGACACGTTCTTCAACGCCACTTTATTCAAAGAACAGTGAAACAGAGGCTAAACAGCGGGAAACTGTCTCCTTCGCTGCTGTCACGCGCGAAGCTTCCCACGCGCCCAGAGCGCCTGTCCCGCGACCCGCCGGCGCACGGGCCTTGCACGCTCGCACCTGCCGTCCAGGTGGGACTAAGTGACACCAGCACAGCACAGCCCGAAGGGTCCTGTGGGAGTCGCGGGGGCGCGCGAGGGAGAGGAGAGAGGGAGGAGGACGGGGAGAAGGAGAAGAGGGAGAAAGCCTTGCTGAGCAAGACCAGGGGCTTCCCGGGGTTTTCAGCCGGTTAAGGCAGGGTTTCCCTACACTCCGCGTGTCTCCTGCCACTCCCTTCTTCCTGCCTTTATTCACGCATTGGCATTAAGCGGGTCTCAGCTCCCTGCGCTGGTGTCCTCTGCCCCTGCTCCCTTTCCAGCCTCGCCCCCGGGAAGTTCCCACGGGTACCTCACAGCCCCTAACCCGCCAAAGAACAGCAGGAAGCACGGATCGTGGGGACAGACACGCCAGGGACACAAACGTCATGCGCGCACCTTCCTCGCGGGTCCCGGCGCCCACAGCCGTGCTGGGTGCGCCCACCGCGCTGCTGGTTTCAAAGAATTCCCTTTCTTCTCTTCCTGTCCAGCCTCGCAGGACGCGTGTTTGTGAGCAAGCTCGTGAGTGTAAATACGAACCGCAATCATTTTTGGCTTGTCATTCTGCGACATGTAAATTGTACAAAGTTAAAATGTTAGAAAAAGAAAAAGAGAAATTCTGACCATAGAGGAGAATAATTTATAGAATAATATCATATATACATTCATTATTAAACATTTTAATCCATGAAACATATATTCATCAAAGGTAACTATGAATTGTAAGACATAACATTATCTTGTGCATCATTAATAAAGAATGCTAATTAAGCTGTGACACAATAACCTATCACTTAAAATTATTATTTTTTACTTATCGGAAGAGCTGTTTTGGTCTTATGTAAACACACGTCTTTTGCATTGCATTATTGCACATTCCTAGAAAGGAAAATCATGCAAAAAGGAAATGGTTACGATGAGTTGGCCTAAAACAGCGAATAATAACCAACCCCAGCCACACGTCCACTCAGCACCCACTGCAGGATGAGCTTCGCCGAGATCAGAGCATGGGGTGTGCGAAAACGGGATACACCAAATGCCTGTCTGGAGCAGAGCAGGAGAAAGATGTTTGGAGAAGAGTTATGCAAATTTAGAGAGTCCACGGCAAGGTGCTGAAAACGCCATCGCCGGTGACCTTTGACCCCATCGTTATTGGGGGAGGAGCGTCACCGAATGTGGAAAACCAGGATACGGTTCAGCCACAGGACCCTTTGAAAACCAGCGATGCTACCCCACGCGAAACAGTGACACGGTGAACAAGCAGCTTTGACGGTAGGGATGATCAGGACAGACCCCGCTCTGAATAACACCGGGGTTTAATTCTCCTGGCGAAGTTCACGGCTCCAGAAAACGGCTTTAACATGAGGAGGAAGTGGCTGCTTGGCCGAGGGATGGTGTCGAGTCCCGGCGTCCGTCTGAAACGCTGCGCCTGCGCACTGGGGCCCTTCTCCGCGGACCGTGTCCCCACCGCGGGCCCCGCGGGCCCAGCGCCGTGAAAGACAGCTGGCTGTGTACCCAGCTTTATTCCACCCCTCGAAGACTTTTGTGGCGGACGTAAAACAACTGAGCATGTCTATGGGGAGCCATCACCGCTCCGTGGCAGGCAAGAAATTCCAAAAACGCTTCATCTGGGCTCTCCATTCTCCCAGCGAACAGGCCATATTTCCTTTTTCAGGGCCTATAATCTTTTCAGGACCTTCCCTTCACTGAACCCGTAAACACCACAGCAAATCATCCCGCGGTGCAGAAGCCCCATCAAAAGCGCCACCGAGTAAGTAAACGATGCTGAGGGCCCGATGCTCGCGATACGTGGGCTGATTTTATGATGGTGTTTATAGGCCCGGAAAACCTGGACCAGTCGTTGCCCAGGAAACCATCTGACAGAGGAAGCTGCGAAGCTGCCAATCATTTGAACCTGCCGCATATTTTCCAAACGTCCATCCCATTGCGTCTGGCTTAATAGTGTATAACTCTTGTACTTTAAAAACAATGCCATCAGAGAATAAACTTCTCTTTCTCTCCAGCCTGTGACACTCGAGGCCACGTGGTGAAGGGAACGAACACGAACCTTGAAATCAGGCTCCCTTGGGTGCCCCTGACTCTGCTTCACCCACGTTCACCCGCTTCTTGCCATAAAATGAGACGGACGAGGAGGTGCCCCGAGTCCCTGCTAATGTGCCCCCACGGGTCACGACTGAAAAAGCAGAGCCACGCTTCAAAGACGGGACATTGCCCAGGTTCCAGAATGTTCTCACGGTGCCCAAACACCACGTTCCTCACTTTTATCTGCGACACGGGAGAGAACCTGCGGGTGGAAGCGGAGTCGTGGTTTATTCGTACGAGGAAAAATGAAAACCCGTGAGCTCATTTGTAAAACCGTCTGAATTTATTGCAGACCTGTGGGCGCCTCGCTGAGGCAGTGGGCCTCTGCTTCTTCCCATCTACGTGCATGACCAGTGAGTGACAAGTGGCCTTGTCACACGTGTAGTATGTAACATCCTTAGTTACCATGGAAATTTTATTTTTCTAAACAAGCTGTTAATCCTTTTTAGATGCGAGGGTGGGGGAGTTTATGAGGCGCATCCTCATGCTCTGTGAAATCTTCACTGACGGATCAGGATTATGTCATCGTGACCTGTGAGATGTTGCTAGGTGGTCAGTCCTTCGGGAACATGTGAAAAGGTATCTCGCACGGGCAGAAATACGAGGTTTCATATTCTAAGCAGTACGCTTGGGATAAAAAAATACCGAGACGTCGCTCTGTGACTGGGCACTTAGCTAAGTGCTTTTGCATCTTTAATGTTTTTACCTTCAGGTAACTGCATTTTATGGACTTTACAAAGGTGAGACTTTAAACTTTTACCCCAAACTTATCAAGAGCAGGATAACAGAAACGCAACCAAGATACAGAGTAAAAATACATGTTTTGAAATAATAAAAAAAAAACGCGTGTTTTGAACAACCGGCTGGTGGTAGAATCGCTCAGTAGGGCTGTCCACGCCTCTCTCTGGGGTGACGTCAGCTCAAGGTCAGATGACGCAGGGGCCTGGGCGGTATGGCCGCCACGCGTGACGCTCGCTTTCTGCGCTCCCGCCTCAGCTTCCTTCACCATCCGCGCAAACACTGCCGCTCCTAGGCCACGAGCGGAGCAAAGTCTCGCCTTCTGCGGACCGGATGCGACGAGCGCAGCCGGTGCCCCCAGAACACGCGCTGTGCCCTCGCAGACTTGCGGAGAAGCGCGGAAGGGTGGCAGGCCCGCGCGGGGAGAGACGCGAAGGGGTCTCTTCACGGGAAGGCAGTCGAGCGGCTGTCATCACGGTCCCTCAGGCCGGGGCCGAGCCACGCGCCTCACTGTGTACTGTCCTCTCCTCCTAAACGCACCGATTCTCACGCGCTCCTTTTGCGGTCTGGGTTCCTGAGGCGCAAGTGTTAACAGCAGCGGTAATGAGCCCTCCCGCGTCGCACCGTGACCGCCTGTGCGTTTACATAATGTACACAGTTTTGATCTAAAGATGAAACGCAGCTCGTCCTGCTCTGACCTAATTGTTTGGGTACAGAAAGGACAGCATGAGGGCCGACCAGGAGGGGCTGGGGCTGTGAGCAGATGCTGTGGCGTGGCACGCCCATGCTCCGGTGACGTGTAGAGCAGGACGGGTGACAGCCAGCCTCCCTCTCTCACGCCGCCGCTGCCCCTCTGGCCGTCGGTGTCTCTCATCTCCAGGTCCAAACCCAGAGGCAGAGCTGGGGACTCGCTACCAACGAGCTCCGGCCCTGTCCTTGGCTCCCCAAGTCACCAGTGTCCCTGTTACCAAGCATCTTGGCACATGCACTTCCAGGCCACACTTACTGAGGTTAACGACAATGACTGTTTTCAGAAAGTGACTTTCCAAATTTATAACCAACTTAACAAGTAGAGAGTGCTTTTCCACAAAAAAAAAATAAATAAAAAGTCACTCGAAATTTCTTAAATCGCAATTTAAAAGTAAATGCAATAAAAAAAAATTACTTAGATTTTTTGGAAGAGTGAAAATACACTGTTTTCTCAGAGCTTCTCTGACTTTGGCCCCCAGGTTGTGCACGGCCATGCACACTCGTGCACACTCACGCAGTAGGTGGTCTCGGAAAGTCCCCATGAATGGGTGCAGACTGGGTGACCAGTATGCAGGAGGCTGGTGCACAGCCACATGGGCAAGCCAGCTTATTTTCATAGAAAACTCTACAAGAATAACAGTCAGGCCAACTAATATACAGTTAACTCCTAAATCCGTGAATTTTATCATATGAAATTGAATTGAGTAAGTGAGTGTGAGCCATGTACAGTAATTCAATGACTCTCGCATGTTCATTTCATAAACTCTAGTTTCTTAGTTTCTATTTTACACCCCAGATGAGGTCCTAGCTGTGGCCACGTCAGCCTTTTCTCGGCGACATCTGCAGATTTGCTCTGATGTAGGTTAAATCATTCAGTAGACTGAGTTCAGGTCAACTCAAGTCACAATTGTTGACTTTCAGTGCATTTGGGGAAACTGAGGATGCCGAGACTTCATGAAACAAAGCTCTCACCTTCCAGGTGCCAAGATCCTGGTATGAGAGAGATTTTTACCCAAAATGCACATAGCAAGGTCGAGGTCACAGGAGCAGAGAGGACGAGGAGGCGACTTCTGGTTGGAGGAAGAATAACGAGTGGGAGATTGTCAGTTAGCTTAAAGTTACAAGGAATTATTCTTAATCATCACTGAAGAGTGTTTTTTTTATGCTTTTGGACTATTGTTTTAACACAAAAGATGCTTCTGTTTCACTGTTAAAATAGTCATCAGAGTTCAATTGATCTATTAATTCACAGCTATTATATTCAATCTGGCAATTAGTTTTTGCTGCTCCTCTGCTCTAAAAATTACTCTTTTACACTATAACTATCACGTTAGCAGTAACTCATACTATTCGAACACTCACGGGTTACTATTAATTTAACTTCGTAGCCTGAAAGGCCCCAACCGTCGTGTTTTACGGTGTTCGGATCCGTCCTGTGATTTATGCTTTGCCGCTGAGCTGGGCCCACTCAGAATCCATGAAATGTCAAGCCAGAAAAACAAGGGCACTTTACAGCCTCGCTCTCGTTCACTGTTTTATGGCTCACCCTCTTGATGCCGAGAACTATTGGGATTTCTGAACTCTTTAAAGCGCCTTTATGGAGATTTTCCTGAGCCAGTAATTTTGAATGACTGTGCTACCTTGTCAAGGGCCTTTAATTAAAATCATCTCCGAATGTCAGCAGGAGAAAGGACTGGAGAATGACTTCCGGCTGCGGACACGTCCGGCCGGCGCTGTTCTCGTCACTTTAACGTTTCCCTTTTGCCAAGGCGATTGAAGAGATCATTTGTGACCATCAAATGAATTTTCTGGACTTAAAAATAAAATTACATTGCACTCACCCTGGCGCGCCGCCCCGGACAGGCGGACGGGAGGTGGCAGCATGTCGCCGGCCAGCCCGACACGAAGCCTTCCCGCACGCAGGGCCGGGGTACCGCCCTCCTGCCTGCACCTCAGAAGTCGTGTCAGTATTTGGACTTTTCGGCCTCTGACATTCCATGGTCTGAGAACGCAGATGAAATGTGGGCTGAGAAATGAGACCCGTGGCTGACAGCGCGTCCTGGGCGCTGAGGGAGTGGGTGGGGACACCGAGCCACGGGATAGCGAACCTGCTGTTTTATTGCTGGTGGGGGCAGAGATGAGGTGTCAGCGAGCCAGGGTATGGGTCTTGAACTGGAAAGTTATGAACGTGACAGAACTAGGTGGTCCCGAAGGACCCCGGCGTATTTCCACGCCCTCCTGGCTGCTCTCCTGGGCCCTCGGGCCCGGTCCCGGGTGGGTATCCATCAACGAGGTCAATGAGGTCAACGGAGAAAGACGTCTTCCAGAGCGATTCCTGTCGCTGCTCCGGACACCCCGCCCCCCGCCGTGTGTCCTCTGCTTTAGGTCCCTCCGTACGTGTGTGTGAGGGTGCCCTCCCAGGACAGATGCTGTCACAGGCCTCCTCAGGGGGCCGTGTCTCCGAGTGGTGGTCCAGGCTGGGGGAACTCGGATTTCTTCGGTCTGAGCTGTCAGCTCTTGGACTGACCTGCAGTTTCTGGAGCTGAGGCCGGTCCTTTTGGGGAGAAGGAGCTGAGTCAAGGCCTGGGGCCAGCTTCGTGGGGACCGTGACCCCAGATTCAGATACTGGCACAGAAGGAAGAGTGTGGACTGGGCACAGCTGGGACGATACACAGGGAGAAATGGCTCGCTGAGGAATAACCTTCCACCGGCTCCAGCACCGGGCAGCTCTGAGACGGCGGGTGGACACGGCGGACCACCAACCCGAACTCGGGATTAGACTCTCATTGTGGATCACAGAATTCAGAGAAACAGTTTGTTCCACTTTCCTCATGTTCTTATAAAATCCCTTCTGTCGTGGAGAATGTTTTACCTTTCTATGAGGTCTAGAGACTTTAATGTGTTTTAATCAACGGCTCACGCACGACACACTCAATTTCCAGGTCAGCCCAGATGCGCTTGTGGGGGCTGTGGACCAGATGTGCGCGGGCCTTTTATTTTTCGTGTGTCTGTGTGTGTTTCGCTTGGGGCATAAAAATCATTTTTTCCTGTTTGGTGAGGTTGTTTTCAATTACAACCATGTTTGTGCTACAAACACTTTAGAAAATTAACGGACATATTTGGTATTAGTTTATCTTTCAACATGCTGGTATTAACCCAGTTATTATGTTATGTGTACACGAAAAAACGTACTCAAATGACAGGCTCAATAACATCAAAAGTCTCGCGAATCTGGCCTCCTTCTCTCCCTCCCCGAAAGACACATGGCTCCTGCCCAGCGCTCAGGGAAGGCAGGTGCTCAGCACATGGGGCACGCCCGCCATGCTGAGCAGCGGCCTGCAGAACTGAGCCCCTCCCGGGACGGCGGCCGGCAGCCCCAGTGCCCCGGGACACACAGGACTTGCCGCCAGGCTCAGTGAGCGAGCCCCGGGTGTGTGGGAGCGAGTCCCAGCACCCCACCACCTCCTGCGAAGCCCCGGCCAGAGCGACGTTTCACTTCAGAGCAGTGACACCGCCCTCCGCCCTCTGTGGCTTCAGGGACCCTACAGGTGTCTCCTGACAAAGCAATCCCAGAGACACACTACAGACGTCCCCGACGGGCAGAAGGACGTTATCAGCTGAAAGCTTTTTGCCATCCCGGGTGGGCTGGACTGGGGAGCTCAGGACGCAGAGCTGCAGTCTAGGGACTGGCGACGCCCCCACACACCCACACGAGCGGTCACCTGTGTGCCAGCGTCTTCCTCACCTCCAGCCCAAGACCGAGGGCCTGTGTCTCTGGTGATTTTGTTTCTGCTCCTGCCGTTGGCATTACTCCAGTAGAACTGCTGGTCCAGGGACCTCTTGCTACTAAAATATCCCAACCCAGATTAGTCCAAGCAGATGAAAAGAACGACAGAGACGTGTCGGCCCAGTGACACCGAGGCAGGATGACCCGTCTCTCAGAGCCGCCGTCTCTGGGCATGCTGTGTTTCATTTCCCGCCTCTCGGCCACCCAGGACAGGTGGCCTTCTTAGCCTGGGAGGGAGGACAGTGCTCCCTGCAACATTCACCCCAGACAGCCACCTCAGAGGAAGAGGGTTCGAATGTGTACCCAGCCTCAGGCCAAGACGACTGCACAGCTCTGGTCCCAGGCCCGAAACTGTCCCGAGACAGGCCGTGGAGCAGAGGGACTGTGACTGCCCAGGCCTTGGCCGTGCGCCCTTCCTGGCCTGGTGGGGACAGGGCCCCCTGCCTGCTTGTCTATCTGGGCAGAAACACCAGGTGGAGGGGTCCTGAGAGGCTGCAGAACCCCAGAAGGGAGGAGAGGGCCTCCTCTAGGACAGTGGGGGGAGCCTGGGCCACATGAACAGCAGGGGTCCCCCGCAAGCATGCACACAGCGCCCCAGCCACGGAGTTTGCCCGAACCCCGGGATTTGGCCAGGAGTCCCAGGGAGTGTGGGATGCACGGAAGCGTGGCCTGGGGCTCAGATGAGCCGGGCCTCTCGTGTCAGCCGTGGGCACTTTGGGGGCGCACTAACCTCTCTGAGTGTCAGCCCACCTGTAACACTGCCCTGGTGGCAGGTGTCAGGCGCCTTCCTGCGCAAGCGCCCTGGTGGCGGGGGACAGTGCCACCGCCACAGCGGCGGGCGCCACGCACCGCACGGTCTGTCCCCGCCGCCACCGAAGTCCCTGCGAGGTCCCGTGTGCTGCCAGGCTCGGCGCCCGCGTCCCCAGGGCCCGGGTGTCTGCCGGGTGCCCTCATTTCACAGAACTGGTCTCTCTCGACATCCTCATCGTGTGCCAGGGATGTCTGCAGCGCTCCCCGCCCTGCCGGGTGTCTGGCCCACGTCTATCTGCCCTCTTCCCTCCTGGAAGCCCCCCTCCGACCCCGTCTGAGCACCCCCGCCTGCCGCCTCGCAGCCCCGTGCAGGCCGCCCGCCCGGTCTCGGCTGTCGGCGGAGGGTCCTGGGGCCCAGAGCCACATTTCTTCCTGGTCGCCGGGGACGCAGCACAGTTACAGCCCCGACACCGGGGTGACGCTGGAGCTTCCGGGAGCCCGGGCAGATGTGGAGTCCGGGGGGACCCGGCAGACAGAGTCCGCCCAGGGAGCAGGCCCAGAATGTGCGCGGCTTCTACCACGTACCACGCAGACTCCGATCGCGGGCACGTCCCGAGGAGCCTCGGCCGGCCGGGCCGCGCGCTTCCTGCGTGCAGCGCGCAGTGGCTTTGCCGGCAGGGGCGTAGCCGGCAGGCGCGGGGAGTCTGCACAGCCTGGCGGAGGTTTCTAGCTCCATCCAGAACGCGAACGATTTCGCTCATCTCTGTCTGAGCGCGCGGAGCTGGAGCATGTCAGGAAGCGTTTAGCCTGCGGTTGATCCGCAGATCAAAGCTGCGTGATCAAACGACCTCGTGGGGGCACACGGTGGGGTGGGAGGGGGGGACACTTCCACTGGATCCTCCTCCTCTGGGCTCTGGCTGCCTTCACATGGCTGATTTTGAGATGCAAAAGAAGCGAACTGCCCAAATTTGTACAATAGAAGTTTTTACGATCTTGGTTTCTCTACCAGGGAATGTGAAGTCCCAAGTGTGTGCTGCAAGGCAAGGAGATGATTATCCAGCGAGAAGTGGGAAAGGAGGTGGGGCGGGGGGAGGAAGTGGAAAGAAAAGAAAAGAAAGTGGGAGGAGATTTTCGGACCGGCCCCTCCATCTGCAGAGTGCCGCCTCCTCCGTGCAGGCCTCTGGCTCGAACCCTGTGCCCCAGGAAGCCTGGCTCTGCTCACGAGGACAGTCCCGTGTCACAGCACCCTCGTGTGGAAGGCGTTCGTGTGGGCTATGCACACGCCACTGTCACTCAGGCGCGGTGTGACAGTTCCCGGCTGCACAGCGGAGTTCGGACGGTCTGGGAAATTCAGCGTTGCTTCCTGAATGTTCTCTACACACAAGACGCCTGCCGCATCCCGAAGAAACGCAGTCACAAAGAGGCTTCCCGCGTCCGCACGAGGGGCTCCGCCCACGGACGCAAGGTCGCCGCTTGTGCACAGCAACCGTGATGACACGTGGCCCCTAACCCCAGTCCAGCAGCGAGGAGGCATTTCGAGACGGACGCTTTGGGTGCGCGCCGCGGAAGGAGACGGTGAGGAAGCGGCGGGCGGGTCGCGGGTCGCACGCGAGGCGGGGGGGCGGGGGGCTGGGTCTAGCGGGAGGCGGGTGGCCTCGCGCTTGCTCAGGTAGATGCAGGTATCTGTAGATGCGCGCTGACGCACACGGGTGGCAGCAGCGCAGTTCAGCGCCACCCTCCGGGAAGGGCCACCGGCTTGTCGGATGAGTAACCCGTGCCAGGCCCCGGGCTGGAAACACAAAAGGTGAACGGGAGCATCTTGCGCTCCAAACAAAACACACACACACAGACAGACAGACATAAATAGAATAAAATAAGCGTGAAAGGACCTGGGGACAAGCGAGACAGTCGCAGTGGCCAAAGCTGGGACAGCACCACCCACGTCATCCTGTGTCGTGAGCCACAGTGCGACGCAGGCGCGTGCCAGTCAGTCCTGAGTAGTAAAGGATGGCGGACGAGTGAGCGGGGAGGAGCACCCTCCCCCAGCAGCGAGTCCCTGCGGCTCAGGGAGGTCGCCCGCCCTGAGCACCTGGGCCATCGCTCCCCGCAACTGGAGCGCGTGGGCTGGGCCTGCTGACCTCCTCCGGGGAACGCAGGATGACAGGGGAGGGGCACTTTGCATGGAGAAACCCGACCAACGTCACCTCTGCCAGGCAATCCAGGTGAATGTCAATGAGCACCCAGGACGCCATGGGACGCGGATGGTGCTTCACGTTTCAGCCTTCTGGCCCCAAACCCACAGCCGCAGTGACAGCAGATGAAGCCCGCAGAGGGGCACCCGACAGCATTCAGGACCATCGCTCTTCAAAACTGTCGTCGCCACAGTCATGAGATGCTTGCAGTACGGGCGCGCGGTGATGGGAGGTAACGGGGCGTCCTGGATGGGACCGACACGGAGGGAACACGAAGAGTAAGAAAACCCGAGCCATCGTGGCGTTCAGCCGATAAGAGTGTCAGATTTGGTAATTAACTTAGGAGTGGAGCTGGTCGACGCCAGGTGCTGGGGCGGGTGGGGGGGCGGTCCCCACTCGCGGACGACGAGGCCTTCCACGTGGAAGCCCCGGGCTTCACCAGACTCCCCGCCCCAGAGGCGAGGGGGCTCGGTGGGTTTGCAGACCACGGGGCAGCATGGCAAACCCCGCTAACGAAGGCCTTGCAGAAACCGAAGTGAAAACACGTGCCACCCACAGCCGCGCGAAGGAAAGGGGCGCTGGCGAATCGTGCGCAGGGTCTGGGCGCTGGGAACCCCAGTGCTGATGAGGGGAGCCGTCAAGGAGACTGAGTGGAAGGGGAAGGGTGTCCAAGCCAACACGTAGACATGGTCGGTTCTCGGACTGGAACCCTCGCCCCCGGAAAAGACGCACCCCCCCCCATGCCTCCTGGGCTCCGTGCGGCCTCACAATTCCAGCAAGGGTTTCCGGCGCAGACGGGCGTATTCTAAAACTGCATTGGAAGTCACAGACTCTGGAACAGCTAAAACTTTGAAGAAGAAAAAGGGAGGAGTCACCCTACTTGGGCACACCATCTGCACAAAGGGCTCGGGGTTGGGGTGCTGCTGGGGCGACATGTGGATGGACAAGCAGAACCCGGCACGCGGCAGTGGACACAGACAGCGACCTCTCGCCACGTGGGGGCTGTCTGACGGAGAAGAGCGCCTTCTGGCTAACCGTGCTGGGACAGCTGGCCATCGTCAAAACCTTGACCTAAGATTTACGCTTCATGCAAAAATTAACTCTAAATGGGTCATGGCTTAAAAAGTAAACCAATGAAACATTAAGAACAAAATAAGAGATAAATGTCTGTATCTCAGGCCAGGCAGGATCCATAGAAGAAAAGATTACGAATTGGACGTCATCAAAATGTGAAACTTCGCTCTGCGTGTGACAGCGACATGGTGGAAGCATCAGCGACAGATTCGGGAGGCAATATCGACTGAGAGAAAATATCTGCAAACCACATATTTGACAAATGACAATTATCTGAACTATATAAAAAGAACTCCAAAACTCAACACTATAAAATAAACAATCCAATTAGAAAATGCCAAAAGATATAAATGGGCATTTTGCCATGAAGATATACAGATGGCAAAATAGCACATGAAAAGATGTTCATTATCATTAGCCATTAAGGAAATGCAAATTAAACCACAATGAGATACCACTCCATCCCCATCAGAATGACTAAAATAAAAAATAGTGACAACCGTGGACCACTCATCAGTCGCTGGTGGGACTTGGAAATGAGGCAGCTACGGTGGCAAACAGAGCAGCCGCTTCTCAGGAAGCCACGTAGCTGCCTAGCGTGGTTGTGACCCACGCCCGCGCACGCTCACGCGTCAGTCCCACAGAAATGAAAATGTGCGTGCACGGAAGATGCACACGTGGTACTCAGAGCAGCTCTGTACACAGCAGACGAACTCCAGGACAGCAGGGAATGCCCCGGCGGTGGCGAGGACACACCTGTGGCACACGGCGCCCTGGAGAGGAGCCAGGCCGCGCCCTGCAGGATGCCGGGGCCCCGGGGCAGGGGTCCTGGGCAGTCAGGCTGGCCGCAGGGGTTCTCCTTGAGGAGTCTGGAATCAGGACGGCCTCATGGGAAAGGAGACTTGGGTTTTAGCCTTCAAGGACACGAAAGAGGAAACTGGGTCCTCGCTGAGCCCACAGAGCAGAGTTCACGGGCATGAGCGTGCCCTCTGGGCACTGGGAACACCAGCAGGAGCCGCGCCCCAAGCCACGTGTCACAGGGAGGCCAGGGTGGGGTGCTCTAGCCAGCGTCCCTTGGGGCAGTCCACAGGTGGGGACATTGGAGACGGTTGGCAGACGGGCCCTCCTCCGCCACTCAGAGACACGGTTACTGGAGGGGCGTGGCGAGCGGAGCTGCATTTTCACAGCGATTCTCAGCACGACTTCTGCAAGCAGGGTCCTGAGTGGTGTCCTGGGGGTGAGTCAGTCTTAGGGAGGGACTCACAGCAGGGCCAGGGAGAGCAGCAGGAGAGGCGGTGGGCTGTCCCCATTTCCTCTGCTAGGCCTTTGATCAAAGCCGCCCATGTTTCCGGGGCTGCAAGCCACTTCCGAGGTTGCAGGCAGTGCTGGTGACGGTCACCAAGGTTGCAGGTGGTGCTGATGACGGTTACCAAGGTTGCAGGTGGTGCTGGCGACAGTCACCAAGGTTGCAGGCGGTGCTGGTGACAGTCGCTGAGAGGGCGAGGATGCTCCTCAGCATCAGGGCCTGCTCTGCCGAGTTCCAGGGACCGGGCCACCGCGGGTGGCGCGGCAGGCTGCACCTCGTCCCCCGGCTGGGCTGGATTGAAGGCGCTGGCTCCTGGGGGCAGGGTGGCGCATACCGGCAGTTGCCACCATTGTTCGCTCCTTTACACGCATCCGTCTTGCCAACAGCACAGTGGAAGCGAGGACCCAAAACAGGGAGCGAGAGGCCTGTGTGTTGACACAGCCGTTGCCGTTTAATCTACTTCCTGATATCTGCGCTTGTGCTGCAAAGAGAAGGAAAGGAAGACAATCAGAAACACGGAGGAAATGCGTCTGCGGGGGCAGAGTGAGTTAGGGGCCTCCCTTCTAAGGGCAGACAGGTGCGCCGAGGAGCATGTCGCTTACACCGCAGAGCTGGGCTGCAGGGGCTGGCAGGTCCTGCTCATCCGCTCCAGGTGGACGCTGCCCCCACAGCCTCAGCTCAGCCCCTCCCCATCGGGCCGGCCACGTGGAGTCTCCTGGTCCCCCCACGAAGAAGAACGGTCCTCCGTCTCTGAGCAGTGACAAGCTGACATCATGGGCTCGTTTCTCATGTGAAATTAGTTAGGTCCAAGCGGTGAACTCAAGGGGCCAAAAAATTGATTGTGAAAGATAAAATAGGATCAATAAATGGCAAAAGGTTAGAAATTAGAGGCCGGGTCGAGAAGGGGTGCTCTGGCTCATTCACTTCCCAGGCCACTTTCTATAAACAGACCTCTGTTTGCTCGGGACGGGGCAGCGGCCTCTGTGACGGGCCTGCCCCGGCGTGCACCACTGCCCTTCCAGGGACGTGAGCAGAACTGTCACACCTGGGTCTCCTTCACTCCCCGCCCCCGCCAGCTGCTGTTTCTTTAACAAGGTCTGGTCTGGGCTGAGCTTCTTGCCTTTCCCCAGGTGACATCCTTTCGATCAGGGACACCCAGTCCCCACGAGGACGCAAGCTTATCGGATGCCAGTGGCACCGGACTTCTGCCCCTGCCTTGGCCTGGGCTGTGAGACAGGGACAGAGGCAGGCTGGAGCACCGGCCCTGAGGGGGGGTGTGCAGGGTCCGGGAGAGGCTCGCAGGCCTGCACCGATGGGGAAGTCCCCAGAACACTCCCCCACCATGCCCTGCATCCTGAGGAAGCCGGGGGTGTAGGCGGAGGTTCCCTCGGGGGCCCTCGCCAGCTCCGGGGACTGGATTCGTTCCCCTCAGTGTTTACATATGAGAGTGACAGGTGCTCACAGGTCACCACAAATATCAGCGGGGCCTGGAGACACATGCACCGCACCAGCTACCTGCTCAGGTATTTCAAAAGCCTCTCAGCCAGGTGTCCCTAGCATGACACGATGGAGTGTTCTGGGCCCCGCACTCTGTCATGACGGCCTGACAGCTGTCGACCTTGACGCGTGACCTCTGAGAGCCGGATGACGCCGCCGTTACCACGTTCCGGAAGGCGAGGTCCTCGCGTGACAGCGTGAGGGGCGGCGCGAGGCCTGTTTGTCCCGCTCCTCCCCGACCCGGCCGCGGCCCGGACTTTGCTCAGGAGCCGGCCACGCAGAGGGCGTCTCCCCACGGCGCGTCCCGGGCTCCTTCGTGGCTGGGATCCGAGCGGGAGCACGTCCCGGTTTTCGGACGTTGTGACTCCTCCGCTGTGACTCGTGCTGACACACGTGTCGTCGCTGTGACAACACGGGTCGCGGTCGCAGAAGGACGAGCTTCCTACCTGCCCCGCGGCGCCGAGGCCTGACCGCGCCGGGGCCGAAGCTGATGACGAGAGGGCGCGGACGGACGCGCGCAGCCGGCCGGTGTCCCTAAGAGTTAGTTCTGTATTTTACGAAGAATGAAAACGTTTGTAATTGTAGTGAAATAAACGTCACGACCAGTGTTCAGGGTGCGGCCCAGTCATGCTGAATGCGTTTACCGTGCTGTGTGACGCCGCGCTGACGAGCGCCCCGTCCCCGCCCCTGCCCCCTCTCACAGCCCTGGCGCCCGCCTCCGAACCGACCCCTGGGGCCTCGATGCAGGTGGAGCCACGCGGCGTTTGTCCTGTGCCTGCCGGGTCTCAGCCAGCGACGCCCTCGGCCCCGCGCACGTCCTCGGCCCCGCGCACGTCCTCGGCCCCGCGCACGCCCTCGGCCCCGCGCACGCCCTCGGCCCCCGCACGTCCTCGGCCCCGCGCACGCCCTCGGCCCCGCGCACGTCCTCGGCCCCGCGCACGTCCTCGGCCCCGCGCACGCCCTCGGCCCCGCGCACGTCCTCGGCCCGCGCACGTCCTCGGCCCCCCGCACGTCCTCGGCCTCGCGCACGTCCTCGGCCCCACGCACGTCCTCGGCCCCGCGCACGTCCTCGGCATCACGCGCACATACCGCAGCAGGTGTCAGAACTTCCCCACCGGGCCACGTGAAGGGCGGACGGTTTATGAAGACAAACAGCGCACTTCTCTCTCTGTCTCCCGGGACAGGCCTAGATCTCTGTTTGCCTGCGCGGTCTGCAAGTTGATGAGGGTGGATGGATCCGAAATGCAGAAGAGAAATGACGAAGACGGACGAGGTGACACTCGCATCTGACGCGGCTGCTGCGACGCTACGGCTGGGAGCCGGACGCGGCCGAGTAGCGGAGGCTCCAGGGGCTCAGGAGGGGACGCGGGGTGGGGGAGGCAGGGGCCTTTCCAGGAAGACCCCAGGGTGGGGCCAGGCACAGAGCACCTGGCTGTGGCCCGGTCGGCTCACACCCCAGGTTTCACCTAGGAAAGAGGCCAAGTAAACCCACGTGCGTGCGAGTCCCCAGCAGCCTGGGTCAGAACAACCCCCTGTCGGGCGAGGCTGCGGCGGGCGGTGTCACCGGCAGGCCCGCTCAGGGTGGCCGTGACCCCCACCCTGCCCCCAGCCCGTGTGAGCTTGGGGCCAAACGCAGGCCGCGTGCCTGGCGGCGTGCCCGGAGCCAGGTGGGGACATGCACACATGCGTCCGAGCTCCGGGGACCAGGTCCGCACTAGCGTGCCGCGTGGCACTGCTCCCCTCGTCCAGGGACCGGCCTCGGCTCGCAGCGGACGCTCCTGACCAGAGACGCCGGGCGGGCTTCGGCCCCAGTGACCAACCCAGGACCTGCGGGGGTGCCCTCGGCGGCTGCCTCCCCGACCTTGCGTGCTGTCCCCGGCCCACTGCGCAGCAGGACGGGCTGCCTGCCCCGCTCTGTGTTATCACCGAGAGTAGCTCGAGGGGAGGAGGGGAGAACCAGGTGCTGTGTGAACCCAGGAGGAAAAACGCAGCGAAGAAAAATGAGAAAACATCGATGAAAACCCTGCTTCGTGCACCGAAAAATCGTTCTGCACTAACCACTCGCAGAGAACGGGACACTTAAGTGAAATCAGACCCACAGATCCGCGTAGTAAAACATGTTAAAACTGTAAATCCCCACTGCTGTGCGTTTGCCGAAGACTATCCCAGTTGGGCTTTTTTTTTTTTTTTTTAATATGTTTCCTATTTATTGTAACGTTTGAATTCTTTCCAAATTATCTCTCACTCAGATTTTGGACGCTTTCTGTTTGTGGGTGTTTGAAACGGCGGCAGTGGGGGGGGGGAACGGGCTGCAGCCCGGGTCCCCCTTCTGCCCGTGGAAGGAAGCCTCGTGGGGTGTGTGCTTGGCGTCCGTTCGTGCGGCGTTAAGCCTCTCGGGGGAGCAGGGCCGGTGGGGTGCGGGGCTCGGCGGGGTTGGGGGAGAGAAGGTTCTGGCATGCAGACTGGGCTCGCAGTGCCCGTGGCTCCCCCTCCAGGCTGGCGGTGGCCCCGGACCCTTGGGCTCGGCACAGCTCCTGTCGGGACAGGTGCTTTTAAACGGAAAATTTCCACGTTGGTCGGTCAAAAAAGCCATAATAAACCTATGCATCTTGTCCAAAATCCGCCATCTGTCATGCTCCCGTCCTGTGGCCCTCGGTGGTGTGGGCCGACGTGGGGCCTCGGTCCACGCACAGGGAGCCGCACTCGGGCCGCGCGCGGGAAGGTCTGCAGGTCCCTTCAAAGCCGATGCTTGCACTGCACACCCCAAGCATGTCCTTCAGTGGATGCTGTTGCGTGCGCCCGGTCCCCACGGGCAAGGTTAAGCAGACTGCCCCCTTCTGAGAGTCAGCACGCGGTTCCTCGGTGGGACAAAATCTCCACAAAGTGTCGGCATCCAGCGAACCACGTGAGAGGCAGGAAGCACACGATCCAGACAATTAAATGCTCGTCCTCACCGAAGTCAAAGTTCCTCTCTCCCGAGACCAGGCCTCGCAAGCAGGGGTCCCAGGGGCCCGCCACAAACACGGGCCGTGTCCACCTGAGCCGCGCCGGGCCTGCGCTCCTGCAAAGACCCAGACGCTGTCGGTTGATGTTTCCACGCCGTGGCTCACAGCTCTGCCCGAGGGCACCCGCTCGGTCTCCGTGCAGCACAGAGACGCGTGGGACGCTGTGGAGAGACCATCTCTGATCGACGTGTGGAAGAGCCCGGCAAGGCCTTCGGAAGAGCACCGGCGTGTGTCAGGTAGCCGGTTCTGTTTTGAATGATGTTGCTCACAGAAGCCATCAGTGTTCACTCGGGAGCGAGGACCCCCGGGCCACGGCAGCAGGGCTGGGCTCCATCCACGGGCCGGGCGGGGAGGCCGCAGACTCCGCCGCTCACCCTCGCGCAGCCCGCTGCCCGGAGCAGCGCCGGGCGGTGACTGTGTCAGTGAACGGCCGTGGGCCCGCGACGATGTGTGCCCTGGGCTGCCCGTGGCGCAGCGGGAACAGAGACACGTTTCCAGGACGTTAAGAATTCCACAGGGGGCGAACAGTCACCCAGAGGGTCGGCCCCAAGCCCAGGACGCACAGAGGCTGGTGAGGTGAAGACGGAAACGGGACACGCGGCGGGAACGAGGTCCCGGCGGCGGGGCAGGCGAGGACCCGCCCAGGTAGGCAGGGGCAGGGGACAGGCGAGGACTGGGGTAAGTCACGGAGGGCGGAGGGGAGGGGGCCAACCTGGACACGGGGTGAGCAACAGCTCCCTGCAGACGTGGGTGGTGGGGGAAGCCGGGGTGTGATGAGGGATTTGCGGCTGCCTCGTCGGGTGTGGGGCGCGATGTGTGTGGCTTCTCCTGGGGGGGCGGCGGTGGGGGTGGAGGCTGGGACACAGGCAGTGGGGCTAGCTCGTGAGGGCCCCACAAATCGGAGCCGTGTCCTTGTAAGGACCCCGCGGAGCCCCCTCGCTCCCCCACTATGAAGGACACAAGGAGAAGTCTGCGACCTGGAAGAAACCCCCGCCAGAGCCCAGCCAGCCAGGCCCTGGACTCGGCCCCCAGGCCCAGGACGGAGCTGGTGGCCAGCCGTGTGTGGTCTGTGACAGCAGCCAGGACATGGGGACACAGGGACACAGCCCTGTGCCTTCGTACTCTTTCCTGGACAGCTACTCCTACTTCTCATGGCAAGTGTTCAGAAAAATCCCAAAGCCACGTCCGACCTTTTGGAAATGTGTACCCCGATACGACACCGGCAGAACAAACCCCAAGCCACGCGTCCCCTGCAGCATTGGCTGTTAAAACGGGCTTCGCAGGGTGATGATTATGACGCTGGGTAAGAAGCAGGTGGACACCTGTCCCCCCGGGGGTGAAGGAGAGATTGGAGGTGCACATTGCTCTGTGACGTGCACGTGGGATATTCCATGACCCTGTCTGCGGCTCCCTGGGTGTGTCTGCGATCTTTCGAAACGTGCTGACACTCCAAGTGTGTACAAAATGGATGAAAAGCAGGAAAAGCCTTCGGACCACTGTGTCATGCGGCAAGCGTCCGGGGGACAGTCCAGGAGTGGTCAGCCCAAGGAAAGGCATCTTGCTGCCGCCGCTGCGGGTCCAGGTGCGTGCCCTGGACACGTGTCCTTGTCCTGACTCCCGGGACCAGGACCTTACGTGGAAATAGGGTCTGTGCAGGCGAGCTAGTAAGATGCGGCTACACGGGTGGAGGGGACCGTGCCCCAGCAGCTGAGGTCCTCAGGACACGGGTGACAGTCGGGTGCAGAGAGGCAGAGATGTCAGAAGGGAAGAAGGACACCATGTGAGGGCAGAGCAGAGGCCGCAGTGACCGGCCGCCAGCCACAGGCCCCCCGGCAGCGGCCACGGCAGAGGCGGGCAGGGTGGGAAGGGGGCCGTGGAGGAGCCAGGGACTCCACCCCGGGTGGGGCGCTGTCCCGGGGCATCTGGCGGCCCTTGGCTGGGCTTTGCTCCCGCAGCTCCAGGAAACGCACGTGGCCTCGTGCACACGACCCGCAGGGATGGCCAGCTTCGCGTGTTTGTGCCTTCACCGTCTCTCTTTCCGAGCGTGCGTCCGCGTTGCCCGTCACTCACCAGGCCGGGTCGGCGCCGGGTCCAGAACACAGAGCTCCGCTTCTGCAGTCTCCCTCAGCTCAGGTCACCAGAGGCTGCTGGGTCGCCAAATTCTTCTCTGTTTTGATTCTGTTTCCTCCCAGCTTTGGAGCCCAGAAATGACCTTTTGGTGTGGACAAATGGAGTCACTAAAAACAGTCTCTTTCCGAAATGTTACTAAGGGGATTTAGAGCTAAAAAACATGCATTTAAGTATCCTTATAAAAAATAGGCATTTTAATATTATTTTACCAAAAAGGTTGTTGATTTCCAGACAGGCGACCTTAGCCTGACCTTCGGCAACGTGGAGCCTTAAGGTCCGACTCTGCTGATTCTCCTGAGAAACTGAGGTAATCTATTTAAACTCAG
The DNA here is from genome assembly GCA_003508835.1 of Eonycteris spelaea. NCBI lineage: Eukaryota > Metazoa > Chordata > Mammalia > Chiroptera > Pteropodidae > Eonycteris > Eonycteris spelaea. Next base: position 10,070,139 of record PUFA01000056.1, on the reverse strand, counting down.
CAAGTCTTTGGGGGAAACAAAGCGCTTTGAGCTGTAGGTGTGAATACTTTCTGCACAGGATTTATGCTATCTTTCTTTGTATTTGTATTTTTATTCTTTACCCCCCAAAAGATTTTTTTCTTTACTCCTTTGATTTTAAAAATAGAACTGAGACAATTAAAAACTGCAGATAATCACGAGCACATTGGAAACCGCTCATTGGCTGTGCTCGTGGTTTTGAGCTGATGTAATTGAATCATCGCACCGCCCAGAACAAATCCGGAATTGGTCTCCCGTTAACGGTTCGCTGAAGTGGGATAAACAACATCAAATCAAACTTCGGAAACCCCTCTCTGCGTGCGGTAAAAGCAAGAGCTGGGCTCGGTTAAAGACTGCTTACTTTCCGGAGGAAAAAAAAAATTACGTATCGAAGCAACTGAGCGGAAAGATGTCTCTGTTTCCCTTAACTTTGAGCAATACTCCTCGAGCTATTAGTGAGCGCGCGCAGCATATGGAAAATGTGCACTTCGAGGACATCCGGGCTTTTCTTCAGGTCGCTCTGAGCAGGACGTGGAGCTAGCTCCCCGCTCTGCAACCCGTGAGCCTCCTTTCCCTTTTCCTCTCCCACCATCCGACGCTACCGAGTGAATTGCCATTAGCAGCAGCTCAAAGTCCGAGGTCAAAGAAAAGACAAAATCTAACAAAGAGATTGATCCCAGGCACCTATGGAATCCCATAATCAGACCCATATTCCAGATACAAGCGTCCTCGGCAAATCGCCTCTGAAATGTAAAAATTTAATTTGTCAACCTGTTTACATCATATCTTCCATCACTGTCGAGGCGGTGGCAGGGTGTGGGGACACGGGGCTGCAGATGCCAAGCGCACTGAAATGAGACGACGTGGGCTGATTAGAGTTCACTCCGGGTGGAATTGTCTGGGACAGCTCAGCAATCAGATTATTAACTGTGATACCAGATACTCTGTCTCTTCAGTGGGATTAGCATGAAAATTTTGATATGGATCGATAAGCAATCTTTCCTTTATAAAGAATCTGTGCAAGCTTCATTAATCTGTGTGTATGTTTATGTCAAGGAATTAAGACATCTTGATTACTGCTGGTTCTCCTGCCTTTAGTTCTTTGGGAGAAAAATCTCATATAAATTTATTAAATAAACGGCCGGGCTGCTTACCTCCAAGAAAATTGCACCCTTTTCTCTCTCTCTCTCGGTCCTCTAGGTTGGGTCACTGTTAGAACAGGGCAGCTGGGAGAGAAGGGACGACTTTTTGCAAGGCAGCGGGGGGACACAACGATCGTATTAGAAAAGCTCCTTAGACTATGATTAAAAAAAAAAAAATTGGCCAGAGGCTCATGTCACAGAAAAAAAAGGGTATCGTCCAAATCCTACCCTGTGGTCCGCGAGTGCTGCCTTGGCGTGGCCAGCACCTGGGCACGTCCCGCTCCTGACCACCCCGGCGCGGCGGCCGACTCTTGCCACTTGGTGGGTCACCTGGTCATTGTGGGAAGTCATTCAGTTGGCCTTCGCTTTCCTTATGGAGGCTGGTTTCCGTAATTATAGAACAAGGTCTGCGGGCGCATGAGACGGCTACCGGACAGGCGTCTGCATCAGCCTCCGGACTCGCTCTTCCCAGATGACACATGGTACCCAGGACACTGCGAACACGCCGGAATTCGAGCTGTCGTAGAGAGGCTGTGACTGGCAGAGGGCTGCGGTCACCGTGAGCGGGCGCCCAAGGGGCACGCGGCCCCGTTCACCCTCTGACCATGCGTGGACGTTTGTCAGTGTTGACTGCCCAAGCGGGAGTTCCTTCTCCCGCTCACGATGGGGGGTCACGATGGAACTGCGCAATCCCCAACACATCAAGGTATATTCAAATCGCCCCGAAGATTTTTTATGTAAGTTCAGATACGGTGGTTGGTAAATGGGGTCACGTCAGCGTGTTCAAGACTTATGGTGTTGTCTTAGTAAGTCACGCCGAAAGACTCGCTGTGGGTCAGTCTTCACAGACGAACTGCCGTAGCTGCATTTTGTCGTTTTCCTCTGGGGCAATGTGACGTTCTGCCTTTGATAAAGTAGAAATAACCTCTTTCTAAACAAAGAGGAGGTGGCACACGGCCCTCTCCAGTGCCACACAGTCAGTTACGATCAGAGGATGGTGAGCAGCCCCCGGGCTTAACTCACATGCACTGCTTACCTTTTATTTTATTTTACTATCTATCTATCTATCTATCTATCTATCTATCTATCTATCTATCTATCTATTTATCTATCTATCTATTTATTTATTTTGAGGCGAGGCAATCCTTGTTGACCTCATAGATTGCAAGGACCTCCTTGTCAGTTTACGATCCCTTATTTTTTTTATTTTTTATGCCTGCAGCACCTGGTTTCCTAGGTGGTCCCCCATCCAAGTACCAGGCCCGACCCTGCTCAGCTTCTGTCCCACCTGGGTGGACAGAGAGGGCCAGGGTGACCAGCACGCCAGGTCAAGGGGACAGGGTGACAGAGATGCCAGTAGCAGGGCCTCTCAGTCCTGCTGAGGGGACGCTGGGTCACCAGCCTGGCCACAGCACCATCCGTTCCTGGGGAGGGAACAGCGTGGAGGGGGCGGCAGGGCAGCCAGTGCTGTGTGGACGGGGACAGGAGTGGCCTGCAGGAAGGCAGCGCACCGGGACCACCCCCAGGTGAACAAGGCTGGAAGCTCACAGACACGGGCAGCATTTCCCAGCGTGAAGCCAGGACGAAGCTTCTCCTATCAAGAGGACATCCAGAATGCAGGTGACAACATTCTCCAAATAAAAACAGTGACACATTTCCCATGATCGTCTTTTTTCCCCGTGACGTTTCTCAACCTAAGCCGATGACGTAGCAGGTCTTTGCACGAGACAGGGACCTCTGGCTCTTTTCTCTTTTATTTCAAAGTGACATGTAGCACAATCTCTGTGTGAATAGGTGACGTCTAGGTTGGAGGTGAAAGGCTGTTGACAGTGAGGGGAGAGGACACTGAGCAGAAGAATCCCCACATGTCCGTGCCCTCAAAGGCCCTGCCCGGGGTGCTGAGTGGAATCAATTCCAGTTACCTGCAGCGAGAGGGAGCCGGGCCGCTGGGGGCCCGCAGACCGTCGAGAGGATGCACATCCAACCCAGAGGGGCCTGGAGGGTGGGTAGCAGAGCAAGAGGCACAGAAAACGCCTGAGAGCAGCCACGGACATTGCAGGCAGGAGCTGCCGAGCGGATCACGGGGACCAGCCCTGGCCAGGGGCACGTCGCTGCCGGCTTCTGAGCCTCAGCGCGCCTGTGTGCGAACCAGCAACGATCCCCTCCCTCACCTTTATTAGCTTTAACGGGAGTTCGTGAATTAAAAGGAGATGCGAGTATTTAAAAGTGAGGTTCGCCTCACAGTTCACTCATAATTAGTGTTAATATATGTAATCGAAGCCGAAAGAAAGTAAAAAATTGTTTCTTTGACCTCTATTCTTATGTTTCAGAATCTTAAAATGTCTCTTTACCATAAATGTAGAAGTAGAAACATTTCGTTATGTCGAGCAGGGAGTTACAGACAAAATGATGTTGCTTGGGAAAATCGTGGTATTCAATGACGTTTGAAAAGCCAGCCACACGTTGCTCGGCGTGGTGTGTAAGGCATGCCGCAGGGCTTGTGAGCTCTTCGTAACTTATTCCGAGAGACTCCTGAGTGTGCATTTCCAAACCAAGGAGAACATGTAGACATTTGATCCATATCTTTATGGCGAGGAACTATTTGTGGCTGACGACACAGAAGACAAAGCAGAGCTGTGCCGTGTGAATTCCTAAAAATATGAGTGAGAATTTTGTAGTTTAGACAACAAACTGAACACAGCCAAAAAGCTTTAAAATCATTGATCTGTTTAAACCAAGCTTTCAAATTATGAAATTAGAATTCTAATGCTATATTCCCCGGTGAACAATCTCATTTTTTTTCATTGCAAGCTGCCTTAATCTGGTCAAAAAAGAAAAGCACCTTATTTCCATTATAATTCCACAGCAATTTTTTCTTTTGCTTAGCTTCTCAAATTATTAGTTTAATAAAGGAAAATGTTACTGTGATTTTAATTCCCTGAATAACATTGTAGATGATAAGAGAAAATAATACTATCGCTTTCTTGCCTATTTATGTAAAGGTCACACATTTTCCCCAGCGGTAGAATAATACTATGTTAGCTATCGTATCATTTCCTCTAAAAAAGAAAAGAATTTTGTAGACATTGGTGTTGGCTCAATTCATGCAAATATTAACATATCAGTTATTAATAGACACTTGCTACATTGTATATATACACGTGCATTCATTGCAGCCTATTCTCTACAAAGAGCAGTGGCACCCATTCCCAGCCACAGCCGTGACAGATGTGGGGTACCACGCATCACTTAGGGGGCCTCACTTATGTTTGGGTGAGGAGCCCATGTTTTCTAGGAAAAAGGAGGGCGGTTAAGCTCTGTGTCTGTTGTCAACATTTTAAGAAGTTGCACTTAATTGAGTATGATTTGTACCCATAAAGGCTGCATACGTTAATCGTCTATATTTACGTAGCCAGAAACCACCACTGGCCACAACTGTGAAGTGTTTGAAATTCTACACTGCATGAGCTCGTTTTGCCTCGTTTTGCCTCCTGGGTCAGGGATGAAGCAGTTTATCACACACAGCAGGAGCATGGGTGGGAGTGTCCACACGAGCACCCCTCCCTGGGCCCCGATCCCCACCGGGGGGCGAGGAGGGCCTGGTGCTTCCGCGCTCACTGCGAGCTGTGCTGAGAGAGCGTGGTCTCGGTGGGTCTGCGTCGTTTGTGCTGGACGGTCATCATGCCACCTCTGCTCCAGGGGAGACCCTGTCCCTGCTTCCCAGGACTGCTGGCCACACAGACAACCTTGAGAAGACACGCTGGAGCAAAGGCGTCCACTTCTCCGCGAGGAAAATGCCAAAAGCACAGGAAGTCCATGGAGAGAGTTTGATTCCAACGCGACCTACGTCCAGAATGTTTTCATCACCGCAAAAGTTTTATGGCGCCCTCTCACCGTTAGTGCCCCCCAAATGCTCCCCCGTGCGTCCGGTCACCGCAGACCTGTGTTGCTAGTCCCTGAACACCACATAAATGGAGTTATGCACCAGCTTCTGCCTGTTTCCGCTTGCTTTTGCGTGACGTAATGTCTGCTGTCACTGCTCTTTTCTGTCCCTTCATCGTATTTTAGGGTATGCGCAGGCCGCCATTCATTTACTTTCCTGTTGCTAATGCGCACCAGATTATCTCCACTGCGGGTGTTACAAACACAGCTGCGAAGAACGTCCTAGCATGTTTCTGGTGGACACGGTGCGCATTGTCGTTGAGGTATGACGGATAAAGACTTGTTCGATCCTTGGGTGGAGCCTATCGATACGCTTCCCACGCAGTTAGTTACTCCCTCCGGCAGCCCAGGACCCCTCCGCGGTTCTGCGCCCTTGCCTGCCCCGCGTCCGTCGGCCTGTCTTACGATGGCCCCTCTGGTGACAGGAGAGCAAAGTCTCATCGTGGATTTACTTTCCCGAATGAGGAACCACGTTGCAGTGCGGGCCGGCAAACTGACTGCTCGCATCTTTATGTATTTTCAAAATTAACTTGTCTCTTTCTTCTTACTTTGTAGGAGTCTCTTATATTCAGAATAAGTCTCTGGAAGATAAGAGCATTTTACATATATTCTCCCAGAGTGTAGCTTGCCTTTTAATTCTCAAAATAGTGTCCTTTAATGCTCAGAGGTGCCTCTTGCTCTGCTACCACCCTCTAGAAGAGGTTTTTGTTTTGTTTTGTTTTGTTTTGTTTTTTTACTTTAAGTATACACACACACACACACACACACACACACACACATGTATATGGTGACTAAGTAATCTCTGACTAGTCCAAGACTGAGAAGATATTTTCCTGCTTTCTTCAAGAAGACTTATGGGTTAAAATTTACCTTTAGGTTTACTTTTTTTGTTGTTTTTCAATTAAATGTTGGATAGGTGTGAGACTGGTGTCAAGATTTTTTAGGAAGCAGATCTCTAGCTGACCCAGCACCGTTAACTGAGAAGCCCGCCGTCCCCCACCACGCTGCTCCGGGCTGCGGGGGACGTGCAGGCCGCTTTCCCAAGTCTCCTCGGTGACTCTGTCTGCTCTCCGGGACCTGTGCCCATGCCATGCTGTTTCTCTGGCGACGTGGAGGCTGCTGGGGTCAGCGCTCCCGCCTCGCTGTCCTCCAGTGCGGCCCTCGCTATACCGTCCTTTCTGTTTCGCGGACTTCCATGTTTAAGTAAATGTGTGTACATGTCGTCATCCGTTTAGGAGCCGCCGCGGAAAGCTAGGTGCCGCGGGAGACAGCCCGCTCCGCGGCTGCCGCGACCCCGGCACGCACCTGCCTGGAGTCAATCGGTCTCCATTTCTCTCGGCAACGTTTTGCGGTTTTCAGTATAGAGATCTGTTACTTATTTTGTTACATTATTTCTATTTTTTTGTATGACTCTTACATGCAGTGAACTTGCAATCTTACAATTGTGTGTAGCCATTTTTCGGTATTTTCTATTTATACAACTGTGTCTGTAACTACCGAAAGTTTTGTTTTTTCCTTTCCAGTATTACATCTTTTATCCTTTTCTTGCTTGTTATCTATAAGATTGCAGAAGCTGGTATTGAACCTTCTCGTCTTGTCCCCAGACTCGCGGGAGTTTGGGCGGCTGCAGGTGCCTTGAGCCCCCCTGCCAGCCCCAGAGAACTGAACGTTCGCTGCTTATCAGGCCCCATCCGGGAATCTGCTTCCAGCACCCCAAAGGGACGAGACCAGTCTCACTGGCTACTCAGAGTTCACGTGATCCTGCGACATTTTATTTCTCAGGAGCGAAAAGCACACGTGAGATTCAGTCATAACCCAAATATGGTCATGCACAGGGTGACGAAGGGGACGTTCACCATGGCGGATGACACCGAGCTCTCCCTCCACGTGGGTGCCCCTCAAAGCCCAGGTGGGTTAGGGGGATAAAAACGCCTCTTCTCTCAAGGAGCCTGGCGTGTAGGGGGAGGCAGAGCCGAGCGAGGAGAACGTGGCCACGCAGGGTGGTGTAGCCATTTTTGGCGGGGCGCGGGCAGCAGGCTGGGGCGTGCCTAGGGACTAGGGGCCGCCCATCCATCGTGGAATCAGGGACCATGGGCCATTCTGGGGTACGCAAGATGGTGCTGCTTGCTACCCAGCTAATGAGGAGCTGAACCCCGGCTGTGTGCCCTGAAAATATATTCCACAAGCACACAGTGAGGTTCAGCAAAATGCATCTGCTTCAAGGACACGGAGGTTTAAAAGCTCGCAAGCGTCACAGCCAGCTGCGTGTCGCCAAGCAGAACACACACCCACAGAATGTCAGCCGACGGCTTCTAAAACATTTAGCAGAGAGAAACAAGGCAACGAATCCACTGTCAGCTGGACATGGGTCCCTCTGCAAAGACACAGGGCGGTGCCGACTGGCCTAGCACGGTGGGGGCCGCTGGCCACCCCCACGCCCCTGCGGGTCAGACAGCCATCCCCCAAGGGGCACTGCGGTTCAAACCCGCCCGGCCCCTGACGGAAACACGTCGCCTACTTGTGAGCAAGACATGAGCTTCCACGGTCGCCGAGACTAATATTCCTAATAAAGCATCCTTTTTAACAAAACTGAAAATCAATAATTGGAGAAGTTTCAAAATTGACACTAGCCTTTTGAGAAACTGGAAATAGATCTTCCTGTCAAAGGCTAACACGGCTGTCCTCTGTCTGGACGGCCCAGGGAGCAAACTTATCCGATTTTCATTTCCTCAATTTCACTCCACAGTGGTAAAACGTGTGAGTATCGATTCATCCGCTGAAACAAAAAGCAGAAGAGCACTTCACCCCAGCAGGGTCAGATGGTTTGTGGGTGTCTAATTATACCTTGAGAGAGCGTATAAATCTTCCCCGGTCATTACCCAGTGCTCGGGACCAAGGCATCATTCGAATCCTTTTAAGGCACCACTCAGCCCCCTTGGTTTTATGGGAGGGCATAGATCCCAGGGTTAATATTATCATGCTTCACAGACTTTCAAATTTGTATCGGAAATAAGATTTGCTGCATGAGAAGACCGGTATGCTTCTCTGTTTGCACAAGCGAATCTATAAATATGCATCACGACCGCCTGTCCCTGCACAGACGGAGTGTGGGGACGCGGGCGGCCAGCGTCCTGTTTTCTGCCACGAGGGTCTGACGTCTGGGTTCTCATTTCACTCCAGCGCATAAAATATGCGTGTCCCGGGGAGCACGTTTAATTTTTTCAAATGACGTCATTAAATTATGCAGGTTTAATATCCCACCAGAAGAATGGATGACATGAAAAGAGACTGTTTATTTCCACGTACATAATCAAGATTAGTACTGAAATCATAACTCACGTGTCAATATTGTATTTGCTTGAAGTTGGGATCGTGTTTCGCTTCCCACACCAACTTCGGGCGAATTACACTAAATATTGTACCATGTTTACATTTTTTAAATAGAAATTAAATATTGTATTTCCTGTAAATAGGAGAAAGCAAGAACTATCACCCAAGCAAGGACATACGATACACTTATCTCAGAATTCCCGGGTTTTGGCAACGAGCTCAGGAAAGCGATTATAGCACCTGCTTGCCGCGCAGCCCCGCCCCTGACGCACAGCCCCGCCCCTACGCGCGGACCTCCCCGCAGCCGGTGAGTTCTGGCAATGCCTGCTCGTTTCTCCCTCGTGGCACGCGTGTGAGTGTGTGACTGTGCCTCGCAGGCCATCCCGCATGGGCTTTGTTTGCTCGTGGACATTTTTCCAAGTCAGCGAATGTGGATTTTCATCATTCTTTTTAATAGCTGAATAGTATGGATGTCCTCTAATTTATTTAACAGATTTCCTCTGATGAACATTTGGGTCGATTCCAATTTCCTCTAATATAAATAATGTCGTAATGAACATGACTGTGCTCATACTTTTTTTTTTGACTTATCTGTTCTTCCTATTGAGTAAAGTATATCAGAATCAAACTTGACATTAAAGGTGAGCTTATTTTAAATTTGATTGTTTTGACACAGTCAGCCAGATCATCAGAGGCTGTGTTCCTCCCCCTCTAACCCTGGGGGAGTGGTTACCAATTTTTTTTTGTCTTTCTTTTCAGATTGACATAGAACAAATGAAATTTCGAGGTCATTTTTTATTTGTGGTTGTATGATTACTGGTGAAGTAGAGCATTTAAAAAAATATTTTAGTGGCCATTCATATTTCTTCTTTAGTGAATTCTCTATCAGTTTGCAATTGGTATAATTCGCAATTGAGGAGCCGGCATTTACTTGTGACTGAGTCTTCCTGTACGTCTGACTCACATGTTGCTGTCTACGCTGCAGTCTCCACCGACACCAGGAAACACAAGGTAAAACCACAGAGAGGTCTTACTACACACTTATTAAAATAGCAAATGTTTTAAAACAACGAAAACCATCCGTGGCAACACCACGCCCAGCCGGGTCTCGCTTTTCCTCACTGCAGAGGCCATCGGGGGACAGTGTGAGTGGGAGCTACACACAGCGGCCTTGGTCATCACTGGGGACAGGTGTTATTTAAACTACAGTAACTGAAAACCAGTGCGGCTCGGAACCCTGCATGGGGGCGCAGAGTTCGGGGCACTATGCAAATAGAAAAAGAAAGCTGTTGATGTATAAGGCGAGATGGAGGAATCTCAGAAGGTCGTTGTGAACGAGTGAGCCCAGAAGCGACATGCTGCCTGATTCCATTTCTATGACCTTCTGGAAAAACAAAGTTTGTAGAGACTGGGAACAAATCGGCAGGTGGTTCGGCTGCAAGGGGAAGCAACAGAAGATAATTTGGGGTGAAGAGGATTATTCTGTGTTTGACTGTGCTGGTGGTTCCGTGAAGCTATGCATGCGTTAAAACTCAGAACTGTACACACACACACACACACACACACACACACACACACACACACACAGTTAACCTTATGGATTGTTAATTTAAAAAAGTTGGATTTTGTGCTCTGTTCTTTTAATTGGGTGATGTTGGGAGCGAAAAAGAAGAACTATATTATTATATGGCTCAATTGTAAGCAAACTCTGCATGTAATAATTTACTGCACAAATGTCAGTCCTGGAAAGGCATCCGCCCACAGCCAGGCTGTGAGTCTGGTTCAACGAAGCTGGCCCTCCAAGATTGGGGGCCAACAGTGTCCACACCGGGCAGTCGGGACCGGCCAGTGTCACGACAATGGGAAGTAAAACAGTTAGCTAAAAGAGTTGCCAGAGGTGCCTCCAGGAAGTGGGAGGCTGAGAGAGGGGGCAAGGTCAGCCCCTCTTCGCAGAGCCGTTTTACAATTGCCTACCTTTAATGAAAAGAACCAAATAATATGTGGCATAAGCCAAAAATATATTAAATATTTTTACTCCAAAACCTGAATAGTCATTCTATTTGAGAAGTGAGCTATGGAATATGCTGGCTTTATCTGTTTTGCTCTTTTGGATATCGTTTAATTTTTAAATAATTAGTGTGATGTCATGTTTTAAAACACACGCATTTTTGTATCAAAAGCAAAGATAAATCTTCTACAGTTCTGGGAAGGTGGAGGGTCACTCCGCACCCACCCAGCGCTGCCATTGGTCTTCTCATCACAAGCCAGCAGCAGCGACATCTCCCTTGCAGAGAAGTTTTGAGTGGTCGTAAATAGTCTCTCCACCCTGAGCACGGTCCAGCTACCCGTTTGCGAGGAGGTAGGCTGGTTCCTGCACACTCAAGGTGTCTATTCGCATGTCCGCGTGTAATTAAAAGGCCTTCTGAGTGACTCCACTAGATAGCATTTTAGTATTTAAGTACCAACCATAGAGCTACATAATAAACCAGTACAGAAAAAAAGTCTGTGAAGTACGACCGTAATACAACTAGACTTTTTCTATAAAAATAAATCAATTCAATGTAAAGAATTCAAACTTTTCCCCCAAACGTTTTCTTTCCAATATCAAACCATCAGCAGTCGACTCCAGTTTCTGTGCTATGGCACTCTGGATCAGTGCGGCCATCTGATTTTTGAAAATACGACCGATGCGGATTAAAACCCTAAGAAGGGAGCAGACGGGCCTCCGTTCGACAAACCACGCGCTTGTGCTGGGTCTGCTTGGAGCACACTGGGAGTCGGCTTCTGTGCCCTGTTTTCAGAAGCCGCGTCTCAGAACCACGACCGTGTGGCACACGTCCTGTGTCCTGCTTACTTCTCAGGTGCTCTGCCTCGGCTTTGAAGACCTTGGAAGAACCACAGGGGATTCCAACTCTCCAGGTACACACCAGCAGCTGCGGAGGAAATCCACCTTCCAGGACAAAAACGTCCCAAGATCTTCTCCTCACATGGGGTCTGAGGATGGAACGGTCAGCAGAGTGTCCACGCGGCCGAGCCCCTGGAATGGAGATGCCTTTACGGGCAGCGGGGCACAGCGCGCGGGCCGGGGTCCGGCCTCCCAGGCCAGCACCGGGGAGGAGAGAGAAAACACCCCGCACTCCGGGACCCCGCGGACCGTGGAGAACGAAGCTGGCCCCTCCGGGAAGAGCAAAACGGAGCCAGTCACCGTCCTATCGTACCACAAGGCTGAGGAGAGAGCTGAGGAGAGAGGTGACGGGGGCATGGAACCCGAAAGGCAACTTATCTGCTCACCATTTTCATTCATTTGCCAGATTCGCCGTAGTGATGTTTGAGTGTAATTCCCTAAGCGGATCTCAAAGGTTACCAGGATTTCCTGGCCCCAAGATGATGGACTTATGGAGTCAACACAGAAAGTCTTCCAAACCTGGATGTTTCGTAAACACGTGTCAGGAAAGGGCTGCCCGCCGTGGGAAACTCAGCGGAGGGCGAGGCGGCAGGATTCGCAAACGCCCCGCCTCCCGGGGTCTGACGGCCGACGCCGCGGCCGGCTGCCTTTCCTCGCGCAGGGGGCTGGCTGCTTGCACGCTGGGCTGGGCAGCCCATGGCTAGGGGGACAGGGACCAAGCACAGAACGAGTGGAGAGGACGGGCCATGCCGTCCCCGCAGCGCTGCCCAGTCGGGGAGGGCTGCGGCCCCTGCGGCTCTTACAGAGTCAGCTGCTCCCAGCCGCACCCGGCAGGCCTCGTCTGCCGCCCCAGAAGCTGGAAGACAAATGCGGGGTGTGAGGGCGCCCCACGTCCTCCCAGAATGCCCGGACCGCTCCAGGATTGTGTAACGCTTCTCGCCAGCGCCACCAGACCGAGCTTGCTGCCAGAGCAAAGACCTGACTCAGATGTGAGGGACACAGAAGGGGACAAATGCGCGTGGGAACCCACGACGTGCCAGCTGCTGTGCCCACCACCCTTTGAGGATATACTTATGACTTCTATGTTTTGCAATGAAACTGAGCGTTTAAGAAGCGAGCCAGGGTGCGTTGCTGGTGACGGATGGAGGCTGGACGCGCACCCACGCCCGGCGGGTTCAGCTTCTCGAGACTGGCCGCGGCTCCGCCGGCTCCGGCTGCCTCGGCTCAGCACCGAGGCGCCACTTGGCTCGCCCAAGCCCGAAACGTGAGTCCGGCTCGGTCACGACGTCATCCAGACGGCAGTCCAGTGACCGCAGGCGGCTGGGCGAGTCGTCCCCTCCCCAGCCAGCACGCAATGCCGTTCCCCGCGCGCTTCCTCCACGCCGTGTGCGCCTGCGCAGCTGGGGCCGTGGACACTCAGGTCTGTGTCAGGCTGGGGGCTTTGAGCCCTCTGGCACTACTTTGCACACAGCAGCTGGAAACGGCACTCCAGGTTGGTGGGTCCCGTTACGGCTCACGCCAAGTCACTGCGCCATAACCGTGTCACTGTAAAAGGGCGCCGCAAGGCTCTTACCTCCAGAGCTTCCCGGCGTCGTGCGTGGGGGCGTGACGGCCTTACTCCGGCTGGAGTCAGGGGAAGTGCGAGGCCTCCCCGCGAGAGGAATCGGGCCTCGCAGCCCGCGCCCACACCGCTGGCTCGGGAAGGAGGGCGCCTGCAGAGCGCGCACTGCCTCACGCCTCCGACGCCTGCGGTGTGGCCACCGCTCCGTGTCCCAGTGCCCGGTCCCACGTCAGGGGAAGTCCCAGAGCTCAGCCTGTGCTCCAGCCGCCGGACGCCCAGCTCCCTTGGGCTGATTTGCAGAGTTGCAGACACTGTTCGCGACCCGGGGTCAAGCCCAAGTCCGGCCTCGCTGACCCCCGGCCAGACGCTGAGACCCCGCCCGCGCCCCGCTGCTCCTCGCGTCGGCCCAGCACCCACCTGCGAGGAGGTCCCATTTTGTGGGGCTTCTTGGTGGCCTTTTCCGTCCCGTGTCCCCTGCACCTGCCTCTGTGCGCTGTGCGGTCGGCGTTCTCCCGGGAAGCACGAGGAGAGATGCCGCGGCCGTCACGGCGACGTCCGCCGCCGTGAGGCCGAACCTCGGGGCCCCAAGGCCACGCGGGCCCGGGAAGCAGGCCCCGCGGGCGCCTCCTCATTTCCTTGGAACGGCCATGACCCCTGCTTCACCCCACCTGCCCTGTCCCTCTGCCATCCCTGTCCCCAACCCGAACCGGGGGACTCTCTCAGCGTCCGTTGACAGTACCTGCACCGGCACCGGGTTTAAAAGCCTTCGGTCGCCTCCCTCGGAAGACAGAGCTGAGTCTCTTCGACGGACACTCCGCCCTCACGACCGGCACCCCGCTCTCTCGCCGCTGGGCGCACCGAGGGCCGCTTGGATGGGCGTCTTCCAAGGCACCCCCTCCACGTGAGGGGCGCTGCTGCATGCGCATGCGCACACCCCTGTAGCAGGACACGATTCTCCGCCAGCCCCCTCCTGAGGGCACATCCTGGAACTCCCCTGGGAGCTCGTGTTGCTTCCCTTAGGTCCCCTTCCGCCCGTATGCCCGCACAGGGCCAATTACCGCCCGGGTCCCATCACGGGCCTGACGCCTGGCACAGAGCGACATTCAATACACATGCGGAATCCTGACGGCGCCACGGGAGACGTCTCAAGGATATCCCCAACAGATCCCTATCAATGAAAATAGTAACCCAGCATCAGGACAGCAAAGCAATGGGGTGGCTTTCAGGTCACCGGTCCATGGGGACGTGGGACGCCCCTGGTCCTTCGCAGCTACAATGCACCCGTAAGACTGCACGGGTTTCCTGGGCCGCACACGGGGGCCTCAGGTCAGCGGGACCCATCCTCCTCGGTCCCGCAGTGTGTCACACAGCTGTACCCCGAAAGGCCCCAGGGTGGGACCTTCCCACCTCTCCGATGCCCGAGGCTGTGGGCGACTTTTGGCATGTCTGGGCTTGTGAACGCGTCACTCCAATCTCTGTCCTTGTCCTCACGTGGCCTCCGTGTCTCTGGTCCACATGCGCCTCCCCTTTCTCTCACAAGACACACGACACGGGATCAGGGCCTGTCCACTCCACTGGGATCCCGTCCTGACTGGGCGACACCTGTGAAGAGCCTGTCTCCCAATGAGGCCTTGTTCATAAACTTGGGACTTCAATACGTCTGTTTGGGAGGAAACAATTCAAGCCCACACACACCTTAATACGTTAATACAAACAAAAGTACCCCTCTGGCCCCAAACGGTTTCTGCCGGTTTCATTTCTGGAGAAGAGAAGCTAAACAGTTCAGCCATCACAGCGAAATGTCCTCTGCACGTCATCCTTCTGCAACCTGGAAGCCCCAAATGGACAGACAGACAGGCGTCCTGATTGAAAGGCTCCTTGGGGAGGCTGGTGGCCCTCAGCACCAAGGCCACAGGCTACTGGTCCTGCCACTGAGCTGCCAAGACCCCGCCCCCGCCCCTGCTTTCCTACCAATGACGCCCTGAATTATCCTCTCAACACGCATGGCCCACGTCCCTGGCCGTTGGAAAGGTTAACACCCTTTGGCAGCCTTTTCAGCCCACGCGGCAGCTGGATGATGCCCTGAACGGGCGCGGAACACCCCGCGCACTTTCTGCAGCACGAGCACTGAAAAGTATAATCTTAGCGGCTCTTTATGGCTCCACGCAATTCAGAATAATGGGGAACGCGCCTGTTTACAACGGAGAAAATAACACACAGTATTTAACACTCCTTACGATGCTGATAATTACTTGAGCTGCAAACCTGGAGCCGCAGGCCCGCGAGGGCCTCGAAGCAGCCTCCGGAGTGCAGACCTGGGGCCAGCAACCAAGCTGCAGGTTTTCAAAGGCAGAGGTCGGTCTGACAGGCGGGTGCAGGCAGGCACCTGCTTTCACACATGCAAGACGTGAAGGCGCGCGCTCCACCGCGCCCAGAGCGCGTGCGCGCGCACCGCCGGGGCGCCGGGTAGGCGCCTCCCTGCCCGGCAGGGCAGGATGAGCAAGGGGCGGGCTCGTGTCTGGAGCTTTCCATCCGCCCATCCTCGGATCTGCTCGATCGGTTCCCGCACGACTGCCGTTTCTGTCTCCGTTTTCCTTACAAAATCAGGCTTTGTTACGGCAGGTTCACAGTTTGGCTGGTGCTTGCAATCTACCCACGCTTTTCTTTAATATTTCATCATTAAATAGCAAAATAACCTGATATGATCCTAATTTAGTGCCAATTACACAGCATTGATCAAAGTGACCTTTTCATACTGGAGCGCAAAAATCAATCCCGCGGCACAACAAATGTCAGAGGAGGGGGCGGCATATAATCTGTGACAATCAAAACATTACTTACAAATGAAAGCTCCGGTGACCCGCACGCCACGGCAGGTTCTGCATGACGGGCGCTGTCTGCGTTCTCAGCTCTGGGTGGGGCTGGCTTTCGTCCCTCATCCTGCCCCAGGCGCCGCGGTGGCCTCTGTCTGCTCCGGTCATGGTGGACGCGAGTGGCCCAGTCCAGTGGTTGCCTCAAAGGAGAACCCCAGAAAGTGTTGGAGGTTCCTGAAATACAGCGGAAGGGCTCCCGCAGACCCTCCCTGGGCGACGGCCACATGTCGTTCGTATAGACCTGAATCGAGGTCCCCCAGGGCAGGCACTGCGGAGGGGGCCGGGCGTTTGGGGAAGCGGCACTGCGCCCTGATTTCCGCTGTGGGGTCCGGCAGCCCCTGCGAACTGGTCCGTGTATCCACTTCCGTCCACTTCCGTCCGCTTCGTGCTCCGGCCTCGTGCGATCCCAGTGCCCCAACTATTTTCTAGGACATGCACCTGACTCCGGTGACACGCAGACTTTGTAAGGGGCACCCTGGTGCTCCGGGAGTGACCTTCTTGAACTTGGTGGTCCTGAAGTGACATGCATCACAGAAGATGGGCAGGCTCTGGAGAGGCAGCGTGTCCACCCTGTTTGTGACTCTGGCGGGTCCCCTAACTCCCCAGGTTCTTATTTCCTCATTAGGCAGATGCAGGAGGAAGCAGAGGTGTCTCTGCTGGCGGGAGGGACCTGATTTACTACCTGCCGAGCATTGGAAACAGGGCCCGGCAGGTAATAAGACCTCAATAAATGCGCACGCATGCTCTAGCAAATAAAAATCCAGATGGATGAGTGCTCACCGCATCCTTGTATTAGGAAACAAGGAATCCTCAAGTTTATCTTTAACTAAGAAGCATGTCTTCGACTTGACCTTTTGGGACTTAAGAGTGTTGGACTCGAGTACAGTCTTCAAAAGTCGTTTCACAGACGTGTCTCGTTGAACGCTGTCCTTTAGTACTCAGATGTGTTTTATGGTTTGACCCAAACCTCCTGGCCCAACATTTTAAGTCCCAAAAGGTTATGTGTCATATTTATTTCCAACTAAAGAGAGACAGCCCTTTGCTCTTCCCCAGTTTTCCAGAAACAGCAAACGTGGTCAAGGTGTCCAGCGGGGGCAACGGCCTCCTGCTTGGCAGGAAGTGGCGGCAGCCTTCCTGTTGTCTGAACTGGACACGGAAGCACAGCTTAGGACCAGGCAAAATGTCCCCAACCCCCAACGTGCCTCACTCAGCGAGCACCCCGGAATTGGGGTGGCTCTGGGACTGGAGACAAGGACCCTGGGATCATGTTGGCCTGACAAGGAGATTGGACAAGGTCTAAGGATTCAAAACGATCACACACACATCCCCAGCCCGCCACAGGGGAGTGGCGGCTGTGGCTGGCAGGTCGCATGTGGGCAGGTGAGAGCCTCTGCTCCTGCCTGGTCAGGCTGGGAGTCTCAGCACGAGGAGCAAGTGACCACAAAACGCTGGTCCACATGGGCGGCATCCTGGGCAGCCTGCCCACGCCTGCCAGACCCCATGGCCGTGCTGCCGGGATTCACTTGGTGCCCCCGCTCCAGCTGCCCCCGCCCGCAGCCTGCTGAACCAGGGGCTTCGGTGGGGTGGGGGTTGCTCCTGAACCAACGGGGCCAGTTCTGGTCCTCAGGTCGAGGACGTCCCAGGTGACCTGTGGCCAAGACGTCCCCAGTGTGGCGTGAGCCCCACGTCTGTGGCGTCTGAGCCCCGGTCGTGAACCAGATCCCATTCATTTCCCGTTTGACATCACAGCGCCATGGGGGCGGGTTGCTGAGGTGACTCGGGTTTTTTTCAAACATGTTTTCCAATGCAATTTGTAGCTTAACAGCCACACCATAAATGACATGATTAAGTTTTATATGTTTCTGTGTATATTTGCTGTATTTACCCAAATGCAGCTGTTGTTCTGCGTAGGGTTTCAGATGTTTAGAACAGAATCAACTGCTTGCGGTATCACACTTTCAAAGGGAAGCTCGCTTTTCCTTTTTTAAAAAATAAATAAATAAATAAATAAATAAATAAATAAATAAATAAATGCTCTAATACAAACACAAAAATCCCAGGAAACACACCAAGGGCTTATACATGAGCTTTAACAAAACTAGTTTTCACTGTCGTAGGAAATGTAAGTTTCAAAAAAAAAAAAATCAGCTTCAGGAAAGTATCTTCTCGTAATCTACTGCTTCCTGGTTTTCGATGAAACTCAGCGTCCATTCTGTGAGAGCTGTGGGCACAGGTCGCCAAGGCCTTTACCTGGTGTCCAGGACGCTCACTGCACATTCTACTCTGTGTTCTGCTATTATTAAAAAAAAAAAAAATCCTGATAGTATTCCGATTAAACACAGATGCGAACCAGGCAGTCTGCTTACCATTTCTGATACTGCGATTACAGCGAACTGTAAGAAACATGAGGATGGAAAGTAACTGTCCTTCCTTCACAAAGCCAGGCGTTTGTACAGTGAGATTCCGATCCTGTCAAATGAATGTCTAAACTTTTCATTTTATCTAGATGTTTGTGGGGTATGTAACTTATGTTACTGATCTGTACAAGGTTGGTTACATTTAATGTGGCCACTGTTGCGTTTTCTTATATTCAGTGATATTCCAATGTGAATAGTTATGTTCACATGGGGCTAAGAATAAACGTAATGAATTATTCGGTTAAAAAATTATAGGATAGAAATGCTGCACCTTTATAAAGACATTTCTTTATAAAGCAATGAACGCAGAGGTAATTTTAGCAGAAATGAGGAAGGATTAAGGGGGAAAGAAAATAATTGAGATAAAAGCAATAACTGGTATGAAAAATAGATTGGAATCTTTGAGGGACTGAGATAGTCATTATAGCTTCCTATTTTTAAAACGCTAAGTTTCTCAAAACATAATTAAAAAGTGCCTTCAAACATACTTTTCTGAAAGGAAACACCACCTGGCCTAGTGTGACCATTTTTGTCTTTAGTGGGAGTGTTTGATTTTTTTTAAGCCTGCCAGATTAGACGATTCTAGAAAACTACCCAAAGAGAAGCTGGAACCTTCTCATGTCACACTCAGCCCTCTGTTAGGTGGATGTAATGAGCAGCCTAGAAATCCCTACGGGTGCACACACATCATCTGACGCTTCTTAACAGTGTTATTTTCCCCTAAAGTTAGCTGATTGCTGTCCCACTTCAACTGCATGTATTTTATATAAAAAACTAATAAACTACCCACAGGGAAGCATTTCCCTCCGATTATACTCATCCTGCCTTGTGTCTGCTCTTCCTAGATGGCCAAACAACCTTCCTAAAATAAATTTAATTCCCATACACTCTATCAAACTAATCACTGTACAAGTAATAAATCATCCCTTATTAAAGAAACCAAATTTTCTGGATTTGAGATTGGAAAATTATTAACCTAATTCTTTACAAATTGCACAGAAGATAATATCTGATAATCCATTAAGCACAACTTAATCAAAGCCTTCCATCATAATGCAAAATGCGCTGATAAGAGTTCAAGCTCTGTTGATTAAAAGAGTATAATGTAAAAGCCTCTATGAATTTCAGACTGATGGAAAGGAATATCTTGCTAATGCAATAAGCCAACAAATTAGATTTTCCTTACCCATTTTAAGTATTTTAATATTATGATAAAACACCATATAGTAAAACACTTAACCCAAGAAACCATAATTACTACGAGGCTCCCAACAGCATGCAGGCAGATGGGCGTCCTGCTCTCCTCACTGCAGGCAGCAGTCATCCCAAACCCTCATCTTCAGACATCGTCAGGAAGGAACGTGCTGTGGGATGTGCGTGGCACAGGGGCCTCTGTGCAGCCTAAGATACACTGAATAATGGGTGAGCAATGCAAGGATTTTAGCAATAGATTTCATGACCCTGTCTTTGTGAGGTCGGCCCAAATTTTTAGAAATCGCATATCACAACATGCGGTTTTATTTCAAATTAATACTGAGAGCTTTTTAATCTGTACGAGCTTTGTGTTTTTAGAGTCGAGGTGATACATTACTTGAGGTTAAAGTGCAACATGTTATCCCCTAGTGTGTAGCACGCCTGTCTCGCACTTACTCCCAGAAATTGGCCTGGCTCGGCTCTGTCTTCTTTCTCCTGAAGTTTAAATACGAATGCTTGTGTATGCGTTCACTCTCTGTGCACAGGATACTGCTCTACGAACTGCACAGTTTGCGTAGAGCATGACGATTGGCAAAGCCCGCACCCCGAAGACCAGAGGTTTGAGGAAGAATCATTCACCTGTGTGCACCCAGACACACAGGGAAGCGCGTGTGGATGCGTGCATGGGTGTGCGCGTGCACGTGTGTACACACATGTACAGGTGGGGACGGGCTCGCCAGCCTAATTCCTTCCCCTTCGTTCAAGGTTAAGTGTCATTTCTTTACATAACTACAAATATTTATCCAATCATAATAAATCTCATTTATTATAGGACATCATGATATAATGTTGTATTATTCTGTCATTATAATAGGATGTTAAAAACAATGTTTTTATTAAGATACATAACATTTAAGGTTTTCCTATAGTAAGACACTAAGATCAGGAGAGTTGGCGTCTGGCAGGAGACCAGAGGCTTCCCCAAGGCTGAGCTAATTGTGATGAGCGTCAATCACGGGAGAGGAGGTGTTTCCCCCGCTTAGGCGAACAGGTGGTCCCTCCTTTTGGGTTATAACAAGGTCCTCCAGTCTGAACAGGCAAAGCCATTCTAGTCGTTCTGTTTGTTTCAGAAAATAGGTCTAAATTGATGAAACTAATCATTTTATACTAAGTGCTCTTTTTAGAGACAAGTGCTGATTGCATGCCCCTTTGTAGCTGTAGCTGAGCCCGAGATGGTACAAAATAACCATCTTGCCAGTTGTCACAACTATTTGCTCATTCTTTAATTAAACATAACATAGAAAACAGTATAATTCACATCTAATTGGAAATCAACTTCTTTAGACTGTGAACTCTTTCCAAAACGGAAGTCAAGGGCTGCCATTCAGTGAGGATAATGTCGATCAAGGTCGTTTGTGCCTGTGCCCACCTCGTTTCATATCTGAAATTACTGGACCGATTTCTTGATATTTTAACAGAAATTCTTTTGACTCCCATCTCATTCCCTGACAGAGGTAATGATGATGACGCTGGCGGAGGAAACTGTTATATCCAGGCTGATTTCATTAGAATGAGTCTGATTGAGAACGCGAATCTCCTTTGTACCAGAATTAAAACAAGTCTTTCCACTCTACGAAACAGATAATGAATATACAAACACACCGGAACCACAACCACTTAGCACTTTTTCACTTCAGCAGATGATCGAAAGGTTTTAAGTGATTTCCAAATATACTTATTAGATATTTATTTGTCAAGTTGTTTTACATAGTAAATCTTCGAGAGCCTAAGCATTTGAAAAGCACTTTTTGGAGTGATGTATTCCTGTTAATTTCACAGTCTGCGAGGTGGGCAATTGTTGCCTAATCTGTAAGATACAGAAAATGGAAACAGAGTGACAGGAGATTTTCTGGTGCCCAACAGGGGCAGAGACCCCTTCCTCAGCAAGCTCTCCTAGGTGCCTAATAAATGCCGGGGTCATCCCACAGGAGCTTCAACTTTAGTCATGACGGGGACAAATAGCTGGATGGCCAGGTCACTGGCGCAGCCCAGGCCAGGACAATATCTGGGCTGCAGTAGACCTGCGAAGCTGGAGCATAAAGGTGTGACTTCGAGGCGGGGGCGTCGGGGGTGGCCTCACAGGTGATGCTGAATGCAGTGGGGTTTCCTCCTGGGGCAGAGGGACTTAGGATAACTGAAGGCAGGCAGACGAGTGCAGGGAGGGACACAGTGTCCCACGGCCATGGCTGGAAGCGTGCTGCCTGTGTAATTGTCATCGGACACCAGGCTTGTCCCTGCCATCCTGGGCATCTGGTGGGCCCCGCGGGAAGACGTGGGTTCCCGGCGGGAATGCAGGCCAGTGTCTCCCTGGGGGCCACGGCCCCTGTCCCACGTCATGCCAAGGGGAGCTGATCCCGAGTGGACAACTGGAGGCGGGCAGGCGTGGGCCCTTTGGCTGTGAGATGTCCCTCCGTCCGCATCTCGGGGACTTCCTGTCCCCCAAGCATGCACACAGCAGCGACTCCCAGACAGGCCGCCCCTCAGCAGGCAGCAAGGGACTCTGCTCACGTCTGAGAGCCACTTGGAGGTCTAGTCAGAGCCAATGCAAGTGCGAGGAGAGCAATTAGCGACACAAATGTCACACTGTCTCCGCTCGGGCTGTGGAAAAGACAAACAGCTCCTGCTGCAGCGCTGTCACCTAGGTGTGTCCCGAGACGCCCCAGCGTGGAGAACTTCGTTTCAATGACCTGGAGGCAGAGAGTGGAACGAATTCCCACTCGAATGGGTGAGCGTTTGTTTGTGCCCAGCGTGAATGGGAGTTAATTGTTTCGAATAGCCTTTCGTGGTGGCTCTGTGTTCTTGGGCCATCTGGTGCAGATGGCCCCCGTTCTCCACTTGTGGCTTTTCATATGTGCTTTAACTCGCACGCAGTCAAGCGTCTCTTCCGAGCCGACCTACGGGGATGAAAGCGAGGCCCGTTAAGGACCCCATTCACAGGTGACTGGATGCCATCGGCTTTGTCTTTCAAATTAGAAAATAATAAACTCCCCACCCTCGGCCTTATGTGGCCACAAAGAAGAGCAAGGACAACAAAACTTCTCGTGACAAAAGCGAAAGTGCTCATGAAACGGGAACCGGAATGGTTCACAGCTGGGCCTGGAAGCAAACAGGGCCGGGGTGTGGGGCGGCCGTTTTTAATTGTGCCTGTTGCTTTATTAATCATCTTTTAAGGGGAGGAGTTGAAGTTTGTAATTATGTTTGTAGTTCTTTTTTTTTTTTTAAATAAATTGATTTTATCCAGATTTTTTCTGAAAGGCACGAAGACAAAATTTTAAAATGGGAACTCATGAAAATCGTGTGTGTTGACGTGACTTCCTGTAGATTTTGTCCCCTGCGACACTGCCATTTCTCCCGCGCTGGGTTAGGGCGTCTTCTGAGAGGAGACGTGCAGCGTCGAGGGTCTGAGAAGCCCGAGGCCCGGCAGTGCCGGGGGACCTGGGGCGACGCGGCCACCGGCTGGGCACAGGGGGCACAGCGGCGTTGCCTCAGGGAAGGACCCTGAAGACGGGACTGACGCAGGGAGGCAGAAAGTGGACCCCGTTTCGGTGTCCGAGGCGGCCACGGACGGGGGAGGCACTAGGTGAATTGGGGGACAAGCAGGAGAGGGCTGGGGAGCGGCCCAGCTCGACGTGGTTTTGTTTTTCCTTTTTTCTCTTTTCTACACCACCAAGCAGTGAACGCCATCCTGACGCAACCCGTGGAGAGAGCATCAGCTCCCCCGAGGCTGCCCCCACTTCAGGTGTCAATAGCCAGTTCCCCGTTGTCACTGGCGCTTCTGACCCACCAGCTCTAAATCAGGGGGTCCCCACGCCCCGCCTCAGCTCTGCAGATTTACCAGAGTGGCTCAGGGTCCCTGTCACAGAGGGCACAGGAGCAGCCCCGTGAAGACCCTGGGGACCGGTGATGTGGGGGGGGCCCGCGCCCAAGGTCCCAGGCCTGACCCCTCCCCGCCTGGAGGGGAGATGGGTGGAGTTCCAGCCCTTGGGTCTCAGGGTCGACGCCCTGCCAACCAGCCACCACCCGAGGCGCCTTCCAAACGCCGCCTCCCGACACGAGCTCGGGGGTGGCTGACGGGTTTGTGGCAGGCTCGGCAGACCCCTCGTCCACGGTTTCCGTCACCTGTGGACAGCTGAGGCCTCCAAGTATTAGATGGAAGAATTCAGGAAACAGTTCATAAGTTTTAAATTTTGTGCCATTCTGAGCAGCATGACAAAATCTCATGCTATCCCTTTGGGGACAGAGCTGTCCCTTTGTGGGGGCCCGCCTGTGTGGGCTCCCTGCCTGGGTGGGCTCCCCACCTGTCCGCTGCTGGGGAGCCTTCTTGCTTATCAGATCTGTTCTGAGAGAAAGAGAGAGAAATTCCTGTAGCTTTGTTATAGTATGCTGTTATAACAGTTTCATTTTGTGATTACTTATTGTTGCCAAGCTCTAACTACGCCCACATTAAGTATAACTTGACCACAGGTGTGTATGGACGGGGCTTGGTTCCCTCCCCCTGTCCTGATGGGCCACCCGTGTTGTGGACAGGAAACCACGGTCAGGACAGAACACGGAGGCAGGGTGGGGAAGTGTGGGCCCCCCTCCAAGCTTGGTAAACTCGTTTCCAGCCCATTTTTTCAAATCCTGTCTCCGGGATCTCTCAAAAAGAGAACCATTCAGGTCAACTGAAGTCTTTTCCTTTTTCTACTAAATACACGCATTCATGCAGATACGAGTTTGCAGGCGCGGAAACATCCAGAAGATGGATAGGTGGCCTGCCCAGGCGGACGAGGCCTTTCCGGGGTGTGACAAGCAAGGCAGGCGATGAAACGCGGTGCCCGCGGACCTCTGCCGGGGAAGACGCGCTTGTGCTGGGCGGTCGGGCTGCTCCGGGCGCCGCCGGACGCCCGGCGGGCGGCGGCCCAGAGGACGCGGCTGGGGGCCCGCGGGACGGCGGCTCCGCGGGCTCCGCGCGCGCGCACTGCATGCGGGGAGATCGCGTGTAGGTGTTTTCACTCCTGGGGAAAGTGAGGCGCGAAAGGGCTGAGTAACGCACTCGGCAGCAGGTGGGGGATGCGGCCAGGACGCAAAGGGGCCCTTCTGTCCAAGGCCTCGTCCTCCCGTTCTGTTACGGCGCCAAGTTCATTTCCACGTGTCTTACGTGCGCGCTGCATTTTTCACGCATAATCGTAGCTGCGCTAAGCGTCGGAATTTTATCTTCACAGAAACCTTAAGGCGGGGGTATCTGTTAATCCAACGTGTGACAGAACAAGAAAGTGAAGCAAACAAAACAACAAACCAAATGCACAACCGGTTAAGCTGCTGGAGTCCCGTGAGGTCAGTTCCTCCCGGAGCCCCTGGCAGGCGCAGGCACCCCCGCCCCGGGGCCAGGAGCAAGGTGCTGGGTCCGCCGGGGCACGAGGCAAAGCTGAGTGGGCGCCTGCCCTCTGCCCTTCCAGGCGCCCAGTTCCGGAACCTGGAGGAGGCCGTGTGTCGCCTCAGAGCGGGCGTCCGGCCACCATTAAACAGTGGTCAGGGCCAGTGCCCTCGGACCGTGGCTAAGGGACGGCCACTTCCAGGACCTGCGCCCGTGACCTCCCCCACGCGGGCGGGGACTCGGACCTGGGGCCTGACTCCGCAGACATGCTTTATTGCTTTATTTGTTTCTCATCTAGACGAAGGACCCTGCCTGGCCTTCGGGGCGGTTTTGTCCAGTCCGGCATTTCTGTTTCCACCGGAGCTGCTTATTTTTACTGCTTTATCTTTGTCTTTTATTGAGTCATTTTTCCTGGCGCATTTTAGCTTGTTTGTTTGTTTCTCTCTTACCTATAACTTTTCCGTGGGGAATGAGCAGTGACAGCTTGGGATTCGGAGGCCAGCCGGGGCCTCGTGGGGAGGCTGCATGTCACCAGCCCTGCGCTGACATGCAGTGGGTCCCTCCCAGTCCTGGGGAAGCTGTGGGCTAACACAGAGGAGCGCTGCGAGCGAGCGTTGGTGCTTGCCCTTGACCCTGTGCCCTTGACCCTGTGCATCTCCAGCATCCAGTGTCAGAGTCTGGCCCAGCAGGCTCCTCTCAACTCTGCACCCCACCCCCACCCCCACCCTGGTCCCCACCCCACCCCATCTCACCCCACCCCAGCTCACTCCACCCCAGAACCCCCGAAACCCTCCCTCCGCCAGGCCAGCGCTGGGCGTTCCCGCCCCCAGGCCGCCAGCGCAGAGTCCTCTCACCTGGGCGTGTCACTCACTCTTCTTCACTCCTCGCTCCAGACTCCTGGCGCCCCAGGCCTGCGAGCCGGGTCGCGCATTTACGCACGCGCTCCGGCACCTGTCAGAACCACGTTCGCCATCCGTTCCCCCCTGCAGGGTTTCATTGTCCCACTGTCACTGGCCACGGGCGCAGGAAGAGGACTTGGAACGGCAGGGGTGCCGTGAGGAGAGCAGCCTGTGGGCTCAGCGGGGCACAGCGTAACAGCCACCACGAAGGACCCACGTCACTTCGGTGCCTCCTGTGACGCGAGGGAAACGATGAAGCTGAGCTTCCCAGACCGCGCCTGGGGAAGGGGCGGCCACGGCTCCCACGAGCCTGTCCTGGGCAGGTGGAGACCGTGCCACACAGGACTCCGACAACCCACGCCCCACGTCGCTAACCCAGCCACCGACGCCGACTGCGGGGACTCCGGGGCGTCCCTGGCTCTAGTTGAAGCGTCTGGACAGCGCGTGTCCTTCTCTGCTCCAGGGGGCGAAACGCAATCTCCCCGGCCCCGCGCGGGTAAGGCCGGTGGCCCCGCCTCCCCCTGGGCCGGCCTCTGACCCCGCACACAGCGTCGCCTCCGTGTTGCCGTTTGGGTTTGGAGCATCGCTCAGGACCAGTTGGCCACGCGCAGGACGCTGGCTTAGTGCCAGTTCAGCGTGACAAGAGAATACGCTGAAGCCGTGACAGGCCACGGAGCGGCGGCAGACGCTTTCTCCTGCCTCCGAGGGCGGGGCCACAGGCGCAGCAGTGAACGACCGTGTGTGACGGTGACACGTTGCTGGACCTCTGGAGCACAGAGGTGACGTGACAGCCCCCCTCAGTGGGGTGAGCTCGAGCAGAGGGCATGGGTGACATCTGGGGCCAGCGAGGCCCGCGTGCGGCGTTCCCTGAGGATGCGCCGTCCTGTGCGGGGGTGGCTGAGGGGCGGGGACTGAGGCAAGAGACCAGGTCTGCGCTCCGGGAGGGCACAGAGGGCCCCGAGCAGCGGCCTGCAGGGGACGGAGGCTGCTGGGGGGACTTGCCCAGGTGGTCGGGGACCGGCCTCCAGAGGGACAGAGACGGGACGCTGGAGAAAGAGGTGGACGAGTCCAGAGGAGACGGTGCGCTGCGGGGACTTGGTCGCAACGCAGAGTCCCGGGGCGCCGGCGGGAGGGCGCGCTCCCCGCTCCAGGGGCTACGGTGACATGCATAGCCGCCAGGGACACTGGGGCACGTGGGCAGGGACCGTGCTTGTCGGGAGCTGCATGTACCAAGGCGGTGACGACTCAGGGGGCCTCTGACCCTTCAGGTGACCCGGGCCGTGTGAAGTGGCGACACTGAGAGCAGCTTGCCTCCCGGCGGCGCGGGTCCCGCCGGGCACAGAAAGGCCTCGCTCAGCGCTGCTCCTGCACCCCGCCTGCTGAGAGGGCGGGGCCCTGGCCCGCAGGGCCACTGCCGTGGGAGGTGGGCGGGGTGCCACCCAAGATGAGCTGCCAAGGGCGGGAACCTCCTGTCTGTGCACAGGGAAGGACTGGAGGAGGGGACACATGGCCCTGTGGCCGGAGAGGCCAGGGATACGGCCTGCCACGCTGCAGCCTGGGGCGGCAGAGGCGCGGCTTCTAGTCACACGGTCCCTTGGACCCCACGCAGAGCGGAGGCGCAGGCGGGTCAGAGAGCGGGTGGAGCGGGCCCCGGGGACCCGGAGAGCACGCGGCGGCGGCGCAGAGAAGAGAGCAAGTCTCGCCTGGGGGCGGGGCGTGAAGCTCACCCTGGGGGCCCCTCCGTCTGCAGGGGACGTCGCGGTGCCCCCGCGTCCTCCATTCTGAGTTGTGATCCCTGCGCGTGTTAGGGCTGCGAGTCGGCGTAAACAAAGCGGGCCCGACCTGGGAGGGGGGACCCCACGATCTCCGGGGCTCCCTTCGCGTTTCTCACTCCAGCGTGGGGCCTCGGTAGAGCCTATCGCAGGTCCAGCCTGGCGGCCTAGTGGAGGGGGAGGATGCGCCCCGGTCACCTCTGTGCCCCACTGTTGCGTGTCACGCATGCTCCTCCAGGCCGGCACCCAGCAATAGCCACACCCAGGCCACAAACGGGACCGCCAGCCCCCCCCCGCCCCCCCGCACCCCCCGTTTCTGGGGAAGCAATTGCGTCCTTCCCACCCCGAGAGGCAGATGAAACGCGTTTATTAATAAAAGGCCCGTCAGGGAGATTGGAAGTGAGTGATTAGAAAAATCCGCCCGCTTCGCTTCCAGACAGACCCCCTCACCGAGAGGCATCTGCGCAGGGCCGGGGTTCCCGCGAAGGTGGGGAGTGGAAGCATCTGGAAGCCGTTTGCGACGCGGATTAGGAGCCAAGCTGCACAGACAGCGCCTCCGGCCACGCAGCCCGCTCCGCGGAGGGAGGGAGCGGCTGGTTTACAGCGCGCCCCTCCTCGTTATCTGCTCTGTTTCCTCCCCGGTTCTCGCCCCCGCCACTCACGGCCAATTACGTGCGCGGAGCCGCCGGCTCGTTCAGCGCGCCCGCCGCGCAGGCCGTCGGCGGAGCTGCGCGGAGGAGCCGGCCCACACGTGTTTACATCTTCCTCCTATTTGGCATATTTAGCAAAAAAGAAGAAAAAAAAGGTTTGGTTTTTGCATTGAAGACTGGCCAAAGTAAGCAAGAGAGAGAAGCGGACATGCACGGCGCAGCTGCCCGCACGCACGCACACGGGCACACACGCGCGCCCATCTGCACACGCGCGGACGCGCACACGCACTCACACGCACGTTCTCATGCTCAGCCACACGTCCGAACGAGGCGGCCGGTGTTGCCTTCCCGTCCCTGTTCACCTCTTCATCGCGGGGAACACGCGGAGCGCCGCGTTTGGGTGTCGGGTTCCACATCTGGAAAGCGTTCTCCGGGGCCCTTTCGCGAACGCTGCCAAATCCGGAGTTTCCGAAACGCGGCTGTTCTGAGCCAGCGCTCATCTCCGTGATAACGGCAGAATGTCTTCATTTCTTCGCGAATTATTCAGAAATTGTTATGGTACTTGCTAGCGGGCCACCCTGGGTTAGGATGGAGTTGGGGCCTCCACGCCACAGGAAAACATAATCTCAAGCTCGTCTTTATTTTCTTAAATAAAACTCACAAACAGTGAGTGAGTAGACGTGATGGGACGTTGATGAATGGGGCAGCTGCGGAGGCCAAGTTCAGAACGGGCCACCTGGTGCTTTTCTGAAAACATGTGCACAGGGCGTGTGAGCGTCGCGTGCTGCTGGGGGGTAAGGCCGTGTGTGGGGGGCGAGGGAGGTACCCGGAAGGAGAGCTCTCTCAGGAAAACAGCCTGAGATCCTCAGTGGGACCCCCCCCCTTGCATCCAACTATGCCATCTGTGTGTGGGGCTGCATTTTATTTAAAACCCTAAAATCATCATGCAGTCAGTTTGAGATTACCAGTGGAATAAAATAAAGCTGAAAGGAAAAAACGGAAATTTAAGCCCCAAAACAAAAGCAAAACATGTCCTCGCTGCTGCCCCCAGCCGACTCCTGCCCTGCAGCCGGGCTCCCGCGGCGCCCGCAGGGGCGCGGCCTCTGGTGTGGCGGGCGCATGCAGGGGTGCTGGTCTCCCTGGACCTCCAGGGGGGTCTCCCCTGACAGCTTTGTGAGTTGGGCCCCCCAAATCTGTCTCACTCGGAGGCTCTTGTGACCATCCCCTTAAGGCACAGCCTGAGACACACATTGCCTTCTGGCCCACAAGTCCTGGCTTTAAATATTGTCTGGAACAGGTGACACACGTGTCTCCTCACCCACCTGTGGCCTTTCTGTTTATTAGACCCACAGAAAATGCCATCAGCCCCTGGGGCCATGGGGCAGAGGCCCGCCCGGCCCAGGTGGGTTGCGAGCATGACGACCTTGTGCGGAGGAGCTCGGGACCGTCCTGTTTTCTCCAATGCCATGCTCCATGTCCCTGGTGGAGCTGCCTCAGGCGTGACAGACGGGTGCCGTCTATGCTCCTGCAGTTCCACTCCAAACAGCAAAGACGAGGCACTTTAGAAGCGACAGTAACAGAGACGCTGGTGCTTCAGGCGGTGGGACATCCGGGGAGGGCGGCACGACACCCAGCTGCGCCTGGGCCGCCAAAGCCACCTTTGTCCCCCGTCCCTCCGCTCTCCCACGCTGACCGCTCACCTGCGAGCTGCCTCTCCCGCCTCTCCCGTCTCTGTCCCACAGGCCAGCCCGCCCCCCACCGCGAATATGAACGTTCGCAGAACCGTTTAGGCGCCGCGTTACGATGCCTCTGACCTGGCGTCGGTGGCGAGTAGGATGGCGTCTCACCGGTGACCGAGGTGGGAGCTGGCTGGGGGAAGGTCCCCCGCAGGAGTGGGAAGGGAGGGGCAGTAGACGACACCCCGCGGTGTCCGCCAGGCGGGTTAGACGCGCGGCTCCTACAAGTGGCCGCGCAGGAAACAAAGGCGTCCTGTCACGGGGTCTCCAGAAGGGACGTCCTAGAGCTCGGAGGGGCGGTAAGGGAGGCGCGGCAGAAAGAGCGGATTTTGAGCTGCCAAGTGTCCGTGTGCGCCCGCAGAACGCCGCGAACACCGCGGCGCTGACCGCCAGCTCCGGCTCTCAGCCCTCGGTGGCGCCACGCGCGCCACGCGCATGCGGCGCCACCGCGAGACGCCGTCACCGCGTGGGGGGTGCCGTGTGGGGGGAGCGCTGCGTGGGGGGCCACCGCGAGACGCCAGGCGCCCTTGGGGGGGTGCTGCATGGGGGTGTCGCGTGGGGGTTGCCGCGTGGGGGGCGCTGTGTTGGGGGCATGCACCGTCGAGGTCCATGTCAGAGCTGCAGGAGTTTCCGGCACCTTCCGCGGCGTTAGCATTTCTAAGATAGGTCAGCGAGTCAGTTGTGGGCTGGTAGGTCCCGTGTATGGAATTCAGCGACACCCAAAAAGGCCTTTGGAAATTGATGGGAAGAAAGAAAAATCGAGCCTTCATGCCCCTACTGTTGCCTGCACTTCCGATGGCTTTAAACAGGAGGGGACTGACGACACTGCTCCTTAGAGTTTGTGTGGTCCTCTCCATTTTCCAAGCGGTTCACGCCTTTGAGTGGCTGATCCCAGTCAGCGGGAGGAAACCCAGCATCCGCCCCCCCCTGACGCGCGGTGGCGGCCGCCTGGCTAGTCATCTACAGGGCGCTGCGTGTGAGTTCCTACCGTACCATTTAAGACGTTGGCCTTAAGACAGAGGACAGGCACATGCACGCAGAGTCCGATCCCTCCTCTACTTCTGATTAAGTCAGCAGGCAGGGTGATAACTGGTGTGTTATAGAAAACCCAATAGAGATCATTTAACTGGTTAAAACAATAATGATGTATGATCCCACACAGACGCCTGGAGATGGCTGATGCTACTGTTGATTTAGTCAGTGGCTTAAAACATCTTCGAAAATTCTTCGAAGTGATTTTACAAAAATATATGTGTTTTGTGGACCTTTTACTAAGTGTAAATGTTATGTCAGACTTCAGTTTAAACTTTGCTGTGTTATTGATAACTGCTATAAATGTATGAACTTTCTATTTTACCCTAAAATAAACTTATTTGCAGAACCTCCTGCCAATGTGTTTCATTTTTTTCCTGAATTTTAGTTAAATATTTCTTCCTAGTCTCCCCTTGGCTACAGGAGCAGTCAGGATCTGGGGAACGCGTTAGACGCAGAGATTAGTACGCAGAGAGGAACGGGCTTAGGCTGACGGAAGTGACAGGCACGGGGTTCGCCTTTCTGTTTGAACATTTCAAACCGGGCAGAGTGTATAAAATGACTGCTTTTAAAACATCAGTCATAGGGCAACAGAGGACATGGATCACTGACATTAAATAGGAAACTAGGTAAGTAAAGTAAATTATACACACACACACACATTTATCTGTTGGGAACAATGCAAGCGAGAAAACAGTGTGTCAGCATTTTTCAAGTTCTAAGGGGAAAACTGTCAACCCACAGTTCTAAACCTAGTGATTTTTTAAAAAAAGAATAAAGGCAAAACACTTTCAAACATGGAAAAGTTGACAAAATTCATCACCAGAAGAACTATGGTTCAAAAAATGTTAAAAAGAGTATTTCGGAAGGAAAATGGTATTGGACTAAACAGAGATCCCCGCAAAGCAGACGCGTGAAACAGTGCCCACATGGCCGCGTGGATGGGATTTTGTCTTTCTTATAGAAATTCTTTAAACATATGTGGCTGTCAAACAAAAGCAATGACAACATAATGCCGGGTTTGTATCATATGTGCACACAAAACGTGAGGCACGAACGGCTAGTAGGCTTGGGGGACAGAAATGGTAGGAAACTGTCATGAGAGCCTCAATGGTAGATGGAATAATGACCGTTGGTGGTGGACAGACTGGCGTGCTCAGGACCTTTACCTATTGTCACTAGAACAAATTGCAGAACACCCTCAGTGTCTTCAAACGACACCAGTCTATCATCTTATATTTATGGAAGTCGTGAATCTGAAATCGGTCTCATTGGGCTAAAATCGAGGCATCAGCAGCAGGGCTGCATTGCTTCTGGAGGTTTTGGGGGGAAAGGCACGTTCTTGTCTTTTCCGGCGGGTGAAGGCCGCCCACATTCCCTATCTCACGGCCCCTTCCACTTTCAAAGCCAGAAGTGGCCGGTTGAGTCTTCCTACTGCTCTAAAACTGACCTCCTCCTCCTCGCATTTAAGGTCTTATGATTACCTTGGGCCAGAAGAAAATCCAGGATAATCTTTCAATCATGAATTCATCTGATTAAAATCCTCCATCTCACCTTAATTCTGCTTTGCTATGTAGCATAAAACACCCACAGGTTCGGGGGAGTACAACATGGACCCAACTGGGAGAATGGTATTCTGTGTACCACATCCCCTGAAGGCAACCATGGAAATAACAGAGCAAAGAGTAACAGCTGATTGGTCAAAAAGAAAAAAATCAAATGGTCAAATACACTCACTTAATACAACAGAAACCAGAAGAAGTAAAAGTAGAGCAGAGAGACGTGGGACATGGGGAAGAAATGGCGAGGTCAGAGGAAACCTTAGCAAGATAAATAATCCTGGGAGATGTGATTTTCTCAACGACATAATGAGAACACTGAGATTTCAGATAGGATTAAAAAATACCCTCCCGCCACCACGCTTTGAGAGGCACGAACTGAACATATACCAGGCTAGCATTACTCAGGTAAGGGCTGGTGCAAACATAGAAGTGCACTTCAGAGAAAAGAATGTTATCCGAGCAAACGAAGTTCGTTGCATAAGGATCACTCTCACCTGAGCAGGAAGCCGGCACAATTCCAAACGCCGATGCGCCCAGAACATCGCTTCGAAATACATGAAGCGAAACCTCAGACGACTGTGCGGAAGGAGACAAATCGCCAGTCGATGTGAGAGAGTTCCTCACCCTGTCCAGCGCTTTCTAGAAGAGTTAGACAGGAAACCGGCAAGGGTACAGGAGAGCCGACTGACGCTGGTCCAGCTCGATCTCTGTGCTGGGAACGGGACATTCCACTCGACAGCAGCCGATACATATTCTTTTCAAGGACACGTAGAGAACTGGTTTAAGACAGACTCCGCGCCAGGCATAAAGCAAAGCCTGCATGTATTTCAAAGGGCACAGTCGTACGGGCTAGCTCTCCGGCAATGATAAAGTGAGATTAGAGCTTAGTAACGGAAAGAAGTCTGGAGAATTCCCAAATACTTGAACACATTCCTGAAAAGGCCACGGGTCAAAGAAGAAACCAGAAGGCAGAGGAGACTTGCCAGATGCCTCTGTGAACGAGATGCTGCTAACGCCGCATTCCGGGTGACGTGCACAGCATCGGGTGCATGTGTTGCAGGAAAATAGAATGTTCTCAAGTCATCGACCTCAGCTTCTGCTTTAGGAAAGGAAAGGAAGAAGAGCCAATTAAAGTCAAAGTAAGCAGAAGACAAGTATTAAAAATTAGAACAGACACCAATGCGATGGAAGACAGAGATAAAATAGAGAAAATCAGAGAGACCAAAACTGTGTTTTCGAGATCAATAAAATTGATAAAGCTCTAGACAGAATGGTTGAGAGAAAGCAGAGCACTTTCCCAGTTTCAGGAATGAGAGGTGACATCACTGACGTTTCTGCAAATATTGAAAAGAATTATAAAAAACATTGTGAATAATTTTATGCCAATGATTTTTTAAAACCTAGGCAATGACGAAGATGGGAAATTTCATGGAAGACAACATTACTACCAAAATTCGCTTAAGAAGAAACAGGAAACCTTAGCAGCTCTATGATTCTTAAAGTAATTAAATTTATTGTTTTTTTTAAAAAACAAACTTTTACATGGAGAAAATTCCAGTGTTAGATGGTTTCACTGGGGGAATTCTGAGAAACCACTTTAGGAAAAATTAATGCTGCTTCTGCACAAACTTTTCCAGAAAACGGAAGAAGAGAGAACTCTTTGAAGCCAGTTTTACTCTGACACCCAAACCAGAAAAAGGCATCACCAGAAGTCCACAAACGGGTCCGCCTCCGGTTGCACATGCAAACCTCCTAAACAAAGTGTCAGCACACCCCCCTGGAGGTGTAAGATGACAGGTCAGGACCAAGTGGCATTTGAGTTAATGTGTGGTTGAGTTAATATGTGAACGTCAATCAATTAAAAAACAAAAAGAAAACCGTATTATTATTCCTGGAAAGACCACCTGACAAAACCCAACATCTGCACCCCACAAACGCTCTTGGCCATCCGGGAAGGGACGGGGACGTCCTTCGCCGGATGACGGGCGTTCTGAGAGCATCCGGGTGACGCCGCAGCTAAGCGAGGCGGGGGTGGCGCTTGGCCCCTGGGCCGGAACGAGGCAGGAGCCGCTCCCGGGGGCTGCGTCCCGCACGGTGCTGGAGACCCGCAGCGCGCAGCCATCCGGCCAGAGGACGCGAGCGAGCCCGGGTCGGGAAGCTGGCGGTGAGGCTGTCCTCACCTGCAGGGGGCACAGTCTCCGTGTATGAAGTCCGGCGGCGGCTCCAATGCCGCCAGGATGTGGAGCCGCGGGGACTCCACGCTGCCGGCGGAAGGCACTGGGAAGACAGCTTGGCGGCTTCTCGCACAGCGTGACAGCCTCCAGCCGCCTGATCCAGGAGGCCTTCCCCTTGGTATCTGTTCAGAGGCCCGGAACTCGCAAACACGCAGCACGGCCTTCAGGAGATGAACCGGCGAGCTGTGATCCATTCAGGCACTGGAATATTTTTTTAGCTCTGGAAAGAAATGAGCTGTAAAATCACGGAAAGACGTGAAAGAGCCTTAAATGCACGTGACTACAGGAAGGCAGCCGGTCTGGAAGGCTGCGGGCCGACCAGCGACACGGCGCTCCGGAAAAGGCGCGACTAGGCAGGCGGCCAAACGATCTCTGGCTTCCAGGGACTGGGAGGGAGGGAGGGGTGCACGGGGAGGCCGGGGTCTGGGGGGCAGTGACACCATGACGGTGACACGCGTCATTATGCGTGTGTCCGAACCCACTCGTGCAGCACCAGGAGCGCCCCCAGTGTGAAGCGTGAACACTGGGAGGTGACACGTCCCTGGAGGCTCATGTGCTGTGACGAACGTCGAGCAAGAGCTCTCCGGGGGTGGTGACAGCCGGGGAGGCCGTGCTGCGTGGGGCCGGGGCGGGCGGCAGCCTCTGTGGCCCCCTCTCAATGCTGCTGCGAACCTAAAACGGCGCTGAAAAACGAGTCGGCATGAACGAGCAGTCAGTGCTCCTCAGACGCTGTCACCGAACTCTGTAGTCGAACTCTCTAATATTCGACCTTTGGGTCTCGATACTTTTTTCCAAGAATACAAAGCTACCGACTGAACGATTTATAGTACAGTTAAGGTCTGATAAGCCTCACCGTCCCGGCGACAGAAAACCACGCTGCGTGATCCTCACGCACACTTCCGCCTCGCTTCTCCTCTGTTTCCCAGCTTAAGGACGCGTCTCGGCTTGTCCTGCTCACGCACGGTTATTTGCGCCGGCGACGGGAAGTCGGCCACACGCCGCGCCGTGCGATGCGGCCCCGACGTCACCGCCGCGCGGGCCAGCCCGCGGGGAGTTCTAGTCCGCAGCTCGGACGCCCATTTCGTCCCTAGCGAGGCGGGTTCGGTGACACACGAGACCCGGCTTCCAGACGCGTCTGCCGTGCGACACCACATTAGTATATTATTGCATAAGTAACGACGCGATGACCGAGGCACAAAAAGATTGATAATTTACGAAGAAAGTCAATCAATAAATGAGCTGTCCCTAACCAGCTCGGGCGCTGGCAGAGTGACAGTCCATTATCCTGTCAAGGCATATTGCAATCAAAAGTGTGAAGCCTCAAAGGGCAGGGTCCCCTCTCTGTGTGGCTCCCCCCAGCCCCCGAGCTCATCCCCCCGCGCCCGGAGGCCCGCCGCCGCCGCTCCCACAGGCGCACTTCTGTGCTGCCCCAATCCGCAACCGTGCCGCCCAGGTCTGCCGGTGGGACGGCCCCTGTGGTGACAGCACCGAGGTGACAGCACGTGGTGACAGCACCGTGTCACCGAGCGCCTGACAGCTGATCCTCTGCAGACAGCGCTGTCAGAGAATCGGCGACTTCCACATGCACGAGTGAAATTAACTTCTGTGAGTCTGACATTTCCCACAATCAATACTCACAGGGTCCTTGTCTCCAGGATCAAAATTCATAAATCAAAAGCAGAAAGCATGAAATAAGGTATTTGATAAATCCATTACCTGAGGTGGCAGTGTACTTCTGTCGTGCTGTCTGAGGGACATTCGTGCGAGCGACGCCCCCTGGACCGGCGCCCCGGGCAGCGCAGCGCTGCCGGCTGGTGCTGCCGTTCCGGAGGCTCCGCCCTCGCCAGCTCGGCCAAGGGTTTCCAGCAGTGACAGATCCGGGTCCCCTCTCCACGCCTGGTCTGCGTGGACACGGAGGGGTGCGGGGCTTGGAGTCAGGAGGCAGAAAGCCGCTGACGGTGATGTTGCTGGGTGTGAGTTCCTGCCGGGGAAGTGACTTTGTCTTCATAGGCGGAGAAACAATGGGTGTGTGTGCACGTGTGTGCCAGGTGTGTACATGTGCACACACACAAATATGTGTGTATGTGTGCGAACTTGCATGTACCATGCACGCACACACATGTGTGTGCACACATGTGTCAGGTGTGCACATGTGTGCTGTACATACATACATGGGTTGCACGAGTGTGCGCATGTGCACGTGTTGGGCGTGCATGCGTGCACACACATGAGTGTGTGCACTTGCATGTGCTATGTGTGTATGCGCATGTGCACATGTGTGCCAGGCACGCACATGTGTGTGGCATATGCATGCATGGGTGTGTGCATTGTGTGTGCCGGGCGTGCACATGTGTACACACATGAATGGCGATGTCATCTCTAGGGTGCCAGCACGTGTGTGGGCCGTGTGCGGACAGGCCATCTGGCCGAGCCCACGCCGGCTCCCACTTCCTCCCAGGACCATCTTGTTCCCCGACGGTTTGGTTCCCACCTTGGGTCACAGATAGGGACTGGGCTATCACAGTGTCCCCAAAGTAGAGCCCGCCCAAACGCCCGTCAGAGCATGAAAACATTGTGGTGCCTTCAACGAGGCAACGTTATTCTCCGCAGACAGAATGAAGTGTGGCTCACGGTCCTTCCCAGAGGCACCTTGCAAGCTGGCAAAAGGCATTGGGCACAGGGACCTCGTCTTGTGGGACCCCAGTGGCACAGAGTGCCCAGAAAGGGAGACCTGGTAGTGACAAGAAGCAGATTCGTGGTGGCCTGGGGAGCCATGCAACCAAGGCTGCTTCCTCACGAACCTTGTCATCTGCTCTAGAATAGAAGCCCTACCTCCCCCGAGGCTTCTTTGACCTCCTCCATTGTCACCCCTGCCACCTCACCCCACCTGCCTGGTGCCCTGTTCTCACCTGCCCCCCACGACACCCAAGCGCCGACACTCGCCCCTGTGTGTCCACAGGCTCTGCGTCCTTGGGCCCTGGTCACAGCCGTGGGCGGCGCACCATTTAAGCCTATCTGACATGCCGATGTCTGCGTTTGGGGACCGTGGGACGGTCAGTATGCGAAGCCACCGTTCTCCCCCCCACTCCCATCCGACACCAGCTGCGGCTCCGACGCCTCCACCGGCTGCCTGGGTCCAGTCCAGACGGGACAGCTGACAAGGGATGGCCCTCAGGGACACAGGGCAGTCACCTGGGACTCCCTTAGGGGTCCTGTCTGCTCCTTAGAGTGGGGGCGAGGGGACCCCAGACGCACTGCTCTCCGGCCCCGGACGGCGAGGTGACTGAGACCCCTCACGTTTCTCTAACACACATGTACCCATGTACACACGTATGTGCATGTGGCTGCACGTGTATGTACACACACGTTTTGATATAAATTTAATGTTTCCTTATGGCCAACCAATAGATGTCACAATTTAAAAGATAATGACAAACAACCTGGTTCCAAGGAGATTGGAAAAGAGGGACACAGTGAATGGCGTCTAGGAGAAAGGGGAAAACGCAGTCAAGCCTACTGCGTTTTACAAGCGCCACCCGCTTCCGCTGTGTGCTGTCGCGACGGCGTCCCTCCGCGCCCGAGTAAGTGCGCGACCGAGGAGACGCTGAAGAAGCGGCTGTGACGGCGAGGTGCCAGGCGCTCACAGGCCGGACCTTCAGCGGAGACCGAGGCCTGCGGGGAGGCGCCGGGTCCCAGCCTGTGCCCCGTCGCCAGGCCCCGTCAGGCGGCCGGTGTGGCCTGCGACGGCAGGAGCGCCGGTGCCTTCTGTGCCGTCTGTAACCACGCGCCCGGCGGCCGGCAGGTTCCCGCGGGGCTGGAGCCGTCCTCCGGGGCTTCGTGCCCCGCTCTGGCTGGGAGAGCCATGACGGGGAGGGGACGGCCACCCCGGCCGCCCGCGAGTGGCGGGAGGCGCGTCCCCGTGACCCCGTGCTGGACCCTCCTCGGCATCTGAAGGCCACGGCCGCTCGCACATCCCGGCGCCTGCGTCCTGCGCTCGGCCCCCGAAGCCTGGCGCACGCGGTCCAGGTTGGAGACCGTCCTCCCTCCGTCACAGCGGCCTGGGGCCAGGGCGGGCTGACCCAGCCCGACACAATGGTCCTTTGCAAACGTCCTCCGTGGGGACCGGTCCCCGCCCAGCTCGAGCACCTGGTTGCTGTCTCCCTCCTGAGCACTGCGCAGAACCGAGCCGGCGCGCTGCGCCGCTGGACGTGGCCGCGCCCGAGTTCTCCTCACCATGGCGTGAATCCTTAATTCCACGGCGCACCCCGACGGGGCAGCGCCTGGGGGAACCGGACGCTGGGAAGGGTGAGTGGAAACGCAGAGGCTCGCACCGCCCATTCTGCCGGTCAGGGGCGGAGCCCCGCTTTGAAAGCAGCCCCCGCACTTCCCGCCTGGCGCAGCCCCGGCCCACCCTGCACCAGGGTGTCAGTCACCCAATGACAGCAGAGCGCAGAGTGGCGGGACCCCTGGGCCTACGCCCTGTCATTTCAGAATGTCTTATACAAGCATATTTCTTTACAAGCTCATTGAGATGATAATAGAAATGAGAAACTTTCAAGATTCAATTAAACGGCTTAGAAACCTAAACTTTATTGGGACGTTTGAAGTACGTCTGTGTTTTTCCTCCCTGCCAGAGGCTGCGAAAATTCTGTTGTTTTTTTTTTTCTTTTCTCTAGTTAATTGTGTAAAATGCAACGCAGGAAAAATCTTGTCCTGCACCAGCATTTATAAGTTAGATATTTTCTTTTGTTTTCCGGGAAGATTTTCGGACAAACGGACCTCTTGTGCTCGCCTGTGCCTTTGACACAATGGAGCTGTGCCTTGAAGGACCAAGGAAACGCTTCTCAATCACGGCATGTAAATTAATTGCTAAATCACAACGCAATTTCTATGGAATTGCATTTGAATGTAAGATTAATAATGAACGAATTAATCAAGATTAATTTTATTATAATGAATACCAAAGGATCTAATGGTGACTGGCTGCTCAATTTCCTAGCGCTGCCTTATAAATATTCACACTTCCGGTGAATTCCTTCACTGACATCGTGTGTTGGGGGGGGGGTCTTCCTTCCACGTCTGTGTCACATGGCAGGAGCTTCTCATCTAGGAGTTAATTTCTTTGCTGGCTTCCACCCCCGGAGGGGGTCCCCAGCTAATGAATTGTTGAGAAAATATATGAATTTTGTATTTGGAAAATAAAGGCTCGCATGTGAGGAAGGGCTGTTTCTGGTGCTATTCCCCTCATTCGATTAGTTTGACGTATTTAAGAAAATTAATTCAAAATGAAATGAGGTGATGTTTGGAAAATGGCAGGGCATTCTTCAATTTAAGTTAGTGAGATTATGGTTTGTTTATATTTTAAATCGTCGTTTAAACTTAATTCTCACAGGTCATACAACTCCACGTAACACTCTCCCAAAACACGAGGGCGCGGTGCTCCCCAGAGTCACAGGAGTCTAATCCCCTCGACTTACTGGCCGCACCGGCCTGGAGATTGTTTCTCAGGGAGCAACAGCAAGTTTTTGAAGCAATAGGAGCCATGGTTTTCTGGTGGCTTTGCATCCACCACAGGCCACCGCCAGCTCCCGACTGAGCCCCAGGGGCAAAGCGACCCCCCCACCCCTCCACTGCCACCTGCTATCTCCACCTTCCCCTCCCTCCCACTCCCTTCCCTTCCCCCCTCGCCACCTGGCCCCCTCCCCCCCAACCTGCCCCCTCCAGCACCGTTCCCCTCGCCGCATGGCTCCATGGCCCCCCACAGACCTGTGTCCACCAGTTGAGACCAAGTAGCCACAGACGGCGACGTGGGCTCAGTGCGGGAAGGAGGCCCCATTCGGGGCCGAACCTGCTCCCCGGGGACCCCTTAACCCAGGCCTGGGTGTGGCCACTGGGTGAGGACACTGTTCCCACGGAGAAGGGCCTGGCTTTGGCCCATGGTGGTAAGCGACCAAGTCAGAGGACCCGGCGCGAGGGATGGTCAAGGAGGCGGGTCCATCGGTCCGCTTAACTGTCAAACCAAGTCACTCGACCACGGTGCTGGAGGCCAGTGGGGGCTCCAGCCCGCGCCCAGCACACTGCACATGTCACCTTGATTTGCCAAGAGGAGGACCGGAGTGCTGATGCGGGTCAGGGCCATGCGGGGACCTCACCTTTGTCACGGGGCGGTGCTGGGGTCCGGCAGGGGCCCCGTCAAGATGAGCGTGGTCTGCGGCCTGGGGGCTCTGCTCCGAGACAGCTCAGCGGGACAGAGGTGGCCACAGTGTCACAGGCAGTGTGCAGTGGATAGGTGACACGGTGTGACAGCCGGGCTCACGGAGGAGGGAGCACCGCCTGGTGGGGGGCTTTGTGCCCAGATCGCCCTCCGAAGGAGACGGAGCCAGATCGCCTGCTGGCCAAAGGCCGCGCTGCGCCCGAGGGGCGGCCGGAGCTGTCACAGGCCCGCGGGGATGGCCCACGTCTCCAGGTCCTGGCTGCGCACGTGGCACCCCGTTCTCCTGCTGTGCGATGACCCACATCACGTGTTTGTAAAGTGCCTCGCCGACTGACTACAACCCCATCTGCCACCCCTCAGCTAAGACGGCTCCTGTCCGTCATCTTGTCAGCTAAGATGGCTCCTCTCTCATCGTGTGGCAGAGAGCGGGGACTCAGTGTACTGGCTACAGGGGGAGTGTGGGCGACACCTTTGTTAAGATGGCCCTGCATTTTAAAATCATTTCAGTGCGCAGAGATCACTGGACATGCCCCCTCACCCCCATCCCACTCCGTGCTCTGCAGCGGCCACCATCAGAAATTCAGAAATTTGTTCCTTGCAATTCTGGAATTGCGCCTATTAAAATGCAAAAGCCCGGAGGAGCTAACACATTAGGTACCTATTAGTAATTAACGCCTCATCAGGAATTAGTTTCAGACCCCTTCTTCCTCAGAGCGCCTGGGAGGGCAGGGCTGGCTCAGGCAGAAGGGACAGACATCGAATGAATGAATGAACGGAGAAAGGAATGAATGAATGAGTGAATGACAGACGAATGAATGAATCGCGGAAGCAGTAAGCAGCGGGGCGGGAAGACCCGGGTTTGCGCGTCGACCCTGCGGAAGGCCAGCAAGGCCTGCACGCAGTCCTGCCGTCCTCGTGGCCAAGGGGACACATGCATCGCTCAAGGGACGCTGGGCACCCGCTTGTCACGGCGCCACGAGGACGAGGCAGGGGCGGAGGCTGGGCGTGGCTTCTGTGTTTCAGCGAGGGGTGCGGTCTTCAACGTCGGGGACCACCAGCGACAGCCGGACTCACCCGTCGCGGTCTCCATCCTGGAGCTGCACCTTTCCCCTCGGTGACAGGAAGGAGGCGAAGCCCCAACGTCATAACTCGCCCGCGTTGGGGCCCGGGCGCCTGCGAAACGCGCCTCCCCCCCCCCCGCGTCCCCCCCCCCCGGCCGCGGCCCCAGCTTTCTGGTTTCTGGCTCTTCCTGTGTCCCTAGCACAGCAGGGCACGTCAGTGCTCAGTGACAGACCTGTCTCTGATGCCTGTGGCGCCGGGAGCGCGATTATTTCTCGTTTCTTGTTAAATTTCAGAACTCCAGAAACGCAGGTTAAAACGGGCCCCCTCGTGGCGGCAGCGAGCACCCCGCATCCTCGGCACCGCTCAGCTCACAGCTCCCCAAAATGGATACACGCACACCCCAACTTCCCCCTCCGTGTCGAGTCCCCCCACAAAAAAAAAATAGTAGGAAAAGGAAAAGGAAATACAACCTACTGCACAGAAAAGGCGAGTTCCGGAGGGAGCGGCGGGCGCGTTCGCCGCGGCGATGCAGGTGTCCGCGAGCAGGGCGGAGGCCCTGGGGGACAGCGGGGCGTGGCCGGAGCCGGGAGCAGGGGGTGAAGGGACCAGGGGACAGCACGAGCGCCCTGCTGGCTCCTAGGCGTTTGCGTTTCTGGGTTCTGATGGTGTTAAGGCCATGGAAATGCATTCCAGACGCGTGCGACGAGACGATGACCCTCCCCACGCAGGCGGCCGAGGCCCCGGGCCGCCCACCGGCCACTGCACTGTGTGGCGCACACACGTGCTCTCAGGAAGGGCCCGGAGCGTTTCTTAGCTTCTCGGGGTGATTCGTGGTTAACACACACACGCGGACAGGCCAGTTCCGCGGAGGCCGGGCTCAGGAACTGTGGGGCAAGGCGCCCGTTGCCGGAAGTTGCTTGCACGGCGCTCTGTGAGTCAGGTGCCCTAGAGCCCTGCCGCCCCGCGCCACCCGCGGGTCCCGGCCGAGAGCCGTGTGTGATGACCAGCAGCGTGTCCAGTCCTCGTGGCCTTTCGTGGACGCGCATCAGACGACAGTGCCCGCGGCGCCCCACACCTCACGTTAGCTGGGGCCGCGCTCGTCAGCGCGCACTGGGAACGGCGCAGGTGAGCTCCTTGTGCGTGGACCTCAGTAGGTGCGGCGGAGGCAGGGGTCAGCCTCCTGGGGACGCGGCCTGTCACTCCTGACCATCACTGACTCTGCCACCCACAGTTCAGCGCCCGTCCACGGGCTGATTAGAAACAGAAAGCAAGGCCCTGGGCACAGGCCCAAGCATTCGGGGCGTCTGAGCGAAACCCCGCTGAGTACACGCCAGCGTCTGCAGCTGGGCAGCTGCCTGGGAGAAACGCACCGGAGCCAGACGCTCCCCTCCCCCGCCACCAGCCCGCCACCCGCGGGGTGGCAGGGCGCTCCTGGGCCTCTCCGCCCTGGGCCAGAGCGCCCAACGCGGGAGGCCGGAGGCGGGCCCCACGCCAGGCCCCACGCAGCGGGCGCTGGCTCCTTCCGAGGGTGGTCCACTGCAGCCATGTAAACATCCGGGTTCTGTCTCTGTTTTCTCCTCCACATCTCCCTTCGCCCTCCCTGCTCCTCTCCTTGAAGGAACCATTTCCGCCTCAGAATTGCTGACGTTGTAACCAGAGCCCCAACCCGTTTGCAGTGAGCACAGGAGAAGCAGTGTCACAGAGGACAGGTGTTTCCTGTCCAATTAGGGGTCCCACGACATGTGAGAGCTACTGAGATGACGGAGGCCTGACGTCGTGGATAAGGGGAGCATGAAAAGATGCATCTCGCGGCCAGGGAGTGAATCACTGCGTTTGAGTGGAGAGCAGGTCTTGCTTGGGAACTGGTCAGCATTCTGACCTTCCGGTTTCCTTCCTCAGCAATGAGGGCCCCTGGGGCTGGTTTCTGCCAGCGGGGCCGTTCGCAGTCCTTGGCCAGGGTGGGCGGCTTACAATCCCCAGGCGGCAGGCCGCTGGCCAGCTGCTCTGCTGGACACTCAGCTCCAGGAATTTCTGCCGGCTTCACCCAGGGCACACCCGTGAGCTGGGACCACGCTCTGGCCCTGGTGGCTTTCAATCTTGCCTCTGAAGCCGCTTCCTGTGAACAGTCAGAGCGTCCTCACGGAACGACGAGCAATATCCGTGAGAAGGGTGTGGCGATAGTTCAACAGCGTTGATGGAAACTTAAGTCTTACTAAGTTGTTGAACATTAAAACATGTGGGATTCTTAGGAAACATGCAGTAAGTGCTCCAGATAAAATGTTAGTTGGGAAGGCACGTGCAAGAACCAATTGCGTGAGTGCACGCATGTGCCTGCATGCGTGCGAACCGGATGAAGCCATATTTTATACACATCGCTGTAGAGAGGCAGTCCACCGTTGTTTTCCCTAAGGAAGTTAGGTCAGTCACAACTAAGCGGGATAAGGATTGTTGTGCGGCTGTGAAATTCTTGTGAGACGCCTTAAGTTTGCAAGGTTAGCATCCCGCAGATTTTGAATTCAGTTCAGCCATGACGAAGGTCCGGGTCCGGGCCCGAGCGGTGACAGATGGCAGCATGGTGCGAAAGAAGCCAGACGGGCAGGGCGCGCCCCAGCTCCGGTACCCCTCCCCATTGTCAGACGGAGCGTGTAGCCTCTGCGAACATCCACGCTCTGAATGACACACTTGGCGAGTGTGCAACCTGCCCAGGGGCTTAGTGACAACGTCACCGTACGACCAGAAAAGGCCCAGTCGAAGCGAAGAGTTTGGTGGCACTTGAACCACATTAGGGTGTGGAGCGCTAAACAAGGTCAATTTTAAAAAACAGAG
The DNA here is from genome assembly GCA_003508835.1 of Eonycteris spelaea. Taxonomy (NCBI): domain Eukaryota; kingdom Metazoa; phylum Chordata; class Mammalia; order Chiroptera; family Pteropodidae; genus Eonycteris; species Eonycteris spelaea. The sequence goes on along the minus strand of PUFA01000056.1, from coordinate 10,025,354 downwards.
GATAAAAGATCAGGGTGTGCCTTGAGCACACTCCCCTGTGTGACACCCAGTTTTCTCATCTGTAAAATGGGGTGATGCTGCCCACTGTGAAGCTTCGACCTGCAGATTAGATGGCCGAATCCTTCATTCCACTAAGCATGGAGGGCACCTCTCCCATAGCAGGAGAGAGGACCTCTCCTGGACCGCTGGACCTCCGACAGTCCCCACTCATCCATCCCGCGACGTCCTGGTAGGTAAGCCACACTTCCACCCACCAAGCCGCCCCCAGTTTTGTCCTGGGTGTGCTTTCCTTGTGGAGAGACAAAAAGCCTCTGCCACCCATCGGCCCCATCCTTGAGGGAACTGCAGTGTGCATGCTCCTGGCCACGCGGAAGGTGGCACCCTGGCCCACACCCAGTCCGAGTGGCCCAGCTCTCCTGCCACCCGGTAATTGCTGCGGCTAATGGCCCCGATCCCCCGCCCCCCTCCCCCATGCGGGCACCTTAATTAGACAGCTCCGCGCCGCGTGGCCCCCTCACAGGCCCGGTCTCCACGCGGTTAAGTGATGCCAGCGATAAACACGTTTAAATAGAGTTGCTGCTCTTGGGTTCACTGAGCAGGGACACGTTTTACTTTTGTTACGATAGAACACGGCATTAAATTGGTTTATTTACATGGCGCTGTGGCTGGCGTGGAGTGCGGTCCGCAGACCGTCCTCCCGCCGCATGGTGAACGGAATTACGAGCCTCCGCCTTCCGCTGGGCTCCACGTCCTGCAAACTGACTTCACAGTTCTCGTTATTGTTCACATGTCAGACAATTTTTTAAGAAAGGGGGGCGGGGAACTCCACTAAGTGCCATAGAGAATGAGAACGCCGCTCTGCCCGCCCCAGTGGAAACACACGTGCGCGGACAGGCAGCACACAGCCGCGTGGACACGTGTTCACAGCGGCCCGCGGGGTGGCTCCGACAGCCCGCCCGGAAGGCGCACGTGCGGATGGGGGAGCAGCTCGTTTCTCAGTGAGGGACTCCGGCTGGAGCTGGCTGGCCCTCCCGCACCCAGGCGTTTAGTCTGCGCCCTGGGGTCACCAGCATGCTCGGCCGCTCTGCTCCGGACGGAGCGGAACCGATGCCACCGGAGCGTCCTTGAAGGGCCCGGCTGGCACCTGTGACCCCCGTTCCCCACCCCTGCGTGTCTCCCCATCTCTAGGTGGGACCCGGCACAGATGCCAACCGCAGCAGGTTAGACTATGGAGACTCCAGAATCAAATGCTGTCAGAATAGGGCTGCTTGTTACACATTTGCAAACGTCCCCCAGAATGTCATCACATCGTAGTAGGATGAAAAACATTGAATCAAGCCGTGACCTTTCAGCCGAGGAAGAAGGTTTTAACCCTGAAGCAAAATTATATTGAGTGTCACCTGTCTCTTAATTTAGAGCTCTCTGTAATGCAGCAAAATGTAGCATTATTTTCTTAACTTTCCTGGCTCCCAAATTCATTCCGTGGGAATGATTTCAATCGCATGTTTTGACTGCGTGTTCTGGGGGTGACCCTCCACTTCACACTGCACACGCAGTGCCCCAGGGTGGGGTGCCAGCCTCCCCCCCCCCCATAACGTGCTGGTCCAGCTGGGCTGGCTGCCCCGGTGAACGGAGGGGTAAATTAACCCCCAAAGGGTATTCAGCACAGATAAGCCTCACTTCTTCGCTGGCTCCCAAATTGATGAGCAGCTTTCGCAAATTAGAAGCCCCCCAAGTTCATGGCAAGCGGCCGTGGCTCCGCGTCGCGAAGCCTGCACCGGGAGCTAGGAGGCCGAGGCGTTGCTAGGGAAGAAAGATTCAAATTTCCAAAAGGAGGAAATAAAAAAAGAAAAAGCCGAGGAAAGCTCCCCAAACAACGGTGTTCCCAGTGACAGCAGCTCTCTCCTAACAGCCTCGAGTGTTTAACATATTGAAACAGTTCATCTTCCTCCGCGAACTTTAATAAGTCTGCCAGGTGAGGAGCGGTGCCCCATGCTTCTTCATGTTGTCCCTTCCCTCCGCACATCCATTCTGCTCCCTGCCTGGCGCCGCTCGGCCGCGCGGGGCCCGCGGCCCGGTTATTGCCATCATCAATAACCGGGCCCGGCTCGTCATCCCTCAGCCTCCGCGGGACGGCCAGCATCTAATCACAGCCCTGCGCGGGATCGCGGATCAATGCGCAGCACCTGTTCCCGGCCGCGGCCCGCCCCGCTCGAGCAACGTGACGCGGGGACAAATATGATTTTGACCGGATCATGTCGAGTAACAAGAAAGAGACCTGGAAAATTTCCCTTTGGGGCCAATTTGTACAGAAAACCAATTTTTCCACTTGGGACGAACCCCTTTCCCTGCTCGCCAGCCTCGATCCTGGGAAATAAACGCGAACCGCTCCCGGTATCACGCCAGCCACGTCTGTTTAAGAAGTTGTGCTTTTTCATGTGTATGTCTAAATTTGATGCATTAGAAGGAAAATTCCAATACTATACTTTTTTCCAACAGGCTCATAAATACACATTTACTTCCAATTCTAAATTTGGGATTTTAAAATCTTCCCATGTTGATATTCAGATAATAAAGACTTAGGATCGTCTGTTCCTTGGTCGATGGCCAAACGTACACCTAGGATGGTGTGGCTCCTGTCCCCACACGGCAGCGTGGAGCCACTGGAGAACTGTGGTCACCGTATTTACAGGCGTGGTTACGCTGGTTACAAACACAGTTTGAACAACTGGAAGCGTCAACACTTAGCGCGACATTTTTAAAGGCAACAGCGGAGTCGACCACAGTAAGGCTCCTTCGTGAGGTGGAGGCAGGAGAGCAGGGGCAGGGCGCGGTGACGTGCTGGTGGCTGCGGGGCAGGGCGCGGTGACGTGCTGGTGGCTGCGGAGGCCTGACTGGCATATGGATGCAGCCGTCTCGAGTTGGGAAAAACCGTCCCACACTCCATAGCAAAGACCCTAGAACCCCAGCGCGAGGCTCTCGGGCCGACACCACGTGTTCGCAGCGGCGTGCGCAGGGAGCGAACAGCAGTGCGTGCGATGCGATCATCAGCATCGTGAAATTCTGCATTAGTCCCATTAGTACTAATCTTTGTGACTGCTACAATAGCAGACAGAAAGACATCAATCAGCACAGAATTCACATTTATAGTAGAGAAATGGCAACATTTTTGCTGTAATGTTTCAAACTATGGACTACATTGTTGAATTGTTGGTTTTCTCCCCAACAAATTGCCACTTTTTTTTTTTTTTTTTTTGCAGGAGGCATAAAAAAAAAAAAAATGCCCCAGGGCCTTTTCCGCTGGTTTGCTCTTGGTTTGAGTTTTTGATCGCGTGGGGCATTTCTAGCTTCACCAAGGTCTCTGCGGTTTTAAATCCAAATACTATTTTAAACTCAAGCTCTTTCCTGACGCTCACACTCGCTGTGGTGTCCTCTGCGGAAACTGAGACACAAACGCCACACGGGGGCTCCAGGAGGCGTTCGGTGGCCCGGAGACCTTAAATGCCTGTGAAAACAAGGATGCTGGCCTCATGGTCTAATGCTATTCAATACCCGTTGGGCTTATTACAACCCTTTTAGTTTTTTGGAGCAAGTTATTGAAAAAAATCAATTTCTAGGAATAAGAGAAACGCTCAAAATTATACTGAGACTCTGGGATTATAAATTTTACAGGGTTAATACTGATGATAATAGAATCTAAAAGGCCACTTAAAAACCACCATCCTCTGCTTAAGCCACGCTGATTAATCACACCGCTGCCGTTGACACATGGGGATGAAACCCTTCCACCAAGCTTAACTGTGCTCGTGTATGATTCCTCGTCGCTGAGACATAGAGACCTTCTCCGCCAGGTGAGCAGTAAGACAATGATTACCAGGGGTCCCGGCGTGTAAAGCATAGCCAAGCAAAGAGTCTGGGCGATAATAAAAATGTGCCAATTCAGAAATCACTTGACTTTTGAGCTTTGATTCAATGTGTCCGTAGACAAAATTTAAAATTCAATTGTCATCCGTGTGGCAGAGTGTTCTAAATTAAACGTAGGATTTATATTCTTAGCCTGTGGCAGCACCCCAATTTCTAAAGTAACATCTCAATGAAAACTGAAGGTTGCAAGAGCAGCCACGTATTTGATTCGGCATGACATACAGGGACTTTCTTTCTGGCCGGGCAGCGACGTGTCGCTGTGAGGTTTTCAGTCTCATGTGAGCCCTTCCTGGTTGTGGATTCATGCGAACCCATGTGAAGGACCAGTGTGTGCTTTTCCAGTATGGCGCTTGTGTAGGAAATGGGAACTCTGGGGAGGGCCGGGAGCCCTGGCGTGGCGCCCTTGCCTCTGCCAGCTACTGGGTGGGGACGCAGCGGACAGCCCTGTCACACGCACGTGCACCCCTCCGAGGACTGGCACAGGATCTCTGAGGGTCAGGCTGGGTCAGACCTTCTCCACCCCATTTCAATGTGGTCGAATACACAGCAGGTTCAGAGTTTTTGTTTATGAGGAGTTGTGGGCCATTTCGAAGTGGTACCTGCCCGACGGAGGACAAATTATCCATTTCTTACTAGTTTTGAGCAAGCAGCTCCTCTATCGAAGGCAAAGCAATCTCTGACCAAATTCCATTCCTTCTGCACGGGTTACCCTACAAGTTAACGGCGGGAAGCGGTTAGGCTAGACCCGACTGCCTCCCGCGGACGCCCCTGCCCAGGATGACCACAGGCGGCCGGGGACCTGTGCGGCTTTGCGGCCAGAGCAGGGGCCACGGCTGTGGTCTGCGCAGCACGTGTTGGTGAGAAGCGAATCTAATGTCTGCGTGGGGTGGTCTGGGCGTTGCCTGCGCCCCGGGGTCAAGCAGCGGCCCAGTGCGCCTCCCTGGCACCGTGCAGGGACGACCAGGCGCGCCATGTAGTGATCTCCCAGGTGCGCAGCGCTTCGGCAGGCCCGGCTTTTGCCACCGCGTCCCGACTCCGCATCCCGATGCTGCGCATCCCCGGGGGAGGCGCTTTCCCTCTTTCTGAGACGTTTCTGGGGGAGACTTGGAGCCACGCTGCTGTGAGCGCGCTCAAGCGCCCAACGAAGTCTCGGCGAGTCACGGCTTCGGGGCGCGGGCGTCCTGGGGCGCCGGGGTTCAGGGGAAGGACGACGTGGCTGCTCCAGGGCGAAGGCAGGACCCACTGCACCCACACCAGGCTGGAGCCCCTGACGACGGCGCCTCTAATTCCCGGGGGTCCGAGACTGCGGACCCCATGTGCAGGACGACGCGCAAGAAAACGGCCCCATCCTGCTGCGCAGGTTTTGTGACATTCTGGCGTCTGAACTTTGGACATGGGTCCCCTTTCCTTAGGGACTCCTGGAGCATTTCTGCTGCCTGCAGTGACACCTTCTGCCTGGTGCAGCAAGGCAGAGCTGCGGGTGCCGCGGGGCCGGAGGGTGGAGTGGTCCCCCGGCCCGTAGCTCCGAGGCAGGAAGGAGGCGGCGCGCGCAGGCGCAGCGTTGCGCTACGACGCTGGCTGCGGGTCCCAGGCAAGGGACACGATTGACAAGGGACAAGATGTGCTCTGAAGCCGGTAGCCCGTCCCTCACCCCCAGCCAGCTCCCAGCCCGCTCCTGGGCGGTTCTGCAGGGCCTTAGGATAAACTGCCACCTGATTAGCAAAATAATTATTCTAAAGCCACCACATTCTGCATAGAGTTAAACGGAGTTTTGTTTTGTTTTTAAACACACACAAAACACTGTTAATTTTCTCTGAGAACGTCTGTGACCCATTTACAAAGCTGCTAAATTTAAGACTGTGTTATTTTAAATCACCATCTTTGTTACCTTCCCAACTTTGAGGAACGCCAGCAGGCGTCCACCCTGGAGACCAGTTCCCCAGCCCTTGGTTTGAATGCGGCCACCAGCAATCCCAGGACTGTGTCTGTGACGGGTTTTCCTCCTTGGCTGCTTTACAGTAATACCAGTAGGAGCAACGACACAGCCATAATTTTTTAAAGTAGCTAAATTTTTAAGTGCTTGTAGCTCGCACCGCGAAGCGACAGCCACCTCAGGTCATTCTCCCACCAAAGGCAGCTCTGACGCCGGCCGGCCTCGCCCTGCCCCTCCAAAGGCCAGTCCTCGCCAGCACCGCTGGGTGCCAGTTCCATTACCCGTTGACAAAGAACCCCGCAGTAGAGAGAATGACCCTCGTCCTGCGTCGTGTGCCTTGAAGAAAGCACTTTTTAAAAAAAGAAAGAGAGGAGATTGTGTTTGTCATATTTCCAATGAAACAAACAATGAGTCCTTTCTCATTTCCATTTTGAAGACGAAATCAGAACGTGGGGATTTCCGCACCCGAGCTTGCTTTTTGCAGGGTGTCTCATCAGCTGCCGCGCGCGCACACATATTTCATGTGTCTCGCGGATCCGAGGCGTGTAAATCTCCGATGTACAAAGCGGGCGCTCTAAACATAATTTAAACGAGTAATAAGAACTTCATTTCCCCACACGGCACACGCAACTGCTGCTCACCACTCCGCCTCGCAGTAATATGACTTCGTTCGGAATTGCCGTCCTTAAAATCTGACAATAGAAACCCAGCATTGCCACAATCACCCAAGTTGAGAAGAAGTTGCTTTCCGAGAACCAATTATCGTTCATTACTCGATAGCACCACCACATGGAGTGATATCTGAATATAATGCGACTGCTTTAGACTCAGGGAGCTGTCTGTGAATAACGCTCCGTACACTTCAACGAGGTGGCAGAAGGATGTCCAGGCTTCTCTCTGCTGCGTGAAGGTCAAAACATTCTCTCGCACGAACGCGACATCCCATTTCTGAGAGCGGGAATACGCTGTAGGAACAACGGGACAGCCGAACTGCTTTTTTCCATCAATAAAAAAGGAACCATTTGGTAAAAGGATGCATTCCACATTTTCTATTTAAATCAGTTTATAAGAAGCAGATGTTAAGCTTTCCTTGGTAAGAGAAAGAGGGAGTTATAAATGAACGAAACTGGTTTTTCAGGAGGTCTCTCAGTCTGGAAGCTACCCATTCCTCCACCCTCGGGCATCGGTGCTTTTAGTAATAACCGGAATTGGGGATTATATGATTAATGTAGATGGTTCTAGCACTGAGCCTTTAAAATATCCGAGGCCAGTTTAGGGAAGCCAACTTAAACATCGGTTCTGAAAACACAAGCCCACAGAGGTTCCAAATCAGACAAACTAGAGAATCTTCGGGATAAAAATCAGCATGTCGGAGTGTCTGTGGAAAACGCAGCCCGGGCGGACGGTCCTCGCTCTAACAGAGCGTCTGCGCCTGGAGATTTCATGGTCTCTGTCACTCGGCTGCACAGTGTGAACTGCCACGCGGCAGGTTTGAGGGCACCTCTCTCTTTGCAGAGGAGGTTGGAGTAAACAGTGATGACTCGCAACACTGGAGCCTCAGCTGGGAGGCGAGGCTGTTTCTAGAAGGTTCCACCCCCCTGCACCCCGCACCGTGCACCACATTCAGGACGCTGCTCGCTGCCATTGTCAGCAAGAGAGCTTTAATTAAATGCCGGGCCTGGACAGTCTCGCTGCAGGCTTTTGTGGTCAAACGCCTGTGGGAGCTGGCCCGGTGTGGGGGTGCTGCTCGTTCTGCGGGGGGCCCTTTGAGCTCCTTCTTAACGACCTCCAATCAGCTACCTAACTTCAACACTATTTTTCCTTAGACTGCATTAATGAATCCAATAAATAAAGCATTGTATCACCCATCCAGGATGGACATTAATTTTAGAACAAAACATTAATCAATTTAAATTTATGTACTAATGCAGACACAATCAATTTCAACTTCTTATGACAATTAGCAAAGCTTTTGCTACATCCCTAAAACACACTGGCCCGTCAATTATGCTTTGCATCAAAGTAATGCTAATGACACCTCCTTCTTCCTTAGGCTGTTGGCCACCCACCTGATTGGTCCATTTGAATGCAGCAAATCAATTAATATAAATTATACATGCACGGAAAGATGGGTTAATATCATAAGTTAATTTAATTAATTGTGTTTGATTAAATGAGGCCCTTTCATTAGCCTACTTAGCCACGGACCATATATACATCATCATAATCCTTTTATAAGCCCCATGGCCCAGACACAGAGCTGACATCAGAGTGTATTCAAATTACCAGCCTCAGCCATGCAAACCTCTCTGCATAATTAACGGCTCAAGGAGCCGCAGTCAGTTAAGCTGAAAAGAAAACCGTGCTCGTCAACCTCTCTGATGCTGTTTAAATTGAAGGTGTCACGGGTGAGACAGAGGTGAAGAGACAATGGTAATTAAAAATTAAGAGGGGCCAGGAGGGGGTCGCGAATCACGGCAGCAGAGCGGAGAGCGGGCGGAGGCCCAGGCTCTGCCACGCGGACCGTCTGGGCCCCCGCGCCCTGGGCGTGCTAAACACGGAGGGTCTGCGGGCTCCAGGGATGCGGAGCGTCACGGGGAGCACGGGTGAGGGCTGCACGCCAAGGCGACTCTATCAGCAGCAAACGCGATCGTGGCGTGGTCCTCGCCACAGCAGTCCTGTCATCACCCCGTAACGGACGGGAGGCGCGTGGCGCCCTGTGTGTCTGCCCCGCGGCCATCTGCACACCCGCCTCGTCCTCGGCTGCGGCCCGGCGCCCGGTGTCCGTCCGGCGCGCCCTCCTGCCACTCGCCTCGCGTCCGAGGGCTGTGTTCATTAAATGGATTTTCCTGCAGACGACGCGGCAGAGCCTTGACATAAAATATAGGAACGTCGGGCGGAAGTTATTCATCCCGTGCTGGTTCGATGCACAGCCTCGCAGGGCTGGTGTTAATTCACACTGGATCAAGCACAACACATCGCGCAGCTGTGCAGAGGAGAGGCGGGCTCTGCAGGGCGGCGCAGGCCAGGCTGCAAGGGCCAGGGCGCCGAGGCCGCCCTGCCCGGGCCGCGGCTGCAGGAGTCAGCGAAGGCAGCAGCGGGCAGCCCTGGAGGATGCGAAACACGACCGGGCAAGTGCCCGGAAGCAGCAGCGGGCGCGAGTGCGCGCCGGCCCGCAGCCGGCCGTCCCAGTGCGGGCTGCCTTCGGGGCGCTTAGACTGTCGTAGCTAGGGTCGCGAATATGAGGAGCCCTGCCTCGGGGACATCCGCGCATGCCTTAGGCAGGGACGTGCTCATGCCGTCCTCCACACACCTGACGGGGCGTCACACACAGACGTCGCCGTCCCAGACGGGACCGGCACTCGTCCGCAGGTGCGTGCCATGGTCTGATGGCCAAGAAGCACAGCCGTCGCTGGAGGAGGGTGACAGAATGGCCTGAGTACGTGGCTGGTTCGGGCAGCAGGAAGCGCCTGGCCCCTTTCCATGCCCGCCGACCGAAGGCTGCGTATTTCTAGGCAGCGGATACGAATAGATTGCTGTGAATATGAAACGCACACACTCACGCACACACCGCGTACAACACATGCGAAATGCACACGCACCTGTGTGCGCCGCCCGACCTCAGCCGTCCGAGCCCCTTCTGCAGTGACTATCATGCTTCGCAGGGACGGTGACAACACACAGCGGGGCCTAGCGGTTCGAGGCACAGCTCAGCTACGCGGAGAGTGCTGGCTGCAGGCCCGGCAGCCGCGTGGCCTCGGTGCCCGCCGCCTCTGCCCCGCCTGGGCGAGACCGGGTGGGCAGCGCAAGTCCCCCCCACTGGGCCGTGTGGGGCCAGGTGCGTGCAGGACAGCGCCGTCGGCCCCGAACGAGCGCCTGTCCCCCTCCTCGCCACCTGCCCCGTTTCTCTCCGCCAGCACAGACGGCGCGGCCCGGGACCCGACCCGGGTCCCTCGCGGTGTGGAGCCTCAGCGCCCGCCGCCGGCGCGCTCGGCCCGTGCCGCCTCCCGCTGCTCCACCCCGCAAGTCCCTCTGTCCCTGGCCCCCGCGTGATTTCCTCACCGCGGGCGGCCAGGTGCGAGAGCCTTGGACCGGGAGCACACGTCTGGGGACCTGCTCTCACGTCTGCTCCCGCTCCCGCGGCCCGGACGAGCGTCCTGGACCGGCGTCCTGGTCGGCACTCAGGAGGTGTCCCCACCTCGAAGGGAGGGACGAGAACGTGAATGTTTGCTGCACAATTGTCCTGTGGCTGCCCCGGGGAAAGCGTTTTTCGATCCAATTACATGATGAATGTATTAGTCCTTTGGCGTCTGAGTCCCAGAACCAGGCCCAGCCACACTGGGGCTTGGTGAAGAGCCTGTGCCCACACGGCCACCGCCACCCAGCAGGACACGTGGCGAGTTCCTCAGCACAGGATTCAACAATGTATGTTGAATGCAAGAACATTCGATGCACAAATGAGTGAATAAATGAATGAAAACCTTTCTTTTAAGCTATTCTCTTCTATGGGTTATACAATGTCATAAGCCTTCGAGAGTGACCCTGAAATGTCATTCGTAACACACCCTCCCAGTGAGAGTTCTGCACAGTGGTATCAACCCTAGGAGTAGAACATAGATTTTTCAAGAAAATGATTGAAATACACAGTATCATTGTTGTTTGAATCAATGATGACTAAAACAGACCTTAAGGACTCAGGGAAACTAATTTTAGGGTTTCTGTTCCGCGTCTTAAAACACGAATATCGTCGAAAATTTAATTTAGAATTGAGCGGATGGGAATTCTTACGGAGAAACCATCTGAGCGCCTTGTGCTTGTTGGGGAGACCCTCCCAGATGCCCCCACTCGTGAGTCGCTTCTTAGCGGGACGACCCTCTGCTGTGAGCAGGTGTGGCCATTTTTCCAAATCTAAAAACGGAGGAATTCTCAAAGCCAGACAGCCGCTGCCTCCTCACCTGTCCGTCTCCATAAAAAGTCTGAAAAGAGGAAGCAGACTTGGCGATTATTAGCTTAGTGTTCACAGATCGCTCACGGAAGTCACCGCCACACTCTCGCCCAAGTCTGAGGCTTTGGCTCCTGCTCACACCACCACCGCGCCCTCTGGTTCCAGGGCCTGGACCGTTTGCTGCCGCACCCAGGAGCACAGGTTTCCCGCCCAGCAGGGGACCCAGGCAGCTACCGTGAACAAAGGCTACAAAATTGCTGAATTAAGTCCTAATATGGGGAATCCTGAATGTGAAACACGCGAGGCATTCTAGACAGAAAAACCTTGATCCGATTTCACGTCACAACGCGAAACGTAAATAAAAGGCGATGCTAACGGGCCACCGCCGGGCGGGAGAAAGGACAGAGCGGGGCGCTGGGGGCGGCTGGCGGGGGACCGCGGCGGCCGCGTGCTTAATGCGGACACGATTCAAACGTTCTCAGGGCTCCTGCAGGCCCCGCGCTTGCATGTGGCCGTGAGCAACGTGGCGCCCCACGGAGAGGCACCCGGAACGCTGCTGCGCTGCCCGAGCCAGTGGCACGCGAGCCACTCCCGGCGGAGGCGCTGAGGGGGCGCCACACGGTCCCTGCGAGCCTGCGTCCCTGGGGACACAGGAGCCAGCACAGCTGCTGGGACGGTCAGGCAGATGCCAGGGGCTGCTGCTTCCAGCCGTGACGAGCTAGTTCCTAACAGTGTTCAGGCTTCATTGTTAAATTGTTGGAGATTTTAGAAATATTTTATTCTTATTGATTTCTAATATAATTCTGTTATAGTCAGACCCCATATGCCTTTAATCATTGTAAATTTATTGAGACTTGCTTTACAGCACCACAAATGGTCTGTATCAGTGAATATGCCATGTACATTTGCAAATAATGTACTTAGCATCACTGTGTGTGGGATTCTATATACATCAATTAGGTCGATTTGTTCACAATGATGTTTCTATATCCTTAGTGATTTTGTTTATTTGTCTACCTGTTTTAATTATAAAGAGAGAGGTATTAAAATCTTCAACTGTGATTGAGGATTTGCTTTTTTTTTTTTTTTTTTTTTTTTAGTTCTACTTTGCCTCAAATGTTTTGAAGTTCTGGCATTACATTATTATATCTTCATGATGTATTCACCTTTTCTCCTCATACAATGAAACTACTTACTTCGAGACTTCGAGTCCCATTTTTTCTCCTGGACAGTAAGCACCTCATGGTTCAGTGGGCCCCTCGTAAATAACGCACAGTCCGTCTCTCTTATCCGTTCTGACACTCTCTCCCTTTCACTGGCACTCTGGCTCTGGTAGCCTTTAGTGTGATCATCGATGGGTCTGGAGTGAAGCTTACTCACATGCTTTTTTTTTTTGGTCCCCTGTGTTCTTTGTTCCTTTTTTCCTGCCTTCTTTTTGGATAATCAGTTTTTACTATGGAATTTTGTCTCTTCTCTTGAGTCTTAACTATTTTTTTTTTAACTGATTTGTCTTGGGATGAAACTTAACCTTTCGTGATTATCACTAAGTTAACATTATGCCACCGCAGGTTTGCTGTGAAAGTCTTATAATATCTGTCTCCCATTTTTTGTACTAACATTTTTATCTATATCACTTTTATATTTTTTATAAACCACAGATTATGTTGTTTTAGTTTAGTTTAGGTTTTTTTTTTTTTAATTTGCGCTGGACAATCATTTCACTTCACCTCACATTAGGAAGCAAGAAATGCTTGAGAATATGTTCCTGTGCATTTACCCACATGTTGACACGCCCAGGGATCTGCATTCCTTCCTGCATCTTCCTATTGCACCATGACGTTGTTTTGCTTCTGCTGGAAGAATTTTTTTAGTACTTTTTATATTCGAGATTGCTGGAATTAAATTCTTAAAGTTTTGCTTATATGAAAATGTTGCTGTTTTAAGTTTTGAAAGATATATTTACTAGATATTATATTCTAGGTTGGCAATGTTTTTTCTTTCTTCAGAATTTGAAAGCAGTTTCTCTATTGTCTTCTGGTTTGAATTGTGTATAAGAAACATCTTTGTTCTTCTGAATGTAAAATGTCATTTTCCCCCTGCCCATTTATAAGATTTTCCTTTTATCACTCGTTTTCAGCAGTTTTGCCATGACTTACCTAAGTATGTATTTTATTCCCCATGTCTTGTTTTGGGGTTTATTGGATTCATGGTGGACATTTTGGGTCAAATTTAAAAATATTTTGCCAGTATTTTAAAAAATATGTGTATTTTTTCTACCCCACTCTCTTCTTGTCTCTTGAATTTCCTTCCAGGACTCAAATGACTTTTATGTTTGTCTGGGTTTTCTTACTGTTGTCAGTGTTCATCTGTTTTCTTTGCACTAGGTTTTAGGGGCTGGTCTCTCACTCTCCTTTCTGGGGTTCTTCAGCTCAGTTTCAGCAGCTCTGGCTTCCCCCGAACCCAAACTCTGATTCCAAACTGTGAAGTACTGGTGCATGAGCTCGGTCCCACATGGCATGGAAAAGCTCAGAAGTGTCCTTTGGGAAAAGACAATAAAATGTGAATCTGTTTTCTGTAATTTTATTCTTCTAGTGAAAAGTTCTCTTCAGTTTCTACTGTTTTTGGTAACTTTTAAGTGCCTTTAAATACTCAGTTTTTAAATATATTCCCCAGAGTTTATCGTGGTTAGCAAAGGAGCCACTAGGATACAGTCTACTTGGCTACTAGTGGGAACTGGAATTCACCAGAATTAGCCCTGGCATTTGAAGAATTAAATGCAATTTGCAGTCTACTGTATGAGGGCTAAGTGAGTGTCTATGCCCCCAAAGCCCGCACACACCCTCCCCCAGCTGATGCCCACGCTGCAGGTGCTGTTGCCGCACTTGACCTCGCTGGGCTGTCTCGACCACACTGAGCCTTCGCTCTTCCTCGTTGTCCCCTGTCCAGGTGAACACCAGAGCCGTGACTCACAGACATGCAGGAAGGTGATGGGAGGCGTGCTTAGGGCATGTGTGGCTTGATGTCAATCTTACATTTTTTAGAAGATGTTTTCTACAAGAATTGGTGTATGTCCGATTCCAGCACATATGTGTGTGAGTGGGGTTGTGTGTGTATGTCTCACGAAGCTTGCCTGTGTTGTGCCATTCATTAAAAAGAATCTCCAAGGCATCTCACTAGACCCTGAAAAAGTCACATTTTCATTCACAACTGCTCTAAGATAATAGTCCCATCATAAGGATGAATAAATTGAGGGTTAGAAAGATGGTGTAACTTACCAAGTGTACATGTTTGGTACTAAAATTAGAACTGAAATCCTTGCCGTCTCACTCGGGAGACTGATGCCAGAATCATTAGGCAACACTTCCATCTTTTCTGCTTAAAATAACAGAGTCCCTGACTGTCCTTAAAGAAAAAACAAAACAATGAAAATGCCGTAACAGCTCCCTAGTCACTCAGCCACTAGTACCAGTCTGTCTTCTGAATTTATAGTCACGTTCACATCTAGTTCAAGTTTATATTTTAACACAGAAATTGGCAGAGGGAAATAGAGCTATAAATGAAATTGTAGGATATTTTGAAGCAAAGATCTTTTTAAAGTTTTTAAGCAATGAAACATTCTCTCCTTCCTCACCCCGCCTCCCCAAAAACTGAGAAATCCCTCATGGAACAGAAGGTAAAACCCACCCAGTGGGGGTCACCGTGAACAGCTCTGCGGCTGGGACCGGGATGTGTCCCCGTACTGTTAAACGTTCTGTGTGTCTCCCCACGTGGAAACCAAAATTAACCAAACAGCAAACAACAGCACAGCATCCGGGAGATGGTCTGGACCACAAGTGAGTGTGTCTAGGGAGCAGTGGCCTCTGAGATGTTGTGGGGAGCGCGGTGGGTGAGGGGACTCAGCTGGAACTGACATCTTCCCAACACGAAGACCTCGGGGCGCACTTTGGTTAGTGTCCAGCCTTCATCCGTTAGATTCTGAGAACTAACAGCGACTAGGATGCACACAAAACCGAGGTGGCCACCAGAATGTCAGCATGCCACTTTGCAAAGAGAATCACATCTGTCCCGGGGACCGGAAGTGCCCAAAGGGCCGTGGGAAAGCGGTGAGCGGTTCTCGCGGGCAATGCCATGGTTCTCGTTCCGGACTCTGCCCTCCGATGGCTGACCAGCGTCCACTGAGAAGGACAAAATGTTTTCTGTGGATCTGTCGATGTGTCCGGTGAGGTCAGAGTAGAGGATACGAAGCCGACCCGTTCCTTTTCGGGTGGATTTGATTGTCCGTTTAACTCTCGAAAGCAAACTACTGAGCTCTGTAATGGTGGATAATTGGCTTTATTCACCTTGCTAACTTTCATATTATGTGAAGACACAAAATTGTACTTATCTGTTCACTGTGTGCTAGTGAACCCTTTTAAGGGATAAGACAAATAATATCATGAACGATGAAAATATTCCACTTATAATTTTCGAGAGCTCATCGTTAAGGGGGGGGGGGAGGAGAGAGAGAGAGAGAGAGAGAGAGAGAGAGAGAGAGAGAGAGCTGTCCCGAACAAATGCAGATTAGCAGCGCCGCCGGTGGTTGGGCGGTGCTGTGGATGAGGATAAAGGAGTGAGTTCACTGAGGAGTAACAAGAACAGCATCACAGAGATGCTTTAAACTGGGACCAAGAGATGAGCCACGGTTCCAGATGCAGGAGAAGGGGTGCCTATCCTTTCTTGGGGGACAGACGTGTCTTGCTAGGAGTTAATTTTGGTGCCTAGAGACCTCACCCCTCGAGGTCCGGGCGGAGGACATCCACCCTCCCACGCAGGGCGCGGCCATGCCCCATCACCGCACCGCTCCACGCCTTTCTCTTGGTGGCCAGCCGCCCACCAGAATGTGGGTGCGTTCGTGAGGCGGAATGAATGATCTCTAAGTGTAAAATCAAACAGGAATGGCTCGTCCTATGAGGTGCTCGCATCTGGACATGACCCAGCGTACAGCAGTCACTTCGGGTCGTTTCCCAGGCGGGTCTCGAGGCTCAGGCCCCCTGCGCCTCCTTCGGGCGACAGCCTGCCTCGGCTTTTCTTTTCTCGTTCGCGTTTTAGGTCAGAGCAGGGACACGGAACCCGTTTGTTGTCAAGTCCCACACTCAGAGTAAACACCGAAAACGTCCTCCCAGCTCACCTGCCCTCCTCGGGGGACCCCTGCACAGTACGCGGATCGCGCTCTCATCGCGGCTTCAGACTCAGAAAACAACGCAAAAGCAGAGCCCGTGTCCCCCCGTTGTTGCGCGAAGGGATTATACTGCGCGTGCGCTTTTCAGTTCCCTTCTCCAGTTACCCACACGTCGCAGAGACACGGCTGGCCTGTTCCAACCAGAGCGCTGTGGTCTGGCTGCTGCCCTCCCCGCCCCGCCCAGGGACATTCGGGTCATCCTGGGTGTGCCACGCTGACCTCACGAGGCGAGCACTTGCGGCCAGAGCCCGGCGGGCACATGCCGGCGCTGCCTCTCGCCAGGCGCGTGGCGGCGGCCGAGTGTGGAGCCCCACGCGGACTCAGCGCTGGAGCTGAGGTCAGGACACACCCTGCACTTGGATTGCTGGGCCGTTCCTACAAAGTCACCTCCGTTTCTCAGCGTTATGTGCTTTCTAACCAGAGAGCTAAGTGGTTCCTAACACCTTTTTTTTTTTTTTAATCAGATAACTCTTTGAGAATTTGAAAGAATGCTTATGGATTTAGCCCGCTAGAAATTTTGAAATACGCTTACGCCTTTATAAGGCACAACTGGGAACACAATTTTCAGAGGGCATGGACCCCTGGGAAGTCATTAAAAGATACTCCAGATTTCACAGGTAATCCTTGCTCTAATATGTCTACCAAAAATTAATAAATATGCTTTTAAATTTATCTACTTTTCCACATATAGTCACATGGATCCTTAAGTCGCAACCATAGCACATGAAAACCACGTCCTTCATTTCCATGAACCATTCGAAAATAAGCAGAACACATGGGCATGGAGGGTTAAGTTGAACAAGCTGGGAACATTCGTGTTCTCAAGACAGAAAATTCATTCCGTTGGCAGCGAGCAGTAACAGCTATGAGTACGGTGTATAAATATTTGATGAATAAAACTCAGTAATTTCAGCAAAGCGCAAAACAGATGCTTAATTTATGTGCTGACAGCTGCCTTTGTTACAGGTTGGCTCACTTGTGCTGTTCGCATTCAATTTCAAACACAAACCTCTCAGAATCATGTGCTAAAGCTTCACTAATCCGCTCTTGCTGCCGAAGCGGGCATAATATGCCTAAGTCTCGCTAATTCAGCAGTGAAAAATAAATTACACCTTTAAGCCAAACAATTAACACTCGACTTTAAATGCTGCTTGCTAGAGCAGGTAGCCGGAGAGTATGCTGTTCTGATCATCGTAATTCCTGCTGAATTCACCAAATGAAATGACACGAATATTGTCTGGCGAATCTCTCAAACCATTTTATGAGTTACTTCTTCTAAGGTCGACATAAATTAACGAATCTCATGAAGCAGAAGCCATTCCTGACATCCAGAACACCTCGGACCCAAGCAAAGTATTAGAGTCACCAAGAATGCGTTTATTAAAAGGTAGAAGGTGATACTCAGTGTGAGGCGGTTCCAGAACTCCGCCCCAGTGATGCTTTCTGGAGAGGTTGAACTGAGGCCCCGCTGCAGCCAAGCCGAGCTAGAGGCCCTGTTCCTTCGTGCAGCCTGTGACCCTTCCGCGCCACGTCTGGCTGCCCCCCGGCTCCCCGTCTGTCCTACTCTGTCCTTTCTTTCCCCAAATGCACCAGTTATACCGACCTGCTTGCCACCCCCTCCCTCCCCAGGTACTGAGGTCTCACCTACTTCCTGTCCCCTGTCTGATTCACGTGCCATCTGCGCCTCAGCCCCATGCGCCTCTCCGGGCGGCCTTTGCTGGCCTCCCCCCACCAGCCACCTCTGCCAGTGCCTCTAAGGCCACACACGGCCCCCGTCTGAGGGCCTCCCATGCCTGCTGCACCCACGGCCCAGTTCTGCGCCCAGCGTCCAGGAGGCACAGAATGCCTGTGAAAGTGAGTATCTGGGGCGTGGCAGACGCCTGGTTCTGACCATAATGGAAACAGCTCATGTGTATTTCTGATTCCTCAGTTCTAGCCCATAGCGATTTGATGGACCCGCCCCCAGGGTGGGTGGCGAGGGCTGGAAACCGCGCGGCTCCACTCACTGTGACCAACTGCCACATGCACAGAGCTGAGTCCAGGGCGGCAGGTAGTCACGGCAGCCGCAAACACACAGGTGCACGAAAACACATGCAGGTAAGCCTCGTCGGGACTCGGAATTCTGAACGAGCGTCACAAACGGATTTAAACTGTCGCCTGATCAAGACACACACACGCGGTGCTCGCTTTGGCAGCACGTAGACCAAGGGCACCCTCCTTTATTCATTTGGGGGTGACCTCCACAGCAGCCACGGGGTAACCCAGGAGCGATCCGACAGCGAAGCTGAGCGCAACGGGCCCACAGCGATGCCAGCGCCAGCACCATGGACAGCGACCCGGCGCGGGCGCCGCCTGTGAACACGCGCGCCCACCTGCTGTCACCTCCGCTCCTGCGGTCACCCCCGCTCCTGCTGTCACCTCCGCTCCTGCTGTCACCCCCTCCTGCTGTCACCTCTGCTCCTGCGGTGACATCCGCTCCTGCACAGACGCTGGTCCATCACCCCCGCCCCCGGCTCCCCCCACCGTTACCCCTCAGCCCCATCTGACCTCCCAACTCCTCACCGCCCCCCAGATATGACTGAAAAGTGCGCCCCGGAAACGGCAGAGACCGCGTCTGGGACAGCTCGCCGCCCAGGCAGCCAGGTGTCATCGCACAAAAGCCTCGTGCAGTGCAGGGAAGCCATGTCGCTGTCCCAGGTGCTGGCCGAGTTTACGAGGAGTGGTCTGTCCTGGGCAGGAACTGGCCTCCCACCTGGAAGCTACGTGACGCCAACCCGGGTGGCTGGTTGCAGGAGGAGCCGGGGACGGGAGGGGTCGGGACACGCCAACCAGCGAGGACCAGCCGAAGCCGTGAGGAAGTACGCAACACGACGTTACCCTCGGGGGGAGAGAGAGACGGGCCTCTTTTCCACGGTCCCCACATTCGACTCGACTTCAGTCTCTGAAAATCAAGCGGCAGGCCCACTCCGTGGAGGACGCTGCGGGCCTGCGCTATCCGGGTGACTGCTGTCGGTGCGTTGGGGGCACCTACAGCCCCCTTCTTTTTGGGGCATAGTGGGGGAGCCTCACAAATCTCCAGGGACAGGAGCCGGATGGCAGAGCGACAGGGACTTCCGGCCTGAGGAGCCCGCTCTGTTCCCTAGGAAGCACCTCGTGGTATGTTGTTGCGGGGATGCTGGCTTCGCTCCTGTACGGGCCGGAGCTCAGGTGTTTACACACACCTGAGTGTTCTTTTGCGACTCCCGTCCTCTGCCCTTGCCCTGCGAAGTGGAGTGACGCCCTCGTCATCCCAACGAAGGAGCCGAAGCCGCGAGCGACTCTCACCGCCGCTGGGCCACCAGGAGGCACGCGAAGGCGGGGAGAAGCCGCCGCCCCTGCGCATGCTCCGCCGGCAGGTGCATCGGGATCACCTGCTCCTGCTTCTCGTACAGAACTCATCTTGCTGTTAACTTGGCCGCCAGGTAAAACTTGTTAAAACGAGCGATGCCAGACGTTGGAGCAGGGCCAGTAGGGAAAGTGACCATGTGTGAGGAAGGCTGGCCCTCCGCGGGGACAGCGGCAGGCTGCTCGCCGGGTCCCCAAACACAGCGCGATCCCGAACTTAGGGCAAGAATACGAGGTGTGGGGTGACCTGGCTCGCAAATGCGGCCCGCGTGGGAAGTCGGGTGTAGGTGCCGGGTAAGGTTCTAATCACCTCCTAGAAACGCAGGGTCGCACTTGTCACTAAAGAAGCAGGAGATGGCTGAGGGAACATCGGCGGAAGCGGCGTGGCCCGCGCGCGCGTCCGGGCGCGGCCCTGGCTCGCGCTTCCTCCGCCTCTGACCCGCCGTCGCCGGCGTGCGCGCTGGAGGCGAAGCCTCTGTAGACTTCCGACCCAGACAGCCTCGAGTAGAAATAAAGCTGAGAGTTCACACACATGTCACAGGGCTGCGGGGCAGGGCACACTTTATTATTATTATTTTTTTTACTAGCACGAGAATGCGCGACGCGTAAGACCCGTGACGCCGAAGCGGCCACCGTTGATCATGGTAACAGCGCTTGCTCTGTGGCTCGCTGCCCGCCCGGCTGCGTGCGCGTTTATTCAGTCCTTACAAGAAATCTCTGTTCTTCACATCTTAAACATGAAGAAAATGAGTATTTGAGAGAATTAATGACACCGGCAAGGTATTAGAGCTTGTAAATGGATTTAAGTCCCGGGTTCCCCGGTTCTTAGCCGCCACCCGCGCCCCGCCCGCGCGGGGCTCACGGTGTCCGCACGCTGCAGCTAGGGGTTTAGAGGCCCGGATGCGAGTGCCAGCCCGAGGTCACAAGCTGTGGGTCCTCCTTCTTCTGAGAGTCCTTTCTTAACTGCAAAACAGGATGACAGTGCCTGCCTCGTCGGGGCTCACGAAGACTAAGAGACGTTTTTAACTTTCCGATGGAGTATGTGAACACAGGTGCGGCGCCCAGGCGCAGAGAAGCGCCTCCTCCTTCTGACCTGTTCTAAGTAAGAGATCATAATACCTCTCTCGTCTCCGCACCCGAGCTCCCTGTCCTGTGTGTTCCCGCAAGGTCTCAGCACCCTCTTTACAGAAAGACTTGCAAATCCTCTGAGATACTGAATTTGCAACGACTGATTTTCACTAATTTGGTTCCCAGTTAAACATACCGAGAGAGCAGAAATTCTAATCTGTTGTAACGTTTATTCTTTTTCCTACTCTCAGATAAATAGATTAGTATCGTTACGATTAAGTTTGCAAAGATATGCCCAATGGGGGAGCCCGGGATGGTTTGTGATTATTCTGTGTGTGTGCGTGTGTGTGACAGAGACAGGACAGAGAGAGACAGGGAACAGACTATATTTAAAAACAGAATAGGATGCAGGGTAGAGTAATATATCTATCAAAAGGCAAATACCTCTTTTATTCTTTTAATTTCCAAGTCTATACCCTTCCTAGACACAGACATACACACATGCACACACACGCACACACACACAGGCACACACACGTGGCTACTTGAGATGGTAAACGTGTTAGCTTCATGATCGTAATCATGTCGCGATGCACATGGATATCAAATCGTCACATCACACACCTCAACATGTGTCAGTGTTAATAGATGTGGTAAATGGCTACATTCTTTCATAATAAATGTAGACAAAGATATATATTTTACATAGACATTGTCGTCAGTGTTTCTAAAGTTTGTTCTAACTTTAAGTAAAAGAGGAAATTAGTGACTCATCTCTACGGGACGTGTCCAGTTCTGACCCTTTGGGAAATGCCAGGTTCAGCTGAAGTGAAAACCCCAGCATAGTTCCTGGCACGCCGCAGGCATTCAAAAAATTATTTCAATTTCATTGCTGCACTGACCCCTGGCTGGAGAACACAGGGTCGTGTGGGTGCCCCGGGCACCGCCCGCTGTGTCCTGGCTCCTGCAGGGCCTCGCTGGCCTCCAGCCTCTGTCCCTGCAGGACGCCACCACCTCTGCCAGCGTGTGACCTGGAGCACGCCACTGCCTGACGCTTGGGTTCTCAGGGTTTTCGCCACCACTATGGGAGACATGGAGAATGAAGGTTCCGGATCTCTTAGTTCCACCACCAGATCCCTATAATAACACCAATAATCGCGGTCACTGCAAAGGGGCATGAATGGCTGCTGTGCGGTGACTCCTGTCACCCGATCCCTCAGCAGAGGTCAGCGACTATGTACAGCCTCAAACCACATCTTCCCGGCCCGCAAGGCCCTGTCCTCACCCCTCTGGCCTGGGTCCTCTGGGGCCAGCCTCACCCCACGGTCCCTGTCTAGTTTATGACTTAGCGAGTGCTGAGAAAGGCGCCCAAACGGGGAGGCTTCCCACCTTCACTTTCTTTCTGCGATGCCCTCCTGACCCATCTGTCCGGTGCCGTTCAACCCCGCACCTTTCAGCCCAGGCCTCCCCGACGCGGCAGACGGGGCCGGGTGCGCCGCCTTGAGCCTCCGCTCGCCTGGGTCACACCTGTCTTCGCGCCTTGTGTGTGTGATGAAGGGTTACCACCAGCCCGGCCCAGGAATCCTACAGGTCATTGTGAGATTTTAAATTTATCTGTTGTCACTTTCTCAGACCTCAGCATAACTCCTGGCACACGAGGTACTTGCAGTATGAGTTCAATGAATATCACATCTGTTTTTTATAGCTTTAACAGCATTTAAACGTTATATGACTGAGGTTTTTCCCTCTATCTGTATAGAAGTCCATGATATCTCACAAGAAGAGATTCACATTTCTATTAGTCTTGTTCCTTGGAGGGAGTGATTTTTTGCACGTCCTTGCAAATTAAACAAACCTTGATTTTTTTTATTAGTAGATTTAGAAATATAAGTACGACATGAAAATACTTTCAAAAGAAAGATAAATTATTTCATAACATACTATATGTTCATGACATAAATTGCATCATGAAAATCTGGAATCGATTCAAATCTCATCACACAAATGCATGTGTGCGTGCACTCACAAGCGTGTGCTTTTCTGCACACACAACAATATGTGATGTAAAGAGAAATGACACAGAAACTCAAAATACCCGTTCAAAGCAATACGACACTTGAGGTTTGTGATTTTTAAATAATAATCATATCGTGTTTAAGAAAAATCAGACTTCTGGTCACGCCTCCATCCAGGCCGTGTGGGTGCGTCTGCAAAATTAAGTTAACTCCATACAAACAATTCTCAACTTTAAACATGAAAACTCCAGGGGTCCGTTGTGGAGGTGAGCCCCCCTGAGTGAATTCGAAGAGGCCGCTTTCATTCTGGGGAAGTATAGAAGAAATGCCCACGTCACATGAACCCTCAAATTCTTTAAGGAAATAAAACCGGCAAGGACAAAGAAAAGATACAAAACCAAAATGAACTACCCTAACTCCCTCTTTTAACTTCTAGCTCAAATATCGACACGCATTTTTAAATCCATAGTTGCACGAGCCTATTGAGCAACTATGTTCTTTCTCAATATTTTATTTCAAATTTCCTTTCATGTTTGTAAACATTGTCAACACCACGCGTCCCGTCCTGATGGAGAAGCCTGGCTCGTGCCTCAGGCGTTGGGGTTCCCATAGCACTCTGGAGCCAAGAAGGCCTAGTCTCCCCCCGGGCCCCGGGGGCTGGTGAAAGGAACAGAGAGGGAGAGAGAGACACACACGTAACACAGCGACACCGTTTCCATCAGGTAAATAAACGGCCGATACCATCCTGATGACACACGTGCTTGAGGACGCTGGCCGGCCACGTGTCTGGAGTTTGGGGGGTGCCTGTCCCCGCCTGGGCATCTGTAGGATCACCGGTGAATTTAATTTTTCGTTTTTCTTCACGACGAATCCCTGAGTTGGAAGCAAAAAAAATAACCGCTTATGAGCGCGATGAGAGTCTCGCGATTTACATACGCATGTGCTTGTTCCCTGTCACGTTTCCTTAACCTCGAAACCTCCACGCCACGTATACATGAACTTGTCTGGAATTGTTTTCCCCCCCCAAATTGCAGCCTATATTTCTGTAGCACTGATGCAATTATGCCACCTCGATTGCCTTGCAGGAGAGAGAGAGAGAGAGAGGGAAAAAAAAAAAACCACAAAGCAAAACTTTGTGTATCAAGAAAATAAAGCCCAGAAAATTGCCTGTGACACGCACGAACACAAAGACAGCCAGGCTTCCCCAGAAAGTGGACAGAATAAAAGTAGACAGTTTCTATTAACAATAACAAGACAAAATACAGAGGCCCTTTATCTCTTAAAATGTAAATTTATACAAGGATCCGTGCTGCCCTGCTGTAAATATCAAACACCCCTTAAGACCATAGAACAAGAATGAATTGATTTTCCTCCGAGCCACCGCCATCTGCGGGTCCTCATAGCTTGGCATTACATCAATGCTAAATTAAAAATCCTACACTCCAAAACCATACGGGAGGTTTGCGAGGTTCAAGCTGTTTATTCTTTAAATTATATGATTGATTTTCTATGTTCATATCTACTCTATCTGAATCATTTTTCAAGTTTATTCAATTGATTTCCTAGTGTTATGCGTTGCTCCCTCAATAACCTTCTTTAGTGCATATCAGCTTTATATCTGTTCTCATTTACATTTATAGGCCGAGAGCAGCTGAAAGTATATTGATTTTCTTCAAGCACTTTGGTATACAATCCCTAGTTATTTGTGATGAATGCTCGTGCTCATTTATGGTATTAAAGTCTCTGAGAGGAAACCTAATTCGATTTGCATTCATTTGGGTCATCTGCCCTTCAGAGATGTGTGCTGGTGGGGCTGGCGGTGACGAAAGTCATAATTTAGTGCAGCCGAAGCCGGTAACGGGGTGGGGGCGGGGGCTCCCCGACTGCGAGAGCCCACTCGCCTCATCTCGTGATTTTTATTAACAGCGTCACAGCGGTTAGCACGTCTTCGTCACGGAACTTGTCTTCGGTAAGGCGGCTGTGACTGTTACCCAGCTCGGCACGGACGCCCGGGCGAGTGGTGCTCGGGTGGCCGAGAGCGTGATCCCGCGGCCCACTGTGCGACTCACGGGGAGATGATCCGGATAATTCCTCCCGACAAATCGTTCGGAGCCCAGTGTTGCCTTCCTTGGGCGGGGCGGGGCGGGGCAGGGGCAGGGGGCGGGGGGGGGGGGGGGATGAGAAAGAGGAAGAATGCGGGCCACAGGCACCGGTCGCCCGCTCTGCGGGCCGAGAGGTCCCACGTGGGTCGCCGTGTGTTTGCCTGGCCGAACCCGCGCGTGAGCTAAGGTCTGAGCGCTCCCGTGTCCGTTGGCCTCGCAAAGGCCACTGCGTTTGCGTCTGGCACCGTGGCGAGCCGGGTGGCCGGCCGCCCGGCTCCCCTGGGGGGCATCACACCGGAATCAGAGGCCGAGGGGCTGGTGGCTCCGTCCCCGCCACACCAGACCACGTCACGGCGCGCTCTGTGGCTCGCGAGCAACAGCAGAGGAGCCACGTGCGACACGTTTAACGGCCTTTGTCCATCTCTAAAAAAAGGGCCGACGTCGCATTAACGCGACCCTAGAACTAGACCGGCGAGGGGAGCGAGGCCTCTCTTCCGGAAAGTCACGTCTCCTTCCGTTTCGCTCAAACAGCGACCCCCGCCCCCGTCCAGGGCCCTGGATTAGCCGCTGGGCACAGGCGCGGCCGCCCGCCCTGAGGGGCTGTGCTTGTCCTCACAGCTGTCCCCCTCCTGCTGGACAGCCCGCGGCGCCCCGCGTTCCAGCGCGGAAAGGGGGTCACACTCTCCAGGTGAAAGCCGGCGCTCCTGCGGGAAGCAGGAAAGGAGACGTGCTCAAAATCCAGTTTGTCAAGCGACCTTGACCAAGCAAAGAAGAGTCAGATCTTAAAGTTCAAAGCCAAACTCACTGACGTGGACATGATGAGAAGGACAGAGAAAGCAGGGTGGGGGGTGGGGGGCGAGGGGCAGGCTGGACTTCTGTCTGAGGTGCGGTGAGGTCAGAAGCATGTTTATGAACGTATTAACAGGAGGGGAAGTCGACCCCTCGTCTGTTTAAAAGGGGCTAAAAGGGGCTCACGGTCATTTGCTTCCTAAGCACCAGGCTGCTGCTGATGTTAAGTCTCCGGCGTCAGCAGGGACAGTGCTGGCCGTAGGGGACCCGCATGGGCTGAGCAGAGAAGGACAGGGCCCCGCGGCACGTGGGGGACGCGGGCTGCGTCTGGCCCTGGGTCTCAGGCTGCAGCTCCGGCTCAGGCTGGGTCAGCGGGGGCCGAGGGGGCCTCTGGGGCACTGAGACCCGGAAGGCGGGGGCCGAGGGCCTGCGGAAGCATCCTGTAGACCCCGCTGGCCAGCACACGGTCACTCAAAGCCGCGGCACAGCCGTCTGAGATGAGCAGCCGAAACCGGGAGAAGGGTCGGCGGGAAGGGTGAGGAGACTGGACGTCGGGGCTTCGTGACCATCTCGAATCCGGTTACTGTCCCTTCCAGGAGGCGCTGGCCTGGGTGACCGAGGAAGGGGCCAGGAGACGGGGGAGCTGGTGCCCTTGAAGCTGGACGGCGGGGGGAGGGACCGTCCCAGGAGCCTGCAGAGGGAGCCGGCCCGCGGCCCGTCCTGGACCCCTGCCCTCCGAAACTGTGACGTAGCCCGCGTGCGCTGGTCTAGGTCACCGGAGGACACGGTCGGTTACCACAGCAGCGGCAGGAGACCAACGCCGTCCTAGGGGCAGTAGGGAGCCAACGCACCACCTTGAAAATCGGCCGCGAAGGCAGAATCGAGCACCTCTCAGGGGGGCTCTCTGAGGGCGGCGACGCTGGTCGCCGAAGCCGGTGCCCGGGAAAAGGAGACGCTGCGGTCTCGCCGTTCCGGTCCGACGGACTAACGGAGAGCGTCAGCAAGCCCCACCGGCTCCTGAGGTCACAAAAGCGAGACAGACGAGACCACCGTGAGCGCAGCGGAAACAGCAAAGCGGCCGCCAGAAAAACAGACAAGCGCTGCGTGCGATTAACGCCCTAAGGACTGGCCTGGAGAGGGTGCGGGGAAACGGGGACACTGTAAGACCCGCCGTGAGGACATGACGGGGACCAAGCGGCCTGGACTCATCGAGAAACGGGTCGTAAGGGAGCTCGGGGGTGAGGACAGCATTTGCACACGGAAGGCGTATTGTTGAAACTAGCAGAAATAAACTCGGTGTTTGAGGCATGCCTCCTCAGGCGCCGCGCAGCCATGGGTCCACGTAGCCCCCCGGGGTGCTGTCCCCCCTCCCCCGTCCCCCCAGGCCCCCTCCGTCTCTCTCCCTTCTCCGACCCCTTTCTCCCAACACAAAACACATCCTGTTCCCTCTGCTGCAGACACACTTTTCTTAACGCTCACGTTTTCCAGATCATTCTTGAAGTCTGTGCTCAAATATCACCCCTTGGCTGGGCACCCTTGTCCTTCTGACGAGAACGAACCCCGTCTAGCCCTGAGTTTGCCGCCCACTTTGCCACCCACCACGGCCCTTGCCGCTCACGGCATGTCCTGCTGCGCACTGGCTGCCGGGCGTGCCTCCCCGCAGAGGTCACCGGCACACAGGCCCATGGGCAGGGACCTGCGTTTCACCCGCAGACGTGCGCCCGCGTACGCAGGCCTCGCTGGATGGATTTCATCTAAAACGGGGCACTTGGAACTGTTAGAAACATACTCTGCTTTCCTGCTTTGACTGTCACGTCCAAATTCTGTACAGAGCACCGTGAAGAACCCACAAAACCGTGATATTTACCCCGGAAGAAATTGTGACATTGCGTTACAGTGACTGGGTCCTTTGACCCGCCCGTGAGAGCCGGGTCCCTGTCTGCAGCCCGGAGGGGCGTGGACGCCCCAGGAGATTCCAGGGGAGCGAAGTGGGTGGCACCTGCTTCTCGAGAGTGACTGGGGTTCTGGGTTTGGTGCCTGGGGTTCCGGGTTTGGTGCCTGCAGGGGACGCGGCCTCCGCCGTCCGGTGTGAGTACGCAGCGCTCGGGGCCCTGTCCAGGGGCCTCCTGCTCGTCTGACGGCTGGACGGCCGGACCGGCCACGGGTCCATGTGCAGACGGCTACGTCTGTGACAATGTCCCGGATGCTGCCGTGTTATCCTGGGTGAGCTGACGCGGGCCGAGTTCCGCTTGGCGACCTGCCCCAGCCGCCCTGCGAGGTCCCAGGGAATATAAGTACAAGCTCATGAGTCTCAGAAATACGGGGTTAAACGAAGACCATTCTAGAAGTCCTCCATGATGGACCCCAAGTCCGCTTCCTTTAGAGAAACAACGCTGACTTTTCCCGCCTCTCATTTTGTGTGTGGCGCTATCTTCATTTACATGAACCGCGAAGCTCACAGGACCCAGCCCACTGC